>CM052547.1:77312924-77376437 GCA_028533065.1 Trachops cirrhosus
CCCCCTTTCTCCCCAACCACTCCTGAGAGAGGAATGCCATTTTGACTCTTGGTGATGACCTTGGCGGCAACTTACAGACAAAGTAAAGATTTCCTTGCCCCACTTTAGTCTTAATGAAATTAAGCCATGAAATTAAGCAAGCCTAGAGGCAATGTTCCACTGTCTGGAGACTTCTTGGTCAGCATAGTTTTACGTAACAGTTTTACCATGTAACTTGCAAAGCCACTGTGGGGCTGCTGGACTGCGCGCACACACACACACACTACGCCCCCACTCCAGCTTCTGAGACATATACTTACGAAGTATACAGCCTTGTGTCACCCTGAATAAAAGTGAATTTCTTGTGTCTGAGCCTTGGTTTAAAATAATAAATAACTTTAAATAGCTTGCAACATTAATTTGTTATTTAATGTTTAAAGATTCAACATGGACTGGTGTTAATGGTAGGTCCTCACTCCTGCACCCCGCCTCCCCCAAGAAACCATCCCCGCCCCCGGGCTCAGTGTGGGTTCACCAAATGCTATGGGGCAGGGAGTTCTTACGGAAACCTTCTGGACAGGTGGCAGTAAGCTGTTCTGGGCAGGGAACTTCCACGTGAGCAAGGAGCAACTACGGAGAGGAGTTTTCCTGGCTAAAGGCAGAAAAGTAGCAGGAGTTCTGATGTGGTTGAAAGGTGATGGCAGTGGGGAGAGATGATGCAGATGCTGCCTTTGAGATGCTGGTTTCCGAGGCTGTAACTAAGGAAAGGAGTTTGGAGGTCGTGCACCCTGCTCCTACAAAAGGGAGGGTTAGAATCCACACCCAGTTCTGCGCCTTCAGGTTCAAGTCTGGTCACTCCATTGAGTCTTAGTTTATTCATCTCTAAATTAAGAGGTTGTACTGATATTCGTTGTCTGAATCTGAATCTTACTATTCTTACTCTTTGAATATCACTTGATGCCACCATTAGGAAGTTTACTAAGCTATGTACAAAGTGGGCAAAAGTGGGTTTGCAGTTGTAATATAAATAATACAATAACTAATAAATAATAATGTGAGAATAAACTCTGTGTTTCATGTACTCACAATGGTAAACCTACTTTTGCCCACCCTGTATAGAATATAGCCCAGGGTGGCATAAGATGATTAAATATATAGGTGTATAGAGCAGATGAATTCTGCCTGGCTGCAGAGACCCTGATGACCCAAGGAACTCTGAGAATGTGCTCACATTGCAAACATTTGCTAGCAGTAAGTTACGATTCCTGTAGCTCATGGGTTTAGCTGTCCTCTGTTGTCTCTCCGTGGTTTAGCAACACGGGTTAAGTGCCTGCTATGAGCTGGGCACTGTTAGGTGCTGCGGTATTAGCAACAAGGGTCGCACCCCAGGATTCCTGCCCTGATGGAGTAGAGGAGATGGAGGTTCATCAGTGCATGTGTTGTGTGCTGGTAGAGGTTTGGAAGCTCAGAGGTCTTAACTGGAGTATTTGGAAGACTCTTAGAGAAGGTGACCTTTGAGCTGGGGCTTAAGGCTTGGGTGGGATTTCTCTAGCTGGGATGAAGGGGAAAGGAAAGGGAGCTGCTATTCATGGTAGCACCGAAGGTGTTCACGCCATTCCAAGGAATTGTTTAAATACAATAACTGAAGGTGACTCCTGGGTCCCTCTTCAAATCTTCTCTGATTCCCTTATTGATTTTTTTCTATGGCAGGGTTTTCAGACTCTTTACTATCCTATTCATGCATTATTTAGATTATAATGCCTTCTTTTAAAGTGAGGCGACTAACTCAGTTTCTTGGGACTGGAGCTGAATTAGATGTTATGCTTCTAATAATACACCCTTAATATGAATTAGCTGTTAAAAAATTATAGTTAGTCATCCTTTTGATTCATTGACTTTGAAATTTAGTAAAACCATCAGCTTTTCTCGGAATGAGTTGTTTTTAAGTCACATTTTCCCTGATAGGGACTTTATATATTTGCTGTTTTGAGTTTAAACAAAGGTCTCTAACTGCTCACACTCTTCAGGTTCAACCAGTTATGGATCTGCATATCTGTACTACCATTCGTCCACATTTCCTTGTCTCCCTGCTGGAGTAGCTCTGCGAAATGTGTTTTGAGTTAAAGGCACACGATACGTATGGTATTGTAAGCCCCTGACCTTACATCAGCAGTGACAGTGTCAGGGGATTACAACCAGCTGGGCAAGACTCGCTCTGCATGGTCCCTGCCAGCTTCTAGCGTTCTCCGCCCCCAGGTGTGTGCGTAAACATGTCACTTTGCCAATTTAATTTAGATCTTTTTTAATAAATAAAATATTATAAATGCATTTGAAGTCTCCTGTGTACCCTTCCCTAATCCCATTTTATTGTGTAACCCTCCCTAATCCAATTTCCTTTTTTTTTTTAGCTTTTAGATTTTGAGTTTATTCTTCATGTAACTTTTAAAACACTACTATAGTCAGATATTAAAACAAAAACAATAGCAAGTAGTGAGCACATTATGATCATAGTCCACTCACTCACTACTGTAGATAAAATGCCAGCCGTTAGGGTTACTCACTGGCCCCATTAAGCGGTCTGACACTGAACCAAGAGTGCATGAGCGCTGATGCACAGCATCTTACCCCCCTTTCCCTCTGCATCCTTCTCCCCCTCCAACAAACACATGGAAGGTGTCCACAGAGGAGCTTAAACCACCACCTGCTCCCCCTCCTTTATCATATAATTCCCTTTTCTCTGCATCAGAGGGCACTTCTTAAACTTGAGAAATCTGTTTAAACTTCTTTCCTTCACTTGGAGTCTTATCAGGGTGGGACTTCGTGGCCAGTTTCCTGTAAGCCTTTTTCAGTTCTTCCTGGGTGGCATTGGCTTTGACCCCCGAAACCTCATAGTGAGTGATTTCTCTCGCCATCTTTGACAGCTGGTGAGTGGGCCCAGGCAGGTGTGGGGGAGAGGCAGGTGTGGAGGAGCAGGAAGGCGTGCACAGCTCTGGAGGCTGCTGCTCCCCCACTTCTCACGAGTGTTCTGGAAAGTTCTCCTAATCCAATTGCTTTATTATCGTTCTTAGAAGTAATTATTATCCTGAACTTGGTGATTATTATTGCCATGCATTTGCTTTACTATTACTACTTAGTATGCATTCCTTGGTATTTGAAATTTTCTTTTTCCTTATATGCTCCGGTGAATATTTGTTAAATATCTCCTTGTGCATATGTCTGGGAGTTCCTCTAGTATTAGTAATTGTGCATAAGGGTCGAATTGCTAGGATGGTCATAGACTGTATGTTTCTGAAGTGTTATTAGGTATCACAAATTAGCTCTGTACTCATTTCTACTCCTTCCACTCAGCAAGTTCGAACAGTTCCTGTTACTCCATATCCTCACTGACACATGGTATTGTCAGCCAGCTTTTTATTTTTTTCATTTTTGCCAGTCTGATGATACCTCATGGTTTTTATGTGTAAACAGTCACCTACCTCTGGCAACCATGAATCTCTGTGTATCTATGAGATTGGTTTTATTTACATTTGTAGATATATTGATTTATATTTCTCTCTATATTTTTAAGATTCCACATATAAGAGAGGTTAGCATAATGCCCTCAAGGTCCATCCATGTTGTCCACTTTCTGTATGCATTGGTCCACGGGTGGACGCTTAGTTTGTTCCCATATCTTGGCTATTGTAAGTAACACTGCAATAAACATGGAGTGCAGACAACTTTCCAAGTTAATGTTTTCATTTTCTTTGGGTAAATACCCAGAATCGGAACTGCTGGTTCATGTGAGATTCTATTTTTAATTTTTTGAGGAACCTCCGTACTGTTTTCCATAGTGGCTGCGCTAATTTACATTCCCACCAACAGGGCACAAAGGTTCCCTTTTTTCCACATTCTCCCCAACACTTGTTATTTCTAGTCTTTTTGATAATAGCCATTCTGATGGGTGTGAGGAGATAATCTCACTGTGGATTTGACTTACATTTCCATGGTGACCAGTGATGTGGAGTGTCCTTTTATGTACCTGTGGGTTGTGTGTATGTCTTCTTTGGAAAAAATGTCTAGATCTTCTGCCCATTTTTCAATTGTATTATTTATTTGCTGTTGAATTCTCTGTATATTTTGGGTATTAGCCCTTTATTAGCTACATGATTTGCAAATATTTCTTCCATTCAGTAGGCTGAATTTTCATTTTGTTGATGATTTCCTTTGTTGGGCAGGAGCTATTTAGTTTGATGTAGTTTCACTTGTTTATTTTTGCTGTTGTTGCTTTTGCTTTTGGTGTCAGATAAGAAAAATCATCACTAAGACCTTTGTCAAGGAGCTTACCACCTATGTTTTCTTCTAGGAGTTTTATGATTTCAAGTCTTACATTCTCTTTAATCCACTTTCACTAAATTTTAGTGTATGGTGTAAGACAGTGGTCCAGTTTCATTCTTTTGCATGTAACTGTCCAGTTTCCCCATCATCATTTATTGAAGAGGCTGTCCTTTATTGTATATTCTTGGGTCTTTTGTTGTAAATTAATTGACTATATATGTGTAGGTTTATTTCTGGGCTCTTTGTTGATCTTTGTGTCTCTATTTAGTCCAATACCATACTGTTTTAATTACTATAGCTTTGTCATATAGTTTGAAGTCAGGGAGTGTGATGCCTTTAGCTTTGTTCTTTCTCAAAATTGCCTTGGCTATTTGGAGTCTTTCATGTGCATTTCCCTGATTTCTAATTCGATTGGGTCCCTTTTTATATGCTTATAGATGACTCAGTATTTTTTTCTTTTTTGATCATAATTGTGATTATATTTCATGTCAAAAGTTAGTTATAAGTAATTCTAAAAGTCTGTTGTATATATATATGACTTTGCAGTTAGCAATCATTAAGAGAAATTGAATCCCAGGCTCCGTTGTTTTTCAAAGTGCTTTGTCTTATATAATCTCATTTCCCTTATTTTACTAAAGACAATTCTGTGAAGTATCAGAAAAAGGACAGAGCATTTTTATAAATGCATTTGTAAATGAGTTATTTTTATAACTGACTTATCTAAGGTCATGTGACTCTTAAGTGATTCCCTGGAACCTTGATTTTTCTGACTATTGGTTTGCTGTTCTTTGCATTGTACTATGTTACTTTTTTTTTAGATCAGTGTAATTCTGTTACTGTTTTTGGACTGATGTCTAATATTCTCTCCAGCACCTAACAGAGTGATGTTTAGATTCGATTAGCTCAGTAAACACTTCCTGAGTGAATGAATGAATTATAATGGTTCCAGTGTAGCTGACAAAACATTCATAAGTCTCCTAAAATGGAGGTAGTTTACTTCCAAAATTTTACCAGTGCCTCTGTTAGCCTTGATAAATAAACTGAATCAACATTCAGCTTTCTGATACAGCTGCAGAATTAATCAGAGAACACGTCAAAGTAAATCATGGACGCGTAAGTATAGTTTGTATTTCTAAAAAAGAAACCCATGCACCCTTTGGGGGTGATATGAATATATATTAAGGCTTTAACAAGTAGTAAAAAAAAATTTGGTAGGAAAAATTGATTAAGTAGAATCTTCATGACTAGTAATTTAGATCATAAATCACATCCATGTTATTTATCAGCCAATCAGGTTATAGGTCATAAGTGAAACTGTTCGTGATTTTATTTTTGGTACGTTGATTCCACCTCCCTCCCCATTGTGGACATTAATAAAACCTATGTTTTTCAGTTATTATTATGGTCTCAGTACCTATAATTTTTTAAATTGGGAATTAGGTAAATGAGGCTTTTTGAGGAAGTTTTGGTGTGTGGTTTTTCTTCTAGAGAAAAAAACAGCAGTAAACTGCCATGATTCATTGATTTTTTTAAAGCTTTAAGCCTTTTTTCCCCTACATAATCTTTTTTTAAAGATTTTATTCATTTATTCTTAGGAAGAGGAGAAAGAGAGGGAGAAAAACATCAATGTGTGGTTTCCTCTCGCACGCCCCCTAATGGGAACCTGGCCCACAACCCAGGCATGTGCCTGACTGGGAATTGAACCGGTGACCCTTTGGTTCACAGGCTGGTGCTCAAGCCACTGAGCCAAACCAGCCAGGGCTAAAGTTTAAGTCTGAATAAGGGCATAATATATAACTATATATGATATGTGGAATTTTCACTAGGGTAGTTTTAAAAATATGATGATAATTCCTTACATTAGTATAGCACTTTAGAGTTTACACAGGGGCCTTTTGAAAGGTATTTTAATCATCACAACAACCCTTTGAGGTGGGTAGAATATTCTGTGTGTGATGACTTTGATCCCTAGTTATGAACTTTGGCTCATGGCAGTTGTAGAATTAGAGATTGTGAGCTTTTTCAGTTCTGGTGCCTTAAGCAAATTTGCAAGGGATCCCTGATGTTAACTTTGGCAGGTTTCATGCCTGCAAATATTGATTGAGCTGGAAGTCCTAGTTGTAAAATGTCACCAGTGAGTGTGCAGCCAGCAGAGGCAAGGGAAAACTCATTACTGCAGCTCATCTGTAACTTCTGGGTCAGGCCGCTCACTACCATTTGGTAAAAATTAATGTTTGAAAACTCCATTTTATTCTGACAAAATGTAATCAGGCAAGGTTAACAGCAGATGATTCTGAGCATTTCAAATTGGTTAAACCAGTCCTTCTACAAACTTGGGTTTGTGACATTCCATATGTGTGATTATTTTAAGAAACATTAGAAAGCTTTAAAATTGTGAAATCCCCAAACAATGGTAGGAAGGAATTTAATTACGTATATACCTCCCTTTCTCCTCTGTTGCATGCTCCCCCATATTGATAGTGTTTATTCTGAAAAAGAAAAGGCAATGAGAGGTACAGAAAGAAATAAGACTACAGTCTTGAAATAATATGAAGTTGTTTTTTTTTTAAATGTGAGAGTGAGAGTAACCTGTTTTATATTGCTTTTAAAAAGAGAAGATTAGGGACCAGGGAAGAAAATGGTGAATTGAAAGGTTTTGCCTCAATTTAATGGACTGAGTGATTGAAAGATGGAGGGGCACAAGTTAGGAGGGAGGTTAAATTCCTGTCTCTAGAAATGTTTGGAAAACCCCAGCCTGTGTGTAGCGAGATGTTTTAAAAGGGATTCAAACCTCAGATCGGTGATTGGGTCAGACCAAGGGCTCCTAAAGTTTGGAATGTCTTAGTGCCTCAGAATTGCAAGAGGGGTGAATCCAGATGGACACAAGCGTTTTCTGTAGAATGAGTCTCATTATCTTCCTCCCTCTTTTCCTCTCCCCTCTCATAAGTATGGGTGTTAAAAACACAAGTTCAGTGAAATGTGTTAGCAAACAGAAAGTAATGTGTTTATTGTCATTGTGGCTTTTCTCAGTCACTGGATACTAAAAAGTGCAGCAGGAGGTGGAGGTCTGTCCAATGTTTTGACAGTAAAAAAGGATCTGCATTTTAAAACCTATGAATGGGAAACTCTTTTCAACCTTGAGGTTCTTTGATTTTGAAGCAGGTGTTTCAAAGACAGATAGGAAGTTACATGCATGGTTTTGGGCCACACGGTGCTCATACTTTAGAAACATCGCCCTTTATGTTCATACATACATTTATACATAAGTGGTTGTGTGAAAGTGGTTATTGTTTATAGTTATGGATTGAAAAACTCGAGAGAGGGTAAATTACTTTCCATGACTGCTAAGTTGGAGGGACCAGATTTGAATTTAGGAAAAATCTGACTCTTAAACTCATTCTTCCTGCAGGATATCACCACCGCAAACAGGTTAGCAATGACTCATTAGTATGATGGAGAAGACAAAGACTGTATGGGAATTAGAAGCCTTGCATTTTTGGCCACCAAAGACAAGTTGCTTAAACCCACTTGGCTTAGAGTTCCCTGTCTATAAAAAGAGGGATAAATGGTATTATCTTTTGCAGCTCAAATTTCTGAGTCTTATCATTGGTTGATATTTGGAAAATAGCTCTTCATGTCCCCACTTGGAAGGCTCTTCTGAAGTTGTCCTAGGTAGAGAAGTCCTGGTTTATCATAAGGTTATAGAAGATTTCTTTTGCCTGTGTTCATTTCCTTAATAGGATTGAACTTATTTTTTCTTCCATTAATGTGAGAGTGCATTTTATGAAAATTACCCCCTTTTTTAGCCAGGTAACTTGGAATATTGAGCTATATTTAGACTCCCCCCCCACAATACACATCTACACTGTTATATCCTGGTACAAATGTGCTCTTCACATTAATAATTGCACTGTGTGTTTTCATAATTTACCATAATGATACCATTACTGCTTATTATAGAAGTCCCTTTTCTCCCCCCACCTCCACCCTCAAGTCTAATTGAGGTCGAGACAGACCATAAATGCGATAATATAGGTTGCCTGCTCAGAGGAAATAGAGTTGGTTTCATAGTGAAGTTTTAATTTAGGATTCGTTCTGGTGATGTAGCCTCTTCCTATGGTACATTACTTTGAGCCCAATATAACTAACTGCTTGTTCCCACAGCCCCTCATTATAGCTACAGCTTCTCACTGCTTTTTAATTAAAAAAATAGAGAGAGGGAAAAATGAAACCTAAAGCTCAGGTTGGATATTGTCTAGGTACACAGGGAGTATTCTAGGCAGATCGCTTATTTAATTTTTTAACTCTTTCAAAGATTTCATGGAAATATCTTGAGTTCTATTTTTAGGAGGTGGGTGACATATATACCGGGATGGGCAAAAGTAGATTTTCATTTGTGGATACACAAAACACAGTTTATTCTTGTATTATTATTTATTAATTATCATATTTATTTGTATTACAACTATAAACCTACACTTGCTCCCCCCTATGTATGTATATAATTGTCCATCACACACGCTCTCATACACATCATAGGCTTCAAGAGTTTTGGAAAGTAAAGGCATATATATATAAAATCTGGAAACTTTGAGCAAGTGGGAATCCTTTATGTATCCCAGAAAGGCTGTGAACTGTGTGGCTGGATGGTGGCAATTCTTAGCGAGCATTTATGCTGCTCACTACCTATTGGGAGTAAGGCAGGGAATAGAGAAGACTGTAACAGTTCTTGACTTAAAGGCTGATGTTTTGGTACATCAGAAGTTAAGAGTTAATCATTTTTTCCTCTAGTTCTGTGGACAGCAGAAACAGAGAAATGACTTTATTAAGAACATTTTTTTTTTGCCATTCCTTCCTCTTGACAGATTCCATATACCTTTCAGATACCAAAACAAATTAATCTCCAAAGGTGACTGGTAAGAACGGCTTCATCTCGTGGGGCTGGCGGTGTAAAGCACAAGGAGAGCTTGGGCCTGAGCTGCTGACCCCTCTGCCAGGCCGCGGGTGTTCCGTTCCCTTTGCAGGTTCAGAGCCCTTGGCTCCTCCGTAGGGAAACCGGTCTGGCAGCTCTGAGGCTCTCCCCGCTTACAAACTCGCGCTTTCTTTTGTTTAACTGATCGCGCTCTCAGTGGTGAATATTGGTCTAGAAGCTTATTTGCAGGTCAGGGTGTTGTTAGCGTCACAATTTTTAGTAGGGATCTTTCACAAACTTCATATAAATCTTCGGCTTTATATGAGTCCCTGTTTCATTCGGTGTTGCTGGAAAGACAGCTCCCTTTAGTCTTTATTAGGGAACAGGAACTCCTCAGACTACTGTCCGCTAGACCCGTGCCGTCCACTGAGGTGGCCACTAGCTGCGCGTGGCTGTTGGGCCCGTAGGATGGGCTCTGTCTGTGTGGAGATATACCGTAAGTGTAAAATATGCCTACCAAGTTCCAAAGACTTACTATATAAAAAAGAATGTAAAATATCACACTAGTAATTTTTTATATGTGTTGAAATAATAATATTTTGGACATACTGGATTCAATAAAATATACTATTAAAATTAATTTCACCTGTATCTTTTTACTTTTTAAAATGTGTCTACTAAAAAAATTTTTTTTCAAGATTTTATTTATCTTTAGAGAGAGGGGAAAGGAGGGAGAAAGAG
Organism: Trachops cirrhosus; assembly: GCA_028533065.1. Taxonomy (NCBI): domain Eukaryota; kingdom Metazoa; phylum Chordata; class Mammalia; order Chiroptera; family Phyllostomidae; genus Trachops; species Trachops cirrhosus. Next base: position 77,322,874 of record CM052547.1, read on the forward strand.
AGGGAGAGAAACATCAATGTGTGGTTGCCTCTCACACGCCCCCTACTGGGAACCTGGCCCACAACCCAGGCATGTGCTCTGACTGGGAACTGAGCCGGCGACCCTTTGGTTCACAGGCTGGCATTCAGTCCACTGAACCATACCAGCCAGGGCTAAAACATTTTATATTACATCTGTAGTTTGCATTACATTTTGATTGGACAGACTGAGACTGCTAAACCCCATGATAGCAGAGCAGTGTTTGTCTTATCTGCACTTAGGTCTGCAGTCCCCAACGCAGTGTCCTATACATAGTTGACATTTGTTCAAGAAATGAATCCTAATCTTTATTATTCGGAGCGGTCACATTTCAATAATGAATAGGAATTTCTCTATGTGGAATGTTAGTGTCTGTAAGAGAGACATTGAGGGTTGAGAAGAGAAGTAAAGAACAGAAGTTCTTAAAATTTTGCCTCGGGAGAGAAAAGTGCTGAAATCGAGTGTATCAAGGCCTTTGAACAGCTTACCCGTCTGTTGGAGAGGAGAGTGCTGTGTTGCCGAAGGAGCCATATCAGAGCATCCTAATGGGCTCTGCTGTCCTCTGCACAGGGTGTCATAGGGTGTCATGAGAAGAGCTAAATGAATACCCCACGGGAGGAGGGCGGGAGGTGGGGAACCTAAAGGTCGCCCTCTTAGTGGTGCTGTGCTGAGACTATCACGAAGATTAACAAAGCTGTTCTCGTGTCAGGAATCCACAGTGGCCCTGTCTGTCTGTGTTCCCATTGCGACATTACCCTGATGCACCGGTTCTCAGCCGGGGCGCTGCATGCGGTGTGCTGGTGTGCCACCAGAATTTTTAAAACATGCGGTACCCGACTATTTAGTCAGGGGCACTGACCTCTTTTCTATTAGATTGTCAAATAAAAAAAAGGGCTACAGACAACCCAACTGTAGCCATCTGGTGTGAACGAATCAAAATGGTACCTATTTTTTTTCAGATTGGCAAAAAATATATTTTTGGGTTTGCTGTAGAATTTTAGTAATTAGTTCATGTGTGCCGTGAGGTTGAAAATGGCCGCCCTAATGGAAGCCTGGGACTGCTGCTGGGCCAGCTGATGACTTGAGGACCCCTCAGGCCTTGGGATTCTGTAATAAATTATTTGTTGAATGAATAGTTTAACAACTTCTACTTTAACTCTGCCAACGCCTTGTATTATATTTACGCGTATATATGTTCTCGCCTAAAAGACCCTCAGACCTGTCACAGTTAGGATCCTGGAGTCAGAGTAGATTAGCAAATTTCCCAGAGATCAGGGTCAACTTTGAGAAGGCACCAGGTTGTCTTTGCAAGCGTTTATTGAAGGATCTCGGGCATTCTGTCTCCTGCTTATAATATAGAACGGTTAACTACTTCTCTTCCCCAGAGATGCAGCAAAGATTAAAATAGGTGCTTTAAGTTCTGCAGAAGGAGTGCTATTTCAGTGGAAATTATTAGAGTTAAAAATGAAACTCCTTCTGGATCTCTGAGATGTTTGTTTTAAAGAAGTGGACTGGCAGATGTGTTCAAAAGAGACATTGCTAGGGTTCTTTGTTTTGCATTTCTGAACTGTGGCAGTATTGAGCTTTCTTCTTTTAATCGTGGTCCACTACTTTTCCCCTCTGCCTTCCGTGATAAACAACACGGAAACCTCCTTTCTGGGGAGACTGTGGAGCTCCTGCTTTGACTTGGCTGCTGCAGCAGTCTCATGCTAATCAGAATCACAGCAGGGCTTGTTTTATGAGCCTGAAAGAATTAGTGCTCCCAGGGCTGAAGTTCCTTACCTGCTGGGGAGCTACAGATTTAGTTTGGAGCCTGCTCTCTTTTAGGATCAAGCTACCTTTCCCTCCCCTTCTCACGTGAAAACCACCACCTCAGTTTTTGTGTGGTCCGTGTTTACTGGCATCTTGATTTCTTGTTTTTCTTTTCTTAAAGTGTAGACCAGTAATGACGACAATAGATTTTTTTATTTATGGGAAGAGGTTGTGATCATGTGAAATTATAACCTATCTCAGGGAGACGAGGAACAGAGTGAAAAATAGCAGGTGGTACCCTGCCAACCAAATTGTCTATTGCAAGTTTTCTAATGTCATATGCTTAAACTTACTGAAGCACCTGGTCTGTGGAACCAGCAGGGTACATGAATATAGCGGGGGTGACTTTGCACCACTGGGACACTAAAGTGCAGTGACAGCATGGGTGTCGACTCACAGTGAGATGTGTAACATGTGTAATAGAAATGTGTCTGTTATTACCAGACAACTTAGCAAGCTGGCAATGAATGGACATTTTTACCTGTGTGGAAATAACATACCATCTCACACCTACCATACTGTTGGTTATTATAACAGATAAAGAATAGCTTATTCGAGGAGCCTAATGCAAATGGTTTATGTTGGGGAAGACAGAATCATGTGGATTACCTCATAGTAAGAATTTTTATATTTATTTAGTGCTGTTGTAGTTTAGAATTCTTTTATCTTTTGGTGCAAACTTCCATTTATAAGATCAATAGTTCTGGGGATCTAATGTATAATGGCATGACTATAGTTAACAATTTTATACTATAAACTTGAAAGTTACTAAGAGCAGTTCTTATGTGTACCCCCCCTCAAAAAAAAGGTAATGTGAGGTGATGGAGGTGTTAACTACCCTTACTGTGGTAATCATTTTACAGTACGTATGCGAATCAATTCATCGTGCTGTACACCTTAAACTTACACAATGTTATAGGTCGATTATGTCTCCGTAAAGCTGGAAAAATATAAAATAAGTGGTACATACACACAAAAGCATCCTTTTGAAATTCATAGGGAAAAGAGTTATAATCTCCATTTGCTGATGAGGAAACTGAGGCTTACTTGGTTAGGTTAAATGAGAAACCAGAAGTTGCACCAGCAGCGACCTGAGCTGGAAGCAGACATGGAGCTGGTCAGTGTCTAGTGCGATGCCGTTTCTCCGTACGAATGGAGAGCAACTAGGAGAACTCCAGGAACTGCAGAGTTCAGGCAGAATGAGGTCTCACAGCAAAGTGAAAGAGCTCAGGACTCGGGGTCAGGCTGGGCCACTTCTGCTTTCAGTGCCACTGCTGGTGTTGTGACCTTGGGCAATACTTGACCTCTGGGCCTTACTCTACTCTTCGGTAAAGTAGGAACTTTGGAGTGCAGGAGACCCTTGCAAGTTACATGTAATGTTCTGTGTTTGAGCTATTCGGGAGTGACTGTAGTCTTCCTTAGACGTGAATTACAGCTGTGTGCTAAGGGATTGGTATTGGGGGTTACGTGCATTAAAGTCACCTACGAGGTAGTTGGCTTTTTATTTTTCCTTGAGTAACAAGTAAATTGAGCCTAAGCCAGTGTCCCCATATCAAAGCAACTGTTTCCTATGATTTCTGTGTGCATGGGAATGTTTGTGAAGCGGTAAAACTTTGCATTTTGAATAAATTTGGAAAAAAAAAAAACCAAGCCATCAAAATTATAGGTAACTTTAATCATGTATTTATAGAATCATTAAGTGTTTGAAAAATACCACTTAGAGCTTTAATCCATTTTGTGGGAGAAACTGTATGCTGTGGTGCTTTTTAGTTGGGGAATTCTTGGAAGCTTTTAGAATATTTTAAGCTTTTAGAATGTAGGTACGCCCTTCTACGTCTTTTCCAGCTGTAAAATCCTGTGTTTATTTTCTCTCTTAGCCCAACAGGGGCACAAAACGTCCCCGGGATGATGAAGAGGAAGAGCTGAAAATGCGTCGGAAACAGGCTGGCACTCGAGAACGGGGCCGCTATCGGGAAGAGGAAATGACTGTGGTGGAAGAAGCAGATGATGACAAGAAAAGGCTCCTTCAGATTATTGACAGAGAGGGCGAGGAGGAAGAGGAGGAGGTAAGGTGGCAGAAGGGGGCTGGGAGCCGAGATGGCTAGCTCCGACGCAGTCTCCATAGAGTGTAATCTTGGACCGGGTACTTAATTTCTCTGAGCTCTCTAGCCTAATCTGTAAAATGGGGTTAAGAATACTTGTTTCACAGAGTTGACATGAAAGTTAAGTGGGACAATAAGTCGGGGAAGCATTTTGCAAAGTGTAAAGAACATTACAGATAGAATTTCTCAATTATTTTGGGTTAGGTGTTACAATCAGGACCCAAGCACGGACCTGTGGGGCGATTGGTATTGACTGAGGGGGGTCAGGGAGGCTTTCTAGACTGGACTCAGGGCGCAGAGTGGAATTTCATTGAACAAGCAGACGATGGGCTTTTCAGGAAGTGGAAGTGGCATTAGCAAAGCAGCAAAACTGGGGAAGTTTGGAGGGAGCTAAGGGATTAGGTGTGTAGGTGTTACTGAAAAAAAAAATGCAGTTTAGGGGAAGAGGTGCCTTTCTATTGCTTTCAAGATTCCTTAGAGCCTCTGCACCCATTCCTGTCTCTGGCCCTTACTTCCGTGCACTCCGCTGGAATGCTCTTCTTGTCCTAACGTGGCTGGTTTCTCCTCATTCAGGTCTCAGTTCCCATGTTTCCTCCTCAGAGAAGCCTTTCCGATCTCTGGGGTCGCCCTGCAAGTCATCCTCCCATCCTTTCACCACTGTGTTCGGTATGCTGTCTTCACAGCGTTATCCTGATGTGAAAGTCGGTTTGTTTGTTTTACTCATTCCTTGTCCCCTCCTCAGCCTCCTGTGAAAATAGGGACGGGCTCTGTTAGAGCACCCAGAGCAATGCCTCACGCTCGGTAGACCCTTAATAAATATTTATTGAACGAATAAGCGAATGAGGCTGAAAAGAGTAGAGGTAAAATATCAGTGATTAAAAATAAAATGGCCATACCTTTGTGTCTCTTTAAATCCTTAAGTGTTAACTTGTATGTTATTTCACTTTGGCATTTCGTTCAATATGAATTATGGAAATAGATTGTTAAGACCCAGCTGTTCTTTGGTTCTCTCAAAGACATGATGCTAAGTTTGGATTTAAAAAATGAAGCTGGAATATGTGAATCTAAGAGGAAAAAACGTTGATTTGTATTTCACGAAGGTCATTGCCGTGTTATGACGATAACTCTCGTTAGCATTTATACCGGGGCTAATTTGGGGGTCTGCCCCTAAAAGGTGGTGACACATTGGAAAGCTGTGGTGGGAGACAGTTCCAAATTTCCTCTCCGAGGGCAGCGGCCCTGCCAGGCTTGCAGCCAGACGGCATGTGGAGCACATCCTCCCGCCTCCCCTCCCTCCTGTCCCTCTCTCCCTCCCTCTCCCTCTCCCTCTCCCGCTGCCCTCTCTCCCTCCCTTCTCACTAGCTTCTGCTCAATCTGTTGGCCCTGCAGCAGCAGTTAATTGGCAGGTATAATTCCCGTGTAGGGCAAGGCTGGTACGGGAGGATTAGGATAGTAGCTGTCATGGGTAAGTGGTTTCCAGCCTGAGAGACAGAAATATAATGTGGGACCAGCCTTTCTGTGAAGGGACAGGGAAAAAGAGATCGCTTTGTAAAAATGACACATGGAAGGCTCCAAGTTCAGGAGTTATTTTCTCACTGCCACCAAAGTCCCATTTGATGAAAAACAAGTGATGTTTGCCCCTGTAAAGTCACGTGAACTTGTAAAATATTATTGTCCTTTTTGTGCTACATCACCAGCATTCATCTTTCTGAAATCTCCCTCTGGTTCCTGACATTGAGCTATTGGAGATACTGCTGTGGCCGATGACTAAGACTGATAATTCCGTTTTCCCGCAGTGTTGGAGAGAAATTAGAGGAGGGAAGGCCAGTCCCCGGAGAGGCTGAGACTTTGGGAATCCTGTGAGAGCTGTGTTAACACTAGTACTTCTTTCCTACAGGGTGGGCAAGATGTTAGCCAAGGGAGAGAAGAGCAGGGGATATTGAGGTTGCTTGAAAGTGATTTAACTCTTTCCTAGAAATTCGGTTTATTTTAAATCCCAGCCATACGTTGGGTACATGGTGCCCATTACGAATAGTAAGAATACCAGCTTCCGTTGGCGTAGTATCATGTAGTTTGCAAAACAATCGAATGTACCTCATCTCTTTGGAGCTCCTCTGTGACCTTAGGAGATACACGTTGTGTTTCCTCCCTCCCTCTCTCCCTTTCTCCCTCTTGGCCTCTTTCTCTTTTCCTTTCTTCATTCCTTCAGCGGAGCTTCTCGGGGTGCCTGCCGTGCCTGCCGTGTGCCGAGCACTGTGAGGGAACAGAAGAGTCAGCACTGAACAAGTAGATGAGGGCCACCAACAGGGCTATTGCTTTCCCTGGTTTGGGGTCGGACCGGTTATCTGGGCCGGGTGCTCTCGGACCTTCCTCACATCCAGGGTGGGGCAGAAGTGGGCTTACAGTTGTTCGTACGGGAGGTAATACAGTAACCAATAATGATACAAGAATAAACTGCATTTTGCGTACTCACAACTGTAAATCTACTTTTACCCTACCCTGTATGTCGTGAAGGATTTGGAATTTTATTCTGAATGTCAAGTGGATGAATTCAGGAAAGAATTATGAGGCAGAAACAATTGGATTTGGTGAGGGCTTGAGGATTATATTCAGCACAGTAACACTGCAGTGTGACTAGTGAACAGTGAAGCTAGGCTCAGGATGCTGATGGAGCCCGGGCGCTGACTGCAGTTTTTACCGTGTCGGGGGGCCTCTCTTTAAGCTGCAGACCCTGGGGAGGGGCTGGGGGTCCAGCAGACTACCTTAGGGTCCAGGAGTCATGGATAAGAATCTGAAAAATGTGTCGTTCCCAAAACGATTTATTGGTATCTTCCACTTAAAGCCTAATATAAACAAAGCGAAATTTAACAAAACAATAGCTAGCATTTTTTAGTGTACTTACAAAATTATGGGATGATTCAGTGCTTTTCAGAAAGATCTGTTTCAGGGTCTCTTCATAGCAGTTTCTTTATTGCTTTTAGGTGTGAGTTATGGCCAATGACTGCAAAGCTGTACAGCTAAGAGTTGGGAAAGGGTTAGGCAGAGTGTATTGCGGCATGTTACTTTAAACTGGAAAATAAACTGAAGAGAAAACGTTTCTGAAATTTTAGTGTAGATTTTCTTGGTGGAAATGATTCAGTTTTCAAAAATTTATATACCTCTGTGTAGGTGTTATTGTAGTATATGAAATAAGAAAACTGCGTGATCTGCTAGTTTGTAAATATTTCCTCTAGTTTCCTCTAATTCTTGATGTTCTGTCTGGATTCCAAGAACCTGTGTGACTCCCTTCTCAGCAGATAGTAAGGACCAGACACACTAATGTGTAAGGAATCCACCAGTTAGCAGCCATTCTTACGGTCGGTACAAGCACGGCGGGGGGGCGGTTGGATTTGGCTGGCGGACCACAGTTTGCTGACCCCTGTGTGGGGAAAAGATTTAGGGCCATCGTCACTTACCGAACAAGTCTTTTTAAACCACTGAGTGTTGTCTTACCTCTATAACAAAGGAGAAAAATGACGAGAATAATATTAACTAGTATTTGTCCAATATTGTTGCTTACTCCATGCCATACAGTCTGCTCACGAAATAGTTGTTGGCTAAGTCTTCAACACTGTAAACTGGACTTCCTGCGCCAGATGGTAACACGGAGTGATACCAACGAGCACGGGATGTAGACCCTTAGCCCTCGTGCTACTGGGGGAGACACACTGTGTATTGTACATTTCACCCAGAACGGCGAGTGGCAGAGCAGCTTGTAAAACCCACGGAAAATGACAGTTGTTGTGTTTGTCCTTTTATACCAGGAGGAGCCCTTGGATGAAAGCTCAGTGAAGAAAATGATCCTTACATTTGAAAAAAGATCATATAAAAACCAAGAGTTGCGGATCAAGTTTCCAGACAATCCGGAGAAGTAAGGCCCTGTTTTGCTGATACCCTTTTCCTCTGGGGTGTTTTGTTTGCTATTTTTGATTGTTTTGTCTGCTTTGGTTTTTGTGAGTTGGATCAGGAGTCCCAGAGCGACTTGCGTGTTTGGGAAATCGCCAGAAGCACTCACAGGACTCAGAGTCATTGGAACTGAGGGCAGGCAACCACGTCAGCGAGGGGGGAAGATGTACCAAGCAGAGTCCGGAGAAATTCACGTGTAGACTCCCCGTGTTTTCTCCCTCGCCCCGAGTGGGGTCAGGCTGACGTGCTCCCTTCTCCAGCACCGAAATACGTCAGCACACGTGCAGTGTCTCTGTCCAGACAAGTCCACGTGAGATTCCGAGTCGAGGGTATTTAATGAGGACAAGTCCTGTAGCCACCCTGCGCCAGGAACAATGACCAGAATGCCAGACCCTCCGAAGGAAAGGCAGAGACAACGACCTTTATCTCATAGGGAACTTTTCAGAGGCCACATTCCCAGATGCCAGCCTAGGAACCAGGCCCTTCTCAAGACGAGGCCTGTCATGTTAACTCTTTCCTGCGTTACTCTTCTCAGGGCCCAAAGGAAGCTGACCTTGGCTGCTGTGAGTGATAGCCTTACTGTTGAGAACACGTCGAAGGCTTTGGGGTTAGACAGATATGGGTGTGACTCCCACATGACCTTGAATAAGTCACTTCTCCTCTTTTTAGCCTCAGGTGTCCCATCTGTATAAAGAAGTAACACCCCTTTACAGAATCGTGCAGGTTAAATGAGAATGATTTGCAAGTGTTCAGATCGGTACCTGGCATTTAATATGTAGTGAGGAAGTGAGAGTTAACATGGTTATTACCACACTGGCTGCCCCGTGCCCTGTGAAGTCCTGTAATGAGGACTCGGGTACCTTTCAGTCAGTCTTGAATCCTCACTAAAGGGATTTTCATATTTATACAGACTTTAATGTTCTGATGCTCCCTCTCCCGCCCTCCTTCTCTCCCTCCCAGGACATGCACTTTTAATGAATCTTAATATGTCCAAGGCCTCGAGGCAATTAGGAGTTGGATAGTATAGTCTTTGCTCTCAAGTTGATTGGTTTTTAGGCACAGTAGCTGTAAATGCACAGAAGGAAATATGCTCAAACAGAAGACTGTGGGGAAGAAACTGTGAATACCAACTTGGGGGCTATTAAGGGCTTCACAGAAGAGGTGGTATTTGAGCTGGGCCTTGCAGAATGATTTGGACTTAAGTAGGCAGCAGGGAACACGGAGAGATATGCCAGGCAGTGTGACTAGCGTGAACAAAGGTACAGAGGTATCAGAGGTCATCAAGTCCTCATGGCAACCTGGCAGGGCCACAGTGGCCCACTGCGTTCTCCCTGTACTTCCTCAGTGAGCGGGGAGAGAGGAGAGCCTGGTTACCGGACCTAGGACCACAGCGCTCTGACAGCAGGAGCGGCTGGACTGCAGCCCAGCTTTCCCGACACCGGAGTCCTGTCGGGCTTTGTGCTGACTTTCACCGTGCGGCAGCCCTCGTCATTCTGCACTGTGTGTGTGTGTGTGTGTGTGTGTGTGTGTGTGTGTGTGTGTTTGATTACACAGGTAACACATGGATGGATTTTCATTATAGAAGATACCAACATGCATAAGCAGGGTATAAAAAGAAAGTTCTCCTTTATCACACTGACCCCCTTTCCCCTTTCCATTCCCCTACCTGAGATAGCCCTGCTGATACATCTGTGAGTATCCTTTTGGACTGTCCTCTGTATACTTATTTACATATACATGCAAATATTTTTTCCCCAGCTAAATTATACTGTACATGTTCTGCACCTTGATCTTTTTTGGTCACATAACCAGATCTTTTCATCTTATTATATGCATGTTTATGTGGTTTGTGTGTGGGGGGGACTGATTATAGTATTTCATGGTTTGTAGGTACCATGATTTGTTTATTGCTTTTCTATTACAGACATTTAGATATTTTAAAAATTGGTTTTTATGAACAATGCTGCAGTGCACCCTTGTGTGCCTGTGTCCTGGTGTAAAATGTATTTCTATAGGATAAATGTTGAATTCCCAGATTGAGGGGTATGTACACTTTAAGCTCAGATAGCTACTGTCAGTTCCACGCTGTATTTTATCCTGCCCCCAACTGGCCTCTTTTCCTGTGTTCTTGTCTGCAGTGAATGGGGCCAGTCTTAAATTTCTTTGCCATTTGTTTTATTATTCCTTTACTCAGTGGTCTTCTTGCATTGGACTCTGTGTCCTTGGAGGAGGTGGACTGTGTCTTGTTTGTCTCTGTTTATAGTACCTAACACAGTACCTGCCATACTGTAGGTGCTCAGTAAACTCGAGATCTCAGTTCAGGTCTCCTTTATTACACTTATTGCTCAGAACCTAAGGATACATTATGAGGAAGCTATGCCCCAGGTTGATAACTCTGGAAATTTATGAAATCCAGATTATCCTCTTTCTGGGCTGTACCAACCTCAACGTCTTGCTTACATCCCACTTGCCTACAGCCTATAGATTGGTGTTCCTTATCATGCAAGAGAATAGAAACTGAATAGCCAGAGGAAACCTTCCCCAACACCAAAACCAGTGGTGAATTTGGTAAACACCCTGCAGAAGATATGGAAGAGGAACAAGTTTTTCAAAGATCTAGAACCAGTGATGAGATGGTTGAATTGAATTCTGCCTCAGAGCAAGAGTGCTGGGGCAGTGATTGGAAAAGGAGGCAAGAATAGTAAGGCTTGCCCCGACCAGTGTGGCTTAGTTCATTGAGCATCGTGCAAAGTGAAAGGTCGCCGGTTCGATTCCTGGTCAGAGCACATGCTTAGGTTGCAGGTTTGGTCCCCAGTCACGGTGTGTATGAGAAGCAACCCATCGATATTTCTCTCCCTCTCTTTCTCCCCTTCTTCCCCTCTCTCTAAGAGAATAAGTACGTACATACATACATACATACATACATAAAAGAATATTAAGGACCTGCACACAGACTACAATGCCAGTGTTCGCAGTGGCCCTGACCACATGTTATCAGTGCTGATATTGAAACAAGTGGAGAAAGTCTGAAGAAACTCATCCCTCCCTTGGAAGAGGGCCTGCATTTGTCATCACCCACTGCAGCCAGCCAGCTCCCACTGGAATCTGATGCTGTGGAATGCTTACACTACCAACACTGGGAGGGAAGCGACTTTGTGAATGGAGACTGCTGGCTTGTCGGAGTCTGGCAGGAGGAGTTATTGGGGTCACCGTTGCTAAAACCAAGGAGCTTCAAGAGAACACTCAGACAACAGTCCAGCTTTTCCAGGAATGCTGTCCTCATTCCACTGACAGCGTTCTTGTTGGAGGAAGACCTGATAGGGTTGTAGGGAGCGTGAAAGTCATCCTTGCTCTCACATCAGTCTTCCATCAAAGGACGTGCACAGCCCTGTGACCCCCATTTTACAGTGTTGTTTGATGACCACCATGGGTGTCCCATGGCTGAAAGAGACGGTTTGACAGAATGCCTCTGGGTCAGGGTGGGTGTCCGATGTCTCCATTGAGAAGAGATCATGGTGATACGTGCTCTCCGAGAGGGCCTCCTCCTGGACAAGGTGGCCAGGTGGCCAGAGCACGGAATCTTCCTCTTCCTCCTCCACTGCCACTTAGAGGAGGACATCTAACGGCCTGTGACAGAAGAGGAAGACCTGGAGTCCATTAGGATGGCATGGTTGGTTTAGGTGCTGATGAAACTTGGGATTCTGCAGTAGATACATGGAGCCCTTCAGAATGGCAGGGGCTTACGAACCACAGCGTGGCTCAGAATGATGACTCCTCTGCAGGGGGTTGTGGCTCATATGGTGATCGTGGGCGACCTATTGCTACTACACAAGGAACTATTCCCAAAGATTTGTCTGGATCTGTTATTGGCAAAGGTGGTCAGAGGACTAAACAAATTCATCATGAGTCAGGAGCTTTGATCAAAATTGATGAGCCTTTAAAAGGGTCTGAAATCGGATTGTCACCATTACAGGAACACAGGGCCAGATGCAGAATGCACAGAATTTGCTGTATGCAGATGTGGAAGGTTTCTGACGCAAAGGGTGTGTGTGTGTGTGCGCGCATGAAGCAGTATATTGGAAAGTTTTTTTCTAAAACGAGTGAAGAACTGCAGGAGTTCTGCATTTTTTAAAAGTCTGTTTCAAAAGCCAACAACCCTCTGCTTCAGAGGTGTTCTGCATTGAGGTGTAGTGAAATCTTTGCTGTTCACTAGATGTAATGTTTTACTCCTTACAAACGGGGTCAGGGAGAGCGTGTGTAAAGACTAACATTGAAATTTGGAAACAGCAGCACAGTGAGTGAATTTTAATTTTTGTTCATTGGTGGTGGTTAAAAAGGACCCCCCCATGTAATTATTATGAACACTGTGCTTTGTGGTCACTGTCATATCTGGGGGGAGTTGGGTGTAGGGAGGAAAAGTACCAGTGGTTCGTATGTCCCTGGCCTCTGTTCAGAGCATTATGTAGAAAGCGATGCTCTTTTGTAAGAAACGTTTTATGGTTTTTAAAATAAATTTAGTGAACCTAAAGAACCCTCCAGTTTACGTCTTGGAGTCCAGCGTTGCCTTCGCCCACTTGATAGGTGTGCTTCCGTCAGTTTAGAGCAGTGAGTCTCTGCAGACTGGGGCCACGTCTCAGGTGGCGCAGGCGCTCTGCTGGTACAGTTCACAAACCGGTGTTGTTAAAATGTTGTTTTATTTCAAAAATCAACAGTGTTTTCTGTTCAGACAAAATTTATATACTATTTAAGTTTTTTTATCTACATGTTGCTTTTATTTTAATGTTACAAATCAAGCATTTTCCCATGTCAATGTATCTTCTTTTTCAGCAGATGCTTATAGTCCATTGTATGAATATCTTGTAATATATTTAATCAGTCCCCTATTGATGAGCATTTAGTTTTAGTCTTCTAGCTTTACCTTTTTTAAATTTTATTTTAATTATCATTCAAGTACAGTTTTCTGTCCTTTACTCTCATCCCAGCCCACCCACCCATCCCTCTCCACCTCCCTCCCATTTCTGCCCACCCCTAGTTTTGTCCATGTGTCCTTTATATTTGTTCCTGTAAACCCTTCCCATTCTCCCCTGAAATTCCCCTGAAATTCCCTCCCCTCTCCCCTCTGGTCACTGTCAGCCTGTTCTCTATTTCAGTGTCTTTGGCTATATTTTGCCTGTTTGTTTGTTTTGTTGTTTAGGTTCCTGTTAAAGGTGAGATCATATGGTATTTGTCTTTCACTATTTAAGTTTAAATCTGAACATCTTAAAATTGAAATTATGCATAAGAAACATTTTCTTAATGTTCAAAAGGGTTAGGAAACTACATTGTGTTTTAACCTTGGGTTTTTGAATTCTTAGTGGTGCAGTGTCTTTTATAATTCTCTAGACCAGCAAGGTGCAATTAAGATGAAAATTGCTAGAGCATTTTTGAATGAAACTTTCCGGTTGAGATCAGAAACATTCAAATTTATTTTCTCATGTATGCAATTGTTATTTTGATTGCATACCCCAAAAATGCCTCTCTTCATTTGGCTGCAGTTCAGATTCAATTGACAGTTCTCCTTTGCACTTTGTAATCCTTGCACTGTGTGATCTTCCTCCCAAACACCGCATTGAGTAGAGTGTGCTATTTCCCTAGTAAGTCATTTTTGCGTGGGCAGAATTATTGAGTTTAGAGGTTCTCAAACTTTTTAATTTCTGGACCCCTTTGTACTCTTCAATTATGAGTGCACCCCAAAGTGCTTATCTTAGAAAGTTCCAGAATACACAAGTACACATTTTCTTAGCCATCAGGGCAGTGACATCGGCACATTCCTGTGGAAAATTCTGGCGTGCACTCCTGAGAGAACGAGAGTGAAAAAGGCAGACACCAGCCTGCCTCGGAGGCACCGCGGGCTTGGTTCCAGACCACTGGAGGGAAGTGAGCGTTGCATAAAGGGAGTCATGTGACTATTTTGGTTTCCCAGCGCATATAAAAGTTACGTTTACACAGCACTGTAGTCTGCTGAGTATGTAGTAGCATTATGTCTAAGACAACAATGTACATACCTTAATTTAAAAGTACTTTGTTGCTAAAAAGTGCTAACCATCATTTGAGCCTTGGCAAGATACAATCTTTTTGCTGGTGGAGGGTCTGGCCCTAGTAACATCAAAGATCACTATCAAAAATCACCATAGTATATATAATAACAATAAAAATGTTTGAAATATTGCGGGAATTACCAAAATGTGACACAGAGATAGGATGTGAACAAAACTACTGTTGGAAAAAATGGTGCAGATTAATTTGCTTGACACAGGGTTATCACAAATCTTTAATTTGTAAAAAAAAAAATGCAGTATCTGTAAAGTGCAATAAAGTGAAGTTCAGTAAAACAAGCTATGCTTGTAATACTTTGGTATTATTATGAAAATGGTTTTGGTTTTCTGGACCCCTAAAAGGATCTCCACCCACCTCCTACCTCTACTCTGGGGTTCCAGGACCACACTTTGAGAACTGCTGATTTAGCTGGATGGAGGAAGCATCATGTTCTCTATGCCTTGATTGTTGGTTTCGTGTCTGCAGGAGGACTCATCAGTTTCTGTTGCTTTTCTGGTATGTTTGCACTTGCTGGTCACTTGCTAATATTCACTCTTACGGTTGAAAGAGAACATCCTGCTGATCTGAAGCAAATGCACATGGACAGCCTAGCAGAATATTCTCCGTCATACCAGATGGAATCAGTGACCCCATCTCAGCCTGTATTGCTGTTTTAATAGGTTGCTCTGTTGCTTTCCCATTGGCCTCTAACTTGATCCAGTCCCCCAGCTGTGAGTCATTCATTACTGACAGTGGCCTGCTCGCTAGACAACCCTCTATAAATGTTGTAGTGTGCTCTTTAAATGAGTAGGCTTGTACTTTGTTGACAAAGAAGAATAAAATTTTCTTTGTTAAGCACAGCAAACTTGAGGGTGCCTATTTGTTGAGCACCTATTATGTTCCAACTATCGTCAGGCACTTCATATTTGTTACCTCTTTGAATCCTCACTGTGATTCAGCTAGGAGAATGAAGGGCGCTGAGGTTTAGAAGTAGGTTAGTTGCTATTCTCTGTCTCCCTTGACCAGGGTGGTGTCCCGTGATCTGTGTTGCAGTGGCATCTCTTGGACAGCACTGGATCCTTACAATTAATTGTATGCAATAGATTGTCTATATTTGTGCTAGGCTAGGGTCTCCGTGCAGACAGCAGCTCAGGTTATTTTGTCATCCGTTATATCCTCGGTACTTAGCACAATGACTGGCACCTGGTGTGTGCCCAGTACACACTTGGTGACTTACTGCTAGTGGTTACATAGCCAGTAAATAGTGTGGCTGCGGGTGTGAGCCAGGTCTGTCTCATTCCCAAGTCCAGGCGTTTTCCATGATATCTTGTTACTCAATGTAACACTGGGCCCCAGTGGTATTTTTATGTTTTCCTGCTCACAGCTGAGTTTCTGCTTGTTTTAAGTTTTGATAATTTGATGACTTTCTAAATTTAAAGACATTGGACTATGACTGTATATTTAGAAGAATTTCGAAGTTGGAAGGGACTGAAAGACACAGTCCATTCTCCCTTCTATTCTTGATTTTTTTCCATAAATCACCCTTTATTAATGACCCCCAGTGAGACCTTTCATCATTTGGCAGTTCTGACTCTTAAGATTTCAGCTTAAAATGAAAAAGAATTTCTGACAGATTCTCACATGAGAGGATATCTAGACTCCTCATAATCTTGGATGCTTCCCCGAATTAGTTTCTGTGTCCCTTCTAAAGTATGGTTTCCATAACAGATGTCATAGAACTTTAGGGTCATCTAACCATAATGACAGTTCTGTATTGCCTTCTTGTAGCCTGAAACCACAGCAGCATTTGTGGCAGCTACTTCCCTCAGCTCCTTCATTTGGCAGGTTTCTGCTGGATTGTGGGCCAGGGAGTGGCGCCCAGTGTTAGGCGTCTGGAAATGAACGAGTAGTCTCCGTCCTAGCAGGGCTGTCTCGTGGTCTGATTTGTGGTTACAGTTAACTTAAACCATCAAAATGTTTCTGCACATGTGCCGTTCTTAAACTGTGTCTCTCCTAGCCCATGCATTTTGCACTTGACTTTTTGGTTCAGTGCCACTCTCCGTGTGGATCCTAGGTAATTTTCTCCTGTTAGATATGGACCATCATTGCCTGCCAGGCACTTTTTGAATTGATTCTGTCAGTTGCTGTGTTCACTTTCTCTGTAAGCTTTGTATACCTTGACATTTGTTAAGTTTGTCTTTTATATACCTTCACTCAAGTTATTGATTAAAAAAAATAAAATAATATAATTGATCTAAACAGGCCCAAGGTTGGTGCTTTGTAGGATACCACCAGAGGCTTCTCTCATTCACTCATTCATTCATTCATTTTCATCCAAGTCCCCAAATCATTTCTTGTATTCAACATGATTTTGTTTATTACTATTTAATATCCAGTCTCCCTTGCCAGTTCTTCCTGGTGAACTGTAAAAATCTTTTGTCAAGTTACTCTTCAGAAATCAGAATTTTTTTAAAGTACCCATTTAAAAATTTTTATTCATTTATTTTTAGAGAGAGGGGAAGGGAGGGAGAAAGAGAGGGAGAATACATGTACGAGAGATAAATCCATTGGTTGCCTCTTGCATACCCCCAACTGGGGACCTGGCCCCGCAACCCAGGCATGTCCCCTGACTGGGAATCGAACCAGCAACATTTCGGTTCACAGGCCAGCACTCAGTCTACTGAGCCACACCAGCCAGGGGTAAAGTACCCATTTAGGGCAAATAAGCCTTAGAGATTTGCTGAGTCCATTAGGTTCAAAGATCATCCAGACCTACTAATGCATGGCACACCTGAATTCTGCACCAGCCCTTCCAAGTCATGATTCTTCTGATTTGGCTTCCACACTTTAGGTGATGAGAATAATCTAAAAAGGTGGTCTATTCATAAGCACAGTGAAAGGAACCTTAAAAAAGTGGTGTGAATAGAGGGGGAATCTTGGTAAAAATCATTTTGAAATGTACTTGGAATAATAAGCAGGTAAGAATAGACAAGGAAGCATTGAAAAACAAGACTAGGAAGGAAGTATTTTGTAATAACAGACATAAAATATACTGTACTGATAGGAAAGTATGATCCTGGCTCAAGAATTTGTAGACAGATCAATGAAGTGGAGTGAAAAGCCCATACACAGATGAGAGCACACATTAAAATTTAGTGTATGAGGCCCTGGCTAGTGTGGCTAAGTGGACTGGGCACCAACCTGCAAACCAAAGGGTCACTGTTCGATTCCCAGTCAGGGCACATGCCTGGGTTGTGGGCCAGGTCCCCAGTAGGGGGCGCGTGGGAGGCAACCACACACTGATGTTTGCCTCTCTTTCTCCCACCCTTCCCCTCTCTAAAAATAAATAAATAAAATCTTTTAAAAAATTAGTGCATGATAGAGGTGGCGTTTCTTTAGATCTGTAGAAAAAGGGTAGATTACGGTATTGGGGCAATTGGTCAGACATTTGCAGAAAACAAAGTTTAGATCTTTGCCCTATATTGTGTGCTAAAATAAATTTCAGATTTATTTACTCCTAAATATTTAAGTATGTAAACATAATGTACATAAAAGTATATCATAAAATATGTCTGATCTTAACATAGAAAAAAACTCAGGATACATGTAAAATATAGTTCATAAAGGCAAAGATTTGACTACTTAAATTTTAAAAACCTTTATGTCAGAAAGCACAGTGTACTAATTAAAGGGCAAATATTTTTCCCTGGTTTATTATTATTTTTGCAGCATATGAGAGAAATTAATTTCATTAATATATAGTGTTTATAAATCAATAAATAAGATGAATACCCTGATATAAAATTGGCAAAGAAGAAATACAAATAGCTAATAGACATTAACAAAATTTTAGACCATCTTAGTATCAGAAATGTAAAATAAAAAATAAGTTAAATTTCATATATCAAATTGGAGGAGATTTTAAATAGATAAATTTTAAGTACTGTTTTTGAAGATGGTGAAGGAAACAGGCACTTTATACACTATTGATACCCTTCTGGCAGAATATAGCAAAGCCTGCTAAATTATGTGTACTCTTTGGCTTGGCACTTTCCTTCTGGGAATTTACCCTAACACAGTAATTATAAATATGTGCGTTGTAGTGTCACTTGTTGTAGGGAAAAAATTAGAGACCACCTGAATGTCTGACAAAGGGGGATGAATAAAATAAATTATCCATAAGGAATACCATGCAGCTTTTTAAAATGTATTATTTAGAACGGGAGTTTCAGGTAGGCTTAATCTCCTACACCCGCTCTGTGGTTGATCGGTAGCCCCTTTTTGGAACACTAAGTTGGGAAGGATTCTGAAGCTGCATCTGGGCGCAGCGGGGAAGAGTGCTGTGCGCAGTGAGGGGTTTTGCCAAGGGAGCAGGAGAAAGACTGACAGCAGTGCCAGATACTGGCTCTTCCCGTTGTGGAAGAACGTTTAGTGATAAGGGAAGTAAGTGTTCAGCCTATGTTAACAATAGCAAAGACTGAACATAGAACTATATTCTATGTAGGCTGCTTCTTGAGGGGGAGCGGGGAAAGGGTATGAGTTGAGAAAAATGACTTAAACATACCAGAATTTTATCAATGGTTACTTCTGGTTAATGAGATAATACATGATTTCCATTTATTTTTCCAGGGCTTGTCTTTTTCCTCCCAGTTTTCTGCAAAAAGTAGTATTTTATAATGAGGAAAATATCTATAAATGTTATGATTTAAAATAGTAATGGGGAAAAATAATGGTTAGGGGCATTGTCTAAAATATGGGCATGTTTTAAAGAGTGACAGTCTCCAGATTTTGTTCCTTGCAGAATCCAATTTCTAGAGAGGCGGTACTTGCCTAGCCCGTCAGCGCCTGGAAGTTGATCAGGGCTTTACGACTTCAAGAGCCCCCACTTGTGCTCCTTTTCTTTGTGGCCTCAGTTCATTTAAGCAGGCATCACTGGACATATAGAGACAAAATAATTCCTGTCTTTAAGAAGTTTACACTCTAGCAGGGAAGACAGACATAATGATAATAGTAGCAGTGAAAGGAGGAGGAGGAATGAGAGCAACTATATAGTGCTTTTTGTTTGCCAGGCATTTCTGTTTATCCATTTAGTCTTTAATAGTATCCCTATGAGATAGGTAAATTTATTATCCCCTTTACAGATGAAGAAACTGAAGGCTCGGAGAAGCTAAATGCTTAGGTCAGGTTCAAACCCAGGCAGTCTGGTTTCAGAGTCTGTTTAACCACTGATTCCTCTGCCACTCTCATTTGGGTATTGTTCGTGGATTGCTTTACATTGATTATATTATTTCCTTCTCAGAACGAACTCTCCTGTCTTGTTCATCAAAGGCTTAGTGGGCATTTCTTATGTGTCACACACTGGGCTGGGGGTGGGAGGCCTGCGGACGTGGAAACAGAGCAGACCTGTTCTGAGTGCCAGGGCATGGGTCTGTTGAAAGGTTCAGGTGTGGAAATGTGGGTGAGATACCATGCTACACGCAGTATGGTGGTGATTACGGTTTGCCAGAACCTAGATCTGCTTTGTTTTGGGATCTACCTCGTAATCAGCTAGCTCTCTGGAAGGGATGTGGGGGAGGGGAGGGTATTTTTGGGTGGTAGCAGAATGTCTATCTTCTTTTGGGTAAGGGAAGTAATGGCTCTTGATCTGAAGTGGCAAGTAGGAGAAACCTTTTTTTTTTTTTTATTACTAAGATAACTATGTTTAGGCAACAAAATTGCTACACCAGGGGTAGTGCTCGCTAATCCACAGGAATGGTGGGCAGATCATTTACTGCTGCAAAGTGCTTTGGGAGCCTCTGAAAGGCAACTTGTGACTACAAGAGGAAGGGGAGCCCTGTAATGAGATCTGAATCCAAGATTGATTTTTGTAATGAGGAAATCGATTTCCCAAGGAAATTATGTGACAGTATGATGTTTGGACGAGCGTCCTTCTTGGTTGGTCTGTTGTAGACACTTAGACAGATTGTCTGTCTGCCTGGGTTGTGTCGCTGTTTGCTCTTCAGGGCTGATGGTACTTCTTTCCTTTCAGTGATGCTGTCCTGTTTTCCCCTCCTAGGTTTATGGAATCCGAGCTGGACCTGAATGACATCATCCAGGAGATGCACGTGGTGGCCACCATGCCAGACCTGTACCACCTTCTGGTGGAGCTGAATGCCGTCCAGTCCCTTCTCGGGTTGCTCGGACACGATAACACAGATATCCTTTTGGTCTGTCCTCAGTAGGGAGGCTGACGTGGCCGGGCGGTGCTGTTTACTGTCTTTCTCCTGTCCATCTCTGCTGTCACACCTGATATTCTGTTCCCATTCTAACTGTATCCCATCTTGAAACACACGCTGCCTTTTACTCATTCGAAAATCTGGTTTATATAAGTAAATGTTGGGCAGTCCTTAATTGTCTTATTTGCTTTTATTAGCACTCGAATTCATCGTGATGGATCTGTTCACACATTAACACCATTCATTTTCCTGGATCTTGATTTGGAGGCCAATAAGCAAGACCAGGCAGGATTTGAATTTTTGGTCTCGACATCATTCTGTTAGCAGATGCCCCAGTGGAGTTGAGACTAGAGGACGCGGCGAACCGTGATGGAGAGCACATTGGAATGTCCAGGAAGACAGGGTCTTTTATGTCTTGTCCACTATTATATTTCCAATTTCTTAATGAAAGGCTAGGTGCACAAAAACATTTACTGTTTTTTGACTTAGCATTAGACCTAAACAGACAATCCGGGTTTGACTCTTTGCTTCATTTTTTTTGTGTGGAATTTGGTGCTTCCCTAACCCTTAGTATTCGCATCTGCAAAAACAGAGTTAATAAGTTTTGCCTTTCAGTGTTATTGAAAGGATTAAAGGAGATCATGTAAGTGCCGGGCAGTTTCTGATACATAGTGGGCACTTAGTAAATGTTACTCATAACTGAATCTGAGTCATGGCTTTGAAAACCATTTTATGCTTTGCCATCTGATGTGCCGCTGCTTTAGTGCAGAAGGTTTTTGATATGCCTGTGTTCATTAAAGGACATTTTCTTCCAGTAAGTGTTCTGTCAGAACCCAGAGTTTCGAAGGTAAGAGATAAGTACAGTGAGTCGCTTGAGTGATATTCATGGGGAGTCTGCTGCTGCTTCGAGTTGTTCCCATCTTTCTGGTAGTCTCTCTCCTGAGAGCATGTCTGATGAGGTTCCTTCCTGCCTGAAAATTCTCATAGAAATAAATCAGCGAATAGTTGTAATGATTTCCTGAAGGGTGATCTGAAGCCATCTCTGATATTTCGGGTGACGTGAGCCAGTATTCAGAATCGCTGTGTCGGTCCCTGGATTGATGAGTGGTCCCGGGGTTCTCTGCAGAGTTCTGGGTTGTATGGGAACCCTGGTCAATGAGCTTGTTTCTGGGTGAGCTCAGTACAGGGCCTTATGAGTGCATTTAGCGGACATGCTTTGCGTGCTTAGTATAAATCAGGCGCTGGGTTGGACCCTGAGGAGCCCTGGGCCCTCCTGGAACAGCGTCAGTCCGGAAACATGCACATCGGGCATCTTCACGTGATTAGCCCTGTTCAAGGTGCTCGCTGCTCCTTACAGAGTCGGCCACTGAGATTTCTGGTTGGTACTTCCCCCCGCTGCGGTTCACCTGCACAGAAGGGCAGAGTTTTAGAATCTGAGCAGACCTGAGAGCTGACTTAGCCCAGGGCCTGTTTGTTTGTTTATTTATTGACAAGTCTGAGGTCCCCATGTGGGAGAGCTGACTGTTGAGGTTGAGGCTGGCACTCGAAGCCCCCGATTTCCAGTCCGTCGTGCTTTGCCGCGCGCCCCGAGTCTTCTCCCTAGGGCCTACGACGGCCCTGACAGTTGTGGTCAGTGAGTCGTCCCCTCGGGTGTTAGAGCAGAAGTCGCCTTTTTCTGTTCCTGCGAACTCGAGATAATAGTAGCAGCGCTGGGAAGAAGCGGGCGCGTCGCTGATCTGCCAGCCCGGTTCCTGCTGAGGAGAAGCCTGATGCGCGGACGGCCAGGGCGCAGCTGGTCGAGTTGTTCAGTCCTGGTCTTTGTAAAGGAAAGAAGAAGTCGCCCCGTGACACCTTTGACAGACGCCATTCCCTCCCGTTTTCTGAGAGCTAAACTATTTCTTCCCCCTCTTGTATGCCATCCTTCACCGTAGTGCCCTAATGATATTTTTTAAAAATCTGATTTTTAATTATGTCCTACGTCAAATTTAAAGTTCATTGAAAATTTTTTTAATTACCTAATTTTAATTAGATGCAGCAATTGAGGTAAATGTCATCCTCCTCAAAGTATAATTTTTGAAAGTGGCTTCGGGAAAGGGTAGGCCCCCTCGCCTCGCATCTGCGGGACCCGGTCCGGCTGGCGTGCGGGGCTCCCCGCAGCAGCGCGCTGGTTCTCGTCTGTGATCTGTAACGGGCATTTTTCTTCGGGAAACGGTTGCTGAACAATTTACTGTTGTACAGCTGTAACTGCCTGAAACACCTTACTGCGAATAAACAATTTTGTGGCAGTCATGATTTAAATTTTTGATCTTTTTTAACTCTTCATTTATCACCCAAGACCGTACGTGGCTGGTTATGTTCCCAGCAAGCACAGGTCATCTTTGCTTTGTCCTTCTCTGAGAAAACATAAACTATAGGGATTTTAATTGGATCAGAGGCTGGTTTGTTGTAACCTTAAGAGGCAGCGGATGTGAGAAAACAGCTTGTGCCTTGTCCTTTCAACCGTGAGAAGCAGCTTCAGAGTTTATTCTGGCACTCCGCATCGCTGCTGCTGGTGAGGGCTTGTCAGCGCTTCTGTGCTGTCTCCCCCCTTGAGAGGCTGGAGCCCAGCCATCAGCTGGCTGCAGAGTGGAATTCTGGTCTGTGAAGAGCACCTCTGGGCTGTGGGGAGGAGGGGGAGGGGGCGCCCCTCGCAGAGCATCGAAGAGTCGTTGGGAATGCATAGGAGAGAGCGTGAGGTGGGGCCCAACAGCTGCTGCCTTGCAGAAATACAGCTTTTTAAAACAATTTTTCCTTTAAAGTAAATCATTTAAACATGTTTAGAGCCCTTTTTTGTGAACCTTTTGGAATGTTTCTGCAGGGGGGGAAAAACCACCAAAGCTATATTTAAAGATATTTTCTTAAGGTATTGCTAAACAGTTTTTGTGGCCTGGTCTAAGCCAGATTTACTTAATTTGCCTGAAAGAACAAGGAGAAGATAAAACCCCAGATGGTTGCTGAGTACCCTTTCTGCTCCTACCACCACCCTGCCAAAAAATCTCCAAGGTACCAAATCCATGAGTATCTTTGCTTCATTCTCAATTTGAGTGACAAGTCAATGGAATCCTTTATGAAGTTGTTGTGGTAGATCACGGCATTTACTGGGCTCCTCCTTAGGATGATTAGCTCGGTTGGGTTCTGTTAGGGAAACAAACAACAGCAACTCCAGTTGGTAGCAAAAACATCCAGGTTACTGTGCGTGGTGGTAAGTGCCCGTGGAGTATTATGCTCAGGAAATGCCATTGGAATTCTGAGAAGGTGTGGGTGATCTCTGGCTTGGGGGTGGTTATGGAATTGGATATTGGAGATGGGTAAGCTTTTGATAGATGTGGAGATTAGACTGCTTTTCAAGTTTATTTTCATGGTGCCTACCTTGGCAGTGGAAATTGCCCTTCCTCACCTACTGGAAGCTGACATGCTCTTACTGGCTGCTTGTGTAGTCACTATGTACTTAATGGATAGATAGCAGGCCCATTTTAAAAAATCACAACCACTGATTCATAGCTAAATGCCCTATTCTTTAATTAAAAAATACCCAGTAATCTAAACCCAATTTATTCCGAGTCTGCTTTCTCTCCATCCGTTTGTGATCAGAGGTCTAGTTGTAAGCGTTACCGTAAGGCTTCAGTGCAGTGAGTATGCATACGTTAGTATGCAGGAAGGGAGAAATTTGTTAGTGCCAAGTCGATCATTGGTGCTGATGGGACAGCTCTGATCTGTCTGGAATTCTTTTCTAAATCATTGCTTAGTTTTCTCAGACTCCAGAAAGCCCATAGGCTTGCAAAGTTGTCCTCTTGGATTTTGTGAAATATTACTGTGGGAATTGGAAAGTAAGGAGCAGCCAGTTTTTTTTAGACTAGCAGGGATCAATTGAATTTGAGCAGTTTGGGCCTGAGAATGCTGAAGGACAACAAACAGCCTGGGCCACGCCGTGTTATTCCAGAGGGTGGTTACAGTAGTCAGGGTGCCTGGTGTTAGAGCCCCAGTGTGAATGAGCAGGACTAGGGCTGGGAGGGGTGTGCGCCTCCTCAGGGCTGTCTTCTAATTGGACCGGGAGGGAGGTTGGCTGTGGCTCCAGTGCTGTCCTGTAAGTGCTGGCTAACAAGACTTGTATTTCTCCAGCTGTTGTTTTGCTAGGAGCCAGTCTCATCTTGATATATTCAGAATCAAAGTTACATTGAAAAGAAGTTACTGCTTTTTCTCATTGTTAGTGTAACTTCCCAGATAATCTGTACTGATAAACCACCTATTTTTTTGGAGCCATTTAAACATGTTCCAAAGAAAGTCAGATTAGGTAGAAAGTGCCAAAGTGGCAATCTAGGAAAAGGACCTCTTTTTTTTTTTTTTAATTTTTTTTAATAGGGTTGGTTTTTTTGAAGATTTTATTACTTATTTATCTTTACAGGGGAAAGGAAGGAGAGAGGGAGAGAAACATCAATGTATGGTTGCCTCTTGTGCATTCCCTGCTGGGAACTGGCCTGCAACCCAGGCATGTGCCCTGACTGGGAATCGAACCGCAATCCCTTGGTTCACAGGCCTGCGCTCAATCCACCGAGCTACACCAGCCAGGGCGGAAAAGGACCTCTTAATGTAATTTTTATTTCGTTTATGAGTTTTAGGTGAATTCTATGTCCCAAAGCAGGGCGGTTGTAGCCTGCTTTGGACATTTCCCCGTGGCATAATAGTGCCCACTAGCATTTACTAGGTACTTAATAAATGTTAAATGAGTGTATTTTCTCCCTCTTACTAATTTGATTTAGGAGTGTGATAAAATTATGAGTCCAGGTTCATCCTAGGTAGCTCTGCCAGATGTTTCAAAAGGAGAAAAAGACCATTTTGTCTGTGTTTTGAAACTCATCTGCATTAATTGAGCTATATCTAATCACTATCCTATTCAATGAATAAAAGAATAAAGATTTTTTTAGAAAGCCCCCTATTTGTCCCATTAAATCGGTTATATATTCTGAATCTACACTGGTTCATTTCTCTTAAGGAAGCCTATTAAAAATGACTTTTTAAAAAAAGCCACCTGTTTTACTATGTCTTGTTCCTCTTTATCTTAAAAAAATTCCTCATGGACATATCTCACCGGAGATTAATAAGACTGACGTTCAGTTTCTGTACCAGGACTCTACGCGGGATCGGGCCCAAAAGCGTAGATCCGGAGCCGAGCAAATAGCTGCAGACATCCCCCGCTTTCCAGGAGCCGCTGTGCCACGGACCGCATTGTGCCCAGCGGGTTATTTCAGCTTCACTTCCTATTACGCTGGCTCATTGCCCCGGTAGTGGACAGGTGCGGAGGGAGTGAGTGGGGTGGCCCTTCTACTCGACATGACAAAATAGGCTATCAAAAACTGTGTTTTAGTAATTCACAGAGAGACAGGCTCTCTGTTTTTCTATTATACTTGGACCGGAGAGCCTTTTACCTTGTGAAATGAAATTGTAACTACAGTGGAAAAACCTATCACCCATGCTTGTGGAGAAAGGCTGGATGGGTGGCAGACCTTGCTGAATCTTCTCATCATGATTGAGAGTTCATCTGTCTATCTTTACTTTCCATTCTTATTCCTCTTTCTGGTCTTCAAGTGACCTCTGTCCTCTGGGTCCTATTATATTAGCCAGGAATTGATTATTACAATTATGGACTCATTACTGCCTTGCTGAAATGCTAGTTGGTGAAAGTTGGGAATTTATTTAAAATCAGTGGTAGGATTGATGAGATGTTTACCAGATCTGGGAGCTGGTAACTGATTTCTCATTTGACTTGTTAACTGAGGCTGGAGAGTAGACAAGGAGATACATGCTGCAATATTACGAGATGAGACTTGGCGTGGTAAAAGTTAGACACGTATCCTATTTCTGTATAAAACCACAGCCACTGTCAATTTTTTTCCTTTTTTAAAAAAAAGTTCCTAGGTTTAATGTGACACAGTTGTGAGCATGGGTGAAGACTAAGCAAAGGAAAATATGATACCTGGCCCATAAGACTGGAGGCTGAAGAAGGACTTGATTAAGCTGAATGTGCAGCATAGCTGAGATGTGAAATTCGATCTTCTAACCTCTAACTGATCCAGAGAGGGAGGACCATGCTGTCGTTCGCTGAAATTTAGGTTTTAGAGGACTTTGGCCATTCTGTGGCAAGACTTGGCTAACAAGTCTTTATCACAGTGTTTTTCATATTTTCTCAGTACTTGGGCTTACTTGGCCTTCGACATGCATGACCTCATGTATTCCTCAGTGAGATGGGCTGGGCAGAGATCATTACCACCGTTGTACAAATGAGGAATCTGAGCTGTAAGGAAATGAAGGGGCTTCAGCGATATTCCATGGCTAGTGATAATTTGGGAAGGCTCAGTGCACTGAAGATGTGAAGCAGAGTGTGATATGACCCCTGTCTGTGAGTGTGCTCTGATTCTCGTCTGTTGTTCTTTAGCATGCATATGTCCCGCCTGTCCCTTGGGGCTATTGTTTAATTAATTAATAATCATCACATACTAGTTAATACGTGCTTAGCCACGCATGGTGTTATTCAAAGGATGTAACGACAGTACTTACTGCATGCCCGATTCACATCCAGGCCCTACAGACAACTGACTAGTGGACGGATGGATGGACGAATGGAAGGGTGGAGAGATGGGGAGGTGAAATGTCAGGCATAGAAGATAAGCATGTGAGTAGATAAGAAGATCTATGTAAGAACTTTTCAAGACAGTAAAGGTGCTAGGAGAAGGAAGGGGAGTTGTCAGCATTTTGTTCTTTTTCCTTGGACTTCAGTTTGTGGTGGGAATACATGACAGTTCTTTTCTCTGTGGTTACAGTAGGGTCAAAAGCTGGATTGTACTTAAATCTAGCCCTATTTAAGCCTGGTATACATTCCCCTGTACATTAATATGAAGCTTAGTGGCAAAAGTATTGTTTTTAGAATCAGACGGGCCTAACATTTTTCCTTGCAGTTGTACTGACCTTTCGGTAAGTTACGTAACCACTCTGAGCCTTAGCTTATCTGTAAAACGGGGGTCACACTCACGCTGTTGTGAGAATTGAGTTGCACAGCGCTTGGCATAATGATGACTTTGAAAAGTGGTGGTTGTTACCGTGGTGATTCCTGCAGGCTTCAGGGAGAGAAAACTACTCGTTCCTGCTAGTTGGGCTGCTAGGAGTTAGTTGTGTAGTCTTTTTTTTTTTTTAATGAATTCAAACAATTGATGTATTTTGGTTCACTATATATTTCAAGTGTCAAGTATGATACATTTTGTGTACATGTGTCTACAAGCTTTCTGGTTATTTTGTTAATAAAGCATGATGGAGTTTTGTCCAAAGACCTTTAAGCTCTTTGTACACATGACGTTAACACCTATGTTTTGGGCAAATATGGCTTTAAAGAGTGAAAGAATATGACACAGGAAGCTTAATTACTTATTCATGATGGTCAGCTTCTCACCCTCCAAGTAGTTTTTATTCCAGCAAAAGACGTTCACAAAATACCTGGAATATCAGTTGACAGCAAGTTCTGTCATTCTTGTTAATGTGTCCTGTGTCTTTCAAGTTATTTATTTTTCCTTTCCAGTTCCAGTGAAACGGCTCTGATTTTACCCTGGTTGTCTCACGTTCGGACTCTTGTGAGCTGAGGGTCTCCCGCCTTCGGGCCTGGCTCCCCTCCCCCGCCTCAGCACCAACTGCCCTCGGCCTGTTGCCGCCCCCACCCCTCAGCGCTTGGGGCCGCCTGCGCGCAGCTGTTAGGTATTCTTTCAAAATACTGTTATTTCATACAGTTACAGTTGTCGTCTTCTCTCTCCCTCCTGTGCCCGTTCTCCTCCTCTTTATATGCCTTTGCACGTTCTAATCTCGCTGCTTTTATTCCCGTTGTTTTGCTTCCTAGCCCACCTGCCCTCGTCCTTTCGGTTGCCCGTGGTCTCAGCCCTTTTAACAAGTCATTCCCGATTTCCCAGTTCAAGTCGATTGCTCCTTTTTCAGGACAGCTGCAGTTTGCTTCTGTATGCTTCATTTGTTCCATGTTAGTAATTGCCTGTGGGGTGTGATTTTTTAAATGTCTCTGATTATCTAATGTCCACATTTGACGATGAGGCAACCGAGGCCCAGAATGAAGAGTAGATTAGCCTTTGTCACTGTCACAGGGCGTTATTCATCATAGGCTCCCAGTAAATGCAGGCTGGTGGAGGTGTGTGTGTGTGTGTGTGTGTGTGTGTGTGTGTGTGTGTGTCTCTAAGGTGAGGGAAGAGCAACTTAGTTTAGTTCTGGCTTCCAGTTTCCAAACATAACTTCTTCTTTCTCTGCTTCATGTTCTGTTTCAGTTCTATGTCCATCTTTCTCTCTAGTTTTTCCAGCTGTTTAATTCTCATTGTTTACATTTCTTTTGTGTCCAAAGCAGCATGGTGCTGGAGGGGAGGAGAGCCCAGGGTAAATCTTTTCCTTTACAATTTTTTTAATCCTCACCCGAGGATATGGGTATTGATTTTAGAGAGGGAGGAAGCGGGAGAGAGGGAAACATCAGTGAAAGAGAGAAACATAGAGATGGGTTGCCTCTGGTACGGCCCCGACTGGGGACTGAACCCGCAACGTAGGTGTGTGCCCGGACGGGGGATCGGGCCTGCAGCCTTTTTTTGGTGCATGGGACGACGCTCCAACCAACGGAGCCGCCCAGCCAGGGCCTTCCTTCTCCATTTTAAATCTGTTTGGTCATGCCTTGGTCTCTGCAAACTCCCTGGTGAATACCAGCCATCTCATCTTAGAAGTCATTGTCGCCTTTGAAGGCAAACTGTACAAAGTAGTTAAGGTTATACTGAGGCCCAATAATTTCAGTTATGAGATAGGCTAAGGGTATTGGCTTATTTCTTGCTGGAAAAGCAACCTCCTGAGTGATTTTATTTGAAGCTTAGAAAAATACAGTTAACTTGTGGAATAGTTTGCCAGGAAGGCAGCATAAACAAAGAAACTAAGTCAGTTAACTATTTATTTAATACTCTCTGTGAGTAGAACCTTGTTGAAGAGATGTTAATAAAACCAGAGTGTATTAAAGATAAACAGTGCTGAAGTGATTGACAGGGAAACGGGAGGGAACCAAATATTTTAATAAAATGTCAGCAGGGTTTCAGTATGTATGCGATACCCTTAACATTTTTCACATGTGTCCATAGCTGTGGTTGATTTGCTGCAGGAATTAACAGACATAGACACCCTCCATGAGAGTGAAGAGGGAGCAGAAGTACTCATCGATGCTCTGGTAAGTTGCACATCCCTCCAGGACTTTGCAGGCTTGTGCGAGGTGCTGACGTCATCACCACCACTGTCTCCGTGCATGGCGCCACCTGGGTATCCCGTAGAGCTCTGTGGCAAGGCTGGGCTGAGTGAGGAGAGTAAGAAAGTGGAAGTGCAACCTCTGGGCACTTTGTTCTTTGGAACTGTGTTAGGGAAGGGGTTACAGAGGCCTAGCATTCATTAAATATCACTTTATGTGATCCTCACCATACCCCTGCAGACGGGCCTCGTTGCCATTGTTCCCACTTACAGCTCTGAGGCTGAGGCGTAGGGAGACAGAGCAACTTGCCCGTCGTCACGCCGCTGGCACTTGAACCTGTGTTCTCCGTGTTCCTTTCCCCTACACGCAACTGTGGTGCTTCTGACCTTTTCACAGAGTTTTCACAGACGTTTCTTTTCTCTTCTGGCCTTTATAATTCCAAGTGCTAGTGAAGACAAGTGTCATTACTACTTATTCCACAGACAGGGATTCGGAGAATGTTAAAAATAAGAGCAAGTCTTCTCGCTCATCCAGGCTGGAGCGGCAGCCCTGCCTGTGGAAGATGGCCCGGTTGATTTGGCATTCAGAGCCTTGCAAGCGGAGGCTTGGCAAGGCCTCACAGTCTTCCTCAGGGGTGGTTCCAGGCAGCAGCCAGTCCACAGGCGCTCATACATAGGGGGAGCCTACAGTCCCTTCACCTCACTTTACACATGAGGAGCCCCAGATGCAAAAGCGAAGGGTTCCAGCGGGTCACTCAGCCAGACCCTGTGACAGCTGAGATTACAGCCCGCATATTCTGAGCCCCACCACAGTCCTGTCTCCCCACACCGGTTGCCCTCTCTCACCGGTGATCAGAGAGGGCTCAAAGGCCTGAAAGGCACCACAGCTGGCCCGGGCAGGAGTGAGTCTGGCCCGGCCTCTTACCCCGATACGCCCTGCACAGCTTTGTCCACCTACCAGCCTGCCACCCTTCTCAAGGCTCCGCTGGTTTTCTTCCTTTCTGTTGTCTGGTCTTTGCTGTCTGGAGTGAAAGGAAGTACCAGTTTTCGTGCAGTGTGCAGAGTGTATCTTAGATCTTCACAGCCACTTGTGCCGGAATCGTCGGGAGTGCTTGTTAGGCCACCTTCTGGCCCTGTCCAAGACCTTCTGAATCAGAATGGCTGCGACCGGGGTCCCAAGTGACTCTGAGATCCCACTGCTCCACTGCCCACCCCCTCCTCAGCCTTTCTCTCTCCAGGTTCCTGACCTGACCAGAAATTTCCCGTGTGCCTTGCTTGCTGCTGGCATTTGGTGGAAGTGAAGGGGTTGTGAACCCACTGGATGTGAAAAACTCCCTTACAGAGAGTGAGGCTGGAGGTCAGCAGGCCACTGGTGACTGAATATGATGAAAATTTTTATCGCCATTTTTTTTCTTCCTAAAGCAAACTTTGACTTTTATAGAATTCGGGGCCTTTGTTTTTCCTTGGAGCCACTGCGCAGAAAGAAGAAGATGATGTGGGGAGTCCTTCCGAGGAACATCTGAAGGAAGGCGGTGGCACTTGCCCCCTCACTGTGTTCCCACAGTGTCATTTCTGCAGTCTTACCTTCCTGAGGTTTAATTACGGTGGCCCCGAATGAGCCTTTTTGCTTGGTCCCTGGGCTGGTTTTAATTACCATCCTTTGCCGGTGTGAATGGAGGAGGCGAGAGGGGAACTGCTAGCCTGCCTGCTGCCTGTAAAACATACTCAGAAACTGCAGTTCGCTCAAAAGCCCCCTTTGTGTTTTCTTTGTTGCCAAACCCCCCAACAAACATTGGATCTTGAAGATTTTATTGTTTGTTTGGGAAGAAACAGTTCATCTTCAGACTGGGGAGCCATTATGTAGCGGCTACATAGGGTTTTCTGTTTGTTTAGGTTTTTTTTTATTATATAAAGATTTTTACTTTTATAGCTTTATATTGGTGGGGCTGGTGTGAATCACAAACAGTGGAACATTCCTAGACACTCACATACTATTTGCTTGTCTGCAGCCAGTCAGAAGCCATCAGTAAAGAGAGCAGAACTAGTGGGTGGTCTCCCATTTATTTTTTCCCTCCCCTTGTGCTGCATTCAGGAAGAAGTTTGACAAGTATTCTCATATTACAAGGGTTGAGTTGTCTTCATAGTTTTAATTTGGGGCCAATATCAGAGGCCTGGAACTGCCTGAGCAGAGGCTAGAGGGCATGTAGCAGGATTTATTGTGGTGTGCAGTTTGCGGTTATTGCCTTGCTCTTTTTCCCAGTTGGAAGTCCTAAGCAATAGAAGCGCACATTTGTGGGGAGCGAGTGCTGTTCTGGCATTCTCAGGCACCTTTGGAGTTTAAAATTTGGCACACATCCACTGCTGTGACTTATGCAAAAGGTGAATATTTGTGCTTTGTAACAAGTTGGCTTGGTAGCCTGGAAAATAGACTCTTTTCTGAAGAGTAGTAAATGCAAGCGTATTTGTTTTGATGGCAATGCTCTGGCATACCTCTCTAAAAAAGACTCTGGGTTTCTTGAGAGTCGTGAGTAGATTACAGTCATTTTTCTACTCGCTAGTCCCAAAACTTGGCCACACGCTTAGCAACTCCAGGGCTTCGCTGGCATCTGCCTCAGCTCGCTACGCCCTGCTTCTCCGGGGCCACCGGGAAGGCTCCTGCTCTTCCTTTAAACTTAAACCGTAGCCCTTGCCTTCTGAATTTTTCCCAGACTCATCACCTCAGCAGAATTTGTGTTCCCCTAGCACTTTGTACACCCTGGCCCCTGGCCTTAGAGATGGCTTATGGACATCTGTAAGTTTGTCTTTCCTGCAATGAGGTCCCTGTCCAGGGAGTGGCAGCTCTGTCACTTACCAACTGTGTGTCCTTGGGAAAGTTACCTAACCTCTCTGTACTCAGTTTCTTCTTCTGTAAAATGGGGATAACGGTAGTAGTGCCTACTGCACAAGGCTGAAGTGAGGAATAAATGAGGCATTTAATGTGTTTTTAGAACAGAGCCCGGCATAGTGAACACCCAATAAAAGTTGAGTTTTATCTTCATTAAGGTACTGTGCCTAGTATTATCTTCCCAAAGTCACACAATGAGTACTTCGTAAACATCAGTGTCTACACAAAGTGAGATGTTTGTGAATGTTTGTTGAGTTCAACAAATATTGTTTTCATTTCAGCAGATATTCAAAAAACATTTTGAACAAATACTTTAAAAAAATCTTTTGAAAGTTGTGGGCCTAAATAAAACATGGGAGGATAGAGGTTTAGTTTTTTAAAAAGGATGCATAGTAAGGCGGAATGTTAAGAATGGTTGTGAGAGATTCAGGCCTCTGTGGAAATGAGGAGGGAGCCATCACCTCTGATGGGGAAGGGTCAGGAAGGGCTGCGGAGCTGCAGGTATTGGCCTCTGCAGGGGAGGCCTTAATGGGAGGGCGGACGGAGAGCTCATGGCCAGAGGAGGTGGAGCCGTGGCTCATCTGTGGGGCTGGTCAAGGTGGCTGGGAGCCACCATTTGCTATAAAGAGTTTAATAAAAGTGGGTTCGATGTAGAGAGCCAGGGGACCGCTCCCCGTTCCCGTTCTTATTCTCAATTAACCCTGCTTAAATGTTAGACTCTTACGTCTGGTGTTGATTTGGCTTGGGCTGGTAGGCAGGTTTTCAGCTGCTCTGAGGACACTTGTTATATAAATTTCTGGATCCTATCACTTTTGTTCCTTTCCATTTCTGTTAACATCCTCACCTTCATCTGTATTTGCTCTCAAGTGGAATACACTTGTTCACTTGTTCACTGAATGTTTGCTGAGTGCTCGGTGTGTTCTCGGTTCTCGGAACCGTGTAATGGCAGTGAGCACGACCCACAAAGTCTGCTTTTGTGGAGCTCGTATTCTAGTGCAGAGAGAAACGGTAAATAAACAAGAAACAGAGAGCAGTTCTCTGTTACATAGAGAATTAAAATAGAGTGACGTGGTGTAGAGTGACTGGGAAGTCACAGTGGATTAGATCAGGGGTGTCAAACTCATTTTCACGGGGGGCCACATCGACCTTGCGGTTGCCTTCAAAGGGGCGAGTGTAATTTCAGCTCCTTAACAGTTAAGGAGTAGTTACATTTCTACAGTCCTAAAATTATTTCGGCCCTTTGAAGGCAACCACAAGGCTAATATGGCCCCCAGTGAAAATGAGTTTGACATTCTGGATTAGATAGTTGGGAAAGACCTGAGTGACAAGGCCTTGTTCTGAGTGACAAGAAGAAGCCAGACATTCCGAATGACCAAAGGCAACAGAGGACAAGTGTAAAGGACCTAAGGCAGGAACGGGCTTGGCATATGTGAGGAACAGAAAAAAGGCCAGTGCTGTGAGAGTCCAGCTGGGGCGAGTGGAGAGCTTGCGGTCAGGGCCAGGTCACTCTGGGCTTCGTAGGCCGTGGTGGTAAGTTTGGGTGGGGTTGCCAGCGGGCAGCGGAGTAATTGGAGGATCATAAGCAAGGGAGTAGTAACGTAGCCAGGCCTGACACTTAGAAAAGACCAGTCTTGGCAGCTGTGTAGACAATGGATTGGGGGGCAAGAATGGAAGCTAAAATATTACAAGGTGGGTTGCAATAGGCATAAATTTTGCATTATGACCATATTACTATATGTTGACTCAAAACTTAATTGTTTATCAGGATTCAGTGGGTGTCAGTGTGTGTGTGGGTTATTATTGTTTTTAGAATATGAAATTTCCAGAACTCTTTCTACTAGGTAGAAAGATTCCTGACTAGGAATCTTTCCAGTTGAATTTTTTAGAAAACTTGTTGGCAGATTGTACAAGATAGGGAAAGACTCCTTCAAACCCCTCATCTGTCTCTTTTTTTATTTTCTCCTCTTGTAGAATTTCTTGCTGGTCAAGTGGGAAATGATGTCTGATCATGCCCTTGAACTTTATCTCAGTTGGACCTGCTAGAATATTGTTTGGGAGACCTGCTAGCAGTGAGAAATAACCAGTGACTTACAAGAAAACGTCAGGCTTAAACAGTCATGGTTTCCAAAGCTAGGGTTGCTCTGGCTGAGCAATCTTTAATGTTTTAATACCTAATCAGGATTTGTTTTTAGTTTCAGACCTAGTCACAGTTTCAGAAAATAGGCATGAAGGTGGTAGATTCCAAGGGGTTAGAGGGAGTAAGACAGAATGCTAATTTATGTTTCTTACTAGGCAATACCCAGAGCTATGCATCATACAAATATTTTTCCAAGGGATTCTGAGCTGAGTAAATTTTGACTGCTTTGACCCTCCTGCAATCAGATAAAGTTTCACTGAACCCAGCTAAACATAAAATTTCATACTTTGCAAGCAAAAAAAGCTGTCTGTTTTTCCTCTGGCCAGACACCCATTCTCCATAACCACTCAGTTCTGGGATTTGAATGTGCTGCTTACTGCCACTGTCTCCACTTTCCAGAGAGCAGGCATGGGAAACATAACTAGGACTCAAGGAAAGCGGGGAGAATGATGCGGGTGTGGCTGCGATGAGCAGTGGAACCTGGTGAAGCAGCTGGCAGAACTGGGGAGCCCTGCGGTCCTCCGCGGAGTTGCAGTGTCCGCTGCTTTAGGGTCCAGGGAGGTGATGCGTCAGCCAGGGTGATTTAGAGGAAAACAAACTGACGTGGTTCATGTTGCCCCCAGATGTTTTTCTGTTTTCTTTTGCATGCCCCAATTGTGCAGTTAATTAAGGGAAACCTCACAGTGGATTTCCTGGTGAAGCTTTTGCTAGCTGTGAGATTTGAGAGCAAGCTTGCCTTCTCCTTCATATAAGCGGGTAAATAGCTCTGTCTTGTATTTATGGGTGCTCTCAGTTTTGGCATCAGTATCCCTTCAAATATGCAGCTAGTGTTTTACATTGTTCCTCCTTCCAGGACATAAAGGAGAGCCTAGAAAAACATCGACTGCATTTTTTGTGACCAGGCATTACAAATTAGTCAATAATCACAGTGCTTCCCTTAAGTCTCCCTGACAAAGAGTAAGGAGGCCTCGTTTCAAGAGCCCTCCCTTGCCCTTGCTTCATCCTCAGGCGCAGTTTGAACTGGGTCTGTAGAGTGCTTATGCACAAGTGCCTAGGCAGTGTCGGTTGGATGACATCATTTCCTTCTCCTTTCTTCTCTTTTCCCCTCACCAAAGTGACAGGATGTGAAGGGGAAAAACAGGGTCCCAGAGACGGTCACTTCTGCCACAAGCCTTGAGACTTTGGCCAAGCCGATTGAACCTTTGGACCTTTGTTTTCTCACCTGTAGAAGCTGTGAGGATTATATGAAAGTAAATGGGGAAATACGTATGTATGTATGTATGTATAAAGATCTGGTTACAGTACATAGAGTAAGTGTTTTATCAATTAAATTTAGCAAAAGTTACTGAGCGTCTGCTGTGCAGAGCGTCTGTGGCTCTAGACTTTGGAGGGCACACCAGGGTGAATTAGGCTGTGGCGCCTGCCTTCCAAGAACTTGAGTTTTTCTTAGTCCGTAGGAGATACGAACAGTGAATAACAGGTGGAAGAATGCTTAGAGGGTTAGATTCTAACTCTCTCCTTAATTTTTGAACCAGACCCAGGGCAAGGCATGCCCCGTATTTTCATTTAATCTTTACAACTTCTTTTATTAACTTCTTTTTATTTTCTAAGTGAGGAAACTGAGGCAGTGAGAGAGGGTACACTGCAAGTACACAGAAGATCTTACCTTCCCATACTGGTTTACTTATTAAGGCGATTTACTTACTACTCAGAGACTTACGACCAGATAGATAACCACTTCTTGATTGTTAGGTGTTTCCTTAGTTACCTGCCTTATTTTGCCTCAGGATTA
This sequence comes from Trachops cirrhosus, assembly GCA_028533065.1. Lineage (NCBI taxonomy): Eukaryota > Metazoa > Chordata > Mammalia > Chiroptera > Phyllostomidae > Trachops > Trachops cirrhosus. The sequence goes on from CM052547.1 coordinate 77,359,145, forward strand.
CCTGGAGGGCTGTCTCCTCAAGACCACAGATTGTGCCAGAAGGTACTGTGAAGGAGGAGTAGCATTATTTCTCCTAAGAAGGGAACTTGGTTTTATTTCTGCTCCCACTGCTCAGTGGCAGTGTGGTCTTGGCGAAGTTACTCATCTCTTGAATATCAGCTGTGTGGTGTGGCTATTGAAGGTTTCCTTGAAGTATTGTGTGAGTCAAATTTAATGAGAGAAATATAATTTCTGTTTATATAATATAAATATAAGGCATTTTATTATGTTAACATTCTTTTCAAGAAGGAATTAGAAATTCATCCGAGGTAATAGTTTTCATAATGAGCTTAGCATGGAACGCTAAGCTCATTGGAATGGTTTGCGTTTAATCCTAAATTTCAAGGCTGGTGTAAAGTATGGCTGGTAAATTTACCAACTAAACTTGTGTTGGTCCTGTGGTTTAGAAGCAGGCTTTGGACTTGAACGAACTGTTGACCTGACTTTAGATGGCATTATTGTAAGGTGCTTAAATCCCGCAGAAAAGTAGGAAGAACACTGAACTTGGTATCAGAAGGCCTAGGTTCCAATGTGCCAGCACTGTCACTCACTCGCTTTGTAATGTTGAATTGTACTTGGTCTCCATAAGCTTCAGTCTTTTCTTTTTTGAAGATTTTATTTATTTTTAGAGGGGCAGGGAGGGAGAAAGGGAGAGAAACATCAATGTGTGGTTGCCTCTTGCGCATTCCCCGGTGCGGACCTGACCCGAAACCCAGGCACGTGCCCTGACTGGGAATTGATCCAGCAACCCCTTGCTTCGCAGGCTGGCACTCAGTCCACTGAGCCACACCAGCCAGGGCTCAAGCTTCAGTCTTAAGTTAGGGATAATCGTGCCTGCCCCTTCCTTGCCTCAGACTCACTTCAAGGCTCAAAAGATAGTGGGCGTGGTAGAGCACGCGCTAAACCACAGGTGGCTCATTGTTTACCTTTTCCCTTCCGTAGAGAAGTGAGGACAGGAATGGGAGCATTTCGGGGACTATTTTGTGACACGTATCCCTCTCTCCTTTTGCTTCCCTGTGGCTGAAGGTGGACGGGCAAGTGGTTGCCCTGCTCGTGCAGAATCTGGAGCGCCTGGATGAGTCTGTGAAAGAAGAGGCGGACGGCGTGCACAACACTCTGGGTGAGGGCGAGGGCGAGGGCGAGGGCGAGGGCGAGGGCGAGGGCGAGGGCGAGGGCAGTCTGCGTTCCCCTTCCCCGTTCCCGTTCCCCAAGTGTCTCTGTGTTTGTTTTGGGGCTTGGTGCTCATTTCCCTTCCTCCTTCATAATAGAGTCAAGAGCGGTAGTGTTTTCTTTCCTTTTGCTCCCAAACTCCTTTTCAGAAATGAAGACCCTTGTGTAAATTTCATATAACTGCAGCTTGGGGTTGGCTTGAAGGTAATAAAACAGAAATTCACCTTCCTGGACAAACTTGCTGGCTCGTTTTTGGTGGGACTTTGCCTCCAAAAGTTAAGATGGAGTTTATGTAGAGTGAATTTTGTCTTTTTTTTCTTTTCTTTCTTTTTTTGCTGTGGGAACTTTGTATATTTTACAACTTTTTCATCTTGTTATGTTCGTTTTTCTTCACATTTCCCTTCAGTGGAACTACCAACTTTCGAACAAGTGTGTATCTTTATAGGGCATGTCATTTGAAAAAGAGGGTTTTTCCTCTTCTTATGTGTAGTTTGCCATGCGGACTGCGAGCTGAAATGTTGCCATTAGCCTGGCTGCCCCTTCATCACTGCTCATCTGAGCGACTTCCTCTGCAGTGTTTTCCCTCCCACACTTCCTGTTCGAATCTCCCCAGTCTTTCCCCTGGAAAGTTGCCAAACCAATAGCCTATTTAAAATTGTGCTTTTGGGTAGTCCTCCTTATCACTGGCCACTGTCATCTAAACCATAAGTGACATATCTGTAAGCAGAGCTGGAGAAATGAACAAGGCCCAGCAAAATCGGAAGTTGGATGAGATTAGATTTTCTTTCAGCTCTTTTGTGTGTGGCACAGATTTCTGTTGTAGTTTTACGCTCTTTTCCGTGAAGATTGTCATAAAGACGGAGGAAGACACAGCACCTAGGGAGCGAGAGGAGAGAGAGCACAGTAATCTGTAATTCGGGGGCTGGCCCTGGTCTAGAGCCAGAACTTGGCATTGCCATCTGTTAGCCTAACGCCCAAATTTTGCTGAATGGAAAGCGTATCAGAAGTGTTAACTGCCTGTTAATTAAAAGGGCCTGATGCAATGGAAAAAACACCGGCCTGGAGATCCGAAGAAATCTGTCTAGTTTCAGCTTGGTCACCTACCAGCAGTTCAGCACAGTCACTCCTCCCTCCCGTAACGAGCCCGGATGTTTGTCAGGCACTGGGCTGGGCGCTGGGGTAGACTACAAATGAAGTAGGGGTCGTTCTGCTTCCTCAGAGGCCGGCTGATGGGAAAGTCCTGAATGGAAGGGAAAGATAACACAGGGTGTAAGTGGTGTGATAGGAGTTAGTGGAGAGCACTGTGGAAGTGAAGAGGAAGGGTCTCCGAGCTGCTGTTCAGGAGCGAGTAGCCACTGGGGCTGAGTGTGAAGACAGGTACTTTCTGACGGAGAAATGTGAGAAAGACTTTCAGGCAGGGATGCGGCCTTTGCAAAGCCGTGTATGGGCCTGAGCTTTGGGGAAAGGATACCCATGTAGCCGCAGGAGATGGGGCCAGAGGAGTAATTTTGTCCAGATTATGGAAGACCTTGTAAACCGTGGTAAAATGTTTGGGTTTTATTACGGGAGCAACAAGAAGCCATCTGAAGTGTAAGCAGAAGAATAAGAATGAGTTGATTTAAGTGAATGAGTTGATTTTCTTAGAAAATGTGAGAAAGTAGTTGAAGGTGCTGGAATGATCTTCTCGGGGGTCTCGTTGCCACCCTGCTCCCAAGGCTTTGTGTCCCACTCCCCGAAGGGGCTGCCTGGCTGTGCTTTAGCTTGCCCTCGGGAGACTGACATGGGCAAAGCGGGGGGGAAAATACTGGCAGTGGCAGCTTCTTCAGCCCTTTCTCCTTCTGGGCACTGCGCTTAGAGAACATGGGACTCTGTCTGCTTTCTAACAACTTGCCCTGGGGTGCAGAGCGGAAGGGGCCCTGAAGGAGGGGAAAGCATTGGGTGTGATTTTTTTTTTAATGTCCTCCTTTTTGGTATCATAGTTATGTGATGATTTTCTTGCCCCCCAGTTTTTAACTTCTCTGTTAAGCAACAATTTGGCTGTTGTAGGAGACAGCAGGACCAATCACGGTTGCTTCTGAGTACCGGGCTATTACCTCTGCCAGTACGGCCTTTCCCCTCTTTGCACATTATTTTGTTCAGTGAAGGTCATGCTTGGTTCCCCTGCAGTCCAGACAAAGGGAACTGGAAATGGATGAACCAGGGAAGGAATTCACCATCCCCCGTTTTTTTCCCCTTACGTTCTATCGGGGCTTCGGTCTAGCCCCCTGTCTCTTTAGCCGTAGGTCTCTGGGACTCTGGTGCAGTGAGGACTAAGTGGGTCTTCTCAGAGATCCCCATCCTTCCGTGCGTTCTCCTCTGGCGTTTTCCCTATGAGCACAGAAGCTCTATCACTCCTGTTGTGAATTCCATCCTTTCCAGTTACAAGTTTCGCTTGTAATGTAACTTGAAGGAATAAACTCCGAAACATCTCCCTGGTTAATCTAAAAATGACAACACAGCATCTGGCTGGGAGGAATAGCGGGAGGTGGGAAGAGGAATGAAATGCCCGTCATGGGAAGCAGGCGTGGTGCAGGTGGAAGGGTCGCCTTCCCGAGTGACTGGTGTCTGTCTCCCTTCAGCTATCGTGGAAAACATGGCTGAGTTCCGGCCAGAGATGTGCACGGAGGCTGCGCAGCAGGGGCTTCTGCAGTGGCTGCTGAAGAGGCTGAAGGTAGGCTGGGCTTTGTGAGAGGCAGCTCAGACCTCGCTCTGGGCCCGGCTCCTGCCGGGTCATTGGCCTGGATTGTTGGCCCCGGCCCGCAGGATCTAGTTTGGGAGTTTTTTTGCTACTTCTTGCCTCTTTCTTTGTTTTCCTCGTTTGTTTGTCTTGTTTTAAAAGAAGACAGTTTAAAAATAGACTTTAATGCCTCTGAAAATAGTACAAACATGCTGTGAATATGAACAAATTCATGTGACACAGAAGGTATAAAACTGAAAGTTGCCCTCTGCTGAATGCTTCTAGTACCACCTCCCAGAGGCAGCCACTGTTAACAAACAGTGTTTTATCTATCCTTCCAGAATGTTTTTGTGTGAATATAGGGGTGTGTGTGTGTGTTTCAAAAATAGAAATACACAGTAATTTGTAAAGCCCCTTAACCTGGCCTCTCTGACCCTTCCACTTCTCAGTTTTGAAACATTGGCCTTACTACCTTTCAGACATCTCTGGACCTACCCCCTGCTCTGCAAGGTCAACATTATTTTGCTTCTGTATCTGTATTTGCTCCTGCCCCTCCTTCCACCAGTAATGACCCCTGTCTTTCCCGTATAGTTTTACATTATACACACTGTTCATTAACCAGCTTCAATCACTAGTCTTTCATGTAGCCTCCATCATTTTTAGAACTGAAAGGAAATATTTAAGTTCTGTTGCAGATTAAAAAAAATTAAAAGTCGAGACCTATGGAGATTAAGTGCCTCGCCCAAACTCACACAGCCAGTTAGACGTAGAGTTCAAATTAAAGCCCCAGCCTGCAGACTTCCTGCAGGCGCTGATCCCACTGCACTGCTCTGCCTCCAGCCCGCACTGCCGTTTTTCTTTCCTCAACATCAGCCGTTTCACTTCCCTCCTCCGGGTTCTCCTGTGGGAGTTAGCAGGTCTGGGTTCTCGCAGTTGTGTACCTATAACTTTGTGACACTTGCCTTCACGGAGCACCTTTTCTGCAGCACCTGGAAGACTTTCATTGTATTATGTGTGCTCCTTGTCTTCCTCCAAATTTCCTTGAACTCCGTAAGAGCAAGGACTGAGTCTCTATCATATTTGCATCTCCTCCCAATTGTTCTTAAGGTGTGATTCCTGGCAGCCTGTTAGAAATGCATTCTTGAACCCACCCCACCAGGCCCACTGCATCTGTCCAGCAGGGGGTGGAGCTAGCAATCTGTGTTTTAACATGCGGGTGATTCCGATACATGCTAATGTCTAAGAACCACCGACTTCGATTATTTATGTTTATATTGCTTGGTAAAACCTTGCTATTTAGCTGATCATCCCATCTGTATTTAGTAGTCCTTGAATAATTAAGTGCACAGCACATTGGCAAGCCTCCTTTTTGTATTGGTCGCCTAGCAGTATATAGAGATACTCATGGATATCTTCATCCACTAAATGAAATCTCACTAATTTGTGCTAATGAGGATGAAATCCATTGCAGATGATTGCATTAATGGTTTAGCAAGTAAGCAAATAACAGTAGTGTGAGAGACACCGCAGCATAGTTTATTTTTTAATAGGGAAGACAAACTTATTAGGATATTACGTTATATTTAAAGTAACACCAAAACCCAAAAGTTTTTCCTTTTCTAAAGAAACAAAATGAAGATTCCCCTCTGTTTCCCCATTAAATCAACGCTTCAGAAACAGTTGCCGCATTGAGCATATGAGCCAATGACCTGAGCATTGGCTACATTATACTATATATAAAACCGGTTAATGCTGAGTTCTTAGCTTCTGGACCAGGAGCTGGGATTTTGCAGGGCACAGCCTGCTTTGACAGTTGAACAGGGCTGTAGATGTGTCTGAACCTGCCCCACGTGCTCCAGGTAGCAGAGGTGAGCTGCAGAAATAACCTGAAACTTCTGGCTGCGGGTGGTAGCATAATTGTTTTGTACTTTCCAAAAAAGCAGCAGCTTTCAAAAAGGTGAAGTTTAATTTTATTCAAGGCTAGTACACGCTGAGTACAAACCTATGCTTGACTCTGTAATTACTCTGACAGCTGAAAGATTTAGGATCACCAGGCTCCTGGATAGAAGAGAGCCCCAGAAGGTCCAAGTCCCAGTGGTTTACTCTGCCACGTCCAAGAGACCGTACCTGCTAAATGAACGCTCCTTTCTTCTAGTGTTGACCAAATGTCCTTGCAATTTGGTATTTCCGTATTTTGCTAGCTTGGAGGCTGTCATCTTTAGCTGGTGACTTTTGTCTTTGGCTAGACATGAAAGACTATTCTCCTTTTTTCCTCACCTAGCCCAGTTTCTTTCTTTTCCACCAGATTAAAATATTTGGTTGTTATTGTCATCACCATCACCACCACTAAGTTTTCCTCACCCAATGTGCAGGTCATGTATTGGCTGTTTATTATGTGCAAAGTGGTATCCTCGGTGCTGCACATGGATTATTTCTGATTCTCACAAACCACCCTCCAAATGAGTGCTGCTACCCCCGTTTACAGATGAGGGATGAATCCCGGAGAGCGCATGCTTGTCCAGCCCCACAGGACGTGTGTGGGAGAGCCTATGACAGCTGGGCCTGGCTGTGTTTAAAGCCTCTGCCTCTGCCTCTTGCCCGGCCTTTTCCAAACTGACCCCTTTCCAGAGTCTGAGGCTTTGAAGGGTTCAGTATTAGAGGATTGTAGGGCCTAATGATTTTGAATTTCTGATTAGGTTATTCCTTTATAGGAATAAAGTTTTTCAATCAAAGGACCTATATTTTAAGAAAAATATGATGAAATTATTATTTTGATTTTTGTTCTTAAGTTAGTTTGAGAAAATTGGAAACACCTTGAAGTGTCTGTCACACAGCAAAAGCTGGAGATTTTCTTGGGCGGGGCTGGGGAGTGGTGGCGGGGAGGGGGGTGGTGGGGGGTGGCGGGGGAAGGTGGTGGTCAGGAATTCTCAATAGTGGGAAACTCAGCTATTGGGTTCCTGTTAAGTATGAGCGGGGATCCAAAAAAACCCAGAATTTATTAAAAATTATGTATTCTTACATGTTTAAACTTCAGTCACCTTCAAAGTACTCTCCATTTGATGCAATACACCTATTGAGACGTTTTTCCATTGTTCAAAACAATTTTTAAAACTCATTGATTTTGATGCCTTTTTGTGCTTCTGCTCTTTTTTTGTTTCACCTCTTCCACATGGGCAAACCAGTTCCCTTTGAGGACTTTTTTCATCCTGGGAAACAAAGAAACACACAAAAAACTCACTTGGGGCAAGAGTGGGTGAATAGAGAGGGTGGGGTACGGGGGTCATGCTGTTGGTTTTTTTGTTTTTTGTTTTGTCAAAACTGCTGAACACTTAACGTGGGGTGGGCAGATACACTTGTAAATCACCCATTGTGAAACGGGCAAATGTGTTGAAAGAGTCTTCAGAAAAATTCACTGAAGCCAGTCACAGCCTCTCGGACGACAACGCCAGCTGGTACACTGACGCAGATGGGTTCCTGGAACACTCGCCTAGCGGGGGAAGCCTCCACTACGAGGGGCCTGCCCTCCAGGAGATAATTCATTTTCGGTGCAGGGCGGGGGGTTCCCCTGTCATATACACTAGTTTATTTAATCCAGCTGTCGCATGAGGAAATCATTACTTACTTTCACTTAACGTAAGAGAATTGAGTTAGAGAGTCAGAGTAATTTGGCCAAGATTCTGGTGGGTAACCATAGAGCTGAGATTCTCATCTGGATATTTCTGATTCCAGTCATCAGAAAAACTTTTAGTACCTACTGTGTGTTAAATATGTTCCACATTATCTTATTTAATGCTCATCATAGCTCCAAAAAGATGGTATTATTTCCATTTTACATGTAAGGAAACTTGGGACCAAGAAATGTTCTATGGGTCATAGATGCCCATTCTCGGTTCATTGTGCCATTAGTCTCAGAATTTTGTTTTTGTAGCATCCCTATGCCAGAAAGGACATAACAGTTCCATTTATTGAGTAGCTCGGTCCAGACAGTTTAACACACACTTACATCTTAACAATTTGATGCCATTTGAACAAACACATGTGAATTTAAAAAATGTATTTTTATTTCATTCTTAAATACAATTACTTACTTGAGTTCTGCACAGCTTCTAAACCCTTGCACTCAGGCTGAGCAGCACCACCCTCTCTCTTATTTCACACAGTTCTTTTTATCACAGCGACCACCAAAACCCAACTTCGCAAAAATAGGATGTCATAAAAAGAGATGTACTTGGAACTAGTAGTTAATGCAGGGTTCAACAGATGTCAGATGTCACTGTGCTTTCCTTGGCAACTGAAAGTACCCTACAGTGCCCCAGTGAATTCAGTATGACACCTCAGGTGCTTGGGCACGCAGTTGGGAGCGGCAGACTTTGTGCACGTCACATGGGTCGTGCGTGCTTATTAGTCACACCGAGGTGCCTGCTCTCAGAGTCATGGCCTTTTCGTAATGTGACTGTGTTACCCGGTAAAATTAATTTTAACTCAGTGCCATAATTTAACGCCATAACGACATATGGCATTCATCTCAAATTGCCATCGTGTTCAATTCTTTGTCTTGCATATATCAGGTGCCCCATAAATATTTGTTTGTTTGTTTTTTTAAAAAGAGAAAGTCTATCCCCTGTCTTGAGACAGGAGTTTATAAAATCAAAAAAAGACAAGGGAGATATTGGAACCATGGAGAGGCTGTTGCTCTAGTGGCCTGATTCTTTTGGATTCTTTCAGTTAAGTGTATGTTGTTTTAAATAAGAACCCTGACCCTGGAAAACCATGTAAGTTGGTGTGGCTTAAATATTTTATTTTATTTTTTAAAAAGATTTTATTTATTTATTTTTAGAGAGGATAAGGGAAGGAGAAAGAGAGGGAGAGAAACGTCAATGTGTGGTTGCCTCTGTGGTTGTCCCCCAACTGGGGACCTGGCCTGCAGTCCAGGCATGTGCCCTGACTGGGAATTGAACCAGCAACCCTTTGGTTCTCAGGCCAGCACTCAATCCACTGAGCCACACCAGCCAGGGCTGGCTTAAGTCTTTTAAAAATGGCAATACTTGGCCCTGGCTGGTGTGGCTCAGTGGATTGAGCACGGGCTGCAAACCAAAGGGTTGCTGGTTCGATTCCCAGTCAGGGCACATGCCTGGGTTGCGGGCTGGGTCCCTAATGGGGCCACATGAGAGGCAACCACACATTGATGTTTCTCTCCCTCTCTTTCTCCCTTCCTTCCCCTCTCTCTAAAAAGAAATAAATAAATAATTTTAAAAAATGGCAATACTTGTAATTTAAATAATTTGAGTAAGTAATTTTATTAACAAATTCTCAATTCTGGTGCAAATGCTCAACGCTTAACTTTTCACTTCTGCATTTTAATTTTTATAAACCTGTTTTTCTTAAAGTACATGCACAGATTGCATCTAAACCCTGGTTCTTATACTGAATTTCTTAAAACAAGGCTGTAAGCTTGGCCAGGGAACATACCTTGCAGTCAGCACACGTAAGACCTTGCATTTACAGATCTTTTAATCCAAGATGGGTCATACCTGGTCAGCCTTCTGAAACCAGAAACCCTGTGGGGTGCACTTAGGCTTGACGAGGGAGACGTGCACAGAAAACTGAAAAGAGGCTGGCGTTGCTTCATCAGGGGCCACTCTTCCTCCTTAAGTACAAAATCAATGTCCAAACAGAACTGTGAATGGCGCTAAGGTGATGGAAGTGTTGGTGTCAAGATAAACACTTCCCCTGTCCTTTCCAGAAACAGAATTTATTTGTCATTTCAAAAACCCTGGGTAGGTAGCAAGGCTGCTGCTGATTCACAGTTGTCTATGTTCCTGCATTTTAAGAATCAAGGGTACAGTAAATAAAAACACATTGATGAGGCTTGCTCCTCTCTGCACCTTTTTCCAAAGGGCATTGTTAACGGTGAGAGATTTGAGCCTAGCTGCTGAAGCGACAGCGTGGGCGGCCATGAAAGGGAGTCTCTGCTGTAGATGAGTCCCCTTGAAACTCCAAATAGCAGACCATGCAGCAGGGAAAGAATTGTGGGTAGTAATTTGGGTGTTAAAATATTAACACATTTCTGCATATTTAATATGGTTTCCTTTTTAAATAGTAGGCAGATTATGGCACACAAGAAGATAGGTTTATGATTTCAAATTAAATTTTAAACATTAAAAAATCAAAGGCACTACTTTGTTATAAATACACTCAACTAATCTAAATAAGAACTTGCTTTCTTTTCAACTTTTCTAATGTGTCAGCTAATTTACAGCCTAATTATGTGATTATAACTTGTGAACAAAGCTTCATGATGAATTTTAGTCTTAAAAGTTCAAAAATTTCGCCCTGGCTGCTGTGACTCAGTGGATTGAGCACTGGCCTGCAAACCAAAGGGTCGCCAGTTCAACTCCCAGTAAGGGCACATGCCTCAGTTGTGTACCAGCTTCCCCAGTAGGGGGTGCACAAGAGGCAACCACACATAGATGTTTCTCTCCCTCTCTTTCTCCCTCCCTTCCCCTCTGCCTAAAAATAAAATAAATAAAATCTTTTTTTTAAAGTTAAAAATTTCACTTATTCATTTAGTTCACATTTGAGTGTATACTATGTGCTAGACAGTAGTCTGTAGACTCAAATTGGGGAATCTGGGAAAGCTTCACAGAGGAGGTGACATTCATTCCTCCTCTGTGAGAGGAGGGCATTGGGAATGTGAGAGCCATTGTGTTCACCTGCTATTTATGGTTTTACTCTGTAGTACTTGAGTCTTATCTCTTGAGATCAGAGGCAGACTTTTTTTTTTTTACCCTTAAGCTGCCTTTTCTCTTTCTGACTTCTACTTCTCTCTAAGTCAGATCCTAGTACTTGTGAAAAATTCATCCTGGGGAAGGAAACAGGGCCCCATCATGTTTTTTTCTCATCTCTCCTGTTCCCTCACAGGCAAAGATGCCTTTCGATGCCAACAAACTGTACTGCAGTGAGGTGCTGGCCATATTGCTCCAGGACAACGATGGTGAGGCTCGCTCTCGGTATTGGTATTCCGCTCGGGCAGCAGCCAGGCTTGTTTCAGATCATGACAGCAAGCTCTCTTGCCTTTGGCATCCCCCTGCTCGTCCTCTCGCTCTCTGTGCAGCTTTTGTACTCTGTCAAGCTGTATTGATTTTGTTTGCTGATGTATCAGTGTTAGACGGCTGTAAAATCTGACAGTTAGCTTCATTTTTTTTCTTCCTCTATTTTTTCCCCTTTTAGAAAACAGGGAATTGCTTGGGGAACTGGATGGAATCGATGTGCTTCTTCAGCAGTTATCCGTGAGTAATTCTTATGCTTCCTGTCTGCCACGAAGATACATGGGCTGCCTTAAATGGGAGGTGGAGCTGGGAATTGTGGGAAGGAATAAGCCATGTGCTGCAAGGCCTGTGGAGTGTGTTGTTAGGTTTGAGGTTGCAGTGGAGGCACAGGACTCGCCTCCTTTTCTTAGTCATTTGCTTTCTGTGACCAGATATCATTGTGTTTCTGGTGCAGACTTTCTCGGTCCTTTGCTATTTATCGATCCAAAAGAGGTGTGCTTCCTGTGCAAGGGTCTGTTCGGGGCCAGGGACACCGAATTATTTTCAGTTGACCCGCTTCCAAGACTGTTCACTTCCTTTCCTTCCGGTCTGCCACTAAAATGGAGTCTTTGCATTTTCCAAACAAGTTCAAGGACCGCAAGTTCCACTGCAGAGGGATGGAGGTCACAGAGGAGGGTAGGGAAGGATGTGGTATTGGAGGCTAGGATGAGAAATTGGAAATCGTCATTTGTTCGTTGTGAGAAATGTAAATCTGGTTGGAATGTTATTCTGCTGGCATTCTGAAAATACTGTTAGATTTCTTCTAACAAATCTGATCTGTGCTAATCCAAAATCAGGACTGAAAATAGATCAATTTGGATAAAATTCTGAGAGTGTTGGGAGTGACTGAGATGTCAGTTTGCATACAGCTTCCACCGTGGTGCCAGCAGCCTGAGTGGCTTGGCCTCCACCCCATAAAATAGAGCTTTGAAATGTGAATCTGTTTTCAATTCTGGGAAGGTGCTTAGTCCTGTTCCTGCGAGATTATTGATCATTTTGTAGTAGACTGTAAGGGTACGCATATACTGTTAAAAGGCTTTCCTCTAACGTGCCACATACATCTCTGGCAAAGACTAAGCTTTTGCTTTAAGCCGTTCCCATGACTTAGAGCCACAACTGCTGTGTGAGGCAGGTCAGTAGCCCTGATGGTTAGAAAACTCTTCCTCATGCTGGGCCATGATTTGCCCTTCTGGGCTGTGGTGGGTTTTTCGAAGGTGAAGAAACGGTTGTGGCTGGGTTGGGCAAGCGGAGGGCTTTGGGGGTAATGGGCAAAGTTGTTTCTTGACTTGGTGGTTTCAGAGGTGTTCACCATACTCATTTAGCTATACATGTCCTTTATGGAGTTCTCTGTGCCTGTGTTATATTTCACAGTAAATTCGTTTTTAAAACATCTGCCTCCTTGGAACTCTCAACCGCTCATGGACCCAGTGGTCAGTTGAGTGTTTTGGTTTTTTGCATACCCTGGTAGCTGTTTATTCAATACCTGTGAATCAGAAAGCCCCATCTCTCTATGGAAACTAATGAGAATTTTGTTTGGTAAGCTTTCGTTCCCTCTGCCGTGGGGTTATCGTGACAGGCAGGCTTTGGCAATTGTTGAGTGTTGGCTGATGAAAAGACGTTCTCTCACGGCTCTGTGCTCTCTGTTGTTTTGCTTGACAGGTGTTTAAAAGGCACAATCCCAGCACTGCCGAAGAGCAGGAGATGATGGAGAATTTGTTTGATTCCCTCTGCTCCTGCCTAATGCTCAGTTCCAATCGTGAGCGCTTCCTGAAGGGCGAGGGTCTTCAGCTGATGAATCTCATGCTCAGGTGTGTTCTCACCTCCGCGCTCTCCGTTGTTTTTTGCCTGGATTCAAGAACATGTAGTTAGAGTCCTTTATTCCCTGAGAGTCCTACATATAGAAAACCATGAAGTCTTGAGGGGGGTGTGTGGTCTTTTCTAAAGTGAGTGGGTGAATAAAAGTGTCTCCCGCTCTGTTTGTGCCCTATTGTGTCCTTTGGTAAGATGACCGCTACATTGAGGGAAGGTGTCTTTTTGCTCCTTCTCTTAGTGTGTTGGTTTTGGGAAATCTTAAACTTCTGAACATATCCTATGCTAATTTCTAAACTTAGCCTGGTGTTTTATATCCCACATAGACCTATCTATGCCATAAGTTTGCCTATATTTTATTGAAAGAATATCAGTCATGTTCTTATTTATACGTCGTTTTTAGTATACATTAATCTCAGTGATGAATTGTGCACGTGCTATGTGCCTAGCATAGCAGACATGAAAATGTACAAGACATTCTAGAACTTCTCTTTCTAGTGCCTGTCTTGTACGTCTTATTATTTATGTTCTGATTTCTTAAAATATTTAAAGTGGATATCATGTTAATGTATTTCACAGAATCCTAAGGTTGGAAGTAAATGGGAGGTATCTTATATTCGTAATGCTTTTGAAAAATTTGGCTGGGAAGGAGAGTGGAGAGATGGGGGCGGGGGAAAGGGTGGTGACCAGGAAGTGGTGTAGAGTAAAGAACAGTGTTCTAGACTGAGGGAGACTAGATCCTGTTTGCATGGTTGGAAGACTCTGATCATTATCAAGTTAGTCTTTAGGAAATTGAGCCAGAGTCTGTTGTCTTAAAACTTCTATTCCAGTACACTGAAAACTCTGTCAAGCTATTGCTTTGACAAAATATTTTCATAAATTTAATGTATATCTATTAAATACAATTTAGAATATAGGCGTGCAAAACTGCTGTTAAAATGCTGGCAAGATACTATTATCAGCCTAATACAACCCAACTTTGGGTGTATATTTCTAGCCTTTTTTTTTTCTGTAACTGTTTTCTTGTTTTTAACAGCTTTTTAGGCCTGCCACACATATAATTTTCTATTCTGCTTCCTTTTCAACTTAACATGCCGTTTCCCATCCTGTGGCATATTCCTCATGAGAGTTTTCAATAAATGCACAGTGGACTCTCAGGGAATACAGCTCACCTGGTATTCTTCTGTTGTTGATATTGAGGTTACCTCTAATGTTTTCCTATTATAACAAATTCTACAATGACCATTGCTTTTGTTTATAATGTTATTAAGGTATGTTTCTAAAATATGAAGCCTGTCCAGAATGTATCCAGCCATGTTATGTGGAAAAATAGAGACATGTATTGAAGAAGATACAACATATAAGAAACACAGTACATACAACGATGCCTCAGTCCCCTTCAAAGTAGGCATCTTGGGACCTCACACAGTTCTCCCAGTCTCCATCAGCTGCACTGTCGTATTTTCCTGAATCTCATCGACAGTCTGAAATCTCTTCCCTTTCAAAGATGATTTTTGTTTTGGGAAAACCAGAAGTCTCGGGGCATCAAATCTGGGCTGCAGGGGTTCTGAGTGACCTGGGTAATTTGATGTTTCACCAAAAAACTCTGCATCAGACATGATGCATGAGCGGGTGCATTGTCATTAGGAAGGTGCCAATCACCATTTGTCCATAGCTGTGGCCTTCAGAATCACTTGAATAGTTTCTGTGGAGGAATGTTCAAGCTTAGCCCAAACTTTGATGCAGATTCGTTGCTCTACTTGCTCAGTCATTTTCAGTGTGATGGCCACACAGTACACATGCTCACTCAATGCTGTCTACTGCCCCCACTGACTGGTACAGTGAGGTCGTCATTGTTTATGCATGTGCATTCCAGTCCACTCTCCTTGTTGCCAGGTTACATGGATGTCGCGCAAACCATTCTCGTTACATTAACAGTGGTTGGGCTTTTTCCGGACAGACCTTGTATCTTCTCTTTAAAGGCTTGTATAGAGCCAGAGGCCCAGTAGAACTCTTCGTTTGTCCAGTGCGTATCTGACCTTAAATTGATCGAAACTCTTCTTTGTGGAATTGCTATAAAATTTATTCAGAGGCCTGTATAGTTCAGGTGATTTTTGCTAGCTTTATTCTCTTGAGTCTTTTGTTTGCTTATCTCCTTTACCCTTCTAATTGCCTGTCCTTTTGTTGAAATGACCAACCTTCTCTCAAGCAAATAGCAAATAAAGAAGATGCATTTGGCTTCCTGGGTCTTCTAACCTTAAGACTACACTCTGCAGGGACTTCAGTTTCCTAAGCTTCTTAAAGGTCTGAGCTGCCAGTGTCTTTGGATGGTTGAGTGCAAATATGAAGTGATGTATTCCTGTAGCATATGGTTTGGTAATGCGCAGCAGTGGGGAGCTGAATAAAGAACCAGGAATATGGATTATGCAAACAAGAATGCTGAGATTCTGGGAGCCTAATTAGAAAAAGCTCCAAAAGACTTAGAAACTACCTCTAGGATCTCCTAAATTTTCATTTTTGAATGCTGAAGTTACTGTTAGATTAATTCTTTTGCATTAATCATCTATATTAGCAGATTCAGCATTTCCTTTTTTCTCTTTCTCGTGCTTTGTTCTATGTTATTTTTGTTATTTTTCTTCTTTGGACTCCCAAATGGGAAGTTTAACTGGGAGGGAGGGTTTTTTTGTGCTCGATTCGTCCTTTCCTGATCTAGCAAGAGCTGCCAGGTTGCTCTCCATTACAGAGGACTCAGGACTAGGAAGCTGCGACTCTAGAAGTTCGGGAACGTTTCTGTGGTTCCATCGCTCTGAATACAGGTTTTTACTATGATTCAGGCATTCGTCCAGTAGTCATGAATGTGCCCCTGGAAAGGTGGCAGTGCCCGAACCACAGCATGGAGATGATGCAGGCATTCTGGGGGCCTGGGGATCCGAGGGTTTGCGACCCACTGTGCATTCTTGTCTTTGCGCAGGAAAGAATTCAAGTGTGAGCCAGCATAGGGTTTAAAGTGCAAGTGTATTGGGAAGCAGTGAGGCACAGAGCGGGCTGCTCCTCAGAGCAGTCCTCCCCTAGTGGGATTCACTTCTTTTATGGAGGCTCATTAAATCGAGGGGTAGGGCATTCGATAAAGAGGAGGAATATTCAGGATCTTTCTGTGGAAAGGGATGGAGACTTCTTGGGGAGTCCTGTGAGCCATTTTGGTTTTTCATAGGGGCTTTCTCTTTATCATGGCGGCAGGGGGTGTGTCGTTTAGTATGTTAATATATTACAATGAGCATATATAATGAGGCCACTGTTTACTGCAAGGTGAAATCAGTTGCCCGTGTTGGATTGAGCTGATCTCTGCCCGTTCTAAGCCATAAATCCTTTGGGGGTTGGATTTACTCTCTCTTAGAGGGTTCCTGTAGCCCTTACCAGCTGTGGAGTTTCTCGGCATACCCTATCTCAGAAGAAGCGTTTTGGAGTCGAGGTGAATACAGGTTTGGAACATAGCTCTTTCTCCTACTGGTTCTGGATATTTGGTGAGTTACTCTAATCTTGCTGATCTCTGACTCTCAGTTTTTTCATCTGAAAAATGGGAGTAACAGTGCCAAATGTGCAGGGATTCTGTGGGAATTAGACTACATGTAAAGTGTGTGGAATAATACCGTAGTTTCTAAAACATTGATAAAATACTATCTGTAGGTACTATCTACAGGTTAACTTACTACGCTAAGTGCTAGGCTTATCCAGAGATGAAGAAGACAGGATTCCTCCCTTCACAAAACTCAGTAGCTAGTGAGGGAGGCCAACATTAAATAACTGTAATATAATTTAATTTCTTAACTATTAAAGAGGAACAGTGAGCCCTGGCTGATGTGACTCAGTGGATTGAGTGCCAACCTGTGAATCAAAGGATCACCGGTTCGATTCCTAGTCAGGGCACATGCCTGAGTTGCTGGTGAGGTCCCCAGTAGGGGGCTTTGTGAGAGGCAACCACACATTGATGTTTCTCTCCCTCTCTTTCTTCTCTCCCTTACCTTCTCTCTAAAAGTAAAAAGATAAAAAGATAACAATAAAAAAGATTTTATGTATTTATTTTTAGAGAGGGGAAAGGAGGGAAGAGAGGGAGAAAAACATCGATGCAAGAGAGAAACATCAATTGGTTCCTTCTCACACACCCTCCAACCTGGGACCTGGCCCACAACCCAGGCATGTGCCATGACCGGGAATTGAACTGGTGACCCTTGGTTTCACAGGCTGGCACTCAACCCACTGAGCTACACCAGCTAGGGTGAGATGAGTAGCTTTATATTTTGTAGTAGCCATGGTAAAAATGTTAAAGGAAACAAAATTAATTTTAATAATATATTTTATTTAACTCACTATATTAAAAATCATCATTTTTACATGCAAGCAGTTAAAGTACATGATTTATATTTAGATTTCATAAAATTTACAGTTGAAAAAGTAGATTTCCATACCCAAGTTT
>CM052547.1:77376937-77468702 GCA_028533065.1 Trachops cirrhosus
TTTTTTTTTTTTTTGGTCAAATTCCGAAGGAGGCATATACCTTTCACTGTGATTGTGGAGGTTTTTCCTACTTCTTGCTTAATATATTTGAGCTTGCTTATTCAGCAAATAAATGTTCATTTTATTTTAATCTTTAATTGTATTTTTCTATATAAATAGTCCTTTTATTGCATGTAATAAACTCTCGAATTCTTGTATGAGTGTGTGTTTACTGTTATGTCCATTCCCATCACTTCGTCTTCACAGACTTGCACGCCCTTGTGCAGGGACCGTGCTGATCTGCTCTGTGTCATCCCGGTATAGTGTTTGTGCTGCTGAATCGAGGACTCCATCACTTTATCTTTGGCTTTTTATGCCATTTTATATTATATGTGACTCTTATTAAGAGCATATTGTTTTTTATTTGTTTTTTAGTCCATTGTGAGAGTTCGTCTTCAAGTGGATGAATTTAATGTATTTGTTTTTATTTTAATGACTCTCATGCGTGGTCCTTTTCTTGTCAGTTTATTTTGTTCTAATGATTTCTTTGATGGTTTTATTTTGTTTGTCTTGTATTTTGGTTCTTTCCTCATTTTCCTTCTTTTGTGGAAATAAGGTAATTATTCTTTCCATTTCTTTCTGGTGGCGAAGTTGTTTTTTTAATTACTTTGGGTTTATTTCTTATGAAATTGGAAGTGGTAGGTACCGTGTCGCTTCAGGATGGGAGCTCTGCCTGATTCTCCTGTGGTCATCTCTTCTCGTCTTCCTCTCCACATGTTCGCATTCTACTCTCCAAGCCAAACTATTTTAGACTCCTTAAACTTCTCATTATTTCCTCTGGATGGCTCACCCTTGAATTTAGGCTTAACTTCTTTTGAAAAAAATACTTTATTTATTTATTTTTTTAGAGAGGAGGGAAGGGAGGGAGAACGAGAGAAAGAGAAACATCTGTGAGTGAGAAAAACATCAATCAATTGCCTCACATAGGACTCTAGCCGGGGACCGCAACCCAGGCATGTGCCCTGACTGGGAATCAAACCGGGGACCTTTTGTTAGCAGGTGGGCACTCAGTCCACCGAGCCACACCAGCCAGGGCTAGGCTTAACTTCTGTAAGAAGCCTCTGTCAGTATGTCACTTCCCCTAGCCCTATACGTACACCACTGCCACCCCTAAATTTTTAGGATTACGTTCTAGCACCTTTTGCTTATCTCTGTAGAAGCACTTACCACACTCTATGGTAAACATCTGTTTGTCTCTGACTGTCCTGTACGACTCTTGAGAGCAGAGGTCAGGTTTTCTTCCTCTTTGTATCCCAGGACCTAGCAACACACACACCAGGCTCCCACTAAATATTTTCTAAGTGAATGAGAAAAATCTGAGAAGCATTTTTGCTGTTTAGAATCATTGGGTGTAGAATTTCTGGTGAATCTTACAGGTAGAGCCGAAGAATGAGGAGTGACTTATTAAAGGCCATGGAGGTGAGAGAACTCAGTCTCCTGTCTGAAGGTGCTGAGTCCTGTGTTTTCCTTCTCGAGTGTTTCCATGCACGAACAGCACGGAACAGGCCAAAGGGGACTGCGATCCTCAAGGCTCTGGGGAAGCCGGGCGCAGCTGTGGTCCTGGGCTCGCCGCCCTGGTTGGCGCGGGCCTGCACGAGGCTGCAGAGCAGAAGCCAGCGCGGTGTCCACACTGCAGTTTAGCTCCCTTCAGGACACTCTCACCCCTCTGCCTCTGTGAGCCTTCTAGTTACACAGGGTTATGGCTTAGGCTTTCGTTCCTTACAGCCTTTGTGCTCAAGGTTCAAAGAAGCCCTTCATGCAGATTTCTGGTCTCTCAGCTTTTGTTTGTGGGGCCTGGCCTGTTTGGAAGTCTAGTACCTCTTTGCCCTTGCCGCTCAGCCCTTCCCCTGTTTACCCTCCCACCCAGGTGTGAGTTGCGCTGTCAGGTGACTTTTTCATTCCTGTGTTAAGAGTGTCTGGATCTCACACGCTTGACAGAATCAATAAGGGAGACGAAAGCTATTGTTATTTTCTCTCTGCCGAAGGACAGATGAAGACATTTTGGAAAAGAAGAAAAGATTGTTGAAGTGATATTTGAAAATGGAACTCATGCTGTGAAAAAAGCAGCAGGTACCCATCCTAGGGTACAGAAACCTCCAAAAAGGGAATTTCTTAGACGACTATAGAGTTTCAATAAAGAGAAAAGATGAGGTGAGAGTGGGAGGCGCAGGACCTCCCGGACAGTGTCGGACCGTGCACTGGAAGAGAGAGAACCGGTTTCCATCGGGGAGAATACTGCTCCCTGAGTGTCGGGGAGGCTGACCTCATCCTTTTGATTTGAGAGTCAAGAGTTAGGGTTCGGAGAGGATGTCCGCATGGCCCGGGGCCAGCAGCAGAACAGTTAAGACACGAATGTGAACCAAGTGGCAGTTTTCTAGTCAGGGGTAGTTGAGAGCAAAATGAAGTTTAAGAAAGTCACAATTTATTGTGCAGTTTAACAGTGATTAGATGAAGAGGGTACAATTTACAGAAATAAGACTAGATTACGCTTATACGGTAATGGTCATTTTAGAATTTAGCAGGAAGTAAGGTCCAGCTATCCAAATGCCCTCATTGTCCTCTGGATTGAGAGCGGTTTGCCGTTTCCACGTTCTTGATTCCAGATGTCTCTCTTTGGTAAGATGGCTGCTACAAATAGAAGATTCCAGTGAATCAAGTTTAATTATAGCCTGTATTCCAAATCATTTGCTTCTTGCCACCACAAAACACTTTTTATTGTTCTTTAAGGAACAACAGAGCCAGTGGGAGACAGAAGAATTACATTGTCAGTTTCCTTGAAAATGTTGACATGAAGCTTATTACTTCTGTTGTAAAACCCTGTTGCAGTTAGAAAGAGAGAGGCCACCACAATCCCCAGGGATATGTACCGACACAGTTTGGGATTATAGAGCAGAAATACAGTGAACCCATCTTGGTTATTGACTGTATAGGCACAAAAAGAGAGAGAGAGAGAGAGAAGGGTACACAGACACATGCATTTCAGGAACCACCAATTTTTTTTCTCCGATGGTTTTCAGTAAGATTTCCTTCAATCTGAAGGAAAGTGTCTGTGACAGAGGGAACAAACAAAACAGCGATGGCATACCATCTGCAAGGAGAGTCTGCAGCCCGATTTTGGGCTGCGAGCTTGCGCCGAAACATACATCGGTGGGTAGTCCAGCCTGGGGAATTTTTTTAACCTTGAAATTTTATTCCCTTGGATTTTATCTTGTTAATAGTGGTTTTGTTCATAATGAACATACATGAATGCGCAAACCCTCTTGCATTTTTATTCTTGTGGTCCTTTACAGAGTTGGTGGTTGTTGTTACTGTTTTTAAGAGCCACAGCCTTTTCTTCTGACATTCAGTCTCCAGGACTCTGCTGCAAAAGCAAAATAATAACATCAGCTGTGCTTCCCGGTGGGGCTGTGTACAGTTTGTGCCCCGAGCTGCACACACAGATCTTGTTTGTTGTTTGTCCAACAAGCGTTTCCTTCCTCCACTCACTGAGTATTGCCATTTCTCTTAGACGGGTAGTAGGAGTTTGCACCTGTTCTCAAAGGTACCAGAAACATGCTTCCAAAACACAAAATAACCCTTCCACCAGCCCTCCAGGCTAGAGTCCCCTCTTCATGAGTGGGAAGGGAAGTGCTGTGGCTGAGAAGGCAGGTTAAGCTGAGCAAGATAACACGGAGGGCACGGTGTGGGACCTGCCTGAGCCCTTCCGTCAGAGCTGGTGGCTGGCCATCATTCCAGTGTTAAATCGCACATATTTTAAGCCTATAATTTGATGAGTTTTATAGTATTTTTTATTATTCCGTGTTTATTTCTTAGGGGACTTATTTAGCTCTTTCCCTTTCCCTTTGCCGTGTGCACATCTCTTTCCCTTTGCCTTTTCAGTGGTTGTTTCAAGGTTTATAGTACGTGCCTTTAACTTAGCACAGTCCGTCTTCACGCGGTGGTGCAGCGTTTCACAGATAACGTAAGAACCTCACCGCCACAGTCAGTTTCCGTTTCTCCCCCTGGTCTTGGTGCCACGGTTGTCGTGCATTTTACCTCTGTGTGTGTTATAAATCCTGCTCTCTTTTATTTTGTTTGTTTGTTTAAGTGGTCGGTTAACTCTTAAAGGTTTTTTTTAAGTAAGAAAAAAGCCTTTTATATTTCCCTGGATATTTGCCATGGCCAGTGCGCCTCACGCCTGTGCACACCCAGACTTCCACCCGGTACCGGTTCCCTTCCTCCCGAGCGACTCCCTTCCACCCTTCCCGTGGTGCTGGTCCGTTAGTGCTGACCTCCGCCCGCTCATCTGCGTCTGCAGAAGTGTTCGCCTTCTAGGTTCGCAGGGCTGGAGTGCCTGGCCCCCACGAGCAGTCTGCAGTCGTCCTTACGGATGGTCTTCCGAGTGCGGCGTGTCCCCTCTTTTCTGGGTGGGTTTGGAATTTTCTCCTTATCGTTGATTTTGAATAGTTTGTACCTGGTGTGCTTCGCTTCATGTCTCTCGTGATTGGGGGTCATTATTGAGCTTCTTGGATCTGTGGGTTTATAGTTGTCGTCAAACGTGGAAAATTTTCAAATTTACGTATACCTTCTGCCCCCATCCTCCTTTCAGGAAATTCCGTTTCATGTATATTATCATTAGGCTGTTTGAAATTGTCCAGCCACAGCTCGCCGGTGATCTATTCACTTTCTTTTCAGTCGTTTTTTTCCTTTCTGTGTTTTATTTTAGATAGTTTCTATTGTGTTTTCAAACTCACTGTTTTCTTCTGCAATACATAAGCCGCAGTTAATCTCATCCAGTGGACTTTTCATCAGACATTATATTTTTCTTTTCTAGATGTTCAATGTGGGTCTTTTTTTATATCTAACCTGCTTCTAGTTAACATGTTGAAGCTTTTCTCTATCTTTTAAAACGTCAAATGTGGTCATAATAACTGTCTTAATTCTTGTCGTCTGTCATCTGTGTTATTTTTACTGATGATTTTTCTCCTCTTCATAATAATACTTTTCCTTCCTTTTTGAATGCCTCTTAGTTTTTTACTGAAATTCAGATATTATGAATTTTACCTAGTTGGATGTTGGATTTTTTTTGGGGGGTATCCTTACAGATATTATTGAGCTTTGTTCTAGGATGTAGTTCGATTACTTTGAAAGAGTTTTGTTCCTTTTGAGGCTTGCTTTTAAGTGCTGGTGGGTGGGACCAGACTAGCTTTGAGTCTGTGGCTCATTTTGCCCCATTACCGAAGCAACACCCTTCTGAGGACTGTAGCTGTCAAACTGAGTTCACAAGGTTTTCCCACTGCAGCTGGTGGGAACACAGAATATTTCTGGTCCTCAGTGAGCTCTAGGGATTGTTTCCGCCTTCTTCTTTCAGGTGGTTCCTTTCTGCGGCCGTGGTTAGTTTCCTCATATGTATGCTCTTTATTATTATCATTATTATTATTATTATTGATGCTATCACAGTTGTCGCTGCTTTTTCCCCCTTTGCCCTCCTCCATCTGCCTCCCCTCCCAACCCCGGCTATCCCCATGCTGTTGTTTCTGTCCATGGTTCATGATACATGTTCTTCCCGCATGCGTGTTCTAATCAGTACTCAGCTGAAGCCTCAACGGGCACCCTGTGTGCAGCTCCTGGTTCTGGTGCTCTGCGCCGTGCATCCAGCCGCACGGGTCTCCCTGGACTCCCCAGTGTGGCTCACTGTACTGCGCTATGTGATGTCAGTTATCTGAACACCAGTTTTGTACAATATGTTTCATCCTTTCGTTTGTTTGTTTTAGGCTTGGAGGGGGATATAAATCCATTAGGCCCAAAGTGGAAGTCCAGCAGTATATTATATACTTCTAAAAATACTTTCTAAACTACATTTTCTTAGTATTTATTGCTGGTGGATGGCAATGCAACTAACTTTTGTGTATTGATCCTTTATTAAGTAACTTTGCTATGTAACATGTCGATCACATTTTATTGTGATAACTACCCCTACATCTGAAGGACTTTCAGTGACAAATATTCACCTTTTACTCCTGGTACGCCCATCACTGGCCATCTGAAGCTCTGCGCCATATCTAAGTTTGGGGTTCAGGCTGAAGGAGCAGTGTTAAATGGGACACACCTCTCATGGCGGGGGGAAAGGCTGAATGATTCGATAAGTCTTAAAACGTCTCCTCTAAAAACACACATAATGCTGACAGTCACGTTTTATTGACTATAAAAAGTTACATGACCAGGCCTGACATCTGCAGTGGGAGGAGGGATGCAGGAGCAGCGATTGGTCTGCGCTGGCTCGTGTAGGCTCCTGAGGGCTGATTGTGCACATCTCCTTCCAACACTGTTTGGTGACGTGAGCTGTGGTGGGAGTGTTCGCACCATGTCCAGCACTGTTTGGTGACGTGAGCTGTGGTGGGAGTGTTCGCACCATGTCCAGCACTGTTTGGTGACGTGAGCTGTGGTGGGAGTGTTTGCACCATGTCCAGCACTGTTTGGTGACGTGAGCGGTGGTGGGAGTGTTCGCACCATGTCCAACACTGTTTGGTGATGTGAGCTGTGGTGGGAGTGTTTGCACCATGTAAATTGGCACACGGCACATCAGCACTTTTCCTGGATAGCTATTTGTTAAACTTTTAGTAGCAAACCACAGGTATATGCCTCTTTTAGGTAGTAGAAGTTAATAGTTGGGAACAGGATTATTTTTTGTGATATTTCATTTTAATGATTTGTTAATTTGTGTGCATATGTTTAAATTTTACTAGCTCTGCCCTCAAGTGCAGTATTGAATAGGAGTACTGGTAAGGGGCAAACTAGTCTTTCCCAGGGAATGCATTTTACCATGGAGTATAATATTTACATTGAATTTTTTGAGGTAGCATTTATCAGATTAAGAAAAATTTTTTCTTATGTCACAGATTTGATCAATCATTTTATCAAACGCTTTTCCTGCCTTTATTAAGATGTTTTTAAAATGAAAATATAGTGAAAATTGCATTAATGGATTTTCTGCTGTTGAACTGACCTTGAATTCCTGGGATAAGCCCTTCTTTTTATATGTTTGTAGGATTCCATATTTTATTTATGAATTTCATATCTATATTTATGCATGAGATTGGCTTGTAATTTTACTCTTTCTCGGAAAGGTTTTGGTATCAGGTTTTATTTGTTTGTTTGATAGCTTTATTCAACAAAGTTGAATAGTGTTCCTTATTTTTCTATTTTCTGTAGGACTTTGGGTTAAAATTGGAATTATTTCCCTCTTGAATGTTTGGTAGAACTTAATAGTGAATTTTCTTTGAGAGAAGATTTTTAACTACTGATTCTGTTTTTTGAGTGGTTATAGTCCCATTTAGATTTTCCTTTTTATTTTTCTTGAGTCAGTTGGGGAAATATATATATTCCTAGGAATTTGTCCATCTCACCTGTTTTCCAGGTTTTAGGCATAAAATTACCCCTTATGTCCTGTTGTTAGTTTCCACCCTGTCTGTAGTTTTTCTCCTTCTGTTCATTTTTATTTTAATTTATTTGTTCCTTTTTTTCCCCTTGATCACTCTTGGTAGAGATTTTTCAATTTGACTGGTCTTTTCAAAGAACCAAATTTGGGCTTTGTTGGTTCTCTTTATGAGGGATTGGCAACTAAGGCCTGTGGGCCAAATCTGACCGAGGCCTGTTTTCTATGGCCGGCAAGCTAAGAATGGCTTTTATATCTTAAAAGTGTTTTTATTTATATATGGGGTGGGCAAATGTAGGTTTACAGCTGTGAATACTCAAAACAGGCTTCATTCTTGTATTATTATTTATTAATCATTGTATCATTTATTTTTATTACAACTATAAACCTACTTTTGCGCACCCCTGTGTATATGTATGTATAGTGTGTGTGTACGTGTATGTATATATTCACACACACAAAGAAAAAGATGCCACAGAGCCCACATGTGGCTTGTGAAGCCTAAAATATTTTCTGTCTGGTCCTTTCCATAAAGTTTGCCAACCCGTGCTCTCTGGAGTTCTGGATTTTTGAAGACTGATTGTTTATCTTACTTTACCGCAGCTCAGCCATGCTCTGAGTGGCTTCTCTGCACATCCAGCCCACCCCGGTGCTAGAAACAAAGACTTTAACCTTTGTTTTGTACATTGTTTTGTTTCCTGGCGTAGGTAGTCAAGTAGTTGTTGGTACCATTGTTTATGAAAAATGGATGCGAATAGAAATTGAAAATTCAAAAATGTGTCTAGCACCATGAAGACCACCATCATTCAGTTCTACTGATGGAATGCCCCTTAGCGTCTCCTGGAACTCCTATGTTCGTTGGCACTGTGGTCTTAGAGCAACTATGAACTTGGTCATATCGGTCTGCCTGTCTAATTCCTAGAAATGCTGGATCCTAGAAAGTGATCTTATATTTTGGAAGCTAAAAAGGAAGTGAACTTTATCACTTACTTTGTACAGCAAGCAAAACTGATCTCATATACCATACTCAGGTTTCTAGCCAGGATTAGTTTATGGCTCACAGTATCTTCTAAAGAATGCCTGTCACTTTTTTTTCCTTCCTCAGTCTCTTTTGGCCAGGGAGGGAATGACTTGACTTTTCCTTGTTTTGAATAAGTTTCCTCCAGGGTTCCATCCATCTCTTAGACTTATTTTCTGCACCCTCTCGGGGTAGTTTTCTTCATACCACTGATTCATGGTTACTTCCCATAGATTTAATGATTCTTCCAAATTTCCCCGTTTTTAATCTCACTTCTGGACTTCAGACGCGTAAGTCTAAGTTGGGCATTACTGCCGTGTCTCACAGGCACCTCAGGTTCCGTACGAACACAAACCTTTTTACCCTAGTCTGCTGCTACTTTGCCTTTCTTACCAGTCTCTCTGCCCTTCACAGATCCTTTCTTCCTTCTGCTTCCCCGTACCCCCTCGCCCCCGATACTGTCCATGCCACTGTGGCAAGTGTAATATTTCTAGTACACAAGATCAGCAGGCCCCCTGCTTTGCCGCTGCCCCCTTACCCTTTCTCTTGCAGCGCTGCCCTGCATCCCTTCCCTGAATGTTCCATGCTTCTCGTGTCCTCACGTGTGCTATTGTTTCCTTCTGCTTGAAACTCCCTCTCCCTTTTTGCTTGTACAGGAAAGACCTTCAGTAATGCTCGGTTCATGCATCATCTCCTTGTGAGGCCTCCCCAACTCAGACACAGTCGGCCCCCTTCTGTGTTCACGTTCTACTTTTTACACACCTCCACGTGGCGTGGTGCTTGCTATTCTCAGTCTATCCATTTTCTGCATACCTGTCTCCCCTGTGAACTGAGCTCCTCAGAAGCGTGAGCTGTGCCTGTCTCTACCTCCTCAACTTAATATCCGGCACCTGTTAGGTACCTCATAAATATTTGATGAAACAACAAATGAAGAGAAAATTACACTCTGAATGCATGTTCATTGCAAAAATGTTTTCGTATATTAAAGAATAAGCTAATTAAAACAAGAATGGAAACCTACCTTCCCCCACCCCTCCTCCTCATCAGAAGGTTCGCTTTAGCAGAATAGGGAGCAGAGACTCCCAGTCATTTTCCACAACCACCCACTTTTATGAAGGCTTTTGCCTTTATGCTGGTCCTAGCGTGATCGACAACCTGATGAACCCAGACAAGACTAAGATAAACTACTTGTCCTGCAGTAGAATAAATATTTCAAATAACATCAGCCCAAGAAAGTCAGCTATTGATTGCTAAAAGCCTGAATTTAAGCCCGTTGAATATTCCAAAGTTCACCTCCGTGCTGCTTGCCTAAATGGTGATCAATATGCAATTACTGCCCCCCTTTAAACGCATCTTACACTGCCTACCTGAAGAAGGGTTTTACTTTTAAACCTTTTGTTTGTCGAATTTGCTTAGGCAAGAAAAACAGACTGGGCTAAACCAGAGTTCTTTGCCTTCAGGATTTCCAGCAGGTCCATGGTTTCTGTGAGGCGGTGGGAATGCGTGCTGCACGGTGACTGAAGGCGCCTGTTCCGAGGCCGCCGTTCATGTCAAGACGCTCCTTCCTGAGTGTCTAAACAGCGAGGATGTGTTTATCTCAGCTCCCTAATTTCTGCTCATGTGACTGTCTGCCCTAGGCATACCTCTGTAAATCCAAGTTTATAAAGTAGGTTGCTTAAATCCAGCAGAAGAAAAAACGAGTATATATTTTTTGCCTAGTTTCCTCTTAGAATTTTATCTTAATGCAGAAACCTTGCCTGCTGAATTTGGAGCCGTTTACCCTGCCCCTGATATTTAAGACTTTATGTCTCACAAATATGCCTTCTTTATACCACCACCATAGTCAGAGCCCTTTGTCATTTTTCACTCACACCGTTGTCACTCCTCCCTCCCCAAAGCTCTACGACCCCCCATCACACGGCTGCCAGACTGAGCTGTCTGAAGCGTATCCATCTAGCACCCTCCTTTCCTTAGACACGGCATGGCGTCTTGCCATCGGGGGCCTGGAGTCCAGGTCACCTGGCAGCCCATCTAGGGCCGGCCGTGGCCTGTCCTTGCCCTCTCCTCAGTCGTCTTCCACCACCGGCCTCAGAGCACCTTCTAGTTCCCTCGGGTGGCAGGCCGCTGCAGGCCTCCTGTGCCGTGCACTTGCGGTTTCCCCAGCACTGCCACCCGTGCCTCGCGCTCTCTTCTCTGCCTGGCAGGTCTTTCTTCAGACGCAGCCCAGATACCACCTTCCACTTGACACCCACACTGACTTCTCGGGGATAAAGTTAATTATCTCCACTTCTCACCTCCTTGGTCTTCACTTTCATCGCGTCAAGCTTTTGAAGTTTGTTATTCACCTGTCCTTCAGGCTTGCAGACAGGGGGCCTGTGGTCCTTCCCAGCTAGTGCAGAGCACGGTGCACGAAGACGTGCTCAGCAGTGGCCTTTCTTTTAAAACTCAGCAGCTGGACTGAATGTCATGTGTGAGTAATGTCATATGTGAGCATCTGTGGATCGTTTGATCGATCCCACAGCAAGGGGACTAGGGTAGGAATATTCACAGTACATCCTTGCTGTTTGAGGTTGGCGCCAAGTGGGATGACCAGCTGTCTCCGTTTAGCCAGAACTGAGGGATTTCCTAGGATGTGCTACTTTCAATGCTAAAAATGAAACAGTCTCAGGTAAACAGGGATGGTCGTGCACCAAGCGGTACTGTGGGCAAGCTTTGTACCCACTCCCCTCCCCTTCACTCCCTGGGCCCCGATCCTGGCCGGCTAGTCGTTCCCAGGATCCCATGCCTTGTTGTTGTTAGCGCTTGAATAGTGCAGCGTTTTAATAGTGTGTCCTCCACAAAACACTGTTCAAAAGGATGTTTCTGATTCTTTTTCTTCGGCTTTCATGTAGGAAGTTGGATGAAGGGCTTTGGGTTATGTTATCACCACCTTTTTTTTAAAAAAAAAGATTTTATTTATTTTTAGAGAGGGGAAGGGAGGAGAGAAACATCGCTATAACGACCGGTCTGCCTCTCCACCTTCTTGGTCAGCCTTGCCTCCCATTGCCTGACAGTCACCTCGCTCCGTCTATTAGTTCTCCCTTTTTTTTTAATCTTTAGTTTCCTCATTACCATTGACTTTTGAAATCCTAAAAATATGATTAAATTGTCCATATTATTAAAAACAATAACTTAAAAAATCTTAGCCTGGCTTTTTTCTCAAGCTGATGGATTCTCTTGTCCAAGGTTTGCTCATGAGTAGCCTATACTCACCCCTCTTGCTTTCTCACCTCCTTTCAAATATTTACACATGTACCTGTCTTTTCCCATACTCCACCAAATACATGTATGTCTCTCTCTCTCACTCTAAAGTAACTAACACGTAATAGTCTCAGAACAATCATGTTGAATCGTATCTTCCTAACTCTTAGGATCAGTTCTTTCGTTGGAGGCCTTATTGTGTCCTACAAGACTCGGAGGCATGGCCTCCGATAGAGCCCTTGTTTCTGTCTCCGATCTAAGCCCAACACTGCTCCTGGTCCTGCTGCAGACATGCCAGGCGTTTGTCTGGTTTTGACCCTGCCAGCTCGTTTTCACCTTAGAGCCTTTGCACTTGGCTCTTCCTTCTGCTGTTAATGTTTTGCCCCTAAAATGTACATGACCAATCCATCTATCTGACCACGTGTCACTCAGATCTCAATGCAAATGTTACCCCTAAGAGGCCTTCCTCAATTACCTAACCTAAAGTATTCTCCCCAGTCATTCTTTCACATTGCTTGGTGTCCATGACACTTAACCACTGTCAAGTATCTTGATTTTCCTTGTGTCTCCTGCACTTAGAATTGAGCTCCATAAGAACTGAGACTTGATATGTCCTGTTCACAAAAGACATATCTATTAAATATTTATAATATTTATAGATTAAATAATGCATGGGGGGGTTATATGCTGACTTATACTTTTCCATATGGTTATTTCATGTTTAGTCTACTTGAATAGATTAAATGGTTTTGAAAGCAGAAGACATGTATTCAGTTTTGTTTTTCTGTTTTGCCTACCACAATACTAAGTGCTCAGTAGACATTGAATATCGGCTTGGGTGGTTGATTTAGCAGCTCTACTAAAATAGGAGATGACTGGCTTGCTCCTCTCTACCTCATAGAGCGTTAAAGAAAACAGTGTAAGGTTGCAGAAAATGATACTTTTTTCAGAAGTATCTTCAGGAATAGTAGCCAGTGGCAGGATTATTCTATTACCTATGGATTCAAGAGGGAAAATCTCCTTTGTGTTTTCTTGAAAATAGTTTATATTTTCTAATTCTAAAAAGTATTGAACATTCATTCTGGAAAAATGAAAAACACTGAAAAGTAGAAAAAAAGGAATAATAAGATGCAGAAAAAGCATTTGACAAAATCCAACACCTTTCATGATAAAAAATACTTAAACTAGAAATAGAAGGGAACTTCTTCACCCTTTGATATAAAACATCTAAAAAAATCTACAGCTAATATCATACTTAATGATGGAAGACTAAATGTTTTACCCTAAGATCAGCAACAAGACAAGAATATCCATCTTCACCACTTCCATTCAGTTTCTTTAAAAGATTTTATTTATTTATTTTTAGAGAAAGGGGAAGGGAGGGAGAAAGAGAGGGAGAGAAACATCAATGTGTGGTTGCCTCTTGTGCGCCCCCTACTGGGGACCTGGCCTGCAACCCAGGCATGTGCCCTGATTGGGACTCAAACTGGCAACCCTTTGGTTCGCAGGCCGGTGCTCAATCCACAGAGCCACACCAGCCAGGGCCAATTGTACGTTTTTAAATGGCTGAATTGTATGGTATGTGAATTATATATCGATAAAGCTGTTAGAAAGAAAGGCAAAGAAATAATAGGCAATCCATAATTTCACCACCTTGAAATAACCTGTGTAAGCAATTTGATCCATTTTTTGCCAGTTTTAATGCATATTTTTCATATAATTGAGGTAATGGCTTCATATAGAATTTGAATGTATTATCTTTTATGTTTATTATTCTGACCTTGAAAAGTTGTTTGTATTATTACAGACTCTGCTAATTGTTCACAAGTGTGTAGTATTCCATGTAGCTATACCATAATGTAATAATTTTCTCATTGGTGGATATTTAAATTTTTTTTTCTTCATTTTTTCCCATTATAGTAAGTACTATAGTAAATACACGTTTTAAAAAGGCTAGAACATCCCTACGAAATGCCTTACGGGGAACCTCTTTTGTTCCAGAGAAAAGAAGATCTCGCGGAGCAGCGCCCTGAAAGTGCTGGACCATGCCATGATCGGACCCGAGGGCACGGACAATTGCCATAAGTTTGTTGACATTCTTGGCTTACGGACCATCTTTCCCCTCTTTATGAAATCTCCCAGGAAGATCAAGAAAGTGGGGACCACGGAGAAGGAACACGAAGGTAGGGCTCCCCGGGAAGCTCGGCTGACTTGGGCGCGCTGGGAGAAATGGCGGAAAGGAGAGCGGCCCTGGGAGCCTCTGACCGCGTCTGAGGGGTAGACCGCTCCGCTGAGGAGTGCTGCCTTTCTCTTTCCCACCTTTTTATTTTCCGTGTGTGGAAAAGCGGCCCAGAGAGCCCGGATCACTGATGGCCTTCGGTGCACTGGCTCTCGCTGGCTTGAATCCTAGTGGCTCCATTTCTTTCTGGCCTGTTAATACATCTGTGCGTGAGGGTTTTGTTTTCTTCACTGTAATTTGTGGCAAGGTGTCTCTCTGATGGAAGACCCTTTTGAAAAGAGTAATGAGATGGCACCACATGTCACCTCCAGAGTGGTGCTTTCATGTATTTCTGTATTAAAGTATGATTCAGCTAACATCAGGAATTGCCGAAATAAACTATTTACAGCCCAGATTCCCCTTTTTATGTTTCTCCTCCCTGATGGTGCATACTCCCAGCAAAATGCTGCCATGAATTGCGATGCTGTAACCAGAGCAGTTACCGCAGGCCAATCTCTTCCTGCTATTGTCTAGTGGACCGCAGCATCCCTCCCCCCAGGAAATGGCCACCGTGCAGTCTGGAAGGCTGAGGATTTACGAGCATTGACAGTTCTGCTGGAGGCTACCAGACACCAGTACCAGGGAATTTACATGGTTATTTTAACGTGGGGCCAGGAGGGGTGTGAGTTGCTGGTGTGTGTAACAGAGGAGGAGAACTTGAGCTAATTTGGTTGTCTTGTCAAAAGTTAACATTCGTCCCATGATTTGGATAATTTGTGTGTGTGTGTGTGTGTGTTTAATAGAATGGGTGTTGGTATCTGAAACATCTTTTGCATTCCTTGCCCTGCTAGATAAAAGTTTCCCTTCTCAGCCCTGACTGGGTGACTCATTTGTTTGGAGCATCATCCCATAAACCAAATGGTTGTGAGTTCGATCCCTGGTCAGGGCACATACCTGGGTTGTGGGTCTGATCCCCTGTCAGGGCTCATGCGGGAGGCAACCGATCGATGTTTCTTTCTCATCTCGATGCTTCAATCTCTCTGTTTCTGTCTCTGTCTCTCCTTCTCCCTCTCCCTCCCTCCTTCTCTCCCTCTCCCCCCTCCCTTTCCTCTCTTTCTAAAAATAATAAACATATCCTCGGGTGAAGATTTTTTAAAAAGTTCCCCCTCTCAATTGACTTTGCTTAGTGTCCTCCCCTGGAAAGGCTAAAGGGAAGGTGATGTGACTGTCTTCAGTGGTCACCTCCACTGAAACCTTCTCTGATCAGATGAGCTCTCCAGAGACAACAGAAAGTCTGGCAAGGCAGGAACTGGCAGTGCAGAAATTGTGAACTAGACACCTAAGAACAAGCAGAGAGTTCAGTTCGATTCAGATCAGGTACTGACCAATCAGCAGCCATAAACATGTTTACCAGGCATAAACAACCCTACCGTGGTCTTTTTTTCTTTTCTCAGTAGAAATTCAGCTGTTGGAGAAGTGAGTGGTCCTGGAGATCTAGGAGGTAAAATTTTGGAGACAGTCATCATTCCTTGACAACCTGCCATAGTCCTGTATTGCTGTGTTAAGAGCTATCTTATTTAGGCTTAAATGAAGTAGATGGTGGTACCTTTGTGATTTTGTAGGAAATTAGCTGAGAAATGAAGCAAGCTGTGGTCCTGCAGCTAACTGGCCATGTGACTTCAGACCCTCTTTGTAACTTCTCCGGACTGTGTTTTTCCTCCTGGTCTCTAAAACAAGGAAGGTCGGTTAGTGAACTAGAAGCTCTGCTATCTGTAGCTTCAGGTTCCGAGACCCGGGCCCTGGTGTCACAGCTTTGTCCTGTAACCCAGTGCGCTCCACAGGGACTAAGCTGCGGCTCACCTGCTGGGTTCCAGCGAGAGACTGGATGCTACAGCTTTTTTTTTCTTTCTTTAAAATTGTTGTTCAGGTACAATTGTCTCCACTTTCCCCCAGCACTCCCTGCCGTTCCCCACCTATCCCCACCTGGCACCCTCGATCCTAACCTCCTTTGGCTTTGTCCATGTGTCCTGTATACCTGTTCCTTGACAATTCTTCTCCCTTTTCCCCATTAGCCCCTCCTCCCTCCCCTCTGGTTACTGTCAGTTTGCTCTTTATTTCAGTATCTCTGGTTACATTTTGCTTGCTTGTTTGTTTTGTTGGTTAGGTTCCACTTATAGGTGAGATCATATGGTATTTGTTTTTCACTGCCTGGATTAGTTCACTTAGCATAATGCTCTCCAGTTCCATCCATGCTGTCACGAAGGGTAAGAACTCCTTTCTTTCTGCTGCGTAGTATTCCATTCTTGAGCATGCTTAAAGAAAGAGAAGGAAAACAGCCCTTAGCTGGCTCTTGCTCTGTGCGTGATACTGAGAAGAGGAGAAGTGACAGATTCAGTGAGCAGCTGTTTTCCTTCTGAAAAATGTGCCCAGGCTCATGCTGGTCACAGTACATTTGCTCTAGAGTGCCTGCGTTAGGAATCTGATAACCTTATATCAGTGAGGGCAATGGCTTGGTGAGACAGCTCCTGGAAGGCATGCGTGGACTGTCATGGCTGGTGAGGATGAGCCCTGCATCCAGAATACACCAGCACCCAGAGAAAGTGATCCCCCGAGGAGAAAATACGGCTCTGGGCCTCCTCTCTAGCCGCTGCTGGCACACCTTGTGCCATGAAGGTAGGATGAGAATGAAGGCAGAGCAGGGCAGGGCACCTCATGCAAGGTTTCTTTGTCCTGTCGTGTCCTGTGGTGTGCTCCGTGTGCCGGCCAGCTTGCATGCTAAGCTAGAGCGCAGCAGCCTCAGACCTTCCGGAGTATTTACAGATGCGCCCAGTTCATCCCTGGCCCCCAGGCTTCCACCGTGCTCTTTCTTCAATCTGTAACCATTTTCTCTGCCCGGCTCCCTTTTAGTCATCCTTCAGCTCCTTCGTTTTGCTGTCGCTTTCTCAGGGAGGCATATCATGAGCCCCTGGCCTAGAATAGAGCCTCTTCTTTAGTGGGCTCTGGTGTCCAGACTTCGCCTTTGTAGCCTTTAAGATAATGGAACCAATGGCCTTGCCACCCCTGGGTCCCAGGGCCCAGCCTGGTCCTGGCACGTGGTGGACACACGGTTAGTGTTCAGTGACAGTGTGAATAAATGGCCGCTCTCCTGAGAGACTGCTCATTAAGAACAGACACGGGTTCGGAACTCTCCTCAGAGCCCTGTGATGTGAACGCCGGTGCAGTTGGCTTCATATTGATGGCTGCCAGTCACACTCCGGAGTGAGGGGTCTTTCCCCCAGCGCATTTAGAAGCAAAAACAAATGGGTTGCTAGCCATAAATTTTACTTTGTCTCATGGACTTGGAGTCTGGCAGAAGCATCCCCCCCATTTAGGGCCATGTCCTTAAGAACCATATGGTGGATAGAACTTCCTTACAGGTGAGGCCACCTGTGGCCAGCTGCTTTCGACAATCCAGCAACTCCTAATGAGGCAGTATAGGCTGGAAGTCAGGTTGCCATTCCAGAAGCTCCTGAGGGCCGCCTGCATGCCTCCCTGCTTGTCACATACCAAGGTCAATAGCCTCCTTTAAGTTTACCCCGGTCCAGTCTGAGTCCTTATCATGTCTCAGGAGCTTCCCCAGACTCCTATGGCAGCAGTATCACCTACTGCGGTGCAGGTGGATCCACTGCTTAGCAACCATGTGATTTTGGGCAAATTCCTGAATTCTCTGATCCTCAGGTGCCTCATCTGTAAAAATAGTGAGACTAGATAGCATGTATGCTCAGCATACGTAGATCCCAGAATAGAGTAGTTACCTTGAGAAGTATAAGTTCTCCCTACCCAACCTGTCTCCAGTGCTGCCCACCCTGCTTAGGCACGCGTACCCGTCCTTCCAAGAGGTCCCGGGAAAGCCAGGCAGACCTCGCGTGCCTGGGTTGGGGGAGGAGTGGAAGAGTGTGGGTTTTATTTATGCTAAATAATGGGGCCACACAAAGGCAGCTGTGTTCCTAAAGCCAACAAAAGGGGTTGAGAGAGGAGAACTTTTCCATTAAGGTGACTAGATAGGAGGAGGAAGCAAAAACTGTCCTTATAACCTAGAATTGCTGGTAATTTAGTTCCTCTTTTGTGAGTTGGGGTGGAGAAGGGAAAGAGTTATTGTAATTGAAATCCATTCAGGTTTGCATAATAAAACCTTCAGAAATAGATCAGGGGAGGCATTTCGCTTGGGGGATGGGTTGGAAAGAAATAATTTGCCCTTGTGTGCAATAGCATGATTGGCTGCCTCCGTGGTTTTATAAAGAACAGCACAGCATATATTGTCTCCTTGGTATTAACTGCTTCAGAATAGGAAGGGAGCAGAAAAGAGCTGGGATCCAGGAGTGGCATTTGACCTTTACTTCTTGTCTCTTTCTAAAGTTCTTATTAAAATAGGCCCAATTTTTCTTATATTGCTTCATTAGGTAGGTGAGTTATTGAGTTTGTAGCAGTTCTGGTTAATTGCGCTGTTTTAACGTGGTTCCCCTGGAGGCTGTTATAAGCTTTAAGGGGTTGAGCTGCCAAGCAGTGTGTAGGTGTGTGCGGTGCATGCCGGGCATGTGCTCACGTTTTACCTTACGAGCAACGAGAGCAGTTGATAGCAGGTTAGTGCTTTCTGTCATTTGCAGAGGATGGTGATTCCGGTGGGCCCTGCATGTCAGGAAGCGTGTCGTTGCCGGTGCTCCTTGGACTCCTAACAGTGAGGAGGTGCAGGCCAGAGCTCCCACCACCCGCCAGGGTTAGAAGAGGGCAATGGCAAAACCTCCCGGCAGTCAGGAAAGAAGGGAGTTTAATCAACACAGGCAAGAAAGAAAGATTCTTAAAGTCTCTATGGTGAACTGTAGTAAATGACATGGCGTTGTTCGGGGCCAGCTATGTTCAGAATTTAACGAAGACCTAGTATGTGACAGGTCCCAAGGAGAAAGGGAAGAAAATAGAATTCCTGTCCTGGAGGAAGCTATTTTTTCCTAGAGTTCCATCTGCAGATGCCTTCCCTCTGCCTGCGCCTCAGATGTTCATTTTTGCATGTCTTGGCATTGTCTTCCCTACCCTCCCTCCCAACTTCCTTTCCTTTCCCTTCCTTTTCCTTCCCTTCCCTTCTTTCTTCTCTCTCCTCTTCTCTTCCCTTTTTTCTCAGGTGATCTCCTCTACTACCTGCAGCTGTAACTTCTGTCTCTTTGCCATTAATTCCCAAATCTTCAACCTTGTTTCTTTCTCAAGCTCTAGTCCAGGGGTGTCAAACTCATTTTAACTGGAGGCCACATCAGCCTCTCTGTTGCCTTCAAAGGGCTGAATGTAATTTCAACTCCTTCACAGTTAAGGAGTAGTTACATTTATACAGTCCTAAAATTATTTCGGCCCTTTGAAGGCAACTGCGAGGCTGATGTAGCCCCCCCCCCCATTAAAATGAGTTTGACATCCCTGCTCTAGTTGGCAGAGCTAATTAGCCAGCAGACAACCCCATCAGATACTCACCCTCAACTCTTGCAAAACCACACTCATTCCTTCCTTGCCCAAGTCTCTTCTAGTTCCCTAACCTGGTAAATGTCACTGCTCTCCACTCCACCACCCACAGCAAAAATCGATGCACCCTGCTTAGCTCTAACTGTCCAGCACGTAATTGATCTTAAGTCCTGTGAATTCTACCTTATGAAAAAATCTTGAATCAGTCTTCTCCATTGCCTCATCACCTCTCCTGAACTATCACTGTAGCCTTAATAAGTGTGTCTCTTTTAGTCTGCTGTCCTCTCAGCTCCATCCTGTATGCCACCAACCAAATTAGAGAGGCACTCCCAGCCCTCAATGAATTTATAGTTTAAGGAAGGGGGAGAAAAAGCAGTTTCACAGATACTTACCAAAACATCTTATTAGCGAGTACAAAGACCTATCAGACCAGAGTACTTCATTATTAAAGTGTGCAGGAGAATAGGATGATTTAGAGAGGAAGATACTTCTGGGAGAAAGGAGATGATGACATAGGTTAAAACAAGGGGCACTACCAGTGCGTTTGTTACTGCCCATTTCAGCATCTGGAGGGGCGTCTTCACACAACCCCTCATATTTGAGCCTTACAACAGCCCCACAAAGTTGCTGTTATTTCTCATTCTGACGATGAGGAAATTGTAAAACTCAAAGAGATCATGACTTCAAGTCACACAGCGGGTAAGTAGCTAAACTGAGACTTAGACCCTCAGCTTCTGATCCCAAACCTCACACTCACTTCACAAAGTCGTGCCGTGCTGTTTGCTCTTTTGGGTCCAACCAAACTAGCTTGCTCTCTTCTCTGGATTGTTCATGAAGTCAAGAGTTCTTGATCAGAAGACCTTGGTTCTAATCTTGGTGCTTTGACCCAAGACGGGTCAGCATGGTGGTAGGGACTCTTATCCTTTCACAGTGCACAAATTATAAGGTGTAATGACTTGGTAACATTATCGTTAGGCATTTCTAGTGTCTTTCACAGTATTTGGTGCATGGTAGGCTCCGTAAATATTGGTCGAATGAATAAATGCCTTTATTTAACACCCGTGTACCATTTACAGTCAAGATCAAGACACATGCCTATAGTTAAAGCATTATGGAATTCAAGGACTCTTACCATGTTAACCAGTTTGTGGTTCTCCCATAGGCTGCAGAATCTGTCCCCTGGTGATGTTTAATGCATGTTTGTTTATTCATCTGTAAGAACAGAATTACTACCACCCTTTTTGGAGTGTTGTGAGAATTAGTGTTGTGTAAGTCTAACATAGTGCGGGAATTGATAAGTTAGTTTATTATTAGTGATTATTTTAATGCCGACCCAGGCATCATACTCTGCTAAATGTTCTACTAGAAGGTGTGGAAGCCCAGACTTCTAGGGATCCTGGGAAGGCTTAAGAGAAGAAATGGCATTTGAGTGTTTCTTTTGTGCTTACACCAGTCATGGGAACGACAGAGAGGACCGGGAGCACTAAGGCATGTATAACAATTGTTG
The DNA here is from genome assembly GCA_028533065.1 of Trachops cirrhosus. Classification (NCBI taxonomy): domain Eukaryota; kingdom Metazoa; phylum Chordata; class Mammalia; order Chiroptera; family Phyllostomidae; genus Trachops; species Trachops cirrhosus. The sequence continues at coordinate 77,397,852 of CM052547.1, forward strand.
TGATATGGGTGGTCCAGAACATGGCTTTGGGATGAAGATAAGACTTGTCGTGGTGCCTTGGTCCTTTCATTTACTAGCTGTGTGTCTTTGGGAAAGTTGTTTAACCTCTCTGAGCCTATATTTCCTCAATTGTAAAATTGGAATAATATTGGAATCTTATCTCATAAGGGTGCTGTATGTGGGGATTAAGGGAAATAATACAGAAAAAGTGCTTAGCACAATGCCTGCTTCACTAACATTAGTGACTGTGATGAGGATGGACTTCCGATCTGTATTCTCTTCTTTGTACTCTGTTGGGAATTTTAGAAGTACTTGCTTGAAGAAATGCTTTCCTTCCCTGAATCTGCCATCCACAGGGGTGGATTGTAAACATGCCAGTCCACTTCTGTGGAACGTAAGATGAAAAGCTTCCCCAGAGAGGACTCACCAGGGTCCTCACTTCCCCTCCATATTACCTGTAACCAGATAATTCAGAGATATTTCTCCCCTTTTTCTTGTATTCCCCAAGCTTAAAAAACATAAAGAGTTGGTTATAGTGGTCAGAACAATGAGCAAGTAAAGAGTAAACCGTATTTAATTTTAAAAATGGCATTAAGTCATGTGTTAACAGGCACTTTATGTTAAACGAGGATGGAAATGTCTTGCTGTTGCTTTTCGTTGCTATTTGAAACCTTATAATTGAACAGATTCTGGATCAATTCCTTTTCTCTCCCTCCAGCTAGCAGCTTGTCTTGTTCCTGACCTCAGATGATAAAATGTAGGGGTGCTGAAATAGCAGTGTGTTTGGGTTTGGGGGTTCCTCAGCAGGCTCCGGGGGATGATTCTGAGTGTTCCATATCTGGTTTGCTAACTGGTTCCATCATATTAAGAATTTACCCTCGGGCCTTTCTTTCCCAAGTAGAACACAGTGAGTTGTTTCTCGACAAGGAAGACAGTGAAACAGAGGATGTCCTTGCCGCCCTGGAAGAAACTGTAATTCTCTTTTGCAGGGAGGACGGGGGAAACAGGCTAATGGCCAACCCACATTTATTGGGCATCTGCTAATACAGGCCTGTACAACTGACCTACTTTATGAATTAGGCATTTCTGTCTTTGACAGATAAATATCAGGGCGTTTTTATTTACTAAAGACCTTTCAGCAAATGAGTGGCAGAAGCAGAGTTTAAGCCTAGGTCTGCTTCTAAAGCTTCTTCCAGCACCAGAGTGGCTCCAGTGGTCTCGGGTGACATCAGAGGCAGCACAGACATGGATGGAGGGTCATCTTTGCAAACAGACAGACCTGGCTTCATTCCCAGCTCTACCCCCAAACTAGCTGGTGGCCTTGGGCAAGTTATTCTTTCTGGACCTCGAGCTCCTCTTTAATCAACAAACCTGATAAAACCTTTCTTGCCCTGACCGATGTGGCTCAGTTGGTTGGGCATCATCCTGCAAAGCAAAGGGTTGCTGGTTCAATTTCTGGTCAGGGCACATGCCCGGGTTGCTTGTTTGGTCTCTAGCCGGGGCGCATGCAAGAAGCAACCAATCCATGTTTCTCTCTCACATTGATGATTCTCTCCCTCTCCTTCTCCCTCCCTTCTCTTCTCTCTAAAAAATCAATAAAGTTTAAAAAAAACTTTCTTAAAGAGTTGTGTGAAGAATAACGATCATGAGCATCTTCTATATAGTCTCTAGCAAGTGGACATTCAATAAATAGTAATAGAGTTACTACCTATCAGCCTCCTTTCAGAAACAGTCATGCCTATATCTCCCAAGTTTTCGGTCTACATGTAGGATCAAACTCCTTGACTTTTGTGGGTGTGAAGCCCAGTTGTGGACCAGGGCTCCATATGCAGACAGGCTGGGTCATATCAAGAGAGATGGGACATACCAGAGAGCTGGGACAGCCACCAGTTATCATGATGGCCTATAACCTAAACCCTTGGTTATATAACCCTGCTATGCCAGCCCTGTTACAAGTCATCACTTCTTGAATGAGGTACCAAACCCTTCCACTTCACACTGTCGCAAAGTTTATTTATGTGGAAAAGAGCCCCAACGGTAGGTCAGTGAGACTTCATTCATTTTTTTTTTATTAAGCAAACCACTAAACCTCTCCTTTGTGCCAGGCTTGGTGCTGTAGATGACAGGTGAGCAAGCTCACAGCCCAGCTAAGGAGGTAGACATAGAAACCTGCATTTATATCACAAGGTAAAAAGGTAGAAGAAAGCGTCAAACACTGTGGGAGCGCAGAGGAGGGTTCCTAACGTAGCCTGGGTGGTGAGAGAACAATTGGAGGTAAGAAACCCTTCTACCTTAGAAATGCGGCTTTCGAGGCGAACCTTAGGTCGGAGTTATTCAGGTGTAGGACTGTCAAGTGGGGGGGGGGGGAGAAAAAACCAGCATGTGTAAAATGAACGTTGGGAGGGACAGACTGCAGTGAGTCTTAAACCTAGCCGCCCATCAGAATGATCTGGGATCTTGTTTAAAACTAGTTGTCTGGACACTTTCTCAGTTTCTGGTTCCACCAGTCTGCGTAATGTTGGTGGATCTGCATTTTATTGCGCTCCCGGGGAGTACCCGGGAGACCCTGCAGAGCTGTGGTGAGTATCAACTGAGTTATATATGTATGATGTTTAGGAACATAGTAAGCACTCATTAATATTAGTAGTTATTGCTGCTTTTATTTTTGTTTTATTATGTTATTCAACTGTCCTGAATTTTTAGGTCATACGTATAGTACTAAATTTAGTTATTTTGACTGTTTCAGCTAATTTAGAAGAAATTCAGTTTTGATACTGAGGGCCTGGGTAGAGAGGATGAAGGAGAAACATTTATCACTTCTTTTTTTCTTCTGTGTTTTTCATTTTGCCAGGTAGAAACTTAGTTCTTTAGTGACAGCATTAGCTGAATTCTTATTTTTGGATATAGAATTTTCCACTGGTACATTCATTATTTTGTCAATATGACTGTTAGTTTTCATTTATAATCTTGATTAAATTTTATAGAAATAGTTTAGTATGCAATGTATCTTCTTTATAGAAATAAAACAAATACCAGGAATATAGAAGGAGCAGTAGAGAAATAGTCAAACCTTTCTAGGTTATCTTTAGCATTTTTAGGTGGTGCCCAAATGAGGAAATAACTTAGGGGCTAGGCAGTAATTAACTCTGGGCCATGGCTCGTTAAAATTCAACATACAGACTTTACTGGGATATGCTGCTAGTGTTTCTGTTCGGGGGCCTTGTTTGTTCTGAGCACTCTGATGGACTTTTACATCCATTATCTCATTTTATCTAATCCTTACAATAACCCTGTGAGCCATGTGTTATTACCCACATTTTACAGGTGAGAACACTGAGGCAGAGAGGAGTTGTCTTTTCCAACGATCACACAGCTAGTATGTATGAGGTCTTACTGGGATTTGAACCCAGGATTTTTGAATAGTTACTCTCCCTCCCCACCGCCACCCCGCCGCCTCCTTCTCTTTGTCCTCTCCCTCCTCCTCCTTTTCCTAAATTCCAGGATGCTCACCGATAGTGGGCCTAACTTAAACTGCCTGGTGTTTTTTCCTGTTCAATTTCTTTAGGTTTTCAGAAAGTCCTGCCCCAGTACTGCATAAGTAACCTCCATCTCTTAGTCGGAATTTTTGCCCTGCCACACTTTGTCCATTTCTTCTTGGGTGTGTCTGTCCACAGAGAGCCTTCTCTCTCCTCATGCTCTTTCACGCCTGGAGCCCAGCCCTGCTTCGGCCTCTGCTGGTGTTCCCATCTGGTTAGCCTGCAGTTGCCTGCCTTTCGGCACGTACTCCACTCAGCACTCTGGCCTCTTCTCCCTCTGTGGGCCCCTTCGTGAGAATGAGAGACATAAATCTATGGTTTGGGACCATGATTGGTCAGTATCACACGAAGAGCTTTGACAAACTACACATGCCCAGGTCCTGACCTCCAGAAATTCTGAGGACTGGGACTCCGAGCATCTGTATTTTTAGAAAGCTCCAGATCCTGGCCAGAATGCCCAGAGTACAAGCCTTGGTAAGCAACCCTATTACTTTCTCTCTGTGCCAAGAGAAGATCTTGACTTGGTGGGTCTTTGGGAGGAGGCTTGTTAAAAATAGTGTTAGGGCTTTTCTTTTTAAAAAAAGATTGTATTTATTTATTTTTAAACATGGGAGGGAGGGAGAAAGAGAGGGAGAGAAACATCAAGGTGTGGTTGCCTCTTGAGCGCCCCCTACTGGGGACCTGGCCTGCAACCTAGGCATGTGCCCCAACTAGGAATGGAACCAGCGACCCTTTGGTTCACAGGCTCAATCACTGAGCCACACCATCCAGGGCGGCTCTTTCTGAATTTGAGTAAAGTAAACTAATGTAGAAAATTTAAGCATGTGGAAAAGAATGGTGGGACAGTAAAAATGCCCCCTGGTCTTAACTCCCAGAGTTAATTGCAGAAGACATGGACACCATCCATTCAAACATCTGTGTCAGGTGTGGAGTTGTATGTGTGTACATGTGATTTGTATAACCAGAATTGCTATTATATAACCTGTTTTTACTCTCTTTGACATGTTTGCCAGAGGTGAGTCTTTTAGTACAGTTAGGAAGCTAGACTCTATTGTTAGAAGACAGCGTAGATTTCAGGTTAATGATTAGGTGGCAGAGGTGCTAGTTTGGAGAGGTGAGCTGTGCTTGGTTAGTGATGTTGGCTTTTCCAAGTGGGGACTTGTGCTGGGACTTCAGAATGGTAAGGAAATGAGGTTATGGACTGCAGGCTAACGTGTCTAAGTTCATTTGGTTGTAGCATAACAGGAAGTGAAAATGCCTTTCAATGGTATTTTTAAAAAATGTCTGAGTATTTGAATTTTGGCATCTCTCGGTAGATATAATGGGGAAGGGGGTAAACTGAAAATAAAGTTGTATATATTTCACTGTTCAAAAGGAATGAAATTACATGTGTGGGAGTGTTAGTGTCCACCTTCCTGGACTCCTGTGATATTGGCTGTGATTTTTATATGCAGCAGCCTTCAGGTTGTCGGGGAAATGTCTGTGTATTTAATCATGTTGTAGTTGTACTTGTTTGCTTTTTTTTTATGGTAAGAAAATGGCTTTGGCTCTCTTTTATAGTCAGATTGATTTTGCTTGTGGGTGTCCAGATGCTGATGAGCTGTAATTAGCATAAGAAGGAGGTTGGAAAGATGTTGAACATTCTTTTCTGGTAGCCAAACAATGGCTCCCCAAACTGAAATTATTCTCAGGTAGCAGTTTCAAGAGAAGTAGCTCTTTTCTCTTAGATGTCAGTCTGTTAAAGGATGTGGTGCTGGGCAAGGGCCATCACCCCTGGGGAGGGGTTGCAGGACCTTGTGAACTCTTGTGGGTGTGGTTTTCTGCAGGTGAGTGACAGTAGTAACTTCAAATGCCTTAAGTAGCCTAGTAGAAAGAAGACCCAGCTGGGTTCTGAAGACTTGGGCTCATGTTTCTGCTGTAACTTGTGCTCAGGCCCTGTGACTGAATGAGTCATTTGCTGTCTCTGAACGTCAGTTTCCCCACCTTTCACATGGAGACAATAATATTTCACAGTGTGCGAGAGCTGGATAAGGTAATGTGTGGGGAAAGTGCTTTGTACAACTATAAAATGATGTGCATGTGCAATGTGGTGGTTGTGCGTATCACATTCCTGTCTCTTACACATTCCTTACATTTCTTCCTTGTAACACTTTTCTTTCTTTTCGCTGGCTCCAAAGAAGAAAGAAAATGATTGTTCATTTGTTCCCTGTTTGCTACAGGGTTACCATAAAATAAATTAAGCGTATCATTTTGATAACCACTAAAAAATATGTCTCCAACTTTCTTGAATGTTATTGATTACTAATAAATCATGTTTCTGTTAAGTGTCCTGCTAGCTGGCAAACTTGTGGAGTACTAGTGTTTGCTGGCCTCGCTCACAGGCCGATTTCCCTGAGGATGTGCCTCGTCACCCAGTCAAGGTTATCGCTGCTGATGATGGGGGAGACGCTTTCTCACACGCATTGAGTATTTGGTGTTCCAGGATGTACATGATGTCATTATCCCACACATCAGCTTTGTGTTATCACTTTGTGTTATCAGCCTGTTTTATTACTGAGGAAAACAGCCCCAAAGAAGCTAGTACTTTCTCAAACTGTGCACACAGTTTACATTAGCATCTGCTGGAGCCTAAAGCCCTGGTTCTTTGTACCGCGCTTCAGTCTCTCAAGGAGACATCCGACAGCCAAAAAGTGAAGCAACAGCCCAGTAATGTTAGTAGTTTTTTGAAATAAAATAGGCGAATTTATAATACTAGCATGGCAGGGCAGGAAGGCTCTATTACCAAGTTTTTTTTGATATTTGGTAATGTGTGATGTAAATTTTTTAATATAACTTCAGTCTAAGTTTTTGAAGTAGTGAACTTTGTTAGAACAATTTTCTCCTGTTGGTTGACCCTTGAATAACATGGTGGGTCCACTTACACATGGATGTTTTCCAATAAATACTGTAAATCTATTTCCTCTTCTGAATTATTTTATTATTTCCCTTTCTCTAGCTTACGTTACTGTAAGAATACAGTGTATAATCTACCTGCAGATCTGTGCGATCGACTGTTGATGTTAGCGGTGAGGCGTCCAGTCAGCAAGCAGTAGGCTGTTAGTAGTTAGGTTTGGGGGGAGTCAAAAGTTATACGTGCGTTTTCGACTCTGAGGGCGGGTGCCCCAACCCCCATGTTGTTCAGGGGCCAACTGTATATCTTATGTTAAGTTAGATGTGTTTTTCTAAACTATAAGGTTGGTGTGGTTCTTAAAAGCAGTCTAGTGGGAAGGGCAGAGCTTTCAGAGCATGCCTTTCAGACTTGAGTTCAAATCCAAGTTTACACCAACTGGGTAACCTTAGGCTCCTCAATTAGCGTCATTGATCCCAGATCCTCATCTTAAACAGTGTTTCTCCGTGTTTATGTTGCAGACACATCACCTGGGGATGTTTTAAAATGTAGATCCTGCTTCCCTAAGTCTGGGGTGAGGCCTGAAATTGTGTGTTTCTAACGCACTCCCATGTGACTCTGCTGGTCCTCTGGCCACACCTGGAGTAGAGGGATCTGTAAAATGGGATGTTGCTGTCTCAGCTTTATTGTAGTACATAATAGGCGCTGAACAACTATTAGCCCTCTTTCCGACATACCTAGGGGACAGCCATTACTTAACAAGTGGATCTGGAAATGTGTATTCTGAGCATGCCTTATCTCTGTCAAAAGTCCCAGGCTACAGAAGCGTTTCACAAGTAGTGAGCTTAGGATTAAGCTTTGAAATGAGAGGTGCCCACATCTGAACACTTCCCGATGTCATAAGAGGCTCGTGTTAAAAAGAGTGCGCCAGAACTGGTTGTCATTTAGAAAGCCTCTGTGAAACTGGTCTGTGAGGTGGCCTGGAGGAGACCTCGGCTGACCTCTTCCGTGAGCCCATTCGGTCTTCAGTTCTTCAGCTGGCATTTATCGAACACCTAATGATGCCTAACAAGGTGTCAGGTCCTGGGAGCTTCCCGTGAGCCCCTCAGGCCCCGGTCCGGAGGTGGGGAGACAATGAGCAGACAACGACTACAGTGCCGCACATCGCAGGTCATGAAGGAGGCGGGTGCACGGTGCGGCTGGAAGCAATGAAGGAAGAAATGGGCTTCCAGTCCACTTGGGCGAGCCTTGCAAATCTTCCCTGAGGAGATTAGGAAGACTAGAAAGGTTGAGAGTGAGTAGGAAAGTTCGGAGAGGATGAGCAAGGGCGTCTTCCTCTCCCTCCCGCACATCGAGAACCACTGACGTAGACGGAAGAGCTTCATGGATGTTGAAAGCTGAGAGGACTGTTTGATAGACAGTTGGGGAAACTGAGTCCAAGAAAAGAAGAAAACCTTTCTGGTTATTACTGTGCTTACTAGGGTCATTCTAGAGAATCAAACCTGTATTTTCAGATCCCTGCCCCAGTGTGTGTCCCGCTCTGCTACACAGGAGTCCAAGGCTTCCCCGGAGCAGGCTGGATCCCTGTGGTTCTGGGAAGGGGAGGGTCTCGCTGAGAAGGGGAGTCACGTGGCCAGGCTGAGGGGAGTTTGGAACTCGGCTGCCAGCGGGGACACACCGCTGCCGATCTGCAGCCATGCCCAGCACCTGCCAGGACTGCTCACCGTTCCCCTTCACCAAATATTTATGATGAAGCAGGCTGGGGAATTCTTTTTTGGGAATGCATTTTGGATTCCTTAATGGTAGACAAGTAGGATTTGTTTCACAGAAGTCAGTTTTTGCCAGAAACCATCTGTTTTGTATAAAGCAAAGGGACTTTGGCGTTTCCGTTTATAGCTTCGTTCAAAGTGGGCTCTCCTCCTATTTCCCACAACCCACTTCACTAAACAGTATCCTGGAACCTTGAGTGCTAGGAAATTCAGTTCCCCACGAGAAAGGCAGATTTGGGGCCAAGGAAAGAAAGCTGGCCTTGGGTGTTGGATCAGTCTCTGGCTCTTACTAGCTCTGAGAACCTGGGCAAAATACATAACCTCTCTGGGCCTTGTCATCTCTCCTCTGTAAAATGGGGTCACTTACTCCAAGGGTGGTCATGAATATTGAGAATTTGTGTGTGAAGCACCTAGCACAGCAGGCTGGCATGGAACACTAACGAGTGGTTTTTACCTCCGTTGGTAAGGGCATGGAGACTTCCCGGGCTCTGAGTTCTTTATTTGTACAAGGCTGTAAAATGCTTGTGCTGGCTGTGTTGGAAAGGCGCGCTTGTGAGAGAAGGATGATGGCAAAATACTTCATATATTTGCTAATTGGTAATTACATCCTGTTAGTAAAACAAAGCGTGAAATCGTTCTTCACAAACGCAGTGTGTTTTTTAGGATTAACCAGGTTCTTTTTTTTTCCCCCCGATTACGAGTCTGATCCTGTTAGGATGTGATCCTGAAGCATTTTCACAGGGAGGACTGCCTGTTTTTCCCGTTGTTGTGCTGTGTGCCCAAGATTATGGAATGGCTTAGCTCCTTAGTGTCAGACCAGGAACGGAGGAGCTGCGTTGGTGCAGGGCGGCCGTTGCTTCTGTCCTTGTACTGCCGTGTTCCCGGCTGAGGGAAGAAGGGGTAAGGCAGACCTCGAGAAAGCGAACCCGAGGCCTCCTGGGGTCTGCAAGCAGGCTTTGCTGGTTCCTGTGGAAATCAGCTGAAGCCCTGGAGTCTGGAAGAGGAGGGTGTGGAGCTCAACAGTTGGTGAGGCTGCGGCCATTTGAAGGAGGACTTTGCTGCTAAACGTGGGGAGAATAGGAGGAGGAGACCGTGGCTGTTTGAAGGGTGCAAAGGCAGGACTGGTGGATAAGATGAAAGTAGCGAACAGGGGGGCTTAGATCATTCCCTGAACATCCTCGAAACGGGCTTTTCTTTTTCCCTAAACTGCATTTCTAATCTAAAACAGGCACCCAGTGATGGCTTTCAGAGGAGTGTGAAAACACCTCTCTTGCTCTGAGTCTGTAGTGATCGGCAACCCTGCGCCAAGGCAGGTTGATGCTTGGCACGCGGGAAATTGGAGTGGCAATGAAATCATGGAGGATGTGGGAGAATTCTGGTGTTTGTGCTTATTAACCTTGGGTGTGTCCGAATCCAAGTGCCCTGTCATTGTAATGACCCCGGGTTCTGCTGTGTTTCCCAGCCTTTTAGGACTATTTGAGAGTACAGTAAGCTAATCGAAAAGAACTCTAAAAAAATAAAATCACAGTACAAATATTCATGGTAATTGTCTCATTTTAGGATCTAAACACTTTTTATGTTTTTGTCGTTGTTTTGGGGCATGAGTAGTGAGAGGAGTAGTATATAATACGCTTTTTGAACCCTGAGAAAGACCTTCCAGGCCACAGAGTCTGTTCAAATCAATTTAGGTGGAAAAACTCCTAAAAGTGATGTGCTGTTAGTGAGCGGACCAGCCTCACCTGACGTACAGCTGTCGTCATGAAAGGGACTCACCAAAGGACTCAGACTGGTGGTCAGAAAACCCGGGCTGCCTCAGACCAGGTTTCCAGAACGTTGCCGGCGTGGGTGCTGCTACGGTGAACATCGGTGGGGGTGCAGAGGTAAACCAGAGACGCTGAAACTCCAGGCATTTAGTCCAGCCGTCTCAACAGGATGGGGGTCAATTAAAAAAGCTGTGTCGGTCCTTCCAGCCAGGTTCTCAAATGCAGTGGCAAAGTGTTCGAAGGAGACCCTTGGAGACAGGTAAAAGAAGGGAATGTGCCTGTCCACCAGCAAGTTGTTTCTAGAACTTTCTCTATGGGATGTGTGGCTGGTCCAAAAACAAGCGAGACTGTCTGTGCACAGCTTTTTGGGGGTAAATACCTGAACTCTCAAGACACCCAGTTCTGTGCGGACTTCCTAGCAAAGAATTTACTGGGTGAGCGTGTCAGTTAGGAATCGCCATCGATCGCTCATAACAGAGGCTGGAGACAATCATGGTTCAAACAAAACAGAACACTCTGGAGGTGTATTTCTCCTGCATGTAAGATAAGTCCAGAGGTCAGCAGGACTAGCCTGGCAGCTTCGCTGTATCATCAGGAGCCCAGGTCCCTCCGTGACTCTATTCCACCACCCTTTTCACGGGACCAGGGATGTTTGCTTGTTAATGTGCCCCGAGCACCTGTTAAAGTGACTAGCTTCAGTTTTCAAGACTGCCTCATGATCTCAGATGGCTGGTAGAGTCCCAGTTATTATGTCTGTATTCCAAACAGCAGGAAAGAGAAGGGGACATGTCCCCTGCTGGAAATCCCAGTTCATCTTAAATCTCTGATCCAAAGTTAGTCACATGGTAATGCCTACGTATAGGTCATACCAATAGGGAAGCTGCCATTTTTTTAAACTGGAGATATTTTCAAATAAATATGAGTTCTATTAATAATAAATAAGAGGAGAAATTGGGCAGGCAGCTGGCACTCTCAGCTAGTCAGAATGCTGCCACTCGGTGTTCAACATCTCCCGCAACAGAGTTTGGCCAGGCCTCCTCCAAGTTCCTGAAGTCGCTGGGGCCCAGCTCGTTTTTCAGGGTGTTCCCCAGCACCCGCATCATTCCCCATCCACCCTGGAGTGATGGGGCTGGTTCACAGTGTAGGACCAGAGCAAACTGGATTGGAATCATTTTCCACCAGAGATGGTTGTGTACACACGTGCCAGGTACTTACAGCTTCATGGACCTCCCCTTCAACCCATCTGAGATGTGGGCCTGCCCTGATAGATGAGCACTCGACCTGGGGAACCTGATGCTTTCAGCTCAAGCCCTGAAAAGGAATGTTAGATGCCACATCAGCCACTGTGTTCTCTTCTCTCTGAGCCCTTGCGTAGCAAGAATAATTGCATAGCAAGAAGTTTTTTTGAGCATGCATATCCCTTTCTTGCTGCAAGGCACATTTTCCCACAAATACAGGGCTGTAAATTAGTTAAGATAGCACTTAAACACATTTGAAAATCCACAGTGCTGCTGGAACTCTGGAAAGGAGTTCTCTGGAACCCGTGAGAACTGTGGAATAAGTCAACCAAAAGCAGCACCTATCATATTGCTTTGCATCCAGTAGGTGCTTAAACAGTGTTTGTGGAATCTCATTGTGACTGAAAATTGAGAATACTGAATTAATTTTGGCTATATTTCAGGTTAAATGGGCTTCACTGTGCCTATTTCAGTGGAAAATACATTCAAAATTTTAAACAACAGGCATATTAAAAACTACCTTTTGAAAAAAATTGCCCTCAGGAATCTCATCATTTATATTCCAAGATCACACCTCTCACTCATTTTTACTAGCCTTCTTCCTCCCAACATTTTCTTATGAACATTTTCAAGCATAAAGAAAAGTCGAGAGAACCATACAGCAAATGCTTACGTATCCGCCACCCAGATCCTACAGCTGCCATCTCACCGTGTTTGCTTGGCGCGCTCTCACCCGCCCGTTTCATTTTTAACGCAGGAAGTTGCAGACATCAGTACACTTCCCCCTTAAATAGTCCAGCGCGAATGTCATTAACCTAGAGTTCAGCTTTTAAAATAAAACTGCATAGAGTGAAATGCACAGACCTTGAGTGCATTACTTGATGAATTTGGTCAAATACGTGCTCTGTCGATACAGAACCATACCCCCATCCCATAAAGTTATCCTGATGCCCTTTTCTAGTCAGTCCATCCCCCACCTCGTGGAGGTGTCACTGTTCTGAGTGTTTCACCGTAGGTGAGGGTAACCTCGTCTAGAACCTCATCAGGGGACTCATACAGTCTCTTTGGGGGGGAAGCTTTGTTTTTGAGCTTAATCCACGTAGTTGTAGGCATCCACAGTTTGTTCATTTGTATTGCTGAGTAGTGTGCCATTGAGTGGATGTGGTTTTCCTCTGACGTACTGTTTTGAAGTTTTAGGCCGTTAAGAATAGAGGGGCAGTGAACTGTCTTGCCTAAGTTGTAGTCCTGTGTTTTCATTAGCTCTTAAGCACATACCTAGGAGTGGGATTGCTGGGTCGCATCCTTGTTTGAGAACTGGAATCTGGTCATTGAACTCAGAGAGGACCTTATAAATCATCCAGGCCACTTCTCTTTTTATAGACAAGGATATTGAGGCTCAGAGAGCGGGAGGAGATGAGACCAATTCAGTCACAAAAAAGATTTTCTCAAAGTCCAGTGTTCTTTATGTCGTGCTTCCCTTTTTGTCACGAGCAGGGGGCAAGGAAACGACTTCCTCCTGAAAGATGCTTAACTGTTTTTGCCTAGGGAGAGTTCACTGTTAGGTATACCCAAGTGTGATGTAGTGTGTATGCTGCTATGTTCTTTTTGTAATCTAGATCTGGTTCTGCTTCTTCTGTGTGCATTCCTGCAGATACGAAGCCCAGACCCTTCAACCGAGTGAGCAAGGTTCTTACTTACTCCCGTCCATTTCCTCCCCGCCTCTCCTTCCCTCGCATCGGCAGTCCTGTGGCCTTTTTTGTGCTGTGCGCCCTCGTCTCTAAACCTCTTGTGTTTTGTCTAGAATGCCATTCCCGATTTGCCTTTCTGATGAATTCCTCCTCCTTACTCAGGATTTGACTCATCCAGATCCGCTCAGGGGTTGTACGCACCTCCTACGGCCAACTCTCACACGGTGTTTTGTTCGGGTGTCAAGTTTAATATGGGATGAACTGCTGGCACCGGGCTAGATACCGAAGGTACAGAGAGGAGGGGCCATGGGCCCTGCCTCTGAGGAGCTCACCCTCTGTGGGGCCCGTCCTGTGCAGAGGGCCTGCGGGCCCTGCGGCATCCTTGGTGCTCACACAGCCGGCACTGTGGGAGGGCGCCCTCCCATGGCCTGTGGACGTCGGGGTGTTTGAAAGCTTCATCAGATGAAACTACCTCATGGTTTTATTTGTGGCACTAGTGAAGTTGAATGGGTTTTAACTCTTGAGGAGAATAATCAAGTTTGACTATGGTGGAACTAACTACATCACTTTTTTAGCTGTGAAACCCTGCGAGGAAGACTTATTTTCCTGGCTCAATCTCTAGTTTCTTATCTGTAAAACAGGGGGAATGATACAGCATGCTCATAGGATTGTTGTGAGAGTAAATTAAGGAGTACGTGTAAAGTACACATAGGCACGTAGTAGGTTTTACAGTACATGTTGCCTCTTTAAGTCCCCAGTGTCTAACCCAGGGCCTGCCACATACTCAGGATTCAGGAAGTGTTGGTAAGAACAGGAATGTATGTATTTTGTGTGTGTGTTAAAAAAGGAGGGGGCTATATATAGACACAGATCCATCTGTCTTGAGAAGAGCGTTTGATTCGCCTGCATCAGTATTCAACTGGAGTGGCTGAGCACACGCGCGTGACTCTTCTTGGGTTACCACATTTCCTGCTAGGCAGATGTCCATTACAATGAAATGTAAAAAGGGGAAAAAATAATAATAAAGGCAGAGGATCGTGTAATGTTATGGCTTGATTTGACAGGGCCTCCTGCTACTTCGGCTGCCAGTGCCAAGCACGCAACACATTAATCTGTATTCCAACACACCGCTGCTGAAGTCCAAATCAATCTAATTAGGTTATTTTAAACATCCTGTCTGCGTCTAGAGTCCTACCAGAAAGTTGGATGTCTGTCTATCTGGGGTGCTCAGGGTAGGGCTGGGGGAGAAGAGAGGTGGGCAGCAATAAAAAAAGAGATGGTTTTAATTTTAGAAATGAGAGAAGAACACGGCTGTGTGATTCCCTTAAAACAAATGAGCTGATGGCCTTAGATGTTCCGTGGAAACAAAGGTAGCTCTGCCGCGTGGCCTTGAATTTTAAAGTGGGCCTGCAAGATCGTGCCAGCACGCGGGCCTGACAGTTGAAGCACAGGGACCATTTCCACACTAAGAATAGAACTCTGGCTGACCCGTGTTTTTTTAACCACTCGGGCTGCTGGGAATTGCTGTAGTTGGGTGGGCAGAGCGGCCCTGCACTCGTTCTCCACCCAGCCAGGCTGGGCCAGTCTTCAAGTCCCAGGCCATCAGAATGTTGGTTGGGGCCCACTTCCCGTAGTCCAGCATTTGCATTTATCGGTGATCCGCACCCCTCCTCCACCTTTCCGACGCATTACCTTTCCCTCACACCTGTCTCTTCCCATTTCTTTGTTCATGTCCTGGATGTTCCAGCTTACTGCCTTTGCTTCACGTTTGTCCATCTACTTGGAATATCCGTGTTCCCCTTGCCCTTTCTCCCTTCCAGCTCTTCTCTCGCCTCCTTTTCTTCTTCAGGGCTCAGCCCAAGCGGCACCTCGCCCACCAGTCTTCCAGACCCCCGTTTGGGAGAGTACGTGCCCCATCAGCAGTGTCCGCCCTTTCCCATCACTGTCACTTCCTGTCGAGTAACTTTAGATGTAACAGACCTGAAGCACGTGGAGGACAGTTTCCGTGTCTAATGTCTCTGTCCCTAAACACCGTTATCTTCTCCACTGGAGGATTCTGTTTCATGACTAAATGGATGATTCAGTGTCAGTGCCTGTGCCAAAGACCCCTACGGGCTTTCTCCTATGGCCCAGCCCAGCTCGCCAGTGTCTGCTCCCCCTCGTGGCAGATGTAATCTTCCCCTACCGTGTGGGCCGAGATCGCCAGCAGAGATGCAAGCAGGATATCCCTGAAGTCTGGGGGCACTTCACTTGGCACAGAAGGTGGCAGTCACATTTAGGGATTATTACTGTGTCCCCTGTCACCTTTGCCCCTCTGTTCCTCACCCCCACCCCACTCTGCACCTTGGGAGACTTGTTAATGGAATAGTATTCCATTTAGCCCTGGCTTCAGGAGTATGGTCCAGGTCTGCACTTCAAGAACCCAAAGTCCTGGCTTTTGTCTGTCTGCCAGCTCTGCCACCAAAGAACTCAGAGAGCTAAGAGCTCACAGCCACTCACTGGTCCGCGTAACAAATCCGGCTCTGCAGCCCTCCTACGCGTCTCTGCAAAAATGTTTTTCTTTTGTCTCAATTCTGGCTTCCTCGTTTTTAACCTGTATAGCCACCCCTACCCACTCCCTCCTGTTTTTCTACCCCAGCCCCGGCTGAATTAGGGGCCCTCCACGTAGGTGCCCCGCATGTTCCATGTTGGCAGTCAGTTGTGCACTTTCCTGTGGCTGCGTGTTTCTGAGCTCTCCTCACTGGATGGCAAACTTCTCCAAAGTGGACGGTCTTCTCTCACGTCTGCAGTCCCAGGACTTGGTCCATGGCCTGTACGTAGTAGGTACTCAGAAGTTTAAGTAAAGGAACGGAATATACCACGTCACACCCTTTAATTACTTGTCCTGTAGTTATAAAACTCATGAAGGAGAAGGTATTTTTCAATTCCTCTACAGAACATGTGCTGTTTTCATTTCTTGCAGCAAGATCAAAAGACAAATGATTATCGTGGCCAAGTACCTGTATTTGTGATAAAAAGTAAGACCATCTTTGCTTAGCTGTGCTGTGTCCTTCAGCCCACTAGTACATAGCCACCACCACCTCAGGGCTGTCTGCAGGTCTTTTATCATTTGGCTTCATGAGCAGCCACACATAAGTACATTATTTTCATGTATTGTGGCATCAAAGGGTCAGAGTGAAGTTGGCCTCGCTCCATTTTAGGGTTAGAACAAATCATGGGTTATAGAAAATAGCCCTATCAGCTGAGGAAGTCAAGCAATCTAAATTCCTATATATTTTTTAAATTTTTATGTGTTGATTTGATAGGGAGAGAAATGTCAATTTGTTATTCCACTTGTTTATGCATTCCTTGGTTGATTCTTTTATGTGCCCTAACCAGGGATCAAACCTGCAACCTTGGCATGTCAGGATGATGCTCTAACCAACTGAGCTACCTGGCCAGGGCTCAGTTCCTGTATTTCTCAGGAGGGGCTAGTTAGGATGACCCAGGCAGACTGAAACATGTTCAGTGGTGGACATGTGATCAGGCGGCAGCATGGAAGGAGTTGGATAGCGCTCCATGACAGGTGCATAGGGGAGAGGCTTTTTTGCATTGCTCTTTCAGTACAGCCCATCTTAGACTGATGTCTGGTGAATGCTTACTGCACGCGTATCTCATCTGATACGATGGATTTAATAGATGCAACAGCCACCTTTTACAAGTAAGAAAACCGAGACTCAGAGATTAAACATGGTTTAGTGTAACCAGCTACTGCGTCTCAGAAGCAAGACTCGAATCCAAGCCTGTTGATTCTAAAGCCCCACGTAGGTTAATGAACTCACTTGTTGGTCTTTCAGGTGCACATTCCCGGAGCTAGTCCTCTCAGTGCATCCCCAAGCCTTTCTCAGCAGTGGGACACTGACCGGCCTAATGGCAAACAGGCCTGTTTTGCACAAATAGGTCTCCTTACAGAGAGAGGTGATGTTAACCTATTGTAATTTGCACCGGACTTTTTTAAAGAACAGGAATGGGAAATGCTATTCCATCCTATCCTTTGTAAAAATGGTATGCGTAGAGGCTGGTTGGAGTGAATGCCACAGCACAGTTATGCCATTCTGGAAAGACCTCCAGTCTGGGTGTCTCCAAGGAGCCGTGCCTAAGAGATGGAACACTCTGAAACTTCATGGAAATGTTACATTTGTATCTATTTTGGAAGGCTAGTATGCATAAAGGTTCATCAGGTTCTTGAAAATGCCTGTCATGATGTGTGTGTGTATATGTATCCATATGTATATATGGAAATATATATATGCACACACACACACAGATAGAAGATCTATTAGATTCCAGTGGTTCACACAGGTACTTTCGACCCAAAGAAAATAATATCCCTTATCAGGGCTATTGTTTCTATACTCAAAGCCCCAGAGACATTGAATTCAAAGGTTTCTAATTCTCCTTCCAGCTCTGAAATTACAGGACTCTTAACTGACTCCAGAGAATCAAACTTTTAGCATAGAACCGGGGTCTGACCCATTGCTAATCACCCTTGAGAGGCCCTGAAGAGATTTGAGTTGGGGGAAGAGCGGACCAGATCCCCTAGGACGTCGTACTAATCAGTGTCTGAGGCGGCCAGTTGAGGAGGGCACCTGGCAGGCAGGGAGTCACACTGGCACAGTTTCAGTACAGCCTTTCTCATACTCTACCCAGGCCCCTGCCTCCCTACTTCGTGACTTGAAAATGTAGATTTTCTTAGCCCTCTCCTCTCTACAGGGGACAGGGATGTGTGTGTGTATGTGTGTGTGTGTGTGTGTCCAAGTCCTGCTCCTCCTGGGCCCTGCCTTAGAGGTCGTTCTCTGCCAGGGGAGCCACCACATCCACCTCGTCTGTGCCGACAGCTCCATAGCCGTCCTTCACCTCCATTTCATGCTGTCGGAATGACAGAGCGGCCGAGCCGTGCTGGCCAGCAGATAAACCTGCTATCTCCCCTGCTCTCTGTGCCAGCAGCTCTTCTTATCTTTTTGGTGCTTGAAAAATTGACACCACCTTGGGCCGAAATCTGTTCCTAGGGAAGCTACATTTATTAGTAGCTAACAAAACTGTGTGTGTGTGTGTGTGTGTGTGTGTGCGCGCGTGTGAAACTTGGGGTGGCTGAAGTGTTTTCCTGTCTGGTGGTGCCGGTGATGTACGGCCAGCCCTAACACCCAGAGAGACAGATGGAAGGAATGTAGGCAGCCTCAGCGCTCCTGAAATTGACAACCTGTACTTTACTTTAAATCCCAAACAAATAGGTAAATGTCATTTGCTCTTAGTATACCACTGCAATTGATTAAGGATCTCCTGCTGCAGGCTGGGATGAGCTGTGGAAATGCATGCAAATATGATCTAGTGCCGAGAAGAAAATGATTCATCTGTGTATTATATTTTCCTTTTTGAAAACTACAGCTCCTGATCCCCTCTCTGTGCTGCCAGGGCCCCACCCCCTGTCTTGTTGAGGTATAAAAGAACATTATCTTGTAGCTCTTTTTCATCCATCTTAACAGCGAGATTGAAAGGGAAAATGATTGAGATGTTTTGTTTCAGTATTTGTGGACCTGCCTAGAACCCAAGGACTCTATCTTTTGGACACGGTGAGCCCCACATGAAGCTGATCTTCAAACTTTGCTTCTGATCTCTTTATCTTCCTTTAAAAGCTCTGACGATGACCTTTTTATGTGGGAAGCATGTAATACAGTATGAAAAGCTTGCAGTTTGTGGTCAGACAGCTTGGGTTCAGGTGTAAGCTCATACCACTTACTCAAGGACACGACCTTACGTAACTTAATTAACCTCTCTGAGACTTGGGTTCTACATGTGTAAAATGGAGATGAGAACAGGACCTTGCTCATAGCTTAGTAGTGAGGGTTTGATGAAAACATTGTATACAGGCTCAAATAAGCCTACTGTCATAGATACACAATAAAAATGGTGACAGTTATTACTGTACCCTACTTACGTACTTTCAAATAGGAATTTGAAGCCGCTTATAGCAAAGCAATACGGTGGTACTAACTCTTGGCTTTGAATAAGAATTTGTCAAAAGACAAATGTCTAACTAGGGAAAATATTTGCAACATATGTAACAAAGGATAATATTTTTAATTTACAAAGTGCGCATAGAAAATCAAAAGTGGCAAAGGATAAGGCCAGGTACTTTACACAGAAAGCAATACAGATGGTCAGGAAACATCAGAAAAGGTGCTTTAACCTCATTCATAACAATAATAAAAACATGCTAATCAAAAGATCCTGTTTTTCATCTACCAGATCATCATAATTTCTAAGTCGGATAATATCCAATGTGAGTGAGGATAAGGGAAAACAGATACTCTTTCATTTTATATGTATATAATTATAGTTCCACTCTCATTGTATGTGCATACATACGTGTACACACACACAGAAGGAAAGTGCAATTGGTGCAGCCTTTTTGGAAGACAGTTTATCAGTGCCTTTCACTATTTTATATGTCAGTACCTTTTCACTGACCAGTTCTACTGCTAAGAATTATCCTTAAGAATATACGTGCAAAAGTTGCCAGAATGTGTATACTCAAATTGTCCTATATATACATGGAGGTTGTTACCAGTTGCCATGCTAATTTTAAAGTTCTAGAACTGAGCTTGTTAGAATTCACTGCATTTATTATAGCCTGTCCCATATCTGTTTGCCAGCTGAAGAAGTCACACATATCCAACTTGCTTGGCCCGAAATTGCAGAACTGGCATGTCCCCCACTCCTCCTTCCTCTAATCTTTTCTCCTTGGCACACACAGAGGTCAGAGGACTTTCCCTGACCTGTACCTCCAAAGACCTCCCTTTCTTATCCTGCTTTCTCACCCTGAGCTGCTGAGCTGTCTTGGTTCACCGATCTTACCCTGGGTCCCTGATAGTTTTGACCTTCCTGTGAAAACAGGGCCCATTCTGTCCACTCCACTTTCTACCCTCACCCCACCCTGCTCCCCGTTCCCTGCTCCCTTCCTTTTGTTCAAGACGGAGATCACACCACCTCAATCCCAGCTTTACACAAATGTCTGACGGTGTGGGGGCCTTGAGAAGGTATATAATATCTCTGCCCACTGCATATTTTCAAAAAAAATTTATACTTAAAAAATTGAATCTACTGGTTAGAAACATTTTACTGGAACTGATAGCTCCCTAGGAAAAAGCCATACACTTACTCTCAAATGCAAAAAACATACAAAAGGGTGAAAGCTATTTGAAGGCATTTGACAGATATCCAGAATTCAGGAGTGGTTTGTCTCATTCCCACCCCCACCACCAAAAACCTGTATTGAGAGCCTGCTTTCATTCATTCAGCAAGTATTTTCAAAACACCTACTATGTGTCAGGCATTGTTTTGGGACCTTGGATATAGCAATGAACAAAATAGACTAAAATCTCTGCCTTTGTGGATCTTATATACTAATTGAAGGGAGGCAGTAAATAAGTAAATGTAGTACAGTCATACCTCGGCAGTCATCGGCTTTAGAACTCGTCAAACCCTGTACTTGTCGCATTTTGATCAAAAAAAGGAAAAACAGGGTTTCGGCGCTTGCTCTGGACTCAAGACTCGTTGCATCTGCTAGAACTTGTATGAGTCCAGCTCCGCCCCATGAGGAAAATGCTTCATCGCTTGTGGCTTACTTGGTACTCGTCAGCTTCAGCACTCATCACGAGCTCTGGAACAAATTCACGACGAGTACTGAGGTACCACTGTGCTTTAGAAGGTCGTCCTAAAAGAGCATCCTAGAAGAGCATGCTAAAGAAAAAGAGAGGAACTAAGATTTGGGAACAGACAGTGTTGGGGCGTTTCCGCTTTAAATGGGGTCGTCAGGGGAGAGCCTCACGGAGATGGCGGTTGAGTAAAAGTAGACTCGAAGGTTGAGCCGAGCGGATAATCCCGGGAGGAGCATTTCAGGCAGAGGAAATAGCAAGTGCAGAGGCTCCAGGAGCACGCCCGACACTAGCAGCAGCATCCAGGCTGAGCGACTTGGGAGCCGCTGGAGGGTTTTTAAACAGAAGAAGGATGGGGTCCAACTTTAGGTTGGAAAAGGATCGTTTTGCCTGCTCTGTGGAGACCAGGCCACAGGGCGCAAGGGCGGAGCCAGAGACACCCACAGACAGGCTGTTGGGTGTTCTGAGCAAGAGGTGACGGTGGTGTGGACCGGAGTAGTGACAGTGGGGCCCTACAGAGAAGAGATGGGGCTCTGGATCCACGTAATTTGGAGGTGACGCTGACACGGTTTCCTGTGGTCCAGGTGACAAAAGAGGATCCAGGGTATCTTCACTCTTTGTGGCTTGAGAAACTGGAGAATCTGGTTGCCGTTGATTCGATTGAAGAGACTGCGGGGAGCAGGTTCTAGGAGGAGGTCACGATGAGTTAGGGTTTTAAAGGACCTGTTAGACACGCAGCCGGGAGAGCAGGCAGACTGTCGAACGTAGGAGTCTGCATTCAGAGAATAGGACTGAGTTATAGAAATAGTCTGGGAGTTGTCAGCATGTAAATGGTTTTTAAAGCCATGGGACTAAATGAGATCCCCATGGAAGTGAGCGTAGCTAGAAAGTAGTCTTAGGACTAAATAACTCCAGCATTGAGACAAGAAGGAACTGAAGAAGGGGGGAGTACTTCTGATACAAGTGAGGAAACAAAACAAATATAACATTTTATCTGTGCTACAGTAAGAATACTTACTTGTGACTTCATACTTAACTTGAGTTTTCAAGTGCTTTTTGAAAACTCCAGGTAACTTGGCTTATGAAGATGCCCTTCGGTCAGTTTTCAGATAGCGTATTTGTTGTCCACACCGTGTGCATTTTACTTCAAAATAAACTTTACTCAGCCATTTCTCCGTGAGTATACTTCTGCCACCTCCTTTTCAAGGTCATTGTTCTTGATTTTTAAAAATTCTTTTTAAGGAAAAGAATCTCTTTACAGTTGAAGCCTACCTATAGTATACCCTTCAATTACCCTCTTTGTCTCAGGGTAGAAGAGTAGTGTTTCATAATAAAATTCCATGGGTTCTGTGAACTCACAAAGCGTTGTTACCATTTTGAAGTATTTACTGTCCAGCTGCTTTAAACTTGAAGTAGGGTTTTCAGCTGCACCAGAATGCAAGTGAAAGCATGGGGTTCTATCAGATTTCTTATTTAATTCTGGGATGTTTACTTGGAAAAGCAACAAGGTCATTGGACGATATGATAAGAGCATGTCTTATTTATTCACTATATGCTCATCTCACGGCTAGTAGTCATACTCTGTCCACAGGTTATTTCTGTAGATAGGGGATTAGTTTGAAGTTCTGCTGTGGACAATAGAAATCAGTTAATTCCAGGCAGAATAGAGACTCTAACTTAGTGTTGCTTCACTTGCTCAAGTTGTCCTTGAAGCTATCATCTCTGAATGCGTTTCTTGTGCCATACGTGAAGATCAGTTTAGCTTTCCAATGACACAATTTAGGTTCTTGTCTTATTAATCAATAGCAGCAGTCAGGGAAGGCCTACTTACTCCTCCTTCGATAGAATCAGACCAAGCTTGAAGAGAGGTAATAATTACTGCTCTGATCACAGCATGTACTCTTTTCTCCTTCCCAACCCAGAGCATGTCTGTTCGATCCTGGCTTCCCTCCTGCGGAACCTGAGAGGGCAGCAGCGCACCCGGCTCCTGAATAAATTCACCGAAAATGACAGCGAGAAGGTGGGTGCTGGCCGGGCTGTAAGAACGGGGCCAGGCTGCAGGGCTAGAGGGCTCTTTCCCTGATGTGGTCTGAGTGTTCCTGCCCTAAAATATCTTCTCCAGCACCTGGGCCCCATCGCTTTGGAGGCCAAAGGTTTGCCTGCTTATTCTGCCTTCCATCTCTAAATGCATTCCCCTGAAAGAAGTAATACCTAGGGTGGTATCAACTAGGACTTTGGCGGGCAGGGGGGTGCGTTTAGACCCAATGAGAGTAGATTATAATAGGATTGGGGGTGACAGGGGTCGGGGAGAGACAGCATAGCAGAGTGGTTGAGAGCATAGGCTTTGGACTCAGACGTCTGGACTTGAACCTGGATTTGCTGCTTTCCAGACGGGTGCCACTCTGAGCCTCACTTTCCTTGGCTTTAACATGCAAACATTGACACCCATCTTGAAGAGTCAATGAGATGAAGATCAAATGAAGTCTTACTAGGCACTGGCAATAAAAATAAAAAACAATGGCAAAAGAAATGGTAGAGCCTATCCGAGATGAGCTGTGGAGTGTGGGGCTGATCTATAAACGAGATTAGACAAACACTTTGTATCGTAATCGAACGTGCCAAACCATGGCTTTGGCACGTTAGTTTTTTTTCCCTAAGAGTAATGAGAACTACCATTTATTGGTTGATTACTGTGGATTGGGTAACATGATATTATTCGCCTTCACCGACAAGGGCATTGATACTTACAGACATTATGTGACTTGCCCAAGATCACCCAGTTAAGAAGCACGACTGGGCTTTGAACCAGGCTGCCTAAGTCCAGAAAGCCTGTGTATTTTATCACACTAGACATAAGCAGGTAATTCCATGTGAGGAAAAATTAAGCACCAAAGCCCCCCCTTTAACTTAAAATAATTTCTCTCTTTCCTGTGTCCAAGGTATGGCTGAAATTTTTCTCCTACTTTGGAGAGATGTTTAAGACTGCCTCTTTGAAACCGCCTCTAACCACTTTTCCCGCTCTCACCGGCAGTGCGGCAGGGTGGGAGGGTCGGCGGTGGGGTTGGGTGGGGGGGGGGGCGCCGAGCATCTTAGCCGCCCGGTCACCCTGCTGACACCTAACACGCGTGCTTTGGTTTCCTCCTCTTTAAGATTAAGGTTGTCATCTATCTCTGCCTACTTTATCCGGTTTTTGTGAGGTTTAAGGAAATAATAGACGTGACAGTACGTAAGAGCTTAGAGCCCCACTGTTTCCCCGAGTGGGTTCGGGCACAGTCTTCCTGGACTAGCCGATGCCACGCTGAAGCATCATCTGCTCTCACCACTCACAACAGCTCGTGGTGAACACCAGGGCGCCAAGGACCACGGTGATGCCAACCTAGTAAAAAGATAGGTTAGAAGTCTGGGCTGACCTCATGGTGTTTTTTTCAGTCTTCTGGAAGTTTTAGGGGAGAATGTTTGAAGCATGACTTTTGTTAAGTTTCAGACCGATTTTTAAGTTGTTGCTGAGCAAAAGTCAGGCTCTTTTTTTAAGTTGCCGAAGGAGTTTTTCTTTACTCTCTTCTGACTCAAAAGCAACTAAAGAAATTTTACTCAGACCTTTTTAAAAAAAGATCAGCTCTGGGGCAGAATCTGAACATGAAAGGTTTCAGTTCGAAAACGAGAAATTTCTGTAAAGTTCTAAGTGAATATCAAGTACGGAACTTCAAGCCCCTTCTCTTCACACGAGGGGCCTTGAATTTTTATTTACTCACTTGTTTTCTGAACACTGGAATTCGTGGGAGCCCTCAAAGGGCTGGGAGTGCACTCCCTCCTTTGGGAATGGGCGTGTGTTCAAACCACATCCGTCCGGAGCGTCGGCTTTGTTCTCCTCGGCTCTTGATCTGTTCCCGACGTGCTCCTAAGCACGGCTCATCTCTGATGTAAGGAGCGCTGGAGTGGGTCCCCCTTTGTAAGGGGTGACAGAGATGCATGCGAGCTCCGCCTTTCTTTTGCCTCGGCATTCTCTTCCCTTTCACTAATGCCTGTGAAATATCTCTTTCAGGTTGACAGGCTGATGGAGTTGCATTTTAAATATCTGGATGCGATGCAGGTGGCTGACAAGAAGATTGAAGGGGAAAAACACGTACGTATGCCTGCCTGCCTTTCGCCAGCTATTAGCCTGCACTCCGTTTGGGTCCCTTGTGCACCTTGTATTTATCCCCCAGGACAGGCAAGGGCAAAGGTGCCATCTGCCCTCGTGTGCCATCTAACACGTGGTAAGAGCAGAGCTCTCCCAGCAGGAGTGAAGTCCTTCGGGAGGAAGGGTGTGTGGGGTTGATCCAGGCCTGACCCTGGGTGACAGCAGCAGTCTGGGTGACAGTACCAGTACCCTTGACAAGAGCGTCTCCGAGAAGACCCGACCTGAGTGCATGGCTGTGACTTGGTGCCGGGTTGGCAGAGTGTGTCTGGACACACACCCTCGCTGGCTTCTGCAGTCGGAGGGCAGCCGTTGAAGGGAGGGCGCTCACAAAGCGTAAGGGCTAAAGGGAAACCGCGAGGTCGTTGAGTCCAGCTTCCCCGTTTCCAAGTGAGACTGGAGGTCTAGAGAAGGGAAGCTCAGACCTGTCGCAGGAAAACCCACACACCCGGCTCAGAGTGGCTGACCCCGATTTTCTCTGCTGATGTTTGCCGAAGGAGATGAGACCTGCCGGATTTTTTCCCTGAGGGGCTTTGCTGACTGTGGTGTTATCCTGCCTTTGGAGTTTTTCACCGGCTTCCATTTTGTTCTCTGCTGTCTCTGGCCTCTGGAGCTTTCTCATCTGTCTCCTCAGTCAGGGCAGACTTTCATATCTGTTGTTTTAATGTTCGATTCATACTCTTTCCTACAAGACATTCCTTGGTCGCATTACAAAATGACCCTTTCCTTGCCCTGGCTGGCGTGGCTCAGTGGATTGAGCGCCAGCCTAAGAACCAAAGGGTCATTGGTTCAATTCCCAGTCAGGGCACATGCCTGGGTTGCGGGCCAGGTCCCCAGTAGGGGGCATGCAGGAGGCAACCACACATTGATGCTTCTGTCCCTTTCTCCTTTCCCCTCTCTCTAAAAATAAATAAATAAGATCTTTAAAAAAAACCACAGTGATCCTTTTCTTGCCATTTTTCAAAGTCTGTAGTAGACTTCCTTTTCCTTGTGATCTTGATTGGCTGCATCACTCCATTCTCTGTTTTCTCTTCTTGCCTTAAAGAGACACCTGAGGCTCTTGGACCTCACTGGTGGAAGAGCCAGTGTCCGCGCCCGCCTCCATCTGTGCTGGGCCGTCCAGCTGTGCCTCAGGCCAGGGCCAGAACCTAGAGCTCGGAGACCGTGACCCCGCTGTCTGTGCCGTTTCTCTTCACCTTCCCTCTCACAAAAGACACCGTCGCTTATGATCCCAGCAGGCAGATCACTGTGTTTATCATTCTTGTGATTTCCCCGAGCTTCCTAAACCTAGTGAGTCCTCAGATGTTTGCTGATTGATTGAATTGATTGGCTGGGACTTTCTTTTATGCAGAGAGACTACTACAAGAGAAGAGGCAGAGCCTAAATCCTGAGGCTGGTCTTCAGATGTTAGCACGTCCCACGCACAGTCCTTTTATTCCACGCACACCATGCCCTTTATTTTGTCCTTTGATTCAATGCTCCTTTTCCATCGTTTCTTCCCTTTATAATAACTTGTATGTGATGGGACAGTTCGTGAGTGTTAAAAGGATGTAGTAATATATTATTTCTCTTTGTCTGAATGATAACTAGAAACAAATTGAAATTTCCCTAGACTTTTGTAAGGAAATAGCCATGAGACCACCAGAACAATAGGTCTGCTGGAATCCCCCCATGTTATCTGCTGAAGGAGATTTTTAGGGGTGGTGCAGGAGCAGCTGGGAGTCAGGGGACCTGGACTTCCAGCGCAGACACCGCCTCCACGTCACCGCCCAGCCATGCCTGTCACTGCGCCTCACGCAGCCCCAGTCTCTCAGCGCTAACAGGGTGTCAGCAAAGGTGGTTTTGGAGGCACCCTCCAGCTTAATGTTTTCCCTCCAGGTCAGGTGCACACCCTTTGGTAGCTGCCATTTTATGAAAATGGAATGGATGAAAAGCACAGGGAGGAGTTGATCGGTGGCTGAGTAGTCCTCTACAGCGGGGGTCCCCATCCCCCGGCTACAGTGGCCATGGGCGCAGGCAGAGCTTTGCTCAGCGACCACCTGGGCTCTGCCTCCTGTCTCCCCCTGCTGTTCCCACCCCAGCCGCCCCTGTCCGTGGAAAATTGTCTTCCAGGAAATCGGTCCCTGGTGCCAAAAGGCTTGGGGACCACTGTTCTACTGAGAGGAGCAGCAGCCTGGAAGGTTTGAATTTCAGCTCTGCCACTTCCTAGCTCTGAGACCTCGGACAAATGCGTTGACCTCTCTGAGCTTTGGTTTTCTCATCTGTAAAATGGAAATAACACCTCCCTTTTGGTGTTGTAAAGAAGATTACATATGAGTATATCGAGTATTACCTTGCTCTGTAACTAAAAGCTGCTGCCATTGATAGATTTTCCTAGCTTCCTTTAGAATTCTTGCGTTACTTTTAAGTAAGCCAGGCAGTGATTTTCTAAGAACATCCTCCTTGCCAGGTGTCCCAAAAGGAGCCACTCTGGCAGACCAGAGTGTATTGGCACCATCAGATGCTTTGTTTAAAATGAAGCTGAAATAGGCTTTTTTTGTTTGTTTTGTTTTGAGGGAGACCAGGTAAGCTGTTGGCCGCCAGGTTGCAGCTGGCCTGTAGCTGTTAGGAAACTTGGCCTGCTTCCCGCAAGATTATCTATTATCAGCATTGAAGAGGGTGTGAAATTGATTAGCAGTGACGGAGAGTAATCACTGCAGCCACCCTCCCCAGCATTCTCGGGGCCTCCGTGTGCCACAGGCACGGAGCCCCTGCCATTCCCTGACAAACATCTGTCTCCTTCATGCCAAGGCCGTTCTGCTGGGCACTGGCAAACATTCCGAGGCCATTAGTGCTCAGCAACCTCAGTGTTGCTCGGCAAGATGGGCGGGGTGGGGGATGAGGGATGCATTTGTGAGCAGTGCTTCCTGCCAGCACTCAGGCTCCGTCCTGGCAGACGAAGCCACCTCACGGGTGTAAAGTGACTCGGAACAAAGTGACCTCTTTTTCACCTCTCCTTCATGCAGCCTTCTCTCTTAAGTCATAAACAATTTGTCCCCTCACCCCATCCCACTTCCATTAAACCTGGATGTCCTACACCCATTGGGAACTCAGCAAATATTTGTTGACTTGAATTGAATGCTTATTTCTCAGGCATTTGGTGCCATTAACTGTCAGATCAGTAATGAATAAGTATCGTACCGTGCCAAGTCAGCAACAAAAAGGATCGTAGATGACAGGGCCAGGTAATGACTCAGATGACGGGATCAGGCACTGGCATTTTCTAGTGTCTCGGAGCCGTCATCTCCCCTGCAAACTTCAGACGTGCATGGGTACAGTGCAGGTGTTTGTGGTTTGCAGTCGACCAAGATACTGGCGAGAAGCCAGTCATTCGGCAGATGTTCTTAAGCACCTGCTTTGTGCAGGGCCCTGGGCTAGGATGCAGGCGGGGATGCAGGGCGGGAGTGCTTCTGAGGGCTGGGGGACCCGTGGAGCAGGAAGGAGTCATCTGCACGAAGAGTCACCCTTGGCAGTCTGTGGGCGGGGCGAGATTCAAGCTGAACCTTAAAAGCTGGAGACGTACAGGGCATTTCCAACCTGGAGAGGGCCAGGAGCAAAGGAGGGGCGGTAGGAAGGCAAGTTAAGTTTGGGGGCGAGTGGTAATTTAATTCTAGGAGCAGGTGTCGGAGGGAGAGCCTGGCTGGACTTTGGAGCCAGGTTTCTTCCCGATTCTCCAGCTCTGGACATGCACCCTAACTGCCCGCCGTATTTTCTTCCTTACTGGTGTTTTGTTTTTAAGGCCTATGTCCCAACCTGTGTACTTTGAGGAATTCCATATGTAGGTATTGCTGACATAGATACCACACACATGAAAGCTACTTTCACAGGGCCTGGCGTGTAGGGGTGGCCAGAGAACCTTTTGCTTTATTTATAAGGACCGTCTACACCACCACCCCCAACACACACACATACATTGTCTTGCCCAGTACTGCAGGATTTTGCAAGATCTGAGCTCCCCCTACTTCTTGAACGTTCTGCCTTAGCTCTTCTCCCGCTGATGCTTCCTCTGACCTTCAGGTCTCAGCTGAAATGCCACCTCCTCAGAGAGGTTTTCCGTGATTGCCATGTGTAAACTGGCACCCCCATCCCCAGTGCCCCTTTATAACCTGTAGTTATTGTATTTGTTTATTCTTTCTCTCTGGGACTATAATCTCTCTTGTTCATCCCATCCCTAAGACTTACGTGGTGATTGACACATAGTAAATGAAGGACCACCACTCATGAGATGAAATGAATATTTGCTCATTGAAATGAAGACAGATAGAGGGTCCTGGGTTTTCTATATTATTCCTTAACTCTCATTTTTAACCGTAATATTTTTTTCTCTGTGATTAGCTCTGTAATCAAAAATATTCAACTATGTAGAGTCTATGGCATAACTAGCTATATTTAACACAGAAGAATACTCCTGTTTAAAGGAGTATTCTTTATATTATCTGCACGACAGATTGATAATTTTGTACATGTTCAGCTCAAATCACCTCACTGCAATAATCTGTAAGTGGCAGAGCCTTCCACTCTTGGGCGGTTGCCCGCTGCTTCTGTGTTATATTCAGTGGACATACCCTTGGGGTTCCTGGTTAACAAGATTTGACCTGAACTTTTAAAGGGCATGTAATTCTTAAGACTCTTCTAGAGAGCGGCAGCGCTCCACGATCTGTAAATATCCAGGATGCTTGTCTCAGCAGATTTCACCCGACTCCACAACAGGAAGCCCGGCAAATGCCAAGGACGACGTCCCGACTCCTTGGTTTCTTCTGGCTTCTGTTGGTTAAATGTACAGAGATGCCTGGCTTCTGACTGTCAAAAGTAAGACATAATTGTATAGGCAGGGACTTGAGGGAGGAGAGTCAGAGAGAGAGAGTTTTCCCTTTTTTAGTTCCTGGGGAAAATTATTCTCAGCAGGTTTATTCAATAAAGTGTTCTTACCACATACTTTGCTCCATAATGACTTACAAATTGCATGCTAATTTTGCCACAGTTCAATCATTCCAGGCTTCATCCTGGAAAGAGAAAGATGGACTCCATGTAATGAAACAGTATCCACAGGATTTAATGTCTGAAACAGACTCTGACTATTTCCTTAGCATTTGACGCTCAAAGATTTGTACAGATGGGGGTAAAGTGCAGGAATGAAATTGTGGGGTACGTGACCCTAAAGCACTGGGTAAGTAGACAATGGACGTGTGGATCACCACTGATTCCTCTGCCAACTGTGCCGGAAGCTTCTGGGGCAAGTTACAAAAAGAGAATCCTGCTGAGAGTTCCTCTCGGCTCTTCTTTAAACCGGTGGTTCCGAGCATTCTCAGTCCATGAATTGGCCAGACACAGCTCAGAGTGAGCAGAGGCCAGGGACGGGAGGGGCGGGGGGTGTCGTAGTGCTTTTTCCCTTCTCCTGCTTCCCTCTCTCTTAGACACCCTCACACGCTGCCCGTGTCCCCTTACCCGCCCTCTGCTGCCTCCCTGCCCCTGGCCGCCCCTTTCCCAGTCACAGTCATCCTTCTGGCGGTGTCAGAAGTCCGACTCTGCCACTTACCTGGCCCTGGGGCGCCGAGCAGTGTTTTGATTTTTCAGTCCTTTCTGTCCTCTTTCAGTGAGGTTCGTTGTCTCTTCCCTACTGAGGCGTGGAAGACCTGATTCTTTCAAGGCTAGCTTGTATGTTGTCAAAATTCAAATGAGAAAAGTCTGGGAGGACTTTTCTTTGTTTGTTTTTTAGTAAATTTAGGGATTGGAGACACACCTGTGATGGAGGCGTTACGATAGCATGGTTCAGTCCCAGCCCTGCCACACATGAACTCTCTTCTTTGTGGCAGTGCCTCATCCCGTGTGTGTGCGAGTTTTCATTTTACTTTAGCGGTTCATTTTGAAGATGAATGCAGTTGTTTGTAAAACCTGACACGTGCTCGTGCGCGAAGGCCAGCCTGACATGTGGTCAGTTTCTCCTTTGGGGGCACAGCTCTGGCCTGAGATCCTTAGATTCTTATCAGAGCTGCTGTCAATCAGCTGTGTGTTCTCAAAAAAACAGTCCCTTTTACTGTTCTCCAGCCTTGATTTCCCCAGCTGAAAATGACCTGGTCTCTGAGACCTTTCTCTAACAGCCTGGGGGAAGATTTTTGTTTAGCTGGTGTTTGTGCCTTCCCGTTCCTACTTACCTGTCTTTTCCATGGTTTAAATTTTCCCTTGCTTTGGAAGAAAAAAGAAAGTGGCCTTTTCTAAATGGTGGGGCAATTCCTGCCCATGCCCGTGACCCCTGTTGGGGCTCTGAGTCATGTCCTCTCTCATTCGGGTGAGAGGGATTCCTGTGGGCATCATAGCAGCTGCTTTTGGGACTGTCTCCTTCCACCAGCCAGGGGCAGCTCTGCTGCCTGTCAGGGGCGGATTAGAAATGGAGTCCACATACTCACTTGGAAGCCAGTGACTCGCCTGCTGAGGGAGATAGAAGCCCGTGGAAAGGTAGTAATTTGGTCTCTCGGAGATAAATTAACATTTAAAGTGAGGATGTAGCTGGGGGAGGGAGAAACACACACAACCCTGCAGAAATGGCACCTGGATGGCGCACACACCCCTTCCTTGTGCGTCTTTGGAGATGAATCTGTTTGTTTTAGCAGCCCCCAAACAGGCGTGTGCTGCTGCGAATTGCAATCTGTTCTTCTTAATGCGCCATTCCCTGAATTACCACCTAAGTTTTTATTCTAGTCCTCTCTTATAGAATAAACAAAACAAAACCTTTCAAGAGATTTTTTTTTAACTCTTCCAAATTGCATGTGGAATTTGCTAGTCTAGCTACAGGTTTCCCTCCCCAACCACCCCCCTCCCCCGTCGCCTTTTTTTTTTTTTTAAGTTTCTTCAATTCATAAGGAAAAGAAAGTCTGTCCTGGCCAGGACAGCTCAGTTGTCCTGGGTAGCTCAATTGGTTAGAGTGTTTTCCTGATCCACCAACGTTGTGGGTTTGATCCTCTGTCTGGGCCCATACAAGAGTAAACCAATGAATGCATAAATAAACAGAATGACAAATCATGGTTTCTCTCTCTCTTTGTCCCTTCCTCTCTCTCTAAAATCAATAAAAACATTTTTTTTAAATTTAAGAATAAAAAATAAAAAGAAAAGACAGGCCAGGAAGCTAGGTGACCTTACATATAGTGCTATTCATTGGCAGTGGTCCCCAGATATGGCATAAAGAAAACGATCCCATCTGTTTGCTCATAAAGTAATACTGGACAAGGTCTATAAAACAAAAGACTTCCTCCTTCTTTGAATTGTGGGTGGGATCACAGGCTTCAAGCCAGACTTGTATTAGTTTTGATCCCGTCTCTAACACTTCCTCAACTGTGAGCTTTGCGAGATTTCTCTTTACTGAAGCCTCAGTTTCCCACATGAAAAGTGGCAGTAGTAATAGTTCTTACCTATTTGACGAAAAATGAGAGATCCATGAAAGTGCTTAGCACGGTGCCAGGCACCCAGTAAGTACTCAGGAAAGCTCGCTAGTGGTACTGTTCCATTTCGGCTGCCCATCTCTTGCCAGAGTGAAAGGTCTAACAGAAAAAGGTCCTACACTAGAAATCATGTTCCACGCAAGTCTCTAACCAAAACCCAGTGGCAGTCATTTGACATCTGTCTCAGTTTTTGCACCTGTGAAATCTGAAGATGGTGTTTGCCGTCCACACCCAACACGGGGCACGCACAGCCCTGCGTGTCAGGTGAGGGTAACGCGGATACGCTGCCTCGAGAACTGGAGCGCTGTGTGTGGGTGTCCAGTTGTCATCGCTTCACGAAGACAGGCCCCTTCACTCTTCTCGCAGGTGCGAGGTGAATGACTTCATTTGTGGGAGACTTCCTTTACGTCTTAACTCTCCTGTCGTACTTCAAATGCGACTCACCACATAGACAGACTTGTTCACTCTGAAATTTTGTAAAGTAAGGTGTGTTTACAATACTTAGGTCGGTGCTGGATGTGTGGAGTTTCTCTTCCATCTCTACTCGTCATAGTCCCATTTTTAGAGCACTTGATGTGCATGCTCACATCGTTTTAAAATTGCCCATGTGATGTAAAAGCAGATCCAGAGGTTGTCTGTTTCTTACAGGTGAGTTTAATTTATTAATGAGAAGATGAGCTAATTGTCAGTGTTCTGTTGAGGTAACAGTTATCTCCTACGTGAGGCATTGCTCATAGTACAGGGGTGTCAAACTCATTTTCACTGGGGGCCACATCAGCCTCGTGGTTGCCTTTGAAGGGCTGAAATAATTTTAGGACTGTATAAAGGTAACTGCTCCCTAACAGTTAAACGAGAGCTCAGCGCTGCCTGCAGGTAGAAGCAAGGTGCCGGGCCGGGTAAAACAAGGTGGAGGGCCGGAGTCGGCCCTCGGGTCCTGTGTTGCCACCTGTGTCACAGTGCGTCTTCTGATGGCCTGGGAGCACTGTCCGTCGGCACTGTCCAGCCGTGTACCTGTATCCAGGCAGAAATCGATTACATTCGGTTATGAAGGTGCCTCCGTCCCAGATTTGTCGCAGGTTATCAAAGCTAAGAGGGAAGTTCAGGAGCACCAGGTCAAGGAAGACCCAGGGGAAGCTCACCACCACTCCCCATCCTGCAGCCAGGGCGGACACTGCTAACTGATTTCATTGTTCCGACTCAGCGTCACAACCCTCTTCCAGTGTGGTACTCTACAGCCGTTACTTAGGTTAGACTTGACCTCCAGAATGAACCCTCCCTCTCTTCCCTCAGCCAGATCAGGCTTCTTATTTCCAAGCAAAGAAACTGAGGCCAAGAAAAGTTAAATGACTTGCCTGAGGACACTAGTAAGTTAGTGTTAGAGCTGAGATCATTTGCTTGGTGCTCTGTCCTATCCTGGCAGAGAAGCTTGTTTATAGAGTTCATACGTCATAGTTCAGAAAAGTCCTGATATCTAACGTGCATGCTTCTCATGCTATCAGAGGGTCTCCTGAGTGTCAGAGAAGGCGAAGGAGGTTGGATACCTTGCTTAGAATGAGTGTTTGTGGCCTGTTAGTTCAGTACCCTGTGCTAAGGGGGCCGGGCTGCAGGCCTGACCCGTGCGTGGGCCGGCTGGCTTCACTCAGTGCTTTGTCGAGTCACCTTTGGAATGTCTCTCCGGTCAGCTGGGCACGACTTAGTTCCTCCCTACCCCCGGTGAAGCAAGGCTGCTGGTGTATTACTAGTGCACAGCCCTCAGTTCCTGGAGCAGACCCCTTTAGCTCTTCTGGAGCCTTTTATCAGGGAAGGAATGGGGTGGAGGGAAGATTGTGATGATTTACTTTTTTAATTGCTAGAACTTTTATGTTACCATAACATTACTTCTCCAAAGACTAAGTCCTAGCTAGATGACCGTGATTTGAGTTGTGCTGGCAGCCATTCTGGAGTTTCAGACACCCTTAGGAGTCTTTCCAGGTGTCTGCTTCTACTTTCTCACACAGATACCCAAAGAACCGTGTCGGGTCCTTATCCCAAGGTCAGTTTGTTCATCCATTTATAAGCTGACCCTGTCTGTCCACACGTAGGAATAGTGGGAGTGGATAATAAAGGTGCCATCCCACTTCTTTTTAAAACAGACCAAAACTTGAGGTGTTCCTAAAAGAACTGTCCCCAGGGTTTCTTATTTCCCATCAGAGTGACACGTAACTACCCTGCTGCTTTGAATATTTCCCTTTAAACGCGGAGCGCACACTTGCATTCCACCTCCCTGAGTGCACTCAACAGTAAACGTTCCGGTGGCAGAGTCGTCACAGGCTAGATAAGGTGCCATCCTGACAGCAGTCACCTTCTCTGTCTGTTGGTTTCCGGGATGCTTCCGAAACTGTCAGGGCAGCGACTTTGTCTTAGAAACCGATCTCTGCTTCATTTTTGTGCGTGTTCAACGCAGCCACGGCGATGCCTTTCTTGGAGATGAGCTATAGTTGTATCTCAGATCTCCATTTGAAAATTTCACTTTCAAATCATGCGGCCGTGTGTCTAAAAGTAGAATGTCGAACTGAGCGCTGTCAGAGTGTTGAAGTTCTGAAGAAAGAGGAAAAATGGGGTTTGGCCTTGCTCTCTTGCGTCCATCCTTTGTCAATGACAGCATTTAGAGAAACTGGGAGGGAGAGTATGTGTGTGCCTAGGTATCACCAGGGGCATTTCTGACCTAGCTGGAGAAACTTAATTTCACGAGCTCCGTTCTTAAGCCTTCCTACCACTCTTACTGAGCATCTTCCCTTGTTCTCTGGACAGCTCTGAAGTCTGTTCCTGCATAAACACGGTAGCGTGAAAAGAGCACTGACTTGGGTTGAACCCCAGGCCTGCCACCCACTAGCCTTCGGGAGGTTGCTCTGCCTGAGTCAGTTTCCTCATCCAAATGGGGATAATAGTCCTTACCCCCCAATATGTGTGAGAAGGAGTAAATGTATACAAAGCACTTAGCATAGCCGGACACTTAATAAGCCCTCAGTGAACACTGGCTGCCCCTCCTAGGTAGGTGGGGGCGGTAGCAGTGGTTGTTATTCAGACTGCCTCGCACAACGCCAGTATGTAGTAATCAGTCACAATTAATATGCCCTGGACGGTGTGACTCAGTTGGTTGGGCATGGTCCTGCAAACCGGAAGGTGGCCAGTTTGATCCCAGTCAGGGCACATGCCTGGGTTGCGAGTTCAGTCCCCAGTGAGGGTACATGCAAGAGGCACCCAATCAATGTATCTCTCCCTCTCTTTCTCCCTCCCTTCCCCTCTCTCTAGAATCAATTAAAGAAAGGAAAATATTGTAAAGAAAAAAATAGTATCTGTTGATAGCTAGGATCTGATAATTGTGTGTGTATTCATATATATTCTGGTTTTTTCCCTCTCTCAGTGATAGCGATATTGCGTTGTTTTCTCTCCTACCCTGGACAGCTTGACTTTTCTCTGCCTTTTTCGTGCTGTTATTCCTCTGCATGGAATGCTCTCCAGGTTTCCAACCCCTTTAGAATCCAGCTCAAATGTTACATTTCCCTTGAACTGTCCTGACTTCTCCAGACAGACTCGGTCTGCCCCTCTCCTGGGTTCCCACAGCACTCAGCACGGTTTGAGAGACCTTTATAATAGCCATTACTACTTTTTAAAAAAGTTTGTTCACATTTGTTAACCTCATTAGGCTGTAATCTCCTTGCTTGTGCGAACTGTTATATTTATCTTTGCTGCTCCCGGCCCGTTGTATAATACCCGGGCCAGAGTCGGGTCTCGGGGAGGTGAATGTGTGGGTTCCGCTCCCAGTTCCCGAGTTTGCAGGCCGCTGAGGGCTTCAGTTCCTTCCCCTCTCCTCCTCCCCCTCTTATCTGCCTCTCACATCGTGACGGGGTGGCCTCTGCCTGCCTCTCAGGGCTCAAGCCGTGTGTCCGGCATACAGGCGGTTGCACATTCCTGTTGGTGACGCTTTCCTGAGCAGTGAGTGCAGTCCGCTCCTGTCACCTCTCCCTCCTCTGGCCAGCATTTCAGCCACTCACCGGCTGGCTTCAAAGGCACTGTCCCTCACAGTTTCCCGCTGCTTCCTCTTCCGCCTCATCCACTTGAGTCCGCACACGCAGCTCATTAAATGGCGCTTGACTTCTCCTGTGAATCCTGTTTAACAGAGGCTTTCCAGGAGCCTACTACGCAAAAACAGCATGCAAGGTGCTTTCCAGAGCACAGACGTGGGTGAGACACAACCCTTGTCTCCAGGGACCGGCACAGGACAGAGGCTCGCATCTGAACCACGGTCGCAGGGCGGCCTCGGGGGGTGCCTGAAAGAGATACAAATCCAGGGCTTGGAGTTTGAAGGACTGAAAAATCACATTTAGTTGGAAACCTTTGAAAAGTTTTCAAAGATCTCAGGGAAAGTTCTGTAAGGAATGCCACATTTTAGACTTTATGTTATGATAGCAGTCGGGGGCCAGTGGAGGTGGGGTGGGGGAGAATCCCAACATCACAATCGAAGGCAAGGAAGCCCGGAAAGGGAGGGCACGCCTGCTCGTGCGCGTGCACGGTGGGGACTAGCGAGCAGACTGAGGACGGCGGAAGGCGCGCCCCAGGGCCGCAGACCACCGGAAGGCCTTCACTGTCAGCACATTCGTTCCACTGCGTCTGCCCATCAGCAGCCTTGAAACTTTACCGGAAAGCCCCCTCCTCCCAGATGCCCTAACATCTTAACCAGTCCTGCTCAGCACCCACCACTTGGAATTATTTGTAACTTGTGGGCGCACTGTATGTAACCCTTTACTTCTGGGTCATTGCCTGTGTCCCCGTGGCATCCCCAGACACACATTCAGCTCCGTGGTGATTAGACCAAGATACCTCCTTACCCTCGTGCTCCTACTCTTCCTGCCTTCACTCGACGGTAGAATGGCGTCCTGGCCACCAGGCACTAAGCAGGGTGGGGACCTGAACGTTTGCGTCACTTACTCATTTTCACCTCAGAGAGAATCAGGCTTCCTGTCGCCAGGGAGTCCATATTCTGGCAACTGATGATTCCGTAATTATGAGCCATTTACTTAACCTCTGTGTGGCTTAGGGTCTAATTTGCACAATGGGATTAATAATCCCTTTTCTGCTCTCTTTAAATTGGGTAGTAAGGACCACATACATAATAGCACTTAAACTCTGCAACGTTATAGAAATGTAAAGTGTTAGCAGCAAATGCTTTTTGCATGAGTGGAAGTCAAGAGTAATTTTCCTTCCGGTGCCCAGGCTGCCGAACACGGTGGAGTTCTTGAGCAGGAAGTTGCGGTTGTGCGTAAATAAGAAACTAAAGAGGCTCTTCTATGTTTAAACGCCTTGGACATCCGTCCGGTGCTGCCTCGGGAGCATCAGTCGTGACCACCTCGTGACCATTAACGCTATGACCAGATTACCAAGGAATGTGCCACTAAACGGAGCTCGGGATTGGAGGCCGTGATCTGTCAGGCAGGGCAGGGCCTGGCAAGCCCGCAGCCCGCCTTTGCCTCCTAGACAGAGCCCTTAGGAGCGGGATGAAAAGTAGCCTTGTGTTGCTACGGGCTGGCCCCCTGGGCAAATAAAAAAGTGCATTATCTGCGTCTAAATAGTCTCTGAAGGATTCTTGTTGGAGATTGATGGCCATCGTGGTAAGTCCTTCGAGTTTGGAAGAGTGGAGAGCAGAGTCCCCAGGGCTGCCGTCAGTGACACGAGCCCGAGTTGTCAGAGGGAACCGTGGCCGTAAAACTACTGACAGAATTAAGAAATGGATTGTTGTCATCAGAAGCTCGCAGCAAGCACCCGTCGTCTCGGGGAAGTCTGCGGGTTGTGCGGAGTGCGTCCCTCACCCGGTTCTTCCGAGAGCCGACAGCCCCAAACAGAGATGTCTTTTTCCTGTCGTTCCGGCGTGGCTGTGACTGAGCTGGGAGTGCGAGCACAAAATCAGCACCTGCTCTCACAGAGCGCACAGTCTAGCCCCGGGAGGTAAAGGGAGGCATGGAAACGGGGAGCCGATGATGGCTGAGGTCGCTGTGTCTGTGATGCACAAGGACAGGTCACGCCATGAAGCGGCTCGTCAAGAGTGCGCTCGGGAGTTTTGGAAGGGAGGCGTTGTTAGCCTTAAATAGTCAGGAAGGACTCTGAGGCAGAGGTTGCTTGAAAACAGTGTTGGCTTGAGAGATACCCCAGAACCCCCAGGAAGGAAGGCAGGGAAGGCCCTGAGTCGGGAGAAGAGCTCTCTTGGCAGAGGTGGCGATAAGGGGCCCAAGTGGGGGAGGAAGGGTGATGGAGATGTTTCACTGGGGTGATCGGGGTGATGGCGCACAACTCTGAATATACTAATAGCCATTAAATGATACGCTTTGAGTGGGTGAATCGCCTGGTGTGTGAACTGCGTCTTTAAGGAACTAAGGGACTGGAGGGGAATAGATATGGGGACGGCGAGTCTGGCAGGTCCGGGGCTTCAAAGGTTTAGGAAGAGACTCCCGTCACTTACTAGGGCTCTGGCCTGAGGCGTGTGGGCTTCGGAAGTGAAATGGCAGGTTGGCAGCATTTGCATCTGATAAAACGGAAGCCCAGGGTGACACACAGACAGAAGTTGGGTTTCACCGGGCTCCAAGACAGACCTGTGGAGAAAGGGGACTCTCTCCCCCGTGTTCAGGTTGATTGGGAAGAGGGAGTTAAGCGTCTCCTGTGGAGAGGTTACATGTGGAGGCCGGGACCAAAGAGTAACGAATGAGTAGCAGCAGGTAAGTAGCTTAGATTTGTGACTCTGTCAGCTTATTTTTTTTTAGGTGAAACTTGTGGATGAGATCATTTTGGTCTTGACTCATATAGAAAAAAAAAAAGACTTCACTCTTTTCTCCCTGGGCGCCTCGGCTCCATTAACAATAAGAACGTAAGGAAGACACTGAATAATAGATAAATCGAGGTGGAGTGGTTTCCTTTTGTTGCTCTGTTGCTGTAGTCGCTCGGCTTTGGGGAATTATGGGTCGACCAGAAGCCTATTCTCCCCTCCTCTGCTGACTGTTGGCAAACACTTGTTCACGTCTAGGACATGGTCCGGCGTGGGGAAATCATAGACAGCGACATTGAGGACGAGTTCTACCTGCGGCGCCTGGACGCGGGGCTCTTCGTGCTCCAGCACATCTGCTACATCATGGCGGAGATCTGCAATGCCAACGTCCCCCAGGTAGGGGGCGCTTCCCCCGACGGGCCCGTCTGTCCCTGCCTCCTTCCTTGCCACCTGCTTAGGCAGAGACTCCCAGAAAGAAGTGGATCACACTCTCCTTGAATTCCTTCACTCCAAATGGGCCCTCTTTCTCGGGGATGGGAGTGAGGTGAATGCTTTCACTACGGTGTATTCGGGTGTCTACCGAGACAAGTGATACTTCTCCTTTCACTCCCCACTCTTCCCCCTCCCCACTAGATTCGTCAGAGGGTTCACCAGATCCTGAACATGAGAGGAAGCTCCATCAAGATTGTGAGGCACATCATCAAGGGTGAGTTGGCCATTGCTCGTGTCTGGGGCTTTGGGGAATCAGATGGTGCTTTCTTTGTGACTCGGTGTCCCTGGGATTTGGGGCACAGCATTCTCTGCCCTGAAAGCTTAAGTGTGTTGTCCAGGCGACTGTGTGTCCAGGCAACTGTGACCAGGGCATCGTTGTCAGAAGACCACAGACTAACCTAGTTTTCACCTGCCTCTGACCCTCCAATTCCAGAATTGAAAAAACACATGACAAACAAGAAGCACTAGAGCCTGAAAATAGTTGTTCAAAAAAAATTTTTTTAGACAAAACAAGAAAGAAACAAAAAATTTAGTTTCAAACTGCATGTAGTAGAAGGGAATTGCTTTCCAAGGGGGTCAAAGGAAGGAAGTCACAAGAAGTACCTGAGGTGTGCAGGCCGGGAGGCGGTGGGTTTGGGCGGTGCGGTGTAGGAGGAGAGCCGCGCCTGCCTCCAGTCCGAGCCGCGCCTGCCCCGGCTGTGTGGGCGTGCCCTGGCGGAAGTTTGGCAGAGGTTCGCCGGACACTTACTACATAACAGCATCCAGTCCGGTGCCTGGCTCGGTCAGGCAAGTCTCCCCTTCTCCCCCACCTGCCCTGGCGAGTCCCTCAAACGCTGTAGCGTCTTTGGCTGGTGCTGACTCAGCTGCCGTGGCTGCCAAGGGGTCTCCAGTCAGTGAGCGAGCTCCCGGTCGCCGGGCAGGGCGCCTGAGCCGAGCGCTGTGAGGCATCTCTACCCTCGGGCCACTTAGCACAGACCAAGGCACACGGCGGATAGAGGCCCGAGTCGGACTGTCTGGTACTGATAACGCCAGGTTTAAGAGACAGTCAGGATGGATTGAGTAATGGCAGGCAAATCATTTTCTCTCTCTGGCCCTTGTTCTGCCCATTTCTAAGGTGAGGGATTAGGCTGTGTGCATGCAGAGCATTTGTGCGTACGTGGCTTATAACTCCCGTCACAGGTGGGAGGCCAATGTGCAGGTAGATGTGAAGGGAAGCCAAGAGCCCTGGGGCTGGGGGTCTGGCCCCCGGACCCGGGTTACGTTGGGCAAGTTACCCAATTGCTCTGTGACCTCATAGAGTGGGCGAGAGGATTAAATGAGATGATATGTGGAAAATATCTGACCCTTAATAACCTCTCAGTGAACATTAGCGATAATGAGGTTTATGAAATATTGTGATGATAATTGTCATCATCATTGTAAGTGAGGTGTGGCTAAAACCCCACGGGAAGCCCTAGGAAAAGAGCCACATTAAGCTGGGTCTTAGAGGCCGGGACGAGGACATTCCAGGAGGTAGGAACAGTGGGAGTGGAGGCAGGGCCTGGGGACCGGAAATCGCAGGGTCAGCACAGCCGTCCCAGGCAGGCGGAAATGGCGGGCGGGCAGCGCTGGTTTGCAGGTGGAGCGAATGAGCTGTCGGAGTCTATGGGTTCCTCTCTCAGAGAGAGAAGAAGGGGGAACCCACTCTTGAAGCTAGCCTGGGATCGTGCCTTCCACGGTGGCACCCGGGTGCTGCCGTCTCGCTCTCGGTGTCACACTCACGTGAATTAACTGCTCGGTGTCGGGCCGCCTCCTCCCCGGGGTGTAGCTGTCGTGATTTGCAGCTCCAGCCTTTAAATGCCATTTGCTTTTTACACCCACATGTTCAATTAGAACTTTTTACTCCTCTTAGCTCTGCTCACTTGCATTCAGGCTTCTCCGTACACCTCTGTCCCTGTGATCAAAACAGGGATCTCCTGAGAAGGAGAAAGTGTTTTTAATGGGCGCTGACATAGTCAGTGGGTTTTTCTTTCTGAAACCCTGACACGTGTAACACCTATACCTTAGCTTATTCAGAATTCTCTGTTGTGAGCCTGCCTTTGTCTCCTTCCAATCATGTTCATTCCCCCAGTGCCTAGCAAAGTGCCAGCACGTCCCAGATGCTCAGTGGTGACTTCCTGATGAGCGTCTGGGCAAGCACGCAAGCTGGTGAGCGCCCTGCACAGAAGTCGTGCTCAGTCCCCCGCTCTTGTCCCTCTCCTCTGTGGCCTTAGTTCCCTCCTCTGTCCAGACCCGCAGACCCAACCCTCTGGACTGGGGTCCAGCCCTTTGGTTTTCTCCCCATCACCCTGCACAGCCAACCCACTAGTAACTCTGCCAGGTCTGCCTCCAAACTCCATCTTGAATCCTTCCACTCCTCTCCATATGTTATTTCCCATCATAGCACCCAGTTTATTTTCTTCCTAGCCCTTATCACGATCTGTAATTGTTTTTATTTATGTCTTTGTTTACTCGTTTTGTGTGTCTTATACATGAGAATGCAAGCTCCTCGCTGTAGGGACATTGTCTGGCTCATTCACCATGCCTTCTCGGCACCTAGGGCCGTGCCAGGCACACAGTGGGAACCCAATGGACATTTTAAACATTGTTGAGTTAAACCCTAACCCTGTGCGAATTTAAATTGGCAAATGTTTACGGAGACCCTCCCCAGGGCGAGTAGTGCTACACACTGGCTACTAAGGTACCACTCAGCACCCGACCTCCCGGAGTTCACAGCCTCCTGGGGGACCTAGATGGACACCTGACCAGTCGTGATGCAAGTGAAACACACATTTCCACGGCCATTCAGCCACTCGGCGAGCATTGCTGGGCGTCGGCTCTGTGTCCAGTAGTAGAGATGCAATGAAGAGTAAGCAAGAACCCTGTCCTTGAGGCGTTCCCAGTCTAGTGGGTAAAGATACTCTGAAGTAGTTGTAATGCGCTGAGTGCTGTGTGGGAACAATGAACAGTGTGCCCAGGGAGGAGTAAGGAGCAGGAGTAACGGAGACACAGGCTATACCGTGGAATCCCAGAGCACGTCAGCGCCTTCACAAGAACTCTGGCCACATCAGCGGGGACCAAGCGAGGATGCGGAGGCTGGAGCATTAGGCAGGGTTGGGAGTGTGCTGGGCAAGGCTCTCGAGTTCTGTCGGGTGCACGGTGAGCTTGGGCGGATGTGTAGTGATGCGTCCTGAAGTCCATAGTGACGCAGCAGAAGGCAGTGGGCGTTCCCACTAGGGCTCAGGAGAGATGCTAGTTTGGGCGACTTGAAGTCATTAGTGTGGGGGTGATATTTAAAGCCCAGGGATTGGATGCCATTGCCCAGGTCATAGAGGCCCCCACAGGACACTGACCACTAAAAAAAGAAAGTTCTCTAGCCCTGGCCAGTGTGGCTCAGTGGATTGAGTGCTGGCCTGTGAACCAAAAGGTCGCCATTTGATTCCCAGTGAGGGCACATGCCTGGGTTGTGGGCCAGGTCCCCAGTAGGGGACGTGAGAGGCAACCAATGGATGCATCTCTTGCACACCAGTGTTTCTCCCTCCCTTCCTCTCTTTAAAATAGTAAAACGTTCTCTCCAGATGAAAGGTAAGAGTTCTCGACCTCCCTCCCACTGCATGCCCCTGCCTGGCTCACACCTGCCTGGGGGGAGCCCATCTGCCTGCCAGTGTTGTGTGGTGGGTCCGCGCACATGGCCTGCCTCTCAGCGGCCTCTGAGCAGGTGCGGTGAGCACCCGCAGGGCAGCGGTGAGGCTGAAGAAAGGGTGAGGCTGCCGTGGGGTTGGGGGCTGGGCTGCGCTCAGGCCCACCTCTTAAAAAGCCTTCCCTCCCTCCACCCCTTCCTCCACTCTTCCTTCCATCACAAAGCACACACACAAAGAGCCTCATAAAGAAAACCAGCTCATCAGTCTGTCCTCTTTGATTTTAATATTGTTTTTCAGTTTGGGTTGCTTCCTTTTTTTTTTTTTTTTACATACTAATTAGATGCAAGCTTCTTTCTTTGATTTTATGGCCTATATATTTCCTAAGTTTTGCTGGCAGGATGACAGCTGATGTATCCCTTGAGGTCTCAGGAAAACGCTGATGAGGCAAGCCCAGCAGGGGCCTTTTCCTATTATAGTTGGGTCCCCTCTCTGGGGATTTTCTTCCTCCTCTTCTGTTGGGGGTGCCAGGGGAACCGGCAATAATTGATGGCTCATTAAAGTCCCTCTCTATGCCGACTGCTTACTCGGTGCTCTCGGGAAGACCCGCCTTCCCTGGGACTGGTCGCAGCTGTGGGACTGAGACTGTGGTGCCCACGTAGGGATGGCAGTGTCTTTGCCCTTGAAGGGCAGGGCAGACCGTGAGCTCCTCAAGGGCAGTGACAGTCTTCCTGCCCGTCCTCTCCTGGTGCCTGGCCCCTGGCTGGCACAGAGAAGGGACTCAGTTAATGCTCACCGGGAGGGCCTGCCCACTGGGAGGAGTGCTCACTGAGGGTGGGCTTCAGGCTTTTGTGTGTGGTCCAGAAATGCAGAACCACAGTAGGCAGAGTGGCCACTCCTGAGCACACCCTCTGTGCCAGGCTCTTCATGTATATTCTCTAGTTCTCACAGTAGCCCCCAAAAGCAGGATTACAACGTCCATTTTGCAGGTAGGGAAACCAAGACTCAGAGGCTAAGGGGAGGCAGGGCATTACCCAAGTCACTCTTAATGTCGGGTACTGGGTCCAGACTCAAATCCATCCACAGCCTTGGTCCATCTGGCAGGAAGGATGCTCTAACTGCGTCAGTCGGCTGCTGCCCTCCTACAGCCTTTGAAGAAAGGAAAGCCAGGGCG
This sequence comes from Trachops cirrhosus, assembly GCA_028533065.1. NCBI lineage: Eukaryota > Metazoa > Chordata > Mammalia > Chiroptera > Phyllostomidae > Trachops > Trachops cirrhosus. The sequence goes on from CM052547.1 coordinate 77,442,191, forward strand.
TTTCCCTTTACAGAACACCCACTTGGCATCGCGGGGGGCTGGGTGGGCACCCAACACATGAACAAGACACGTAGGAGGCCCTGTCCCCGAGGAGTACATCCATCTCGGGAGAAATAACTAACCGCAGCACGAAGCTAAGTGACAAGTCAGCGCCCAGACTGCAGTGGGACCAAAAAGGCACAGTCACTGCTGCTAGAGATTAAAGGGATCTCTGAGTGCTGCCCAGAGGAGGCGCTTGCTTTTTCTTTTTTAATTTTGGTGAAAGTCGTCTCCGTAAGATTCACCGTTTCAGCCGTCACAGCCATCACCACCACCACCGTCTGTCCACATAACGCACCCTGATCTCACAGACCTGCAGCTCTACCCGCACTCACTCTCTCCCCCTCCCGCCCCACCCCCCGCAGCCACCCTGCACGTTCTGTCTCTGTGAAGTTGGTGACTAAGTAAGGGGATGGCTTCTTAAAGCAGGTGAAGGACGCCACTGGCAGATGCAGAGATTGAGTGGTCATCTCCTTAGACGTGGAGTAGGAGCTGTGACCTGGGAACACTTTTCAGTATAAATTCTCGTGCCAAGAGTTACCATGGAGGCCGCCGGCGAGTCTCTTAAGTGCTTTTAGTCGCTGGGGAAAGCTGTGGGGAGGTGATATGGGTGCCGAGCTGTTTTGCAGAGGAGAGCGTGGAGGACGGCTGACTCCAGGCTCCTTCGCCAGTGACAGGAAGACTGAGCCAGACTTCCACGCGCTTTCAGAAACTGGCTCCTGGCTCTTTGACTTGCTTATGTTCTTTATGGCTGGAAACCTCTTAGAAGCTCATAAACATGTATTTCCATATTGGTTTGGGGCTTTCGGTAGCCTGCGCTTTTCCTCCGTGGTTTTAGAGCTGCAGAAGCCGACAGCATTTATCTTTCGACATGTGTTGGCGTGCATGTGATTTGTACCAGGTCATGGCTGCTGTGGCCGCCAGGGCCTGAGGAAGGCCCGTGTGTTCACCTTAGGCGGCTGCTTCCCCTCTCTGAGCCGCAGGCCCTTCATCTCTGAGACGGGATTCTCGCCTCCGAAGGGTGCTGTGGCAATCGGGGGGTACGGTGTGGAGAGCGCTGCCCGATGGCCGCACGTAGTGCCTGCTTGGTAATGCCAGCTGCCTCGACTGGTTCGTCTCAGGCTAAGCTGACAGCGAGCAGAACGGGGCAGCTCGGGGCAGCGCGAATCCGGCTCTCTGTAACTTCGGGAGAGCGAGGTAACATGTCTGAGCCTGGGTTTCCTCCTCTGTGAGACCCAAATCTAGAGGGAAGGCTGCCCCTCGGGAAGGCTGCGGTGGACATGCATTCGGGGACCAGGGACAGAGTACGTGCTCAGTAAACAGAGGCTCTCCCTTCCCTTCCGGGGCCTAATCCTGTGGCCTGGGGCTGGCAGCAGCCTGGACTCAGACGCAGGCAGGCCCTGCACCCGGCCCAGACTCCCTGGGGCCTGGCTAGGGGTTGGGGCGGGGGTTGCTTCTCAACCAGCTAAAATGTCCTCGGGACTCAGAGAACAGGAGCCTGTTCTCATCGTGAGCGAAGGGTAGTTTCCTTCCTCTGTGAGCGGGTTTCACTTTAGTGCTATCTCTGGGGAACGTCTGTTCCTTAGCCCCAGGGAAGTGCCCTCCTCTGGAGAGCAGTGACATCAGACCCTCCCCATTCATCATTTCGTGAGGGGATCTCCCTTAGACCCGAGGTCTTTCCTTTCTCAGTTTCTATTTTGTGATGATTTCTGTGTCTTCAAGTGTTTCGGTATGAAAGTATTGGGATTCCTCATCTCTCCCCTCCCTCTTCCTCCTGCGTTTTTTCAAAGGGCGAGCATTTGGGTTTCAGGGTTGGTGATCTGTGCCTGGCTGGTGAGCACGGGTCCAAGCCCCTGCCCTGGAAGGACAGCTTCGCCAGCCCCGGTGCCCCCACTCCCCCTTTAACACAAACAGAACAGCTTGTATTCCGTGTCTGAATAGTAAACCTGCTGTCTAAAGTTTGCTTTAATATTTATGCGTTCAGCACTGCTTCCTGTTTCTCAGCTCCCTCAAAGCCTTTATTGTTTGAAAATGATGGGGACGCAGAGGAGGGAGTGGGTGTGTGCCCAGCTCCTCCTCTTCCTCCCCCCTCCCCACCTCTCAGTCTCGCCCTGCCCCACGGTTCTCCCCTCTAGCGTCCCTTTCCTGCATTCTCTCTTCCGCTCTTACACACACACACTTACACACACACACGCAGCAAAGAGAACTCTTTCCTAAGACCTCTGGGAGGAATCTGTTCAATATTTATAAACTGCTGCAGCAGCTATAATAACGAGAGGTAGCTGGTACCACCAAGATTTGCTCCGAATAGGATTCTATCCAGACACAAAGAACGAGGAAGGGTAAGGGTCAGGGGGTGAAGGGCAGGTGAGGCTCGTGTGGATACCAGCCGCCGGGGCCGTGGAGGAGCACTCGGGGCTTGTCACCCTGCATCTGGGCCTGGCTCACGATGGGGCCCTGCCAGCTCTGACACACGGTGGTGACCTGGCATGAGAGGCTGTGGCCCCAGTGACCCACTCCGCATATGTTCCCACTGAGGCCCCTCTACATGGGACCTTCCCTCCAGAGTCTTAGCTTTACAGCCAGATGCTGCGCTCTGCTGAGCTCACAGCGCTGGAGTTGTCCCCACAGTACGGGAAACACGCAGGGCAGGGTATCACGGAGGCAAGACGAAGCCACCTTGGAGACCAGCTCCACCCTGGCGGCTTTCACGGGCCCCTTCACTACTCACTTGTGTTCTGGGGTTCGAGCTTCAGCTCCTCTGCCATCCCACGTGTGGGCAAGCCGCTCTGGCTCTCTAGTAAATCTGTTTCCTCACCTGTAAACAGATGGCTTTCTTTGCCTTGTAGGATCGCTGCGAAGATTAAATGAGATGGCGTATATAAGTGCCTGGCACCCACCCGTGTTCACGGCATGCTGGTTTCCGTCCCGCTGCGTGCAAGGCGCCCCTCCATAAACACACACACTGCGCCAGTTCTCTTTGCAGCCCATTCCCAGAGAGCAGGCCCTCTGGCTTTGTACGGAGGGCGGGTGTTTTTCCCTAAGGCCTTGGAAGAGGTGATCCAACAAGGAGGTTTATGCAGACTTTGGTTACCTCTACTGTGTGTATGCCTAGAAAGAGATTAGGTCCCTCCAGGGAAACTGGCTTTACTTGGAAAATCACTGCCCCAAAGGATCAGACTGTTCCTCCACTTCCCTCCCTCCAGGGTCTGCGAGTACATTAGGAGAGCAAAGTGTTAGTTCAATCCATTAAGCCTCTTGCTTCCAGATCATGCCTCTGGGGGTATTAAAGGCTATAATGGTCATTTCTCTTTCTCCTGGGGCAGCAGCTAGGTCATTCACAAGTGAGTAAGAGATACCACTCACCTGCAGCCCCACAGCCTTCCCGCAGCTGTTCCTGTCCTCCCGTCACCCAGCGCTCTCCTTTAGGGGCCCTATAGACGGCGTCACAGCCATTTGCTGTTGGAGGTGATGGATGGGCCTAACAGAAGAGAGTGATTTCCGGGGGGAGACACACAGCTGGTCGGGTCTGAATCCCAAACCCCGTTTTCCGGCACGTGTCCAAAGTAATAAAGAGGAAGGAGGAGAAATGAAGAAGTGGCAGGAACAAGATTATTTCCCCAGCGAGGAGGGAGGGGGAGGGGTTGCACACCTTCTCTCTTCCTGGGCCTCGACAGATTGGGATCTGCAGATGTTTTATTATGCAAAAGCTGCTTACAAGGATGGTCTCCATTGCTCCGGGAGCTGGGGTGGGATTCAGCGAGCAGTCATCCTGACCAACTGCCCTGTTACTCACCACACCAGACTGACAGCGGGCTCTCAGCCAGGCCCTGCTGGGAACGGGGGACTCGGCGGAAAGCCAGGCAGAGCCTCGACCTTAGTGAAGCTCCAGTCCGGTGGGAGTGAGCGTAGGCGAGGATGAACTGGAAGTCAGGCCTGTGATGGAGACGTCCGTGCAGCGGCCATAGTCCCCACAGGATCTGTGCCCAGCCCCCTCCCTGGGCTCTGAGCTCCAGACCCAGCAAGCTCCCCCGTGCTGGGTGTCTCTCTGCTACTCGCCCCTTGAGCTTTCATCAGATCTCCCCGTCTGTGTGAGGTCTCCTGACCGCCACCCTCGATATTTTATTTACTTTTTGGTGTGTTTACCCCCATTGCCTCAGACAGTGGTTCTCAGGCTTGAGCAGCATCAGCATCACCGGGAGGCCTTGTTCAGACAGGCGCTGGGCCCCCAGGTCGCCCTTCCAACGAGTTCCTGGGTGATGCTGAGGCTGCTAGTCGGGGCCACGCTCTGCGGACCACTGGTCGGAAACCGCTGCCCACAGTGGGCGCCACACCACACGTGTGTTAAGCGAGCAATGAGCGAGTAAAGGTGTGGCCGGGAGAGGAATGTGAGCAGGGAAGGTGAGTTGGCCCTTTCCACTGAGGGCCTCGAAGGCCAGATCAAGGAGTTTGGCGCAGCCACCGTGTTGGGGGCTGCGGGAGGCATTAGAACAGCACGCGCCTACGTGGGAGCTGGGATGCAGGGAAGGGGGTGAAGTGACCCCGCCACGATGGACCCGTGCCACAGGTCACACTAACCCTGCGTTTGTCTCCCCAGAGTACGCAGAGAACATCGGGGACGGCCGGAGCCCAGAGTTCCGGGAGAGCGAGCAGAAGCGCATCCTGGGCCTGCTGGACAACTTCTAGACCAGCCCTGGCCCCGCGCGACGTGGACACGCTCCGGGCCCTCCTCCCAGCTTCCGCGCTGCTCCGCCTCACTTTCAGACGAATAAAAACTAGTTTTCTCAGTCCTGGGCTGGCATTCTTTGTACCAGAGCGGTGCCCTCTAAGGTCCTCACGCTCACAGCAGCTGTCACGGGACACGTCCCAGGGTGGTGGGTGGCTCGCCTCGCTCCGCCAGTGAGGGAACTGAGGCTGGGAGTGGCCGCTGCGGCTCCTCTGGGGGCGCTGCCTGTGGCGCAGCTGCAGCTGGGAAGAGGAAGGCGTGCGCTAGTGACTCCCCCGCCCTGGGGCCTTTGCCCTGACAGAGAGTCAGTGCTTCACAGGAGGCCGGGACTCGCGTGGATGCACCCTGGGGAGGCTTTCACAGCGTGTGAGGCCAGGCACTGGACCCGGCCGACCCGCATCGGCGTCGCTGGCCCGGGGCGGCGGCGGGGCACAGGGGGGGCTGGGGGCGCTGGGGCTCCACAGTTCCTCGCTGTTGGGCCCCACTCCAGAAGGATGAAGTCAGGATCCCGGGCGGCCCAGGCACTGGTATTGTGTGAAGCTCCCAGGTGGCTTCCTGTGGCAGGATAAGAGCCACACTTGGGAGTAGCCAGGCCTGGGGCCCAGATCCCAGCAGTGCCATGTACCAGCCCTGGCAATTTGGATAAGCGACGCCACCTTCCTGAATCTCACTTCTTTCGTCTGCAGAGTGGGGGTTAGTAGCCACTTGGTGCTTAAAAAGGAGTGAGGACTTGTTTAAGCATGCAGAGAGCACTGATGAGCACACAGTAGGCGCATTATAAATGGCAAGTTCTTTGCCTTCCCACTCACATCTGTGGCTTCAGAAGAATTGCAATTTCGCCCATTTTACATGGGTTTTGAGGAAGTTGGTCTCCTCCTTCACAGAAGTCCATGGTCCTTTTGCACATTTAATTCATCAAGAGCAGAGTCCTCATGAGTGAGAAGGCAGAACCACTGGTCTAGAAAAGCTTCCTTCCATTGCGGTGAAACATTTGGCCCAGGGTCAGCACGTGCAGGCGCCACACGCTCTGCTGTGCCCAAGGCCGATGCCGGGCAACATGCTTCTCACTGACCCCCGAGGGACAGGGCTCCGGACAGCCACCTGAAAGGAATCTGAATAAGATGACAGCTGTGTGCCCAGCACGGGGCTGCTGACAGAACAGGGACTCGGGCAGACCCTGCCTTCCTGGAGCTGCGCCAGGCCTGGTGGGAAGGCCGGTGGCGCGCTGTCCCCACCGCGAGGCAAGCGTTCAGCGGGAACGTGGCGGGAGTGTGTTACGGGGCCCATTACCGAACGTGAATTGCCGTGCGGTCGCAGTTTGGATTTAGTTATTTTTTTTATTTCACTTTCCTGTAACTGTAATAGCTACTGTGTATTGAACAGCTGCCGTATGCGACTCACTTTCCATCCATTCCTTCTAACCTGCACAACAGCCCTGCCGGCAGTATTATCCCCAATTTACTGAAGCCGAGACTGAGGTCTCGGAGGGTGAGGGACTTGCGCGGGGTCCCGTAGCCAATCAGTGGCGGGGCCTGTGTGCGAAGCAAGGTCTGTCCGCCTCCGCGGTTCGGGCTCTGCCCTCCACCGCGCCGCACTCGCTGTGGGCGGGCGGTTTAATAAATTCGCTCGGCTTAAAGCACGTCTGGGTGGAGCCTATGGAATCGGGCTTTTTGAACTAGGGTTGCTGCTTTAGAGACCATCAGTCCTTGAGCTTTATTTTCGTTTTAAATGTTACTTGTTTTTAACCAGGTAATGCTTCTACCTGGTACAGAAGTTCAAACTTCGACAAAAAGGTATACGGCAGGAGTCTCCCCTCAGGTGTCCGCCCCCTAGGCCTCCCTGTCCCCGGAGGTGACTGCTGTCACCTGCTCTCGGTCCGGGGTTCTGCCCAGCAGTTCCCAGCGGGGCACTCTGCAGCCCCAGGCTTCCCCCACAAGTGCACCAGAAGCCAGCCGGAGGAGAGGGTGGGTAGGGCTCCAGGACACCTAACCACAGGCACCCTGTTTTGCCCTGCTTCATATAGTGGGGTGCTTCCTAAGATTTCATTGGACCCACAAGTCCCTGTGCTAAACGCAAGTTTGGACTCACATCTTCACTTTACAGATGAGGAAGTGGTCCGCTTTCCATTGCTTTATGACGGGAGACTGGGGGGAATCTGAGGTGTAATCCGTTAGGTTCAGAAGGGGTTACTGTTCCAGGGGTCGGGGAGCTAAGAAGACAGGAAGAGGAGAAATTTCTAACTCTGCTTTCTAATTTTAACGACCCACCCCCACCCAGCTCAGAGATGCTTTTATGAAGAATCAGGAGATGTGGGATCCTGCGATGTAGCCCCGCCCCTTGCTGCCTACTGAGACACGCGCCTGGGGGAGGGCTTCCCGGGCTTCCAGTAGGAGGGCCCTCACCCTGTGGTTCTGAACTTGACTTCTGTGTCTGCCACTCCCGGGTTCCCAAGCTCTCCGCTTCACACAGAGCCGCTTCGTGTCCATAGCTGAGTGGTGCCCGGGCGCTGCCTCCCAGCAGGACGGTGTGCCTTTCCTATCCAAACACGGGGGAAAGGTAGCCTCTCAGCAGTACTGGCCAGAATTCTGCACCAGGGAAATGAGGATTTCATTTTCCTTCTCCTTTGCAGCTTGCGGCTCCGTGTGTGGTGGTCGGCACGGCTGAACTCAGCAGCGACAAGATGGGCATGTCTAATTTAGAGAGATTTGCATGCAGGCTGCATCCTCCTTTATGTGGGGGAAACATGTTGTCAGGGAAGCTTGAAGGCACCCTTTAGGCACCGCAGTGGCACCAGTACGCAGGTGGCACCTTCTGCCGTTACCAAGAGCGACAATTTAGTGCCAACAGGGAGACAAGACTCACTTTCCCACAGGCAAACACTCCCTGAGTAGATTAGCTCGCCCAACAGCTGAGGTGACGGCGGAGCCACCTCCTTCGACCAGTCTTGCTCCTGGGCGCCCAGGGAAAGCGGGTGGTGCCGCATCAGCAGGCCTTTGCCGCCTGTGCCCAGGGAGCGGCAAGCTTTCCTCTGGTCACCTTTCTCTTGCTTAGGTAGCCATGCCCTTGGCATCCGCTTCAGAAGGTGCGTAAGGGTGTCCGGTGTGGCTCTGTCCCTGCCAGCTGTGTCCCCAGGCCACCCAGTGCCCTCCCCAGAAATAGCCCTGCCGTTGAGCTGCCCCACCTTTTCCGAGATGGCCCTACATGCTGTCAACGGAATACAATAGACAGTTAACGGGGTGGGGTTGGCGCATCATGTTCTCTGAGCCTTGCTCTCTTCACACTGCACCTGCCCAACCCAGACCCCCCACTCCTCGAAGAGCCGGGCTCTGTGGCAGAGCTGCGCCATGATTTCGTTAATCACGGTGACGGACGTCCAGGCAGTCTCCAGTCTTCGGCTGTGACGATGTTGCAGTGAACATCCTCGTAGAGAATGCCATTTCACACATGTGTGAGTTTAAATTCCCAAGCAGAATTGCTAAGTCAGAGAGAGTGTGCCGTGGTGACACATTCTGTCCCGTCGCTCTCCTCCCGCCACCCATGTGCGTGAGCGCGCAGCCCAGGGTCGGCGCCTGCCCCTCGGCCTCTCTGACCTGGGAGTTGAGTATCCTGTTCGTCACCTTCATTTGCGTCTCTCTTATAAGGGAAGTCATTTAGCGTTTTAGGAGAATGGATTTACCGGGCGTGTGCCATATTAGCTAATACTCGTTGAGCCCTTCCTGTGAGCGAAGTACTTTTCTCAGATTAGCTCATCTAACCCTCATTTCCGAAGTGCAGGTACTTTCATCATCGACCCCGCTTCACAGACGAGGAAACCAGATTGAGAGGAGAGGGTCTGTGGCTTTCAAAGTGACCGAGCTGAAAGTGGAACATGAGGACACTAGTTCTGGAGCCCCCACCCCGACCTTAGAGTCACCCCATCTCCTAACCGTGAAGAAGGGGCCCAGTGAGGCTGCAGAGGGCTGCCGGGGTGCGGGGTGTCCCGTCAGCGCAGAGCATGCTCGAAGCAGAGGCTCTCGGCAGAGTTGTGCTGGGAGCCCCAGAGAAGTGGCCCCGCTCTGTGGGGCCCCTGCCCCCCGCCATCTGGGTGCCTGGCTCTCTACTGACCTGCATGAGGGTCCTGGGGCTTCCAGGCTGAGGATGGGCAGTCACGTGGCCACGGTCCTGGTTGCTCTCCTGCGGGCAGAAGGAAGTCCAGGAAATGCCAGGAAGATGAGGCCTTCCTTCTGCAACAATAAGGAGGAGGCGCCACCCTCAAGGACACTTGCAGTGAGGGTCCTTGCCCACCTCCCCGTCCACCCCGCCTCTGTCCTCACCCAGCATTCCCCTCCACTCTGCGTCCCACGTTGGACGATGCTGCCTCCTCCCAGGAACCACTGGCTGAGCACCTGCTCCGCGCCAGGCCCTGAGCTAGGAACTGGGGCCCCGCACCCCAGAGTGAAATGCAGTTTGAACTCCCCACAGCAGCCAACCATAGCCTCAGGAGAGCAGTAATCGGCTTCGAGGGAGGTGAGCAAAAGCGGTGGGACACGGGAGGTCCCCTAACCTGGCAGGAAGGATCGGGAGAGGCGGGGCCCTGCGCCCTAACTGTATTTGGGTGACTTTCACAGGGGCTTTAGGAGCAGCTCAAAGAACAAGAGGCGGAGAGTCACTCGAGAGAGAGGGGGCTGCCCAGGCAGAGGGGTGGGGAAAGGAGGAAGCACAGGGCCTTGGAGGACCTGGGGCCCTCCACAGTCACTTCAGAGGACGCCCCACCTACTCTGAGGCCAGCAAGGCAGGGGGCGAATGGGCTCCCAGTTAAGGTGGAACCCCATGCTTGGTGATTTCCTGTGCCTTACAGGAGCTCGGAGGCCATTATTTGTCTAGAGTCACAGAGCGTGCTCTGGGACAAGTTGTCCCGCTTCCCCCAGGCAACTTCGGTCTGGATGGTGGGGAAACAGGTTTCACTGAAGGGCGATGAAGCTGAGATTCTGACCCCTAAGTCAAGATCTGGCCTTACAAAGTGGTCCAGGAAGTGCCCAGGCCCCAGATAGGCTGGGTGACAGCTGAGCAAGGACAAGGCCGCCCCCTGTAAGGCAGCAGGAGGGACAGTGGGAGGCCACAGTCTGGCCACAGGTGAGGAAGGCTCCCTCCTGGCTCCGCGGTGAGCCGGCCCATCCAGGAAACACAGGAGCCGAGGTGGGCAGGGGACCGGGACTCCCAGCCCAGCCTCTGTGGGTCTGACATGTCCCTCACCCTCTCAGAACCCCTGTTCTTCGGGGACTGAATGAGGGGGGCTCTGAGGAGCCAGCCTGGAGACCTCCACACGCATCAGTACCTGTGACCGGCTTGTGGCGCCTAGGTATTCGCTCATCTCCGCCACTGCATACCGAACACCCGCCGTAAGCTGTGCGGAGACCAAAACAGACATTGTCCCTGCCACCGAGGAGCTCACACCCTCCCTCCTGGTGGGACAGACTAATAAACGTGTAAGCATATGCAGTGGCTCCTGGGTGTTATGTAGGAGCAACCCACGTGCAAAGGATGGAGACCAGGCAATGGGGGAGCAGCCTGAGTTCGGGCGGTCTGGGAAGTGCTCTGATGAGGCGCCTTGGAGCTAAGTTCTGAGTGATGTCACAAGCAGGACAGCCCCAGAGCTGGGAGAAGAGGGCCCTGAGCAGAGGCACCTGTGCAAAGGTCCTGAGGCAGAGACAGCGCCATCATTCTCCGGCAAAAAGCCGAGAGAAGCCACTGTGGCTGGACCCAAGAGTGAGGCAGGGGTGGGTGGGGGCAAAGCCGGAGAGGTAGGCAGGGACCCAGATCTTGCAGGTCTTGAGGGCCACGGAGGAGTTTTGAGCCCAGAAGAAATGTGATCTGGTTTTGAAAAGATCTCCTTTTTTGTTCAGTGGAGGACAACCCTGGGGGAGGGGCAGTATGGAAGGAAGCAGGAGACCCAAGAAGAAGCTGGTACACCCACCCAGGGAGGAGATACTGGTGCTCTGGACCCGGAGCAGCTAGTGGGTCGCAGACAAGGGGACTGGAGATGTGTCGAGGCATGGCCAACCGGTCCCAGTGCAGGGAGGGGCCCTTGGCCCGGGCTCCCCCAGCACGGAGGGCCGGGAGCAACATCGCCAGCCCAGCAGGAGTCGGGTGGGGCCTGCAGAGAGAGCTGCTCAGTATATAAATATCTTTAATGAATAAATAGAAGTGCTTTTAGGGCTGGCGGAGTCGTATCATTTCCACCTGCTGTAAAATTTCATTAGGAGCAGGCGCTGCAGGGGGAGAGGAATGGCTGCAATAAATCTGCCCACCTACCCTCAGGCCCTGCCTTCACTCGGAGCCGACTCAGCCCCACTCCCTGGAGGGTTCAGACCCAGGCCCTTCTCCCCAGGCCGTCCGGTCCTTCCTGCCCCAGCCCCACAACTTGAACACACAGGAGGCAGCGTGGGCAGGTAGCCACTGACCACTAGGGCCCTCGCTGTCCTTAGCTGGGAAGTGGGCAGAATTCCTGCCCCATCTTCACCCCGGTGCCCCACCAAACGCAGATTAGATGGGTTCCAGAGGGAGGAGGAATCACCGCTTCATATCCCTGGGACAACAGAGCTGGGGGAAAGCATGCCTTGAAGTCCCCCAGTTTTACAAACGAGAAAACAGACCCCAAGAAAGTAGGTGCCTACCCTAAGATCACACAGGTCCAGCAGGTCCAGCCCTCGGAAATGACCACAGTGTCGGCCACCTTATTTAGCACCAACTAAGCGCCCGGCTCTGTCCTAAGCACGACAGGCACCATCTCATTGAATCCTCCCCGCTCCCGGCTCCTGGCACGTGGAGACTGCTACCGCCCATCGCTCCGAGGAGAGCGCTGGGGCCCGGTTGGTGGACAGAGCCCGGGCTCCAGCCCGCCGCAGCCGCCCTTCTCCGGTCTTTTCAAGTCGGGTGAGGCTGGGATTGTCTTCTTGAGCCCATAAATCATCAAAGTGTGAATGCTTTCAAGAACTGGGATGGAAAATTCGCCCAGTGCCTACTATGTGCGAGGGAGCCTCTGAACTAAAGGCCACTGTCCCCAGCACCTCACTGCACCCCTGTAGCATCTTCCAAGTTGCCACACTACCTCTATGTTACAAGTAAGAAAAGGAAGCATCGTGAGACCAAGGAGTTTGCCCAAGGTCACACAGCTGTGACACCGATGCTGATGGCTGCCAGCACTTCAAAGAACCGGGGACCCTCAGGCCCCTGCCTCGGCCTCCCTGCCACCCTCCGTGAACCAGTGGGTACAAGGACAGGACAGCAGGCTGACCAAGTGGGCAGGCCCGGCTGGCAAGCAGCCTGAGTCCCTGGTTGTGAGCTAAGCTCATTAAGCGGGACAGGGCAGGACATGGCCTGGACCCTCTGCCTTCCCTCCCCTCCTCGCTCCGGCTCTCCCGGGAGCTACTAGCAAAGCCTCTGCGGTCGGAGAAGAGGGACGAGTCAAGCTCCACCAGGCTGGCCCTGTGGCCTCACCTGGGCCGTGGGCACAGGGCACGGACACTGGAGACAGGCTGCCTGGGTTCACATCCGACCCTGCTACCCCCCTAGCTGCGTGACCTTGATTGAGTCGCTTCACCTCTCTGGGCCTCCGTTTTCTCATCTACAAAATCGGGAGATGGTGCCGTACAACACTACCCGCTGTCTGGACCTGCGACAGGCTGACGCATAGAAGGAACGTGAACGTGACCAACGGTACGGGGCTGTTCCACCGTCATGTCCTCACCACTATACCCATTTCTGACTGCCTTTCGTGCTCGCTTTCTCCACGAGACTGTGAGCTGATTCACCCTGACCTACACCTTCCAGAATGAACGAACAAACCCGTGAGCATCAGCCCATCCGTCAGCAAACACCCAAGCCGTGGTTCTTAGGGAGCGAGAGCGAGCAGTGGGCCTGCATACACCAAGGGCTCTACAAGGGTTGGGGGGTTGAACCGAAATGCCGCGGGGGGCCCCCCCAGAGCATCTGTCCAGGCACTGCTCACGGCCGCAAGCCTCTGTCGCCCCCACGCCTTCGTCTGAGCCACTCCTCCCCGCTGCGCCACCCTGCTTCCCATTTCCTCCCCTGCTGGTCTCCTCATGGCTGGAGACTTGCTCAGGCCCAGACTCCGCCCTCTCTGGGAAACAGGGGTACAAGTCCCACCCTCCCGGGGGGGGGTGCCTAGCCCCTTGGGGAAACTGAGGCAGATACAGGCGCTGCAGCATGACAGGCATAGGCCCTGGAGAAACCTGCACTCTCTGCCCACAGCCCTGAGACCTGCAGACCCTCGTTCTCCCTAGGCCCCTGGGGAGCCCGCTTCTCCCCGCCTGCCCTGTGAGCCACCTGAGGGTTGGAGGGAAAGGGCGGTTGCATTTGATCATGTCTTCATTGCTGCACCCAGCACGGGGCACGCCACCCAGCAGGTGCTCCCTGCAACGTTTCTCCAGCAAATATTTTCTGAGCACTTGTGTGTGCCAGGCCCCATGCTGGGCCGTGGGGATGGCGCGGCAAACAAGGCAGGCAGGTTCCTTGCCCTGCTCCTTCCAAGCAGGGGGAGACAGAAGTAAACGAGCAAGAGGCGAGCCAGCGAGGCAGCCTGAGACGGCGCTAGGAGCTACAAAGAAGGTAAAAGAGAGTGACTGGACGAACTGGTGGCTACAGAAAGGTCAGGGAAGGCCTGTCTGCGGAGGTCGTGCTGGAGTTGAGCCCGCCTGCTGAGACAAGCAGCTGCCGGGGGAAGTTGGGAATGGTGTTCCAGGCCGAGGAGACAGCAAGTGCAAAGGCCCTGGGGCAGGAGTGTGATTCACATATTCGAGGAACAGCCAGATGTGCCCTGTGAATGAGGGGGAGAGTGGGGGGTGAATCTACAGAGGCGGGCGGGGACCAGACCACACAGGAGCTTGTTAGTTACAGGTAGGAGCGTGGATTTTCTTCCTTGTGCAATGGGAAGCCATTAGAGGGTTTGAAGCAGAGAAGAGGGAAAAGATCACAGGGAGTGTGTGTGGAATATAAGAACTGAGTCACGGAGGGAGGGAGAGAGGGAGGATAAAAGAATGAATGAGAGAACAAAGAGCAGAGACGGAGACTCTGGCTGCCTGCATGGAGGAAGTGCCAGCACAGAGGGGGCAGGGCCCGGGCTCCTCCCGTGCTCCGAGTCCCTGGCAGTCCACTGCCTGGAGTGGCCGGCACCCAGCCCGGCCTCACAGCCCTCAGGGGTGCAGACATAGAAGCAGCTTGCGTCAGGGTGGAAGCAGGGGTCCTGGGAGCCCTGAGCTGAGTGATGTCTCGGAGGGTCCCTGATGCTTTCAGGAGGAGCAGCGTGGCCTGGAGATGAAAAAGCAAGTGGAACGTTACCAGGTAAGAAGAGGGGTTTTCAGGAGAGGCGGTGAGCAGGCAGGGACGGGGGGTAGGACAGGGCTCGGAGCTGGGGCCCTTACAGACCCAAATCCAGTTCACGGTCACCACAGCCCTATGAAGGGCAAGCTGCCATCCCCCTTTTATAGATGAGAAAACTGAGACTCAGAAGAGGAAAGAGGCTGGACAGTCACACAGCTATTCTGGGCAAGAGCTGAGACTTGAACCCAGAGCCCAGGAGTGGTCAATAAGATACATCCCAACATTCTGGTGGGTGGGTCCTGAAAAGTCCACTCGGCAGGCAGGAGGGGGCAGGGCGGAGGAAGCTGTCAAGAGACACACAGAAACACAGGTGGGCATTGCTGAGTAGCTCATTCTTCCTGGGGCATCATGGAGGGCACGATGGAGGAGGTGGCATTTAAAGTCAGCCTTGGAGGGTGATGAGCTTTGATGGGTAGAGAATTGGGGAGATGTTGCAGAGAGCAGAGGCATGTTGGTGGTACTATTGGGTGAGTAGAGGGGGTGGGGCAAGAAATAGGGAGCGGAGGTAGGGAAAAGGTGGCTGGGTGGCAGGCAGGAGTCAGGTTAGGAATGTCAGAATGTCAAGGCCAAGCACGTGTACTCTGTTTGGAAGACCCAGAGGGGCCCTGGGAGGGTTCTGACCGAGAGAGGCAGTGACGTGAATGACTCTGAAGGACGCCCCTGGTTTGCACATGACGAGTGGCAGGCGATGGCCAGGAGGCTGAAAAAGCAGGCGAGGGGCTGGTGCTGTTTGTAGGCCAGTCATGATGGGGGCCTGAAGCAGGGCTTGACCTTGGGGTGGAAAGGAGAAGACATATTTGAGAGCTATCATGGCGTTAGAGTGGGTGGACTTGGTCCCGGAGAAAGGGGCTGAATGCAGAGGCTGGATCCCCTGGAGGGTC
This sequence comes from Trachops cirrhosus, assembly GCA_028533065.1. Lineage (NCBI taxonomy): Eukaryota > Metazoa > Chordata > Mammalia > Chiroptera > Phyllostomidae > Trachops > Trachops cirrhosus. The sequence continues at coordinate 77,457,215 of CM052547.1, forward strand.
CATTGCCTTGGCCAGAGACTAATTAATGCATGTGTTAATTCACATAAGCCTCTCTCCAACCATCCAGCTACCAACCCACCCGCTCACCTTTCCTTCCGTCCGGCGTGCATGAGTCCCGCTTTGTGCCAGCCCCTCTCTGTTTGGGGGGGGCGGGGAAGGGAAGGCCTGGGCTGGTCCCCCACTCTCTGGAGCACTTCATGGTCTCCTGGGGAGATCATGTGACAAGATGCCCTCACAGCCAGAGCACCTTCGGGAAGCAGGGCAGAGGGGATGGGGGAAGGCGAGAGGTGGGAGGGGCTCAGCCCAGCCCCCCATTGGGATGGTGAGTCTACAATGTCATCATCCCAGACAAAGGAGAGCACGTTATTAGTGTTATTAATGATCATTAATCTAATTAAATAGCAATTACCATTAAGAACACAACAATAAGAATGCCACCTTGCATTGAGATGTGTCTTCTCTGGTGTCCTTACGAGTGATTTCCCACGAGCCCAGCCCACCGCTGTCTGTGGCACAGTGCACACCAACCCTTGTGCTTCAGAGTCACAGCTGGGACCATGAATTCCAACTCACCTCATTTTAAAAATGGGCAAACTAAGGCCCAGGAAGGGGACAGGCCCTGGGGTCACCCTCAGGTCTCTGGCGAAGGCAAATTTAAGGCAAGAAGCCCAATTCCCAGTCGCCTCCCGCTACCCCTTCCCGAGCAGCCTTTTCTTGTTTTTTTTTTTTCCCTAGGAAAAACAGCTGTCAGAGGCAGCCATCCTGTTACCATTAAACAAGGCAAATTCTATCGGAACAGAATCGGAGACACCCCTGGACACCTAATTACACAGTCTGGAGCGAGAGGCACAGGCAGGGAAATAGAAATATGAACCCACAGCGCAGCAGACAGCAGCGACGCCCAGCCCTCCCCTCTGCCAGAAGCTGTCGCTTCCCCGAAGCCCCGGGACAAGACGCGCCTCCTGGTGCTTGCACAGGGTCCCTGCTCCGGCAAGCCCCTCGAGCCCTGCACGCACATCCCCCGCTGCCCCCGCCAGGGCTCCTCGGCCCACCGGCGTCTGGGTGGGAGCGGGAGCCCTCTCAGAGCCTCGTCCCACCCCATGGAGAACAGGTGTCCTTTCAGGTCCCCAGAGGCCTCACTGGTCTGGAAACCACCCCTCCTCTGTCCAGCTGCTGCCCCTCGCCTGGCCAGCCCCCCACCCGGGGGTTGCCCCAGGAGGCTTTGTCCCATTAGTCGTGTTAGATGCAGGGGCTGCTGTCGCCCCACCAGCAGAGTCTGTGATTCGATATCGGGCAGGACAGCGGAGGCGGGGCCCCTGTCTGCTTCTATTTCCATGTCCCCCGTGAGGACAGGCACCAGGGCAGACAGCAGTGAGGAGCTGAATTCAAAATTCGCCCCGCAATATTTACCGAGTTTCCCCCACATGTCCCCGCCAGGATCTGGGGAGAGGAGGGAGCAAGAGAAGGATCCTGCTCCCGAGGGGCCAACGAGTGGGGGAGACAGACACGCGGCCAGCTACCCCAGCCCAAAAAAGAGAATCGAAAGATCTCGTCTCAGACAGAAAAAGTGAGATGAAGGAAGCAAACAAGCTGTGAGGTAAAGAGCAAAGAGCGTCTATCGTGGCGGGGGAGTGTCTTCTCGAGAGAAGATGGTTCTAGAAGGCCTCTCTGAGGAGGTGTTTGAGCTGAGACCTCAACGGCGAGCAGGAAGAGCCAAGAGCGAAGCTGGAGGAGTGTTCCAGGCAGAGGGGCAGTGCAAACTGAAGGAGCCAACGGTGGATGTATAAAGAGCAGACTGGAGAGATGTGCAGAAGGGGCCTGGGCCGGCCTGGAGCCAGGGCAAAGCAGGCGGCGCCTGGCTGTCCACGGCAGGGGTCCACATCGAGTCCGTCTGTCCGTCCGTCCATGAGGCCCACAGACCCCTCAGAGAGTCCCGGGTGCCCTCCCTCGGCCCTGCTGGCTTCTCCCTCCACCTCCCCACCCCATGGCTCCTCCCTGCCACTCCCACAACTGGCCTCCCCAAAGGTGACTTTGCTGTATGATTTATTGTTAGTATTATTGGTGTGCCATTAATAATCATTACCCCCTCTCCTCCTTCCCTGCTTTTCATTTCCACAGCTGGTTTGGTCGTCAACCTAGGGCAAGGGACCTAAGAAAAAAGTCACCGGGTCTTCTGAGCCTCAGGGTCTCTGTCCCCCAATGGAGAACATGAGACCCACCCACTGCCTGAGGTTCTGACTTTGGCTTTCATTCCTCGTGACCTGGAGTGAGTTCCTGGTCTCCCTGGGCCCCCCTTTCCACCGCAAACACCAAGGTAGTGACAGTCACCCCCATTCCCTCCACCACGTGGCTTCCCACACAGTGGCTCACTGATGTCACACAGAGCCCTACAAGACACGATTATTACTCCCCACCCTCTTCCAGATACGAAACCTGGGCCCAGGCGGGGCCATACTCCTCGGCCAAGAACACAGGGCCAAGAAGTGGTGCAGTGGGATGCACACACTGGCCACCCTGACCGGCGTGGCTCAGCTGCTTGGGCGTCGTTCTGCAAAGTGAAGGGTCACCAGTTCGATTCCCAGTCAGGGCACTTGCCTGGGTTGTGGGTTCCATCCCTGGTTGGGGGCACACAGGAGGCGACCAGTCCATGTTTTTCTCCCTTTCTTTCTCCCTCCCTTCCCCTCTCCCTAAAAATTAAAGGAAGAAAATCTTTAAAAAAATGCCTGGCTGAAATTAGACAGTAGCGATGTTCTAACACACATTTCCCAGTTCTGGTGGGTGTGTTGTGGTTATATAAGAATATGTCTTTGTTTTAGAAAATGCACACTAAAATATCTGGAGGTGCTGGCGTACTGTGCTTGCAACTTCTCTGTAAGCTCCAAATTTAAAAATTTAAAACATTCAAAACACAGAAACAAAGACCAGACAAACAGGGCTGAGGTTAGAGCCCAGGCCGGACTCGGCTGGGCCGGCTGCCGGAGGGGATGCCATTGTGCCCCTCGCTTCGCAAATGAGAAGTCGAGGTGGTCCAGGCATTTTCTGAGGCCGCACAGCCAGAAAGCAGCAGGTTGCCTGCCCGTGCAGAGCTGCCCACCCAGTGAGGTGGGGACAGGGCACCTGCCAGGGACTGGGGTGCGCAGGGGGCAGGGGCCTTACGGCCAGGTGACCTGGCAGGAAAGCCCGTGGGGGGTGAGCAGGGGTGCTGGATGCCCGGCTGCTGGGCACTGACCGGGCCAAGTGGTCTCCCTGCCCCTCAGCCCTCGCTGCAGGGGAGGGGAGCCCAGAGCTCCCTCCCAGGTCAAGGTTGATCGATCCCCCACAGTCCCGGGGGCTGGTCCCGTACCCGCACCTCGAGCTGCTGCATGTTTTCTTGTCTCTGATTGTAAACAGATTTGACTAAAGAGGTAAATTAGAAGTTAATTAGAGAGAACATGATTGATGAGGTAGTTTGCAGTGACTGGGAGGTGTGGAAAGGATGGGGCTCCCCACAAGGAGGTGAGGGAGGAAGGGAGCAGGAAAGAAAATTCACAGGCCCGTGGACTGGAGGAGGCACGGAGCCTGGGAAGGGGCCCACTGAAGCCTGCCCTTTCTCCTAGGGTCCAGGGTCACGGCCAGAGCCCCCCAGACACTAAGGCCCAGGAGAGCACCCCACAAGACCCTGTAACTGGGAGCCAGGCCCTGGCTGGACTTGGGGGTGAGGGGTGTGAAGCAGCCGCTCTGGCCTGTGTCTGGCGAGAATTTTTCTCCTGGGTGTGCAGGCTGGGCGGGGAAGATGCTGACGCTTGTCAAACACTCACACCGCTCTAGGCCCTGCGCATCTTTTCAAAACCTTGCAAGGTCGGATGCCGTACGACTGTTCTAGAATAGGTGCTTTGGGAGACTGAGAGAGCTGAACCAACTTGTCCAAGGTCACATAGCTAATGATGGAACAGAGACTGGCCTCTAGAGCCTGTGCCTGTCTGAATTCCAGGCAGCGCGGGGGTCCTTCCTACCGCAGCCCTGCTCGCATACCTCCAGCAATGGTGAGCTCACTCCTCCTCCTCACCCCTTTCTTCCCAGGCAGCCTGTGCTGCGGCAGGACAGCTCTCACTATAGGAACGTGTGTCCTTGTGTGGACCTTGCCTGACTCTCTCCAGCGGCCCCTTCAGGGCCCAACCCTGCCCCTTGCCCAGCTCCTTCACACCCCAGAACACAGAGACCTCTGGGGTGGGGAGGAACCTTAGAGGTCTCACCCAACTTGTTCTCCTGGGGAAGCTGAGGCCCAGAGAGGGACCAAAACACCAGAGTGACACAAGGAGCTGGTGTGTCACTGCAGGGACATCAGGCCCTGCCCCACATCCCCTGCGCTCTGGGCTGAATTGCAGCTCTTCCTTCATTATCCCCTAACTTTCTTCCCTCCTTGGCTCAGGGACATGCTCTGAGGCCCCACGACGCTCGGGACACAGAGAACAGCAGTGCGGGAAAGCAGACCCGCCTTGGGTGCTCACAGCCCAGTGGGGGTGTCAGGGCTGCAAGGGAGAGGGGTGAGGGGTGAGCGCCTGTGATGGGGACAGCTGGCTCCTCCGGGAAGGGGCGCTGGAGTCAGGTCTGGTATGAGGGTGTTCCAGACAAAGGAGACTGTGGTGGGAGGGAGCATGGTACATCCTAGAAACTGCCAGAAGGCACAGTGGTTGGAAGTGAGAGCTGGGTGGGGAGCTAGTGGGAAGTGAGATCACAGAAGGAAACTGGTTAGACTTTATTCTAAGCAGTAGACACCGTTTAGAGTTTTCAGTGTTGTAGAAGGGGGTGATTGGATTCGTGTTTGTCAAAGCGAAGCCCCTGCTCTTTGGGTTTGGGGTGGGGGGCAGAGGGGAGCGGGAGGTCCCTGGAGCTGGCAAGAGATGGGGCCACAGAGCAGGGCCCACGAGGGGAGAAGTGGATGGATGAGAGAGGAGTCCCGTGGGCAGGGCTCAGGGCTGGGTTAGATCTCGGCGTGCGGGATAGGTGGGTGGATGGGTGGGGGCTACTCTCGAGGTGCGGAAGCCTGAAGGAGAGCAAGACCAGACCTTCGGCTGGGGGCATGTTGGGCCCAGGAGCCGTTCGGGAGGGGTATCTGTGGACAGGTGATGCCTGGTCAGGGCAGCTGAGGGCCGGAGCCACACTGGTGGGTCCTCCCAGATGCGGACATACCTGCCCAGTGGAGAGGTGGGGTCCGCAGGCCCACCCCGTCCTGATGCTCCACCCTGGTCTGCAAGTCAGTGTCGGGGAGGGGAGACCCGGGCTGGACAGAGCAGAGCAGAGCAGAGCACGGCCTCCTTAGCCCCGGGCGGTGTGCTGCCTATTTATATTCAGGGGGGCTGGAAGCCTTCTGAGGGCTCAGCTGCTCTTGCTCCTTGGACGTCGCCAGGCCTGGGCTGGAGCGCACTGGGGGAATGTCCCCTGAATCAAACCAGTGACACAGAAAGTCGCACCCTGACGGGCCTTGGCAAGAGATTGGGTAGCTAGTGATTCACTGCCACAATTACAGAGCCTGCATCTGCCATCCACCAGGCGTGTTAACTTGTATGACAACTAAGCTCTGTTTTTAATCCCTTTTTACAGATGAGGAAACAGAGGCTCAGAGAGGGAAAGGGCCCAAGGTCACATAGCCCAGCAGAGACAGTCGGGGCCCAAACCCAGACCACAGCATGCACTCAGGCAGGCCTCCAGCCACACCTCCAGCCGCCTCTTGAGCAATCAACCGGGCCTCCCCACCTTCTTTGAATAGCGGGTGGGAGGGGAGGGCCCCGGTGCAGAGGGCACTGGAGCCTTCCACCCAGCTGGAGGGGACACTAGCACCAGGGGAAGGAATGCTGATCTTGGCAGACCCCCGCTTCCAGACTCCAGGACCCAGGGAAGCAGGGACAGCAACTGACTCTCGGATGAAGGAGATGCGGAGGCCAAGGCCGACCTGGGCTCCTAGGTCACACACCTGACCTTGGGGGCTGAGGTGGCCTCCCTGGGGACATAGGCCTTCAAACCTCCTCCCTGGTCAGTGCTGGGGCTTCTGCTTCCTCTGGCCAGCAGGGGCCAGTCAGACACGGGTCGGAGGCTAGTGCTGGAGGGAGGTGCAGCCCTGAGAGCTAGGCCAGCGCCTGCCTGGCCATGGGATGTGTGACCTCAGGAGCCTCTGCCCTCCCCGGGGCCTCAGTTCCCCCACTTGCACAGTGAGGTAGTGCAATAAGGTGAGAGTCCTTGGCAGCTGTAGGTTACCATAGAGAAAGCGAAGACAAACAAATCAATGGCTAGCATTTCTGAGTCTCTCTCTACTGTGTGCCAGGCGTGGAAGAAGGGTTTTTCCTGCATGTCTCAATTTCCACAAAACCCAGTAAGATACGGCCATAATCTCCACTTTGGAGATGAGGAAACTGAGGCTCAGAAAGGCTGAGTAGCTGTTCAAGGGCCGCACAGCTGGGATGGGGCGAGACTGGCTTCAAGTCCACCTTTGTCCAGCTTCAGGTGAGCCCCGGGTACGTCTGCCACACGCAGCCGACTCACACGCGTGCCCAATGAGAACCACACCCTGCAAGGTGTTGGAGCAGGTGGAGTTTGGGGGAAAGGCAGGGACGGGTGCATGGGAAGAGAGGTACAAGGAATGTGGGTAGAAGTTAGCAAGAATAAGCCAATGGGTGACTCTGGCCAAATTTCTCTACCCCTCCAGTTCTCCATCATAAAATGGGCATAAGCTTAGCATCCCTCCAAGGGCAGTTTGAGTGAGTGGTAGATTTAAACCCACAGGCTCAGTGCCTGTTTGCTACATGGGTGCCGGGATTCTGCCTCATCTGCTCTTGCAGCAGCCCTGGGCTAGGTGGAGGGGACGTGCCCGTCTCTCAGGTGAGGACAGTGAGGCTCTGAGAGGTGAAGAGACTTGTCCGAGGTCACACAGGTTAGGATTTGCATCCGGTGGGTGAGCTCTCACCACTGCACCACAGCAGCAAAGGACAAATCTGGGTAGATGATTGATATTGGATGGAAGGATGAAGGATGGGTGGGTGGATGGATGGATGGATGGGTGGATGGAAGGATGGATGGATGGAAGGATGGGAGGATGGATAGGTGGATGGATGGGAAAATGAAAATGTGCACGCAGTCCTGGGAACACTCTTCCCTCTGAAGCTGCATTGTTGTCCTCACCTGGTGTCTCACGGGGGTTGTGAGGGCTTCTGCGCCAGGGTCACGGGCATCCGCTTAGCCTGCTGCACCCCCACAACCACCTCTGCTTTCCCCTGAGGGTGGGGAGGCTCTGAAAGCCCCTGAATGGTGTGCTGCATTCCGGAGATGTTCTCAGATTAGAGGGGAATTTATTCCTTCCTTCAGTGATGGCAGCATAATTTACAGACCCTGGTGACGGCAATGAAAGAATGGAGCAAGTTGCAGCCATTTAAATATGATTACCTAGCACCTCCATCCACGTTCTGCCAATTGGTTATTAATATGAGAGACCCAGGACACCCAACGGGGCTTCCACTCTAGCAGGGACCCCTGGGAAAACCCTTCTGCCAGGATCTAGGCCCAGCATCTGGGGCAATTTGGCCAAGTCTTCTCCCTACCCCGATCCTTGCCTGAAATTTCACCATGAGAATGTCATTCCTTTGGCTAACACTCCATCTCTGGTTTTAAAGCCTGGGTCTCTGAAGATCTTTGGTGGAAACTATGTATGTTGGTCAAGTCACTATCCCTCATTTCCTTCTAGACTAGAGCATTGAGCTGAGAGGGCTCCGCAGCGAGGATCGAGTTGTACCCCCCCATTTCAGCGGTGGGAAAAGCTGCAGTGCGGGGAGGATGGCTGCCAGAGGGGACCTGCGACTCAGAGGGAGAGGCCTGGGTAGGGCCAGGTCTGCCTGACTCCCGGGTCCACCTGGCAGGGCAACCAGAGCCCGACATCAGAAGGAACTGGCTGGGCTGACCCTCTCCCCTCCACCAGCTGAGGTCTGGGCCCCAAACAACACCCTTGGAGGCGAAGGAACTTCCTTCTCCTGGAGGTTAAATGCTGAGGGCCTACAGACAGGGCACCTGGTGGCCTCCCACTGTGTCATCTCCAGTGTTCCTCAGGAGGAGGCTGGGCTAACTGTGCTCTGCAGCAGGAAATCTCGAAAAGACGTGCGACTCAGAGGGAGAAGCGGAGGGGGAATAATTCCGAGGGAGTGGGCTCGCGTGGACCGGCCCAGTTCCAGCTGCCACCCCGTGGACCTCTCACGGCCCGGGCCTCCACCCGAGGGATCCGACAGCAGAGGCCTGGGGCCCGCTGCGAGACTTTGGCCCAGTCACTTCCCCTCTCGGGGCCTCGGCCGTCTCAGCTCTGGGGTGGGTTGAACACCCGCTACCTCCCAGCCTTGTCGTGGGGATTTAATGAGACGAATCCCAGTGAGTGTGCAATAGATTCCCATTCTGTCTCTCTGGGTGGGATCTGTGGGGGTCCTAGCTCCAGTCCTCCCCTTGGGAGGGTCTGTCTAGATCAGGACCAGGGTGGTCACGAACCCTGTGTGGCCGAGGAACACTGGGAACGTGACCAGTCCAAACTGAGGGGCTACACACCAGACTCTGACAAGCTGGTGCATCAAGGGAACGTCAATATCTCATGAAAACGTTTCGTATTGATTTTGTATTGGAATGACAATATGTTTGGTACATTGGGCTACAGGAAATATATCATTGAATGAATTTCACTTATTTCTTTTTCTTTGATAGAAAAGAAAATTTAAAACTTACCCATTGGCTCGCATTTCATTTCTTTTGGACAGCGTTGGTCTAGCTAATTGCTCATAGCTGTTGAATATTTAGACTGGCATTAACCACACCATTAAAATCATTTCAGGACTTTAAAAACAGTCTCACACACAGGGCCTTGAAATTGGCGGAGACCCTGCTATCCTGTCATGGTTAATAAGCCCCCGGTTTGCAGGGTGCAGGGCCCTCGGAGCCCCGTATCTCTGATGCAATTAATTGCCTTTGATGGGAATTATCATCGGGCTCCTTGTGGGGACAACCCCGATCCGTGCCAAGCGGACAGTCACTGGGCTTGGGAGAGCGCCATTTATGGGCTCAGGTTCCAGTTTGAGCTCAAGGGCCTAGAGGGACTCTTTGGAATTTGGAAAGCTATGTCCCCCTTTGGGAAGCCACAGAGTTGAGGTGTCTCAGGGATTGCTGCTTGACTGCAGAGGTGACGCTTGATCCTGTCTGCCCTCCTCAGACGGTGGCATGGGGAGGAAAGGCCCCAGCTGGAGTCAGGAGACCTGATCCTCAGCCCGGCCCTGCCATTCCCTCCCTGTGAGATCTTAGGCTTGTCATCTCCCATCTCTGGGCATCAGTTTCCCCATCTATACAATGGGGGGGGTGGCTGATCTTTGGTGACTCTTCTCTGTTAAAAAGCAAAAATATGTTAAACTCTAAGTTTGGAAGTTTGAGGTGAAATCTTCATTCTGTGTGACCCGGACAGGCTGGAATCCAGAAGAAAAACCTCAAAGTGATCCCATGCGTCTTCATGGTTATTCAGCCTGGCAGGGGCCAGGCTGGGCGACCACCCCCTGCCCCTGGCCTGCAGCGCAGGGTGGTCCTCAGTCTGGACAGGGGCTTCCTAGTTGGCCCATGAGTTCTGAGGAGGCCGAGTTAGATCAAGGCTCAGCATCCACAGAGGTGAGGGGTCTGGGGTCTATGTGGAGGGAGGCCACACGGGCAGAAGGGCCAGAACCTGGAGGCTCATGTGACGGGGACGTGACCTGATGAAAGGAGAGGAGTGTCGCAGGATGGGAGGTCCCAGCTCAGTCTCCTGAGCTGCCCTCCAGGAGAGGGCGGAGATAAGTGGCTCCCTCATCCCCAGAGGCTGGCTGGGCCCAGTTCAAGGAGCGCAGAGGAGGCGCTCTTGTCCTCTCGCCCTGTTGGAGTCCCCACCGGGGTGTGCATTGGATCCCTGCCTTCGATGCACCTGGGTATTGCTGGGCGGGCAGATTCCTGGATGTCTGCCCCAGCCGGGCTGGAAGAGGACATCCCCCCTGCCACCAGGGTGGGGTGCCACCTCTGCAGGCATAACCAGCCCTGCCCCCAGAGCTTCTAAAGTCCACTGACATCTCATAATTCTGTGTTGACACTAGTGGTGCTCAATCCCAGCTGTGCACTGGGACCACCTGGGGAATTTCTTAAAAGCTTAGGCCTCACCGCAGACGAACTGTGTCAGAATTTCTGGGGTGCGACCTGAGCATTGACATTCTTTTAAAGCTCCCCAATTTATCCCAGGGTGCATTCAAGTGCTGCCGCAACCCCACATCAATTCTAACAGCCTCAAGATAGATGTTTGGGGGACAAGGAAACTTGCATGACTCAGAGAGAGAAAGTAACTTGCCCCAGGTCACCCAGCGAGTGGTGGCAAAAGCTGGTCCTGGAACCCAGGCGTCTTTCCTGAGCCTGGGCCGACGTCTCTCCCGAGGCTGCACCTTCTTTTATGAAGCAGAGCCCAGGTGGCAGTGCCCACAGTATTTCAGTTCAATAATACTGGGACCTGGTGCAGCAAGGGCCGCCCCAGGGATGGGGCGGGAACCTCGGCGGCGATTAGCAGAGCTGTAAGTCTTTCCCTTTATCCAAATCTTGGGCAGTAAGTTAGGAAATTTAATTAAAGGGGGAGAATGGGGGACACCTCTAGCTCCTTGCCTCCTGTTATAATGAGTGAAATACACCAGGCTGTAAAAGGAAATGCTGTTTGAGGCGCAGCTCTGATGCTTTATTGCCAAGTTTTATTCACTGACGTGAACGTAATCGCTGGAAACTCGAGCTGTATTAATGCACATATTTTCACACATCTGGGGCCCCGCCTTCCTGCCTCCATGGGGTTTGTTCCCCCAGTCCCTGGGTCAGCCCTGGTGTTTTCTGGGCATGTCCATGCCACATCTGGCTTTTCCCACCGGTTTCAGCCCTCCCATGGCAGATAAGAGTTTAATAGGATTCCATTGCTCCTCTGAGCTCAGTAATAAATTCTGGAAATTAGGCGGCTACATACTGAAGCCATTGTTCCCCCTTATAAATGGGTTCCCTCGCAGCCGGTGACCGAGGGGTCTCTGATAAGCTTCTATGAAGCCGTGCTCCACATGTTATTGGTGTGTTAAAAGGTGCAACTCTGGGCTCACATTGTTCATTGTTAGGGGCTGATACATTTAAGTAGTTTCTCCATGAATCAGGCAGCTTAGGTATTTCCCCCCTTTTGGCATTGATAGATGAGCAAAAGGAAGCCATTTAGACGGCGCTATATAGGGTGCTGGCCCACACGGTGAATGATTTCCAATGCCTGGTTTAATTTATTTTTAAATGAAATTTGCTATTGATTCTGGATTAAAAGGACAAATCTTACGGCTGTTACCACTGACAGAGCCATGGTGCTCAAGTGACACCTCTCAAGGAGGGGAAGGAGGGTGGCCTCCCTGAGCCAGGGGACAGTGTGGGCTGCCCAGGGAGCTTGGGTCAGAGGTGGGGGGCAGCGAGAGGT
>CM052547.1:77469202-77521562 GCA_028533065.1 Trachops cirrhosus
CTGGGCAAGACACTTAACCTCTCTGAGCACATTTCATTATCTTTAAATAATAATAGTGATGATAATAATAATTGCCAACACATATCATTTATTTGCCATATGCCAGGCTGTTTTAAGTGCTTTCCATGTAGCAAGTCATTTAACCTTCACAAGAACCCTGTGATGGAGGCATTATCTCTGTTTTATAGATGAGGAAGATCAGGCACAAAAAGGCTAAGTAACTTGCCCAAGGTCACACAGCTAGCAGGTGGCAGGATTCAAAACTAGAGGCCACACTTACAACCACACTGTTCTACTCTGCATGGCCTGGCTGTTTCGAGGTTTAAGTGAGATTACTGAAGTTCTCAGCACAGTGCCGGGTAGGCAGTGATGGGCTAACGGAGGCTTGGGGACTGGAAGAAGGCGGCAGGCATTTCTTTCTGTGAAGGACTCAGACTGGGCCGTGTCCAGCAGGGACTCAGCTAGAGAGACGGGAAGGCACGTGTGCAAGCAGGGAGGAAGCCGTGGGAAAGGGAAGGGCATGCGGAAGCTAGGGCATGTGCAGGGAGGGAACATGGAGGGAATTGTGCCTGGAGCAGAAGCTGTGTGCAGGAGGTGAGGCTGGGACCTTGAATGCAAACTAGAGAAGTCACGATTTCTCTAACAAACAAGGCCATTGGAGGGTTTTGGGCAGGGCCATTACAGCATGAGCCTTTTCAAAGGCATAGCATCCCTGGAGGCCTGTCCTTGAAGGAACCTTCGAGGTTACTGGGTTTAAGCCTGTCCCAGACTGGGAGGAGAAAGGACTCCTGAAGGTCAGCCAGTGGGTTAGTGGCAGAGCAGCCTCGTGTTGTTGTCTCCACCGACCTCCTCTCTCTGCGGCCCCCAAGCAATCTCTTGTTTTTCTCTTCTCTCTTCTAATCTCCTTTCTCCCTGTCCTCTTGCTATGCTCCTCTCTCTCCCGTCTGTGGTTTAAGAGAAGAAAGCCCTGAATCTGAGACCCAGTTTTGCCACTACATTCTCCTGGAGAGGCCTCAGGCTGGAATTAAAAGAGTCTTGGGTTTCAGTCTTGGCGCTGCTACATGATCTTCAAGATTCTTAGTTTCTTCCTCTTTATGATGGGGGCAATGGAGCCCATTTCACCGGGAGCGAGGCTCAAGTGAATTAATGCCAGAAAGAAGAGAACGCTTTGTAGAGTCCAAGACACCTGGCCATCCAAAGAAAGAAAAAGAAAAAGGCCTCTTCCCCCAGGGACGGTGGGCCCAGAAAGCTGGGGAGACCGGAGGATCTGTCCGTGGTGCTGCAACGGCTCAGCGCCGCTGGTCCCGCCGGGGCTGTCATTTGTGTTGAAACAGTATTTGTAAGGGCGCGACACTTCAGGGGTCTGGCCCATTTTGAATGAACTGGATGTTGGCTGACGACCCCAGGCCCCATCCGGTGTGCCGCCCGCCATGATACTGGAAGGGGGAATGCGAGGACAGAGTGAAGACAGAGCAGGGTGGGGGGCTGTCCTTCGGGGGGCTAACCGCATTCTCAAGCTTGTGGCTCTGTCCATAATGCTGCGCACAGGATCCCCATGTGATCTGGGAGGGGGAGCGGGCATCTGCGGTGCTGACCTCCGCGGTGGCCGGGGCGGAAACCGGTAGCTCTGTCCACGGTGTCGAGTCCTGGTCCGTGAGGCCTAAAGGCTGGTGGCCGGGGCTGGCGCTGTCCTCCTGCGTGGTGCTGAAACCTCCGCGGACACTGCCGCTCGGGAACGAAGCCTGGGACAGGACAAGGGATGGGAGAAGAAGGGACCTTGCCCGGGCGTCACCGACCTCGCCCCAGACTCGCTATGGGACCTTAGAGAAAATACTTCTCTAATTTAATGTGCTTCCTCCTCTTTTCAATGCGGCCGTGAGTCCGCCCTTGTGTCTGCACTGAACATCTCTCCCAACAGCCCGGGTCAACCCGTCAGGGAAGGAATCGGAGGATCTAGTTGGACTCCTAATGGGAGGGGCTTCGTCATCCCCCTCCCCCCGCCCAAAATTCCCTCGAGGCGCAGCGGCCCCAGGAAGGGAGCCCTTAGGGCCCACAAGGGGGCGGCCCAACCCACTGCGCTGGGCCCAGCAACTCGGTTAGAAGGAGCCCCAGCAGCTGGCCGCCTAACGCCCATTATACAGACACAAAAACTGAGTCCCAGAGAGGGGACCACAGCAGTATGACCACTGAGCTCCCCCCATGAAGGCGGCATTGTGCTAGGCACACACGATTTCGTAAATTCTCACTGCGCCCCTTGGAGGAAGTTGTTGATCCCATTTCTCCGATGAAGACCATGAGGTTCAGACAGGGGCAGGCGCCGGAGCAGGATCGCACCGGAACCCAGGGCTGCGGCAGGACTATATCACCAGGCCCCCTGGGCCCCAGCCCCGGCCCTGACCCTACCTCACCTCCACCTCCACCGCCGCCTGCCCCCGACCCCGGCGCCCGCCTGCTAGCAAAGTTAGGAGTCCCTCTCAGCGCGCTGGGTCTGGCGGCAGGTGGACCGGTCCCCTTCCTTATCCCGCCGGACAGTGCCGCTGCTTCTGAAGGCAGGTGCTTTATGCTTTGAGGGCGCCGGGTGCCCCGGGTGGCTCCCTGCACCGCATCCCGCCCCCTACCTGCCCCCTCGGGCGCGGGACTTGGCGGGTACCGCTTTAAAAATCCCAGGCTGGGCAAAACTTTGATGATAAATCAAGCGGCAGATCCCTCCGCCACCGCCTCCTCCGGCGGGAGGGCGGGAGTGGGAGGGAGGGGTGCGGCGGCCGCGCGGAGCGGCGTGGCCTTCCGCGCGAGGGAAGAGTCCCGCAGTCGGAGGCGGCCGGCTGGGCGTGCGCTCGCTCCCCGCAGCCGGGGCTGGACCGGGGCCGGGCGAGGGCTGGGGCCGGGTCGGGCCGGGTTCAGCGGACAAGGGGCCTCGGTTGCAGCCCGGCAGCCAGGCCGCACCCGGCAGGGGACGGCGGACGCGGGGTCTGCGGTTTCCTGAGCCCCGATGTGAGGCGGCGGCGGCGACCCCGGCCGGAGCGCACACCATGGGAGCCCCGCTAGCGGGGGCGCTGGGCGCCCTCCACTACCTGGCACTTTTCCTGCAACTCGGCGGCGCCACGCGGCCCGCCGGCCACGCGCCCTGGGACAACCACGTCTCCGGCCACGGTGAGTTCGGTCGCCGCCCCCGCGGACTTCCCCACCAAACCCCACCCGGGCTTCTCCCCTCCAACTTGGCGGTCCCCGGGCTCGAACCTGCGCTGGCTGTGGCAGGAGTTTCGGGGCGCCCTCTGCCGGGTCCCTGGACCCGCCCCGGCACCCTGGCCACCCCTGCGGAGGAGGGGGCACCCCGCGTGCACCCTGGATCCTGCTCTCACGGAGAGCCCCTTTCTCCCCCCACGCCCACTCTCGCCAACACACACACCTCCACGGCCACACAGACATTCACAGCCACGAGCACGCTCAGAGCCACACTCACTGCTTTCTCACACTGACAACTCCTACCCTCACACATCTCCAGACACCTCGGTTCCTCCTCCTCACTCATAAGCACTCACACTTATGCCCACTACACACACACATCAGACACTACGGCTGGTGGGCTCACACCCTGCCAGCTGGCATGCAGGCTCACACACTCTGCACAACTCTTGCCTGCCTGCCTGCAGACATACTGGCAAACACACACACACTTGTGAACACACTTTGCTCACCCACCTCTCCCTGCCCATCTGCCTTTCCCCTTCGTGGGTTTAAACCCACAACTACCCTTGTCCCCTCCCTCTCCACACTTGTTTCTTATGCCACTGGGAAACCTGGGGGACAGAAGACCCTGCATCTTGAGAATTGGTAGCCTGGGGATGCAGCCACCCCTTAGGGTCGGTAGGTGCCTGTCAGGGACGGAGGCTTGTTGGGAGCCCCTCAAAGATACTGGAATAGTTGGGATCGCCGCTTCCAGCCAAAAGCATGGAAGGAGGGAAAGGATACTAGATGGTTTTCTCTGCCTCTGGGGGAGGGCAGGGGCTTCCTGCCCTCCCTCTCTAGGGTACTGCCTCTTACCACCATCCTCAGCCTCGGAGAACTGAAATGTGAGACATCTCCACTCCAGCCACCGTGGAAGCCGGGGAGCGGGGGGGCGTGGGAGCCGGGGCGCGGGCATTCCCAGCACTGGTTGCCTGAGTGCCAGGGCTCCTTCCAGCCCCAGAGGAATCCAAGTTGGCAGCGGAGTTGGATCGTCTGAGGCTGACAGCTGTGGGGGCCCCTGTCCCCTGTGAGCCAGACTCCAGTATGGGGACCAGGGCATAGATAAAATGGAGACCCTTCCTCCACCCATCCCTTCCTGGCGGAGGCCCCCAATCCGGTGGGGGAGGCTGCAGTACCAGTGTTGGGCACTGTATGCCCAGGGCTGGGGTGAGGTTTGAACAAAGGGCAGAGAACTGGTTGATTTATTTTTATGGGACAGAGTAAGCTCTGGGATGGGGGTGGGGGGATGGGGACAGATAATCAGAGACAGGTTTACTGGGGTGTGAAGAACGGGTGGGATTGCTGCAGGGGGCATGGGGGCTCCCAAAGCTCTTCTCAGGGTCTCTGCTTTTTGAGATCTATGACGCCCTGCACCCTCTGCCTTACCACACTTGACAGCAGCCACTCGATGTATCCTTCATGCACCCTTCCTGTCCCTCATCTAATTTCTGCCAGCCTGGAGGGAGCAGTGGTAAACAGCAGAAGGGTTATCCTGATCCTCAATTTACAGGTGGAGAAGCCAAGGCTCAGAGAGAAGGGACTTGTCCAAGGTCACACAGTGGCTGCATGGCTGAGCTGGGACTGGCCCCAGGATCTGTGGGAAAAGACAGCGTGTTTTCCAGGACATTCACCTCCTTGTCAGATTCCCTCCCACTCACGGGAGGGAATTCCTCCTTCCGCTCCCCTCCCGGCTCCCTCAGCTCCTTGGCACAGTTGGAACTTGCTCTAGGAGGGTTTTCCAGGGAAGGGCTTTCCTGAGTTTGCGGTCCCAAGAGATAGAAGGACGGGCTCTGAGGTTTATGGTCTCCTGTCCCTGGAGCACCAGGCCCCCAGGATTTGGGTACCACTCTCATTCCTGAGTTCCCGAGGTGGTGCCCTGTAGCAAAGCAGGGTTTGCTCTTCGTGTAGCAGTGTCTGCCTGCCCCCTGGTGCCGGGTGTGCCTAGGGGCACAACTCTGTCCCTTTTGGACCCTGGAGAGGTCAGCTACGTGGCCCAGTGGAGGAGGGGCTTCATGGAAAAGACGCAGCACTGACTGCTGGTGACCCTGGATGTGGCTCTGGGCCAATGAGTCACCCCTTTGGGCTCCTTTTGTCCCTCAAGAAATGAGGAGGCCAGGCAACTCTGCAGGGGCCAGACTGCATCTCCCTAACATCACAAGGTTCAAAGTCACCAAGTAGTGGCTGCCGAGGAGCCCATGTGGCTGCCCCTCTGCGGGGCCAAGCGCCTGCCACCACAGGAAAGGTTTGGAGCCACTCACTTAATCACAAAAAGAAACTGTTATTAATGATAGTGAGACGCGGTGAATAAGTGGGTCATGCCTAATAAGCCGTTTGTGTTCAGGAGGAGAATACCAATTTGATAAAAGCTGTGTGTGCTGAAAAAGCCCAGAAATTGCTGTTGAGCAGATTGGAGCCTGATCGTTCCATTATTCCTAGGCTCCACGTGTCCTCAGCTGATTCAGGAAATGTGGCGGGGTTAGGAAGGTGTCTGCGTGGCTGATGCGGGGGTGGAGGCTGGACGCAGGGGCTCCTGGGGAGAGGCCCACGGACTCCAACAGCTTGCTGGCTGCTCTCCTCTCCAGCTCAAACGGAGCCCAGCCCGGCGGCCAGGCTGATGCCTCCTCCCTGCCCAACCTAGGGCTTGTCACAGGGAGAGCCCGTGGTCAGATGGGTCCTCAAGGACATCTGTCTCCCTTCCCATCCCTTTGCTACCTCCCTTCAGCCCACTTTGCAGAAGGCTCTCTAAAGGCACGAGGAATGAATGGGGAATGAATGGAGTATGCCACTTAGGGAGGCTGGGGTGGTGGTGGTCAGTGTCTGCTCCTAGTAGGTACTCAATAAATAGCAGTATTTTGATTTTTCCTTATCAAAAAGGGTTAGCTCACTGCCATGGGCACAGCAGGGGTAGGAGGAAGGGAAACTAATATTTATGAAACACCTACTGTGTGCTAGGTGCTGCCAAACCCTGCCAGTGTTAACTCATGGACACCGACTTTATCGGTGGAAAGCTGGTGTTGGCCATAAGAGGATCCCGAGGTTCAGAGAGGACCAATGACTTGCCCAAGGTCACCGAGTCTGTACAGAGAGCTGGAGAGCTGGGAATGAATGAAGCTGTGTGTGGCAGATCGGGGCCTGCCTCCTCCAGGACGGCCTTGGGGTGGGCTTGGCAGGTCACATGACAGGACTTCTCCCCCTGCACAGTCACATCCGAGCGCACTCCCTTCCAGTTCCCCAGGGAACTGGTGATGCAGCAGGTTCCTCCAACAGGAAACAGCTGCTCAGAAAGGTGACAGGATCTTGCTGAGGCCACAGGCAAGTGAGAAAAAGTCAGCTGGGTTGGACTTTTCCAGCCATCTTTCCAGAATTGTCCAAGGCAGGATCTTTGTGAGGATCTTTGCAGACCCCCTGCCTTGGAGCCACCCAGGGATTTTATTAAATGCAGATGCCAGGGTCTCCCCAGACCCGTTGGCCAAAGCCATTATTGATGGAACCCTGGAATCTGCATGTTAATACGCATCCCAGATAATTCTCCTGCAGCCTGCAGTTTGGGGGCCACTGCCTGAAGGATTCACCCGCACCCAGTGAGACATGTCGGGACGGGAAATTGCCTGGTGCCAAGCGCTGCTGGTTTGGTCTGGTTTTGCAAGAGGGGGAGAGGTCCAGGCTGGAGCAGGTGTGTGGACCCTGAGAGGAGGTGTTTGTTACACTGCAACACACATCCATTCTCCCACCCGGCCCTCACACACAGACACACACACACACACACACCTAGGCCAGCACCTTCAATTATTAATACACCCCAGTGCAGACAAAGATCCTGACTTGGCCTGGTGCTTTGTTCATTGAGTGATTCACTGTCCTGAGGTTTTCTGTTGCCAGGACGGAGCAGTGGGGCGTGGGGAGAGGGGTGGGGGCCGCTGGGCCCTTTGGCAAACAGCCTGTGCACTGAAAAATGACTGTGGCTTTCCCGTGTTCCCTACCGAACTGTTGGTAGCTCGCCGCCAATAAGCTGGCTAGTTTGGTGGCTGGGAGATGGAGAAAATTGAATACTGTCTTCCGAAGGTTATGATGTTAAAAATGTGTCCACCGTTGTCTCGGGTGTTGGTGATTATTCTATCAATTACGCCCGTAAACACTCCACCTTGGGCTGAGGGCTTCCCAACCTCCTGTGGGGAATTGGCCCTCACAAGCGCTTTTCCCCAAGTCCTTCACACCAATTGGTTTTGACACCTTGCCTATCAGCGGCTCCTGTGGCCTTTCTCCAAGCAAGGGGAGCTGCAGGCGGCCAGCAGGATAGGGAATTCTGCTCATCGCCGCGGTGACAGCCGGGCGTGGGGAAGTGTCCTCCTGAAAAACAAACGGACAGGGTCAGGGCTGATGGGAGAGTGGCCCCTTCCAGCCCAGCAGCTGCCAGGGCAGAAGGGGCGCTTGGAATGAATCACTAAGGCTCGGGCGCAGCCAGCGAGGCCCCGTGGACCATGTTCCTCCACCCCTTCCACAGAGGGGAAGACCAAGGCCACGGACAAGAGAGCATTTGCCCCAAATTTCCTGGGAGGTGTTTGGCTTTGGGAATCACCTCATCCAAGTCTGTACAAATAGGGAGAGAAATACATGGAAGCAAATGTTAATGATTGAGTGTCGTGCAAGGGCCTTAAATGGCATCATCTCATTTGATCCTCAGAAGAACCCTAAGAGGAGGGGACTTGCCCTGGAGGGGAGGTTAAAAGGCTGGCCCGAGGTCATGCACCAGCAAGTGTAAGAGCCTGAATTTGAACCCCGGAGTGTGGCTCCAGGGTCCATGCGCACAGTGCTGTTGGGTTCCAGAGATGGGTGGGGGAGAGGTGGAAGGATGCGGCAACCTCCACATTCTGCACTGCGTGTGGGAGGGGAGCAGCCGAAGTGGCAAACCCAGGCCAAAGTGCTGCCTCGGTGACCTTCCGACTGCCCTCCGAGGTTGAGAGAGTCACACGGGTGGGGACGGGGAGCACGTGGTTCGAACAGTGACATAGTGCCCTCGTGAGGGTGGGTGTCAGAAACAGGGGAAAGGCGGTGGCATGAAGCAAGCCCACCTCCTGGTGCTTGGCCATGACCCTGGACGTGAGGAACCAAAGCAGTTGTTGACGGGCTTGTGGGGAGAATCAGCCCAGAGGGAGTTGGGGGCAGTTGGACACACAGGGGCCAGAATCTGGGCACTCTCATCCCCACACCCCTATTGTAATGACTGGGGGTTCTGGGGTGGGGACAGGTCAAGAGTCCCTCGTGTCCTCCTCTCACCTGTGAGGCTCAGTGGGCTGGGCATCGTCCTGCAAAGCAAAAGGTCACCAGTTCGATTCCCAGTCAGGGCACATGCCTGGGGTGTGGGTTTGGTCCCAATGTCTCTCTCTCACATCGACGTTTCTCTGGCTCTCCTTCTCCCTCCCTTCCCCTCTCTCTAAAAATAAATAAATAAAATCTAAAAAAAAAAAGAGCCCCTTGCGCCCTGGCACCCATGGCCGCGCCCAGCACAGGGAGGCGGCAGGGGATGAACAGATGGCCAGAAGCACAGGCAGAGGTCTGAGGTTCAAATTCTTGAATGTTTGCTCATCCACATTAATGTTTTAAACGTTCGTGTCATTTTAACTTCACAAGAAACCCAGGTTTTTAGGAGAAGAGTCAGAATTGGAGCCCTTCCTCATCTCTAGTGCCCACGGCAAGGGCATCCTGGGTAGGTAAGGCTGATTTCACCCTGCAGTGGGCAGACCCAGCCCCCCGGGGTAAACAAGATGGCTTTAGGGTGACGGGGTTTCGGGGTGTGTCCTCTTCTCCCAGACCCCCGTGAGACTCTTCCTTCAGAAAAGGGCTGGTGGTCTCACCCAGGGAAGGAACCCATCCCTCTAGCACTGGTGACCCTGGGGTCCACGGCCCACCCACTGGCTCCCTCCGGTACCCAATGCTCTGGAGAAGTGAGGCGGGACTGCCCACCGCTGTGTCCCCTCCCCTTCCTGGGAGCCAGCAGAGAAGTCTCTGGAGTTGGGTGCAGCGAGCCCGTCGAGATCCTTCTTCCAGGCTCCCAGGGGCCCTCAGCAAGATTGGGTCCTACCTGAGAGATGGTTTCAGGCAGAATCCAGACAAACCTCTTATGTTTTCATAGGTGTACATTTATTTTAATGTGGATTAGAAAAATATAACCAGCACATCAGAACCGTGATTTCATGGATATGATTGCTTAGGAGGGAACTAACAGGGATATTAAAAAAATAGTGGGTTGGTTTATAGGAAAACGTGAAGGACGTAATTGAACGGGTGGTACACGGGCACGTCCTGTGCGGGAATGACAGGCCTGGGGGCCCTCCCAGCTCACGCTGCCCGCTCCTCACGCTGGGAACCACTGGCCTAATGGGGGCTGCTGCCACGTGTTGGAAATTGGATCATTCATTCATTCATTTATTCAGCAAATATCGACTGAGCGCCTGCCGCGTACCAGGCTCCTTTGGCCACTGGAGACACATCAATGAGGAAGACAGATAAGGTTCTCGCTCAGCAACTGCAGCTATAAAAAAATATCTGCATAAATTGTGCCAAGAGTTAAGAAGCTGAGGGGACATTCGGCCCGGAGAAGGGCGCCCACCCCTGGGGTAGTGAGGGCGTCCGGTAGCGAGCTGCTCGTCACAGCCGGTGTGCAAGCGGGACCCCAGCAGTTCTTAGTCAGAGATGTCACGGAGGGGATCCCCTTTATTTCCCAAAGGAGCTGAACCTGGTGAAGTGGGCAGAAGCCCGCAGTTCAGTGATGGTGCTGGGACAAGGGCCCACGTGGGTGGAGCTCCCACCCCAGAGGATGCCCGGCCTCCCCCAGGGAACGTGGCAGGGGCAGGCGCTTTGCAGTCCCTGTGTTTTGGGGGGCGTGCAGTGACTGCTTTGTGACTTCACCTCAGCTCCGAGTTAAAGTGCCAGAGCTGGGGCAGGGGAAATGGACCTTCGGTTTTTATCCACCCTGCCCTGCTCTGCCTTCTGGGTGGCTGGCAGGCCCCTGCCCCTCCCTGAGCCTCAGTTTCCCCACCGGAACCACACCGAGTTCGTCTAAGCTCAAAGTGCCTAGAATTCTTCCATCTGCACCCTCCCACCATCCTTTGTCCCCCAGTCAGCGGGTGAGGGGGGCCGAAGGTGCAGTACTTGGTGCTCAGCTCTCGGGGGCCTTCGGGGGTCTGTGAACCAAAACACCGGCCAGCGTTCGCCCGGCATGTTCTGAGCCTAGTGCCTCTCTTCCCTCCTCTCACTTACTCCTCAGATGCCCTGTGGGGAGCGCACTCCCCTTTCACAGATGAGGACACTGAGGCTCCCGGGGGTGGGGCCACCTGCGTGAGCACAGAGATGTTGAATGGCAAAGCCAGGCTCAGGCCGGGCTGGTGGACTGCAGAGCCGCAGTGCTCAGCCCGCCCCTCTGCCCTGCTCCTGGCTGCCGGAGCAGGTGGGCGTGTGGGCAGGCGCTCTGTTCCGCAGCGGTGCCCTGGCTTCGTCCGATTCTCTCAGGGCTCCTGGTGCCAAAGTGCTGAGCGGGCCCGCGTCTGGCGGAAAGAGTGCGGGTCTGAGAGTCCAGGCTCCGGGTCAGTGGGAGGTGGCGGGACCCTCGGGGCACGCATGTGTGACCCTGGGTGCACCTGCCTGGGTGTTCTCGTCTGAGCCAATGTCTGGAGTGAGTGTGTTTGGGTGGCTGACCATGTGTGATGCGAGGCGGGGTGGCAGGGCGGGAAGGAGACAGGGCGGTCTGTAGCGTCCTGGCCAGGCTGGCTTCCTCTGCCCAGCGGCCTTTGCTTCAGTACCAGCCTCCCCGCCCCCTGCAAGCTGTTGCCCTTGGGACCGAGCACAGAGGCTCTGGGAGCATCTGGAAGGTTAGAGCTGGAGCTGGGAGACGGGGCCTCGCTCAGAGCTATCAATTAGGGGGGGTGGCAGTGCCCATCTGTGGCAAGTGTCTGCCTGTCCCTGACTCTCTGGATCTTTCTCTCCCCTGGCGTGTGTGTGTCTCTCTCTGTCTCTGTCTTTAACTCTCCGTCTTTCTTCGTCCCTTTCTCCGTGTCTGCTGTGCCCACCTGCCTTTCCTCACCTGTCCTCCCTTTCCCTCTGTCTCTCTGCACACACACGCACACTCCCCCCGGCTTGGGATGTCACCTCCGAATTACACATACATATATTCTGGGTATCGCCGTGGCTTCCACACGGAGCAGGCACTCAGGAATGTCAGTCGAGTGAATGAAGTGAATAAAAGAATGAATGACCAAATGGTGAAGCTGCAAGGGGCCCTGGAGTTTGTCTAGACTGCTGGCTCCTAATTATTTGGGAGGTCGAAGTCCTCTTGAGAATCTGATGAGAACTGGATCGTTTCCTCAGAGACACGCCACAGTGTTTTGCTGGGTTTTAGTGGGTTTGTAGAGGCCCCAAAGCCCACCTGTGGTCCTCAGGAGAAGCAGCCTTCATTTCACCGGGGGTGGGGATGGGGGGAGGACTGTCCAGGGGATGATGGGAAATGCTGGGGCGCGTGCACGTGCTTGTGTGTGTGGGTAAGTACACCGGCATCCTTTCTAATACCCGAGCACACCAAGTGCCCTCCTCCTCAGGACCTTTCCCCGGGCGACTCCCTCCCCCTGGCAGCTTCTCTCCTGCCTTCTGGCTCTTTCTCATCCTTCCTGCAGAGGGGCCATGGTCCTCCTGTCAGAGCCTCGTCGCAATCGCCCCATCTGGCACCTGAAACACCCATCAGCATACCCATCTCGCAGAGGAGGAAACCGAGGCCTAGAGAGATGCAGTGGGCCAGGGGCCCCACACCTAGTTCAGAGCAAGGGAGCAGAGCCCAAACTTTGCTTCCCCCCCAGCCTGGCATGTTAAGGGTGTCCCTTGGGGTTGGAGGTCTTGACTGAACACCCCTTCTTAGTACCCTTAGGCTTCGCTCCCAGCTGAGGGCGGGGAAGGTGAGAGCGGAGGGCAGGGTGTCTGTTTTGCTTTGTGAGGTTTTAAAAAAATTATTTCCAGCCTTGGAGGCGGCAGCAATTACGGCTGGCTCACTGGGGAGCTGTTTGCTGGCTGTCATCAGCCCCGGGAAAGGGTCCCTAATGGAGGCCTGGCGGCCAGAGCGCGTGGTAGTGGAAATGGCACTCAGAGCAGAGCAGCACTAATGGTCTCAGGTGGGCAGCGGCGAGCGGGGGAGGGCAGGCTGGCTGTCAGCCGAGGCGAAGGCCTCCGGGGCAGGGGCCCTGAGGCTCACCAGCTGGTCTCTTTATGCCCACCCCCAGAGACCCCAGCAGTGGAGCTTGAACTCCACCCGGGTGCTGGGTGCCCTGAGCCCCATGCCGGCTCCGCTGCTTCTGTTAATTCCCCTCCCGGGAAGAGGCAACAGTAAGTGCAAAGGCCCTGGGGGAGGGGCAGAACCCTTCGGCTAGTTCTGGTTCTCTTCTCTGGTTCTAGGATAGTCCTTGTGCTTGAAAAGGCCAGACCAAGCCAGTCCTCTAGGTGAGGAAAAGGGAGGTGGGAGCTTTGGGGATGCAGAAGCTGGAGCAAGACCACCCAGGGCGAGGCAGCCTGGTCATCACCACCATCACCGTGCTCCATGGAGCCCACCACGCGCCAGACGCTTATGGGTGTATATGGTCCCATTGAGCCCCCAAGTACCCATTTTACAGGTGGGAAAACCGAGGCTCAGAGATCATCCTGCAGTTGGGGTTCTGATCTGGGTCAGCCTGATTCCAGAGTCCACGTATTTACTGCCGCAGTATTGGGTTTCCCAAACACCTGGGCAGGAGGGTGAGGGGCTGGGAAGCAGGGGGCTGGGTTCCACCTGGGTCAGGTTCTGTGGGGGGAGGGGCGGCACCACCACTCTGCTCTCTGCCCCTGCCTACGGGACAACCCATTCTGTTCGGTAGCGTTCCTGGGCTCTGCCTCAGTTTCTCTCCTCCTCTCGGTCTCTGTCCTGGTTTTCTGATGCCATCATCTCTGTCTCCCCGCTTCGGCTCTGTCCCCCATGGCCCTGGCCCTCCCTGGCTCCGCCCTGGGTGCCTTCCCACACCTCTCACTTTCCTTCCCCCTTCTCAGTGGACCCGGGATGCTCCTTTCTGGGGCTCTGGGGCACCTGCTTATCCAGGTGGCTGATGCAACCTCCCTTTGCTTCCTCTATTCACCCCTTTCTGCCCCTGGCAGGCAGCCTGGATGAGGACACGTCTGGGCTTTGGGCTCAAGTCCTATTCCCCACTCAGCCTCTCTGAGCCTCACTGGCTGTCCCTGCCATGGGCTCAGCCCGCTGACTTTGCGGGATGTTCAGGTGAGGATGAAAAGAGATGCCCATTTGCCTTCCAGCTCCCTGCACACTGCCGCCCTTGCCTCCCTCCCCCCTCCCAGCCCCTTCGCTCCCTATATAGCCCAGTCATGCGGGAAGCAGAGGCGGGAATTCCACTGGGGAAACCTGCTCAACTCCCACACTCCTGCTGGTGCCAGGATATTTTCACTCTCCTTAAATCTCCCTAGATTTGCAATTCCGCCGCTGTCTCCCTCAATATGTGCGGTGGCCTGGGGAGCACCCTGCCCCCAGCCCCGGGTGCCCATGCCGCTCTCCTGGCTGGGTCAGGGCTGCCTGGCCGGGGACCTGGGCAAGCCCCCACCCTCTCTGTGGCTCAGTTTCCCCATCTGTAAGAAGAGGAGAATGACGGTAGTGGCCACTTCCAGGTCGTTGTGGGGGTTTGGTGAGATATTTTATTCAAGGAACACTTCTATAAAAAGGCATGAAATATGATATCTGCTACAATGGGGATGAACCTCAAAAACATTATGCTAAGTGAAAAAAGCCAATCCTGAAAGACCCCAGATTTTATGATTCCATTGATGTGAAATATTCAGCACAGGCAAATCCACAGAGACGGGAGGAGACTGGCGGTCGGCGGGGGTTGGAGAGCAACGGCTTAATGGGCACGGGGTCCCTTCAGGGAGGGTGGCCACGGGTGGGGACGAGAGGGAGGCGGCAGCTGCACAGTGATGTGAACGCACTAAGTGCCACCGAGCTGTTCACCTCAAAATGGTTGATTTTACGTTCTGTGAATTTCACTTCAACTGAAACTGACTAAATAAGGAAACACCTCTACAGCATACACTTTGGGCCAAGTAGTCCACTTTAGAAATCTTAACACATTGAATGCTAACAACAGCCCTTTGAGGTAGTTGTTATTCTTACCCCCATTTTTCAGACGAAGGAACCAAGGCACAGCATCACCAGGCACTTGGCACAGAGGAAGTGCCCAAAAACGTTAACTATTTTAATTTTCACTGGACAGGGCAGCCCCCCTTCCCAATCAGCTGGGGCTGGGGAACAGGAGAGGGAGCCCTGGCCAGTATGGCTCAGTGGGTTGGGCATTGTCCTGCAAACCGAAAGGCCGCCAGTTCGATTCTCAGTCAGGGCACATGCCTGGGTTGCGGGTTTGGACCCTGTTGGGGTTTCTGTCTCACATCGATGTTTCTCTCCCTCTCTTTCTCCCTCCCTTTCCCTCTCTCTAGAATCAATTAAAAAAGAAAAACTCAGCAGGGATGTGGGTTGAGGCTCCACTGCGTCTTGCACCCTGAACCGGGCTCTTCACGTGCATTAGTTGATTTAATCCTCAGAGTCAGCCTTTAGGCCCTGACACGTGTGGGGACCAAAGCTCAGAGAAGTGAAGCCACTTCCACAAAACCACAGAGCAAGTCAGGGCAGAGCTGCGACTTGTAGCCTCACCCCTAAACCCCGGGCTCCACCCTCGCCCCACCGGGTCTCCTTCCCCTGGGGCCCCTCCCCCGCAAGCCCACACAGCCCTACTCCTGTGCACAGAGCAGGGGCCGGCCCTGAGGCTGCAGAGAGGAGCAAGGCCCCCCGAGTGCAGGAAAGTAAACAGCTCCCCAGCAGGGCTGACGTTTCTTTGATGCCTCCTATTTCATTCAAAATTCATAAATTGTGTATTGTATTCCATAATATAGTCATGTTTGTTTTAAGACAAAAATAATGCTCTTTCCCCATTTGGGGAGAGAAACCATTGCCTCAGGAAGTTCCTTCCCCAGCCTGAGCGGCACAGACCGTGAGGGAGTTCTCCATTCATTTCTTTGTTCATTCACTCCTCGGGAGGGTTCTGGTAGGTGAGTGGCTGGGAAGGCTTCCAGGTATATGGGCGGCACAAGCGACGTCGGGGAGGTGGGTTGGGCCGGTGGTCCGGGAGGCCCCAGCCTGTGACAGTGGTGCAGGTGGCTGTCCCCGGGGTCATGGTGTGGAGGGTGCCGACCTGCCTTCCAAACCTCTTCTCATCAAGAAGAAAGTCTGCTCTGAATTTAACACCTCCCCCTCCCCTGTCTCCCCGGTTAACGAGAGAACATGGAGATTGAGGCTTGTAGCCTTCGATAAACAACCTTTCCTAGCTAGAATTTACGAACGCTGTTTGGTTTTCATGGTGTTTATTTTTACGGTTACCCTCTGTTTATGGCAAGTGATGCTGATTTTCCATTTATGGTAGTAATAAAAGTCTCCTTTTAAGCTGAAATTTTTTAAGTAAAAAGGGAAAGATGCTTTGAAAATAAATATCAAGTAAATTATAGTGTAGGTGATACTGGGATCCTGCAGAAATGGTGAAGGTGGTCCCCAAAAGGTTGAACTTGGGAGATCCTCTCTCTAGGATGCCTTTCCTGTTCTGAGCTCCCCGACTGTTCAGACCCCACTCAGCCTTCAAGTTCAAGCATGCCCCCTCCTCCGAGAAGCCTTCCCTGACTCTCCGGGCAGACAAAGACCCGCCTTTCTGTCTCCCAGCACGGCCACCTCACACGGCTCTGTGAACAGTGCACACCCTGAACAACCGTCCGTGGTGACCTAGGCTCAGTCCCGGGCACTCGCTGTTCGTACCCCAGTCACGGTCTGTCTGTGTGTGTCCTGTGGGCTGCGGGCTCCTTGAGAGCCGGGGCCTGGCAAGGGTCCAGGATGGCTGATCTCTCCTTCTCGAGCCTCTGCAGCACATCGAGGCCAGCGTGTTCCCGCTAAGCACACCGCAGTTCCTTTAAGCTTTTGTACAAAAGGCCTTTCTCTCCGCTTCTGGAGAAGAGGGAGATTTGTGCACTCCAAGATGAAACAACCCTCCGCAGACTCACCCCTTGGTTCCTCTTGTGCAGGCAGCCTGCCAGAGGCCAGGGGCTGCCCAGGAGCAGCCAGAGAACCTCAGTGCCTCCCCCGGCCCATCCCGGCAGTCGCTCTGCACCCATCCCTGGGGAGGAGAGGCTCTGGCTGACGCCTGCTTGCTCAGGCCCTGGGGGCCTCTCCATCCCGCTTATCTGGGTGCTCCTCTAATGGACATTTCACGTCTCCTGATTTCAGGGGTGCAGGGAGATCCACAGGTGAGCTGGGGCTTCATTCGACACTGCCTCTGTAGGCCTTTCCCCCTCTTCTGCCCCCTGCTGGGAGTTGAGGTGGCCACACACCCGTCCAGCCCCAGCACTCAGCTGAGCTGGGCACAGAGCAGGCTCTCTGGAAATGGCCTCCGCAGAGTCACACTTTTTCATGCTGAAGGGCAGTGAGAGCTTAGAGAGGTCTCCGGTTTTGGCTGGAAAACTTTGCAGTCAGCCTTGGGGTTGAAATCCGACTTTGTTCCTTCATGCTGTGCGACCTCGGGCAGCTACACCTCGTCTCTGAGCCTTGGTCCTCCTCCTGTGAAATGGGGCTGACGACAAATAGTACCACCTCCTCGAGTCTTCAAGGGGGTGAAGTGGCGTCCTGTGTACAGCGTCTGGCACATGGGTGGGGCTTTCTTCCTTGGACACCCGAGCAGGGGACTAGCCCCGGTGGCTCCAAGTTCTCTGAGCCTCTGTTTCTCCACCTGTAATAAAGGGACAATGGTCTGAGGCTTGATTAGGTGAGGTCAGGCACACCCACCTTCTGGCTCGTGGTTGGCCTCTGATCCGGAAGGCGATCCCACGGGGTCGATGGGGCTGGTCTGTGGGCCTCGAGTTCAGACAGGAAGGGGAGCTGCCGTGGAAGCAGCCACAGCCCTTCCTGCACGGCTGGCGTTTATCTGTGACCCTGTTTCACTCTTGGGTGCATTTGACAACTTTATGGACCCTCTCTGGGAGCCGCCAGCGTGCCTATCGGGTTGGCTGGGCTATGTTAGCCACGCTGGGCTTGGGCACCGGAGGTCCTGAGGGCCACAGGGAAGGAGGATGGGGGGGCGCTGCTCTGCTGGGGCCTGATTCAGAACCTCCCTCGTTGCCTGGGTCCGTATGTCTCCCCATCCCTCAGCTTGTGAGTGCAATCCCCCCAGCAAACTCTAGTCTGGCACATAGTAGGTGGCCAATAAATGTGTGAATGAATGACTGGATGAATGAATGATAGGTCTTTTTTTTCCTTACAGTTTCTACCAAGTTCTCTGGGTGTTTGTCTTACCTTTCTTTCCCACTGTATTTATTTATTCATTCCTCCCACGTGCCTGCTCCATGCTAGACAATGCAGTTCCCTGTCCCAGGGAAGCTCCCAGGCGGGTGGGGGGGAGGCACAGACACCTTGTACCTGTCATCTAACCCATTCAAGTGGGGCAGTGGGAGGAGGACTCAGAGGCCGTCGGGGGCACTGAGGAGGGCCTGGGTGGAGGGGTGGCCGAGGGGCCCGCAGGGCCGTGCTGGTTCTCTCTGCTCTGCTCTGCTCCTTCCGCCTGTCTCCAGCTCCAGCTCTGCCTTGGTTCCCCTGAGCAGGAGCTGCCCGGCACTGGTCACCTGCCCTCACTCTGGCGAAGACTGGTTCAGTTCCTGCAGACTTCCTGAAGGAAGCATCCTCAAACCAGAGATTGGAAGTTGGAACAGCAGGGAGGGCTGTGCAGAGGGAAAGGAGATTTGGGGCTGGACCAGAAGGTCTGGGATGGGGAATCTGAGCTCAGAGACAGAGAGGGCTGGGCTGGGACTGCCTTTGCTGGACAAGCCCCCTTGGGGCCCGAGTGAGCCCACTGGCTGTTCAGGGGAGCAAGCGAGGGAGGAGAGGAGGTACAGGACTGACAGATGGAGGGTCGTGGGGCCAGGCGTGAAATACAGATGCTGTGTCCACTGCATGATCTAATGAGGCTACAAAAAAGCATCTTTAAGAATCTTTCTGGAGAAGACAGAATTTTGAGCTAGAAGTTGAGAGAAAGGAGAGCTGTTTGTTGAGCACCTACTCTGTGCATGGGGCATATGTTACCTTGTATAATCCTCCCCTGCATCCTCTCATTTGCTGTTTTTTTTTCAGATAAAGAATCTGAGGCTCAGAGAGGTAGAGGGGTTTGTCCTGGTCACACAGCTAGGGGGTGGAAGAAACAGGATTTGAACCCAGACCTGAAGGCAAAGCCCTAGCTGTTTGTGCTGAACCAGGGTCTGCAAGGTTGGGAGGGAGGTTGGGGCGCTGATCTTTAAGGGCAGGCACGGTTTTCCAGGTTGTCCCCTGCCTTTCCCAGAAGCCAAACCAAGGAGCTCAGGCCAGGGCCACAAGCTGTTTTCTGCCGGTGATGCCCTGCTAACTGGGGCTAGGGTTAGTCAATATATCCTCCCGCCCCCAATTAACAGCAGAAAGGAAGGAGACACTGCGTACATCAAGCCCCTTTCTCCTTCTCCTACAGAACCCTAACTTGTGGACACTGGTTTTAATTGTCTTCCCAGTGAGCCCAGCCCTGCGTGGACCCTGGGGCTGGAGAGCACAATCACATCCTTCTCCAAAATCTATAATTATACCCGCCTCCCAGGGGACTGGCTGCGAGGAGTACCCGGCAGGGAGGAGGGCTCAGGCACAGGAGGAAGTCAAGAGGAGAGATGGATTCCACGTCCTAAACCCAGCAGGCACACTGCTGTGGAGGTCGGTGGGCGGGGGGACAAGGTGGCTGGAGGGCAGCAGGTCGTTGGGGGATCAGGAAGAGGAGCTGCAGGAGCAAGGTCTAGAAGTTGCAGGCTCCCACTGTAGAGTCCTCTGGGACTGGGTGCGGATGTAGTGACCTACTCACTCTGGGGCCTCGGGCGCCTCAGCTTTCCCATCTGAGAAATGGGCATCGTAATGATCACACCTACTCTGCAGCATGACATGGAGCAGGAGGAAATGTACGTAAGGGACTCAGCTCTGTGCCCGGCACAAAGCAAGGACTCCATGTTTATTAGAGTTTGCCTCCTCACCATCCAAATTAGGACGGAGCGCCTGCCAGTTTCTGGTGCCGATAGGATGCCCTCACTCACACAGTTCGGAGAGGGAGCTGGAACCTCTGCCAGTTCGAGCTGCCCACCTTCAGTGGGGGTGGAAGGAACTGAGCTCCCCTCCCCTAGAGGTATGCAAGTGGGATGCAGAAGGGTGGAGCCTGGCGGCTCCATTTCACGGGTAATTCAGATTTTTAAAAATATTTTATTTATTTATTGTTAGACAGGGGAAGGGAGGGAGAAAGAAAGGGAGAGAAACATCAATGTATGGTTACCTCTCACGTGCCCCCGTACTGGGGACCTGGCCTGCAACCCAGGCATGTTCCCTGACCAGGAGTCGAACGGGCGACCCTTTGGTTTGCGGGCTGGCGCTCAACCCACTGAGCACACCAGCCAGGGCTTAGACCAGGTTCTGAAGGAGGCTGACGGACCCCTGAGTCTTGGTCACCAGGGCTGGTCAGACATAGATAGGTTCAAAACCCAGCTCTGTGTGAATCTTGGGCAAGTCACATCATCTTTCTTAACCTCATTTTCCTCATCTGTCACGGGGGAATGAGTGGATTAGAGAGTATTAGAGATAGCGTCTGCATAGTGCTAGCTAGGTACACAATAGATGCTCAGTTAATGGTGTGGGTTGTTTTTTTTTTTTAAAACAAGGCTCTCCGGCTCTCCCTTCTTTCTGCCTTGGTTCGCACCTCTCCCTTTCCCCTTGCCTCTGCCACCCATCCTTCGGGGCCCGCCTGACTTGTCACCTCCTCCTCCCTCAAGCTTCCCTTCCCCCAAGTACAGGTGACCCATCCCTCCCCAATGCCTTGGGACGCACATTACTTGATCCCTCACATGTCTGAGCTGGTGGGGCTCTCGGCCCATGAGTTCTAATCCCCATGGCGCAAAGGAGCAAACAGGCTCCCGGAGGAGGAGCGATCTCTCAAGGTCACGCAGCAAGTCTGTTGGCAGGAACAGGCTCTGTCCTCCATCCCTGGCTCCTCGTCCCATGCCCTGGTGCTTTCCTGCAGACACGGCTTCTCCCTGAGTGGTGGGGTGGGGGGTTCATGCTGCCGCCCGTGAACAGGGAATGCAGACGTGCCTTCAAAGGCCCAGAGCCTCAGTTTCCTCCCTTGTCCTACAGACGTACTGCCCTCTTCACTACTAAAGTTGGAGCTGTTGCACCCCGAGGGGCTTCCCTTAACCTGCCCCACGTAGGCAGCTCCTCACAGGATCAGATGGGATCAGAGAAAGCTTGGGACCAGGCCCCCTGTGGGAGGAAGAGCTGGTGGCCACACCCACAGCCAACTCACCTGGCTTGGAGCCGGACTTTCTCTCCATCTTCTGACCAAAATCCCCTCCCCCTCTTGGCTCACCTCCTCTGGGAAGCCTCCCCTGATTGCCTCAGCCTGGGTGAAATGTCGCCTCTGTGCTTGCCCAGGCCTTGCACCCAGAATAAAACAGACTCCCCCTCCTGCCCCACAGGACCTTGTAAGGTTGGCCACTTGGATTGTTTCTTTTTAAGAAAAAAGAGAGCTTTACAACCACAAACAGTGGGATTCTCCAGGAAGAGTATGGTCTTGGGAGTCAGACATGCCTGGGTTCAAGTCCAGGCTGTAGATGTGGCCTTGGAAGGGTCACTCCCAGGCACTGGGCGTCGGCTGCCTCCTCTGGGCAGTGGGGCCGTGTGAGGGGAGGGGAGCGCAGGCTGGCACTGTCCTCACCCTTGGGGGTGCCGCCACTCGTGTCCCTGAGCGCTGGGGGTGTGGCTGGTCTGAACTGAGGTGCGTGGTGATGGTGTGAAATGCACATTGGCTTCCCAAGACTTAGTGAGAGAAACGATGTAGAATGTTTCTGGATCGCTTTCATAATTTGAAGTCATATTTTGGGTTAACTGAAATACATGATTAAAATTTACTTCTGTTTTAAAACCCTTTTTTGTTTACTTTATAAAATGTGGGTACTAGAGACTTGAAACCTCTGTTGTGCTTCGAACGCGTCTCTGTTCTGTTGGACAGGGCCCCACGTGACCCCCTGGGATTCCTGGGGCGACGGGCCAGGTGGGGGCCTGCGGGGCAGCGGGCGCCGCATGGCCACCCGGTGGGAGGGCTGCGGGGACGGCATTCCTGGGCGACCCGGGCGCTGCCAGGCATCCTTCCAGGACAAGATAATCTCTCATGAGAAGAGGGGAGAATTCTAATTACAACTCAGGACAATATTTGTTTGGAGAGACGAGAGACAGAACATATGGTGGGGAGGGGCCTGGGGACGCATCAAGTGGGGGTTTGTTTTCTCACTTACCTGGCAGTGTGGCAGGGGTGGCGGGTGGGCTGAGGCTCCTGCTGGGTCGGGGAGGGGGCAGACTGTCCTGGGATTTGGTGGGGGAGTGGGGGTGGGGGCGCAGGAGGCAGGTGGGGCTCCCACCACACACCCCGGGGCTTTGAGAGGATGGAGAGTGTCCCACTCATTTGGCGCACTCGGAGCACCTACCTGCTAGGTGCCAGGGACTGTGTAGTCACAGGAAGCTCCCGGTCCCCGTTCTCATGGAGCTGTGACGGTGACCAGAGTGGATGGGAGATGCGAGTGGGAGGAACCTACTTGGGGTGGTCAGGGACAGGCTGCCTCTTGGGGGGCCAAGTTTGAGATGAGCTTTGAATGACTTGAGGAGCCAAGGGAACAGCTTTCTGGGCATTGGGAACAGCCAGGACGAGAGTGAGGTGCAAAGAGGCATATTCCCAGGATAGAGAGGAGACCCGGGGGAGGTGGGCAGGGCCCCAGCCTGGTGGGCTTTCTCCCCAGTGCACGGGGGGCCAGGGGAGGGCTCTGAGCGGGGGTGGCCCGGTCTGACTTGCTTGTACAAAGACAGCATGGCTGCTGTGCACTGGGGTTGGGAGTAACCGGGAGGGAGCCGGGACGGAGGTGACTGGCGGATTCTGGAAGATTCGATGAGCAGGGCAGCTTCCTTTCTGGCCTCCTGGCCTCTTGGCTCACCCCTTACAACCCAGCCCTCCTCCGACCCACTGCTCCCCTGCGCGAGCCTTCTGTGATGCCCGTGGGCTCTGGGATAGAAGCCCAGCTCCCGCAGGGCATCCCGGGCCCTAGGCCAACCCCTTCATCTCTGTGTCGCGCCAGCTGCTGCTGCTGCACAGCTGTCTGCATGCCCAGCCTCGCGGGGCTTCTCCAGGTGCCCCACCTGAAGCCAGGCCATCCCCACCTGCAGGCCTGGTGGCTCCCACTCTCCCCACCTCTCCCCCACCCGCCAGCACTGTGCCCGCAGGCCTGTCCTTTCCTGAGCTTCGGCCACTCCCCTGCATTTCTCCACACAGCCCTGTTCACAGAGACACCCCACGACATGACGGCGCGGACAGGCGAGGATGTGGAGATGGCATGCTCCTTCCGTGGCAGCGGCTCCCCCTCCTACTCGCTGGAGATCCAGTGGTGGTACGTGCGGAACCACAGGGACTGGACCGACAAGCAGGCGTGGGCCTCGAACCAGGTACTGTCCAGGGAGACGAGAGTTGGGCTGGGAGAATCCCAGCCTCCCCGGGCAGGGGTGTCCCTGCCTGGCATCTCCTCTGAGGGGTCTGGGCTCCAGCCGGGTCGGTCCTCTGCAGCACCCACCTGTCCCCCTCCCTTCTTCCTGAAGTGGGGGCTTGTCTCAGGGGAGGGGCAGAGCGAGCCTGAGCACGTGGGATGGGCACAACCAGAAGGACTCTCCAAAGAGCACAGAGTGTAGCCAGGGCAGCTGGTGGGGAAACTGAGGCCAGAAGCTGGCTCCAGGTTATGGGCACAGTGGGGCTCCCGACTCACCTTCCATCAGCTCTCCTCCCCTCCTGCTCCCCGCAGCTAGTTGTTCTGCAAAGGCCCCTGCAAACACGGGGGCACTGTTGCCAAAGTCAATCGCAAGCACGCGTGCTTGCACACCCTTTTGCACACATGCACACACGTTGGCCTCTACACAGGAATGTGTTCCTTTGGGCACACCACAGGACCAGATGTTGTTGGTGTCCCTGCCCGCACGGCGGGGCACACACCACCCTTGCCACCAGCCCCACTGCCACCCGCCCCCCACCCCCTACCCCCGTGACTCTGTCTGAGGGTTTTCTGTGGATGGCAGAGCCCGCTGGTCATCAAGACAGGCTGGAGGCATGCTGTGCCCACAGCCAGCTGACGGGAGCTGGAGGACACGACCCCAGCTCCCTCGCCCTCAGCTGGGATGGGCAAAGAGCGCTCTCTGCCCTGCTCCCGAGGCGCCCGTCGGGAGTGAGCTCCAGTTGCCCACTGTTGATTCCACACCCCTGCTGGCTTCCTTCCCTTTCTCGTCTCGCTCACTCACTCTGCTAGTGCCGGCTCCTGGGACTCCCCACTAAGTAAACTACCTGCACTTGAGTCTTTGTCCCCCGAGCTGCATCCAGGGGAACCCAAGTCAAGACACTTCGATTCTCACACTTGTGCATATGCAAATATATGCAAACACATGTCTCCCTACCCCCTCATGTGTGAACACGTACATTTACACACCTTCCTGGGCACACGTGGCCACGGTCACACATTGCTGCAGGTTCAGGAAAGAGCCTCTGACATATTCACAAATACACATTAAACTGTCGTGCTCCTGGGGCACCAGGTCCCCAGCACACAGGCGGAGTGAAGGTTCTGGCAGAGTGCTGATCTTTGCACCTCTGGGGCTGGTACAGGGAGTAAGTAACAGCTGGGCAGGGCTCCCGCAGTGCCGTCACAGACACTGGCTCCTGCATGTGACACACCCGAAAATGCAACACATTCACAGACAGACACGGCACACGGACACTCCTACAGACACACCAAACGGACTCACATTTTCCCTTCACACCTACCCACCCCAGTTATCCCCCGATTCCCCTCAGTAGCCAAATGCAAAGCACACACAGCTTCACGGCACCTCCTTTATCTTCCTTTGCTCTGACTCACTCCCAACCCCTGGGTGGACACAGAGCTGAGGGACCCCAGGGCTCAGGGGGCCCCAGAGTGTCACCTGCCATAGCTGGAATCTTAGCTGTTGTCCGAACCCCCACCCAGGGGTGCTAACGCCTTGTCTCTGCTGTCTCCGCCCCTCCTGCTCCCCGCAGCTAAAAGCATCTCAGCAGGAAGACGCAGGGAAGGACGCGACCAAAATAAGTGTGAGTTCTGATAATGACTTCTCTCAAGAGCTCTAATGGAGGATGCAGCTGTAATTTTAAAAAAATGTTTTCTTGGTCCAGTACAGCAGGGAGCTTGGGCAAGAAGATGGAGGAGAAGAAAAAAAGAAGGGGAGGGAGTGGGAAATGGCTCTGATCTGTTTTTTAAAAGCCAGAGATTTTTCAAGCTCCTTGAATGAC
Source organism: Trachops cirrhosus (assembly GCA_028533065.1). Lineage (NCBI taxonomy): Eukaryota > Metazoa > Chordata > Mammalia > Chiroptera > Phyllostomidae > Trachops > Trachops cirrhosus. Next base: position 77,493,925 of record CM052547.1, read on the forward strand.
AGGCCCAAAAAAATGACGGGGAAAGAAGACGCATTCTCTCTTGTCGGGAGCCAAGGCTGTGTGTGTCCCTGATGCTTCATGTCTGTCTCGGCAGCTTTTTTTATTTGGGGAACCAACAGGGTCTAATGACAGTGAGCCAGCTTTTTTGGCCCATCGTGACAGACAGCTGCAGTGCCGCAGGGTCACTTGGGTCCCTGGGTGCCCTGGCTCCCAGGGTGAGGCGGGTGCAGGAACTATGGGGAAGGGTTGCAGGGCTGGCTGAGCCTTTATGCACTGCCTCATGTTTTCATCGCTGCACCTTTCCAAGGAAGGGCACGCATTCGCCCATTTTACAGGTGGGGCAGCTGAGGCTTCAAGACTTGCTAGAGGTCACGGCATGGTGGAGCTGGCTCAGACCCTGTCTCTGAGCCATGCTGGAGCCCAGGGAGGTGGGGGGCCCAGAGGAAAGGAGGGACAGTCTTTGTGGTGGAGGCGCCTGGAAGAGACAGGTGTAATTGAGAAAGGAGGCGAAGGGGACTGAGTGGAGGGCACAGCCTGTGGCCATGGGGCCAGGCTGGGATTGTGCACGGAGCACAGGTCAGCCTGGCAGGAAGGTGGACGTCCTCCCCCACCACGCTCAGGAAAGGCAGGGGTAGGACCGTGTTTGCGTGGGGCGTGGCCCCCGAGTTCAGGTTTGCTCTCCTGCTGCTGCTTCCACAGCTGTTGGAGGACGTGGGGAGCTCAGGTCCCCAGGGCCAATCACACGCGGACACGTGGAGGAGCCACAGCGGGCATCATGGTCGGGCGTCACAGTGTCGACTGGGCGCTGGGAGGCGTGGCGGGGGCTGTGCCAGGCCTTGGAGGTGACAGAGGAGAGGCAGGGAGGCCTGGGAGGAGGCTCCCGCAGCTGCGCAGTCAGGCGGTGGGTGGATGGGAGAAGAGGATCCTCACAGCCCTCTCTGTGCTGCTTGCCCCAGGGCCTTTCAGAGTCAGGTCTGGAAACTTGAGCCACTTCCAGTTTAGAGCACCTGCTGACCCACCCCTCCCCTCCCCGGCCCCTCACCCTCACCTTCTCTGCCAAGGGCACAGCCCTGGGTACTGTCCTGTTTCTTGCTCAAACACCCACCAGGTAAGCCCAGGCAGGGAGAGATCTCTGTGTATATTCGTACGCCCCGTTCACTGCAACTCTCTCTCCTGTAATTTTGTTTGGGGTTTAAGGAGCTTCTCAGGCAAAGAAGAAAATAGTCTAATTGATTTAGAGGATTAGAACTCGAGGCTGCTGGGCCCCACGTGAGGGGAATGCGAAGATGCTAATTAGTGAAATAAAATAAATGATTTTATTTTGGGGCATGATTGCGCAATCACTGCGCCCCACCCCGCCCCCAGTGCCTGAGATTCCAGCACCGGCTGGGGCTCCTGGAGTCTGGTTAGGGACCTCGCAGTTGTAGGCCCAGCTCCTCCTGCGGACTGCGGCATGCACGTGACAGTTAGTTGGCTGGCACCTGTAAGCCCACGCCCACCCCGGTTTCCTGCAGGCCGGGGTAATCCCAGACTCTCTGTCACCTGCAAAGCTCTGGGCTCTCCCGTCTTGCTGGACCCGGCTCCCGCCCCCACTGCAGCCCTGCTGCCTTTCTGCCTTCTCACAGGCCAGTCGCTCTGTAGGATCCTCTAAAAACCGGATCCCCTCTCTTCCTTCAGCGCTCAGCTGAGGAAGCCTCCCTTGCTCAACCCTGTGACCCAGCCGCACCCCTACCTTCCCCTGCTCACTGCATTCCCATGATCCATTCCTGTGACCATTCCTGTGACCACTCAGTTTGTGTCTGTCCCCCAGGAGGCGGTGGGGCCGCAACTGTTACATTTCCAGAGCCTCGCAGTGTCTGGCACGCAGTGGGTGCCCCCCAAGAAATGATCAAGTGACTGTCACACGCACATACACGCGCTCAGGCCAACGAGGGCTTAACCCGGACAGGTTTGATACGTGGCCATGCCACCCTGACACGCACCCCACGCCCGTCCGTGTAGGTGTACAGGGGATGGGAAGGAGTGCAGGACTCGGGCGGACGGGGGCACCCAGGCCATGTGTCGGTGGAGCCAGCCGAGCCAGGCAGGAGTTCCGGCCCAGCAGGTCCCGTGTCTTCCAAACACCCCAGTTTCCGTGGGACGGCTCCTGGTTTTTAACCATCGGGCCCTAACGTCGTCTCTGGAAAACGCCACGGGAGCCCAACGGTGCAGTCTCCCTGCTGGACAGCAGCGAGGTTCCGGGGGAGGAAGTACACAGCCAGCTTCCAGGGGCCAGGTGGGGGCCCGGTGACCGGTGTGGGGCGCCCTGGCAATCGCGGGGGTTCCGAGAGGCTGAGACGGTGAGGACACACTGGGGCCGGCAGCGAGTGTCCCAGGAGCCGGTCCTGGCTCCCCCTCTGCCGCCTCCCGGCCCCACTCACTGCAGCCCAGCACCTCTGTGGAAACCCTTGGGAAGCTGTGGAGTCCGAGGCTTTGGCCTACGAATGGTGGTGGTCGCTGGCGTGAGTATGTAAATCACAGGACTCCTGTCCTTGGTGCACAGGGGGTTGGAGCAGTTAGAGGGGCCCAGCTTCTCTGCAGGAACCCTGAGGGGGGGCGGGGGCGGGGAGGGGAACCAAGGGATCCTCTGTGTGGGTGGGAGGACAGGCGCCTGTGATGATATGGTAACAATAACGATAACAATGCAGTTAACACTTGCTGAGTGCCTGCCACAGTCAGGAACTGTGGTGAGCCTTTACACGGAGCACCTCGTTTAACTCGGGCCGGGGGAGGACCCCTGGCCTTGAGAACGCCCCCCTCGGTAGTCTGTATTGGCCAGAAGGTTCCGCCATCAGGGCCTCGTTGCTGTGGCTCAGGCGGCTTCTGCTTATTGGCCACGTTCAAGTTCTGGATGTTTTTCTTCTGATCTGATTGAAGTTCTTTGTCTTACAACTTAGGGCCTCCTAAGTTTAAGACAAGGTGAAGTTCGCCACACACACCTTTCCTGGCTGGGGTGCTCACCTGCCTTCAGCACCGTCAGTCCCTCCCTCAGTCTCACAGAAGTTGTTCGTGCTGTAGATTCAGTCAGTCCAAACTGCTTTAGTCTAACAGAGCCAAGGGAAGCCTGGGTCCCCATGCACGGCGGCCCAGGGCTCGGGCCCCCTCATCCTAACCGCTGCCTCCCCAGCCAAACCCTAAAAGCCTGGTGCAGTGTCAGAGGCCTCCAGAAGCACTCTCCGCAGCCCCATCCGGAATCTCCATAAAAGGCAGCTTCCATTTGTCAGATGGGCCAAGCGTCCCTGCAGGCCAAGCCCCTCCCCTGGGGCCCTGCCTGGCTGGCCCCCTGGTGAGCTGCACAGGTGGATGCTGCGTGGGCGGAGTTGGGGGAGGGGGCCGGGACCACTGGAGCAGTCTACAAAGTCTGCGTCCTTCCCAAAGCATTATCAGGCCAAGCGGTGGGTCAGGGTATGTATGATTTTATTTTCCGCTATAGACATTTCTATCTTCTCTGGAGATTCCTGCAGTAATTCACAACACATAGGGCATTAAGTCCTGAAGTCTGCAAGGAAGGCCAGACTCATGTGGAAGCAAAAGTCACTCCATCCATCCTGGGAATCCCTTGAAACATCTATAGACCAGCCAGCCTGCAGTGGAGGGGTTGAGGGCTGTGCCTCTGTGAAGGCCAAGGTCATACACACCGTGCCCTCAGGGTGCTTCCAGTCAGTGTGGGAGATAGAGAGATAGACATCAACCCAATAATCACAAGATGAAAAGTCAAATGAAGATGCAGAGAGCTGCCTGGGAGTCTGAGCCAGGAACAGGACCCAACTTAGCCTGGGAGGCCTGGAGGGCTTCCTGGAGGAGGTGCTCTTTGAGGTGAGCCCCGAAGTGCAGAGTTGTTGACTAGCAGTAAGGGGAACTCTTCTGCGTGTGTGTTGGAGGAACTCTTGGAGGCAGGTGTGGCCGAGGGGAGGTGGGGATGAGACCCCAAAGTACTTCCCCTCCTGCCAGCCACTTCAGGAAGCAGTGGAAGGAAGTCTTCTAAGATGTAGGCATTTGGAAGAGATCTTCTCCCAGAGCCTGCCCTGGGAGAAGAGACTGGAAGGGGCCAGAGTGGCTTAGGGGAGACCAGAGAGGCAGCTGGGGCAACGACCCAGATGAGAAGCTGGGCCTTGCTCTGGCCCGAGTGGGAGGGCCTGGGTTCCAGAGAGGAGGGAGAGGCCCATGGCATTTCCAGGCGAGATTGGCGGGATTCAGAGGCAGGTTGGGCCTGGGTGTGGAAGCAGCAGTGGGAGGGATGACTGGGGAGGGTCAAGCTAGCGCTGGTGTGGCTTTCTGAGGCCCCGATGGTAGGGGGCGGAGACCCTGAGCTGGGGTCCAAACAAGCCAATGGGCGGGTGGAGTGGCTGGGTGTGGAGTGGCGGAGCTCAGAGCAGGGCCCGGCCTGGGCCTGGCACCCTCTGGCGCCGGCTCCCCGCCCTGCACCACCGCCCCCACCCCGGGGCCACCCTTCACTCTCGGGCCTCGGCCAGGAGGCCACAAGTAGGAAAGGTCTGGCACCAGGGACGCAATTGGCGGTGCTCATCCCCCTGATGGCCCGGGGCCCCTGCTGTGCTGGGAAAGGCCCGGGCCACTGGCGAGCCGGCGGGAGGCTGAGCTCCGTCACGGTGTGGACTCGCCTTGTTTCTTTCAGCGTAATTAGGTGCTTAATTGCACCACCAGGGCCTGTCGATGCCTGTGCCGACGTGCTTGTGATTTACAGTCAGCCTGTGGCGTGGGGTCTCTTCTCCTGGCCTCTTCAGTCACATTGGACTTCCGGGCTGCAGGATTTTTCTGCCCGATTTGTGAATGATGAAACCCAAGAGGTCGCTTCTGTACCCCTCCCCCCAGAAGCTGGAGCAGGATGATGAGGCCCCTGCCAGGGGCTGTCTCTGAGAGGGCCCGGCGCCCCAAAAGCAGGGAGGGTTGGGGGCCTGGGGAATGAGGTGGGAGGGGGGAAAAAACAGACCCAAGCTCTCCGGCCGTGGGAGGCTCCCCAGGGGTGTGTCTGAGGCCTGGTTTCTGTCACCAGCTGGGACCCTGGGCAAATCAGTTCTCCTCTCCGAGCCCCAGTTTCCTGACCCACACGGTGGGTGTCCTTGGCGGGCCTGCATCAGAGTTACTGTGAGGTTTAAGTAAGGTGTGTGAGGCTTTAGCACATCATCTCGCAGGGCCCGCACGCCCCATAAGCACTGGCTACCGGCACTGCTGTTACTGCTACTGTCTTGATTGTTTGCCTTCCCCGACGGGACTTAAAGGCACAGACCTCTGCGGCTGGCCCGGAGGGAGCAGTGCCTGTGGGCCCTCCCACCTCGTCCTGTTAGAGACCAGCTGGCTGTGGTGCTGGGTTACCGAGTGAGGTCTGCATTCTCCTGCGACCGTGAGCCTGTGCGGGCCAGCGCCGGGTCCGGCTGGTTCGCAGCTGCAACGCCAGCCTCCTGGCTCAGAGTGGGCGCTTGATAAATGTGTGTCCGACGAATGGGTGATATAGCCCGGGAGAACCAAGGCCAGGGTGCTGTGACTTGTCAGGGGCAGAGGCGGCTCCAGCACCCCCTGCAGCGTTCCCCATCCCCCTCCTCCTCTCTGGGGTGAGGGGCAGCTTTGCTTCTGAAAGCCAACTGTGTTCGCTGGCAGAGGGGAGGGAGGGAGCTGGGGGAAGGGGGAACCTGCCCAGGCCTCAGCGTCCTGGGGGTGAGCAGAGGGGTGGGCGAGGGTGGGCCATGCTCCACGCTCCCTCCCTAGGAGAGGCTGCTCCCAGCGCTTCACATTATTACTCCATTAGCGCCTTGTAGGGTTGACAAATGAAGGATAATTAATATCCGTGAGGGAAACAGATGTTGAGGTAATTCATTCCCTGCTGCGCATTTGCAACAGCATCCCCTGCTCCCTGAGAGCCTGGCGGCCGCAGGGCCTCTCCCTGCCCTTGGTCAGAGGTGATGGAGTCAGCCCACGGAAGGCCTCCAGCTGGGCCCCGCCCCACAGCGGGAGGGCGGCTGGAAGCGTTTCCACCGCTTGCTGTTGGGAAGTTCTGCCTCTGTCCCTCCTCGAGCCTCCTGCTGTACCATACGCCCATGTTTTCCTGCTTCGTGGAGGATGATGTCCAGCCGGAAATGCTCAGGATAAGGGAGGATGAGCCAGGCTCCCTGCTGTGGCCCACCTGCCCCCTTCCCTTCCGGAGCCCCGGAAGCACAGCCACCCCCATGGCCCTGCCAGGTCCTGGTGGCCCTCTGTGGGACTGTCGCACCATTTGGAGGGACAGACTGCATGGAGTCAGGCCTGGGCTCAGTTCCTAGCGCTGCCCATGGGGAAGTCACTCCCCTTCTGGAGCCTTCGTTTCACCATCTCTAAAGTGGGTATAATCGTGCCTGTGACCTCCACTTAGAAAGCATGGCATCTGGGTGCCACTTCATTTGGAGAAAGAAGGAACTCCAGCGAGCTCATTCATTCCACAAGTGTTTTTATTATTGTTGTTATTATTATTTTACTTACAGGGTGCCAGGCCCTGTGATGATCACTAAGACGAACACAATAGATATTCCTGCCCTCATGGAATTTATAGTTTAGCCAGAGAGAGAGACAAAAATCAAGTCAACTGACAAACCAATTAAATGGTTTTCATATTGTGGTGAGTGCTATGAAGGAGATAAATGGGTTGTGATGGAAGGCTTCTTGGAGGAGGTGATGTTTGAGAAGGAATGGGAGTCACACAGGTGAAGAGAGATGGGACACGGCACCCAGGCAGAGAAACCAGCATGTGCAAAAGCCAGAAGGCCAAAGGCCTGAGGTCAAAAGAACTGGACGTTTGGGAGGAGATGAGAAGGGACCAGGGAGGCCAGAGCGGACTCGTGAGATGATTGGAGTTCCATGGGCGAGAGCCGGGCACAGAATCGGAAACAAGCCTGCAGAGTGAACGCACCCTGTGGAGACTGTGTTCCTTCCTTCTCACTCTGGCCTCCTCACTGTAAGGGTGAGCAGCGGGGGGCTTCCCCCTCCCCCTCCCGGAGGCGGGGCCTGGCAAGGGCAGACCAGCTGATCGTCTTCTCCCACCGCCAAGGGCAGGGAGGCCAGCAGGGCTCACAGCTGGGGCCCCAGGGCTGGAGCCCACTCAGCTCCCACGTGGGCCTGCGGAGCCCGGATGGGAGCAGGTGGTCAGATCGTCGGGAAGGGGGTCGCCAGCCGGCAGTGGGGGACTGATCTCCGATGTTCAATCTGGGCGGGGCGGGGTCTGCAGGAGGCAGGGCGGTGCAGTAAGAGGGTCTAAGTAGCAGGGGCCAGGGGAGTTTTCTCTAACTTTTTAAATTTTGAATTTAAAAGTTAGACTCACAGGAAGTTACTAACATAGAGTCCTCTGTATCCTTCATCTAGATTTCGCAGTGACGTATCTTATATAACCGTCCAACTGCTTTTTTTATTCTTTTAGGTGAAAAAACGCACAATAGCTTTATGTTCACAGCTGACTTACCCAAATGCCCATCAGCAGGGGGCCTGATAAACACATTGCGGTGTGTTCACACGATGGAATACTACACAGCAATAAAAATAATAATAATAAAATAACAAGCGGAGACATGAAACAACATGGAGAATCCCTTGGATATTGTGGGAAAGAAGCGGCACCTGAGAGAACTGGAGAACAGGCTGAACTAATCTATGGTGATAGGAGTCAGAGCAGCAGTTAACCCCGCCCCCTCGCCGCGGGGGCCGGGGAGGGACTGGGGGACAATGAGTGATGAGGGAGGGCCACAAGGGGACGCTCTAGAGGGTCGACAATGGCCCTGCCTTGCTCTGCTTGTGGTCGCACAGGGAGACACTGGAGTAACATTTTATCAAGTGTGCCCTTCGCTGTATATAAGTTAAATTGCAATTTTAAAATAAAATTTAAACCCCCAAAAGAATAAACACAAAGCCAAAGTACAAAGGCAAGTATCACACTTGTTTTGTTCCCCCAACAGACATGCGCAGTTATTCAAGTCCTGATACATTTGTGATCAGCCTTTATTATTTTTTTTTAAAGAAACACATTTCGGACTAAGTTAAACACTCACCTTGCAGTCCAGCCCAGGTCCACAGCCCTCCCCCAGCCCCTGACATGAGGCCCCGCGTTCCTTCCTGCCCGATTTAAACTTCAGCACACACAGATCTCCCAGACCAGTAGAGAGTGTTCGTCTGCGTTTGTTTACGGAAATGGCACCGCACTCCTGCGTGGCGCTGGGATGTAACGGGCCTGGCGCTAGGTCCTTCTTTTTACTGCTGCGCCGTATTCCGTTGAATGAACTGACTTCCGCTTATTTATCTGTTCTGTTGATGCACTTTTCAGATGCTTCTACTTTTGTGCTGTTTAACTCCGTGTGCCCTTGTGGGAGTGTCCCTGCACCGCCCCCCGCCCCTCCCCCCGAGCCTGAAGTGGGCTCTCTCCGGATTGATTTGTCTCACCACCCGACAGCCAGGTCACGGTCTCTCTGTCGCCCCCAGGTGGTCAAGGTGGTGGGCAGTAACATCTCCCACAAGCTGCGCCTGTCCCGGGTGAAGCCCACAGACGAAGGCACCTACGAGTGCCGTGTCATCGATTTCAGCGATGGCAAGGCCCGGCACCACAAGGTCAAGGCCTACCTGCGGGTGCAGCCCGGGGAGAACTCGGTCCTGCATCTGCCTGAAGCCCCGCCCGTCGCCCCCGCCCCGCCGCCCCCCAAGCCCGGCAAGGAGCTGCGGAAGCGATCCGTGGACGAGGAGGCCTGCAGCCTCTAGACTGATGCGTGCCCCGCCACCTGCCCACCCCACACCCCCACGGCTGTACAGAGTGCATGAGGAGCTGCTGGACCGCTGGGGACAGGACGGCCTGGGTCCAGCCACCTCCCCATCCCCGAGACTGCCTGTGGCCACCACCTGGGCCCTCTGCCCACCACCCCTTTGCTCAGCATGTAAGCCCCGTTCAGCCCTTCCTTTTCAGATCCCTCACATGACCTGGCTCGGAGGAGGTAGCCCTGGGCACCCAAGGGACAACCACCCCGGACACGGGGACGGGACACCATGCCGGGGCCAGGCTGCCCCTTCTGTCACCGGCTTCAGTGGCGTCCAGTATTTCGCTTTGCTTGCTTGCCCCCCAATCCTGTCTCTAGCCGGGGCCTCCCAGCCTTACTCTCCCTCCTTCCTACCACCCCCCACTTGGACCTGGGGATGTGGACCGAGACCCCTCCCTGAATCTGGACTTGGATCTTCTGAGCAGAGCTGGGGCCTCTCCCCTGGCAGAGAGACGGGGCGAGAGCTCCCAGGAGACCCTTGCTCTGGGGCTGTGGCCCATGAGAAGGGGCACTCACAGAGACCCTGGGAGGAAAGGGAGACGTCCCACTGCCTCCTGGCGGGTCAGTCACTTCAGCCTCCTTATACCTAAGACACAGCTCCCTGTCCACCCTCCAGGGCGGTGGGGGCACCAGGAACCTCTGCCCCGCCGTGCAGAGGTCCTTCCCCCTCAGCCCCATGGCCCCATGCAGAGTTTCGCACCAGCAGGACCCCTTTGAGGGTCTTTGAGACTCTCCCAGAAGCCCCCTCTGCCAGCTCCCAACAGCCCAGCCCCCTCTTGGGGTCCATGCCGAGTCCACCCAAGGGCCTCGGGCTGTTGGGAACCCAGGGACCCCAGTACCACTCCCCTCATAATTCCCGATCAGGGGGACACCCACCCCTGGTGATGTGTAAATATTTCTATTGGGCCCAACACTCCCTCAGAACTGGCTCAAACCTCTGGCCACCCCTCAGCAATGCCCTGGGGGGTGTAGGAGAGGCCAAGGGCTTTGCCCAGGGGTGTGTGGGTAACCCTGTATACATGATTCAATCCGTGACTACCAGCCAACCTGAATAAAGTGGTTTAAAGAAACCTCTGGGCAGTGTCTTTTTGGAGCATCTGTGTCTGAGAGCGGTGCAGCGGGGGAGGGGGAGGGCGTGGCCAGCCCGCACCCACGCCTCACTCAGCACCTTCTCACACCTGCTTTCTGCCCCCAGCACAGAGCAGGAGCTGCTGGGGCTCAGGGAGAGGTGAAGGAAAACCAGCATTGGTCCAGCACTAGGCACTCGAATCATTCTTAGATTTTGAAATAACTGTATGTACAGAAGAGTGTGCATAGACGTGTTGACACTGTTTTGTGGGGAAATAAGCTATAAAGCAAATAAAGGTGAGCCACCGCCGACCAACAGCATCCCGGAACAGAACCCCCAAGTCCTGTCCTGCTGTCTCCCTGACCTTAGCCCTCTCCTATCTTCTTGAACTTTACACATGGGGTCGCCCCATCTCTATTCTTGGGGCACCACTGTATTTACAACGTTCATCCATGTTGTCACGTGCCTGTCAGTTGTCCAGTTTTATCACTGTATAATGTTCCACGGGAGAAACAGCCTAGAACTTACCAACTTATTTATCTACTGGTGACAAGAGCCTGCGTTCCCACCCGAGTGCTGTTGTCACCAACCACAGAGCCCTGAGCCTCCCAGTCCGTGTCCCTCATTCCCAGGGCGGGTTTGCCGGTCAGAGGGTTAGGCCGGGACTGCCCTCTAGGGATCTCATTTCCACTTGGGAGGTGTCAACATCCCCTTATCCGGCCGAGGAAACAGCTCAGAGAGGCGGAATAGCTCGCCTGGAGCTCACACAGCTGAACTCTGCTCTGCCGGCTGGACCCCTCCCCCACCCTCTTCCATCCTGGGCTTTGGACTCTCTGGAGCTCATCCCAGCAGAGGGTCCCACCCCCCAGGGTGGTGCTGAGGATCTGCCTGAGCGTGTGTGGGTCTGGGGCTCTCAGGTCAAGCCCTGATAGGCAGTGTGGCCAGCTGGCCCCTCCTCTATGCAGAAATCACAGGCGCCACTCCCGCTGAGCCTGGGGCAACTGCCTGTCCTGAGCTCCCCGGCCAGCCATCTGGAAGGAGCGTCCCTCAAGGGCAGACGCCGGGAACTATTGAAATAATGACTGATGCCAGGTGAGCACAAAGCGGGTCCAGGCCTGTGCAGATGGTGACAGCATCCCTGAAGTTTCCAGATGAGGAAACCGAGGTTCAGAGGAGGGCGGGTCGCAGGATGGATGGATGGATGAATGGATGGATGGGTGGACGGATGAGGAAGCGAGTCAACCAGGCCAGGACAGAGGCGGGGCTCTGGACCTGTTGTGGAATCCAGGTGTCCCAGGGCTGGATGGACGGTCCAGGACCCATGGCCCTCGAAGGCCAGCGGCCAGCCTTTCCTCAACAACTACGATTCCCACTACCTCAAAGACAGCGCTCATTTACAGAACTCCTAGAGCGCATCTTCACCTTGCTTTTCCTTGAAGGTCATCCAATGCTGCTTCCAAAGCTGGCTTTGGAACATACGTTCGGGGTCCCCTGTGAAGGTTTTAGGATCCTCAAGGCTTATTGATGAGGCACCTGAACCCTTCAGTGTGAATGCCCATCTCAAGTGGGCCCCCCGAAACCAGGTTCCAGGAGGATGCCTACTCCACGCCTTACAAGAAGAAAAAAAATTTCTAGAAAGATGCTTATTTTAGCCACATCATGTGCAGCCCCGAAAGCCAGCAGGAACGGCATTTACAGCCAGAACTTTGGCAGCTGATAGCCGTGGGTTCCAATTTCCGTCCTGCCACTTATGAGGTGTGTGATGTTAGGCCCGCCTCCCCTCCCTGAACCTCCACGTTTCCTTGCAGAATTTAACGGGGCAATGTGAGCTCAGCGTCTGACCCGCCGAGGCTGCTCTCACCCACCAGCATGGCGGGGGGCTGGGGGACGCAGGGCCGGGAACCCGCACTGCCAACGAGTTTCTCTGCACAAGAAAGTGCGTGAGCTGCCGGGATAACACGCGTGCACAGCAAGTTGTCTGAAAAGACAGCCACCAAGTGGGGAGCTGTGGTCACTTGTAAGGAGCCCGATAGAAGGAACACGCCATCAGGCTGAATATTAGTCAAGGGCGACTGTTCTACCCATCACTTGATACACACACATATCTAATGAAAACCAACCAGGAAGCAGAAGAACGTAAAATGGGGGAAATGGAAGGATGCCAAGGTTGGTGGCGCTCCGGGTAGGTGAGCCGAGTGGCGTCTGAGTCCCGGGGATGCTGAGAAGGTCCTTTCCTTGGGAGATGAGAAGTGTTCTCCTTCCGAGGAAGCCCTTGCTGACGTCGGGGAGCACACCCTGCAGCCAGGCCCACCGGCCCTTCCCCACCCTACCCTCCCACCCTTGCCCCCCATACTCCCCCCGCCCCCGCTTAATTTAGTCCTGATTTAGTCTAAGTACCCACAATCCTTTGAAAAGGCCACTGGTCTCTGAAAAGCCTTGCCCACTCCCAGCCCCAGGGCGGGAATCTCGATGAACCTAAGCTAGGGGCCCTTCACCTGGAGTTCGCAGACGACCCCAAGCAAGGGCCAAGGCTAAAACACTGGCACTCGCAAACTGGCATGGGGCGGGGGACAACGACTTTTCGTTTCCGCTGACCTCCAACCGGAAGGCACCGTCTCCTTCCGCTGTGAATGTGAGCGACAAAGCACAGCGGCCGGAGCAGGAAGCCGTGACCTGTCAGCAGGAGAGGGCACAGCTATCTTCACAGCGCGGCCGGTTATTCCGGGTGTCTCGGACTGCCGTTCACACTCGTCACCGCCGTCGAGACTGCGGCGGTGATTACATCTGCCGCTGGGTGTTGTTATTTAATGCGCTAATAAGGAAGCAGGTTTATTCCTATATCACACTTTAAAAAATATATTTTGAAAGCCATATTCCAATATAATTGGTTTTGTAATCCTATCATTTTATTTTATGCAGTTAAAGACACTGTGCTGGGGAGGGCCTGTAGGCGTGGCCACAGTGTGAAAGGGGCCTTGGTACAGGGTGGTGGAGGGGCCGCGCTCTGAGCCAAGGCCAGGAACGCCGCTATCCCCCTCTGGGACTAGCTCTGGAAGTATCATATGACCCAGGTGTCCAATTCACAATGAGATGCCAGGGGACATCTGCTGGAGGGAGAGGGGAGTCCCTCCTGAGAAAGGTTCCTTAAAAGAAGAGACAAGGAAGACATACTTTCCTCCTCCGCTTCTAAGTGTCTGACATGAGACCTGGGAATTTCATCCGCCACTGGGCAGCTGTGGGGGGAACAGCTGATTCAGCCGAGATGCAGAAGTGGCCGATGGGAGAAGCCTTGACGATGCGGTTGACCTGGCAAACCAGCCAGGCCCAGAACCTCTCTACCTCTGGACTCCAGTTTTTAGCCAGCAGACCCTCCGTGATTTAGGACGATCGGGTCAGTTGTCATTTACTTGCAGCCAAGAGCACCTTCTCCAGTCCACCGTGCTAGTCCCGCCCCGATGTTTTCCACACTGTCCTGCCATCGGGGTGACATGGAGAAATAAGCCAGCTCCTCCTCCCACCCGGCCCTGCTGTGGGTTTGTCAGACCCTTGTTCCTTGAGGCTGAGCATCTTCAGGTCCTTCAGCTGGAGTCAAAAGGCACGGTGTTGAGGCCCTGACCTTCCTCTCACAGGTGTGTCTATCTAGGGGAGAGGTTCTCCAACTTCAGCACGCACCAGACTCCTGCTGACGTGTGTGAACGTTAACTTGTCCAAACACACACTCCAGCTCTCACCCCCACAGTTCAATAGGGCTGGAGTGGGTCCCGACAGTCTGCATTTCTAACAAATTCCCGTAGGATGCTGATGCTGCTGGTCTTGGGGACCACAGTCTGAGAACCACTGGGCCAGGTGCCTATGAAAGCAGGGCTCCCCACAGTGAGACCACTGCTCGAGACGGAGTTCGGTTAGTGCCGAGCAGAGTAGAACCATCACCTCCCTCAACATCCATAGCATGCTCCTATGACTCCGGCCCAAATCACAAACTGCTTTTTCCTACTGCTGAGCTCTGTGTTGCGAAAACTCTGAAAACCCGGATAGTCACGTGGCTCCTAATCTCTCCCCCTGTTCTACAGAATGGAAAATATCCCTCGTGAATGCTCACCATGTGCCAAGGGCTTTCATGAGTTATCTCATTTAGTGCTAATAACAACCCTGGAAATGGTCAGTTATCTATTTCTGGGGAGACGGATGCCCAGAGAAATAAAGAAGAAAAAAAAACAACTTCCCAAGGTCACCCAGCTGGTAAATAAATGAGGGCCCAGGATTGGAGCTGGGTTGCAGAGCTCTGTAATTAAGAACTCTCCTCCTGCCGAACAGCTTCTATTAATCAGCTGCCCTTTGGGGCCCAGGACAAATTTACCTAATTGCACCTCATCCAGCTCATTTCTCTTTTTTGTCTACAAGGTCATCGGATGCGATTTTTGTCAAATGCCCCGGGTTTTGTGAGCCTGCAATATCTCTTTCCCTTTCGCTCAGCCCATTCGCTGCCTGACTCTTGCCCCCGATGGAAGGAGAGCCGCCCGCTGACTTGCACCAGGACCCACGTGAGTCTGGAGAGCCGAAAGTGCTCACTGCGGGCACATTTTAACACAGGCCATTTTCTGGGCTACAGCTAACAAATGTTCCAATTTAATATGCAAATGCACCCCACGTGATTTAGGGTGTGCTGGGCCTTTATTGTTCTGGTTGCTGTTATGTTGATTTAGCCCGCAGCATTGTGGTTAATAATTTAGCAAGCAACCTTATTTTTTCATCTTCCTTTGTCCTCACGCCTTGTCCTTTCCCAAGTGAAGGGACTTAGGCCAGCCTGAACATTTAATCTGATTAACGATCAATCCTGGAAGAAGCGTAGCTGCAAAAGGAATCCATCCAAATGCTAGCGAAGGCTTTAAGTTCACGAGTTTTCAGCTTCTTGGTGCGAGTCTTGGTTTCATCATAAAGAAATGCACTGACCCACTTTATCTCCAGCAGTGCTTTTTGCCCTATGTTCTCGTTCGCCTGATGTTAACATCGTTAGACCGATTTTCTTTGGTAAGTATCCAGCTGGGTATCTTTTTCTGTCTTATCTGCAGCATGTCTGTGTCATTGTCTTTATAGCACAGCTTATAGCTGGATTTTGATTTTTAGATGCTCTGATAGTCTCTGTCTTTAACAGGTAAGTTTAATCCATTTATATTTATTGTGATTACTGATTTATTTGGACTTATTTCCTACCACCTTATCTGTGTATGTGTGTGTCTTGTGTTTTATATTGCCATGAGATTACTTTGGGGGGTTGGGGAAGCACGTGTGGTTACTTTATTTGTTTTTCCTGACTTTGGATGGATAGTATTTTTAGCCCCCATCCCTCTCCCTCCCCACTGATTTGAAGGTTGTAAATCACATTTCTTTAGCAGTTTCATTTTAATTTTTAAAGTCCTTTGCTACATATTTTCCTAACAACAGTCAGTATATCTATTTTTCTACAAGAAAACCTCTTTGACACAATGTCACTACCAACTCAACTGCCCCGTACCATCTTCCTTATTATTATTTAGAATTTTACTTCCACTGTTTATCACAAATTCGTATTTACAGAGTCAGAAATTGATTAGATTTGCCAACATATTTGGCCAATTTCCATACTTAGAGTTTTCCTTCTTTCACCCTACCTTTTGCTGACGCGCACACTTCAGCGATACTCTCAGTGAAGGGGCAGGTGGCAAACTCCCTTCGTTCATGAGAGTCTGCAGATGCCCGTAACCCGTCCTCCTTTTCCACTGTCCCCCCAGCTGGGCACTGAGCTGGGTGACTGTAACTCCCCTCTGCACGTTCAAGCGTTACTTCTCTGTCTGTCATCCATGGCTGCTGACGAGAAATCTGCTGTCAGTCCAATGGGCATTCCTTTGTAGGCGATTCTCTTTTCCTGTGACTCTTACGACTTTTCTCTGTCTCTCTGACATTCTGCTACATTGTTACAATGTTTCTGGTGGAAATTTATTTTTAACCATCTCGTTCAGCCCATGGAAAGTGTTTTCCATCTCAGGACTTTCTTTGGTTCTGAAATGCTCTCAGCCATCATCTAAATATTGTGTGATGGATATTGTACCCCCACTACATCCTCTGTCCTGTCCTGGAACTTCTGTTACATTTATGTCACCATCTGTCGATCTGCTTACCACATCTTCACTGCTCTTTCATATTTCCCGTTTCTTTATCTCTCTGTGTGGTTTTCTGGAGTAATTACTCAGGAGTATCTTTCAATTCACTAATTGTCTCTTCAGCTGTGTCTGATTTAGGGTTTATCCTATTTGAATACACTTTAAGAATGATATTTTTCATTTTTAGGATTTCCAATGGCTTCTTTCTCATATCAACAGTCTATATCTATTTTTATTTCATGACTTTTTTCTTTTTATAACTCCTTCCTTTCTAACTTTTAATAGAGTCTTAAACTTATTGTAAAGTCATCCCCAGCTGGCTCTGTTATCGGCACTTATCACAAGTGAATTCGTCTGCTAAGGAGTTGAGTCTTCGGCTGCCTCTCCCAGTATCAGTTTTCTGCACGTGCTTTAGAGTTTTGGTTTGCAGGATGATGTTGAGAGGAGTTTTCTGTCCACTTTCTTCCTTTGCACTCGTATCAACCCAGACCCTCAGGGCCCTAGTCCCAAAGCAGGCTTCCTATTGGCAGCTCAGGATTCCCAGTTTTGGTGACATCAGAGATGTCACAGACACAATTAATGGGTCGAGGTGGCTTGGTTCAGGTCCTAATGGCCAGACCTGCACCCGCTCCCATTAGCTAAGATACGGTTTCAAGCAGTGAGTCTGACACCAGACTTCCGGTTCTCAAAGGGTCCGTTGGTCCCCATTTCCTCTGCAGGCCTGGAATTCCTGGTCACGTCTGCCTGTTTGCGGAGCGAGAGGCTTCAGCTTCCACTCCGTCTGTGTTTGTTTCCTCTCTATTCCAAAGAGAAGCTTATCTGTTTGTGAGGGGGACTCTGTCATTTTATTTATTTAAGCATATAACTTACCTATTATTGCAGCGTATACACAAAGGTTATTTTTTCCCACTAATTCATGGCAATCTAATGAACTTTTCTTAGGTCAGTTTTATTGAGGTGTGATGTATATACAAAAGCACCAATTTTAAGTGTTTAACTCAGTAAGTTTTGATAAATATATAGTAATCAGCATTACCATCAAGAAAAGAAACTTTCACCCCCTCCCCACCCTCCCCGTGCTGAGTGGCCATCGGCCCCCTTTCCCAGACTCCAGCCCCATAGAACCACTGATCTGCTTTCGGTAGATCAGTCTTGGCTTTCCTGGAATTTCACATAAACCGAATCAGACAGCACACACTCTTCTGTGTTTGGCTTCTCACGCTGAGCACAGTGACTCGGAGATGTAGCCGTGGTATGTGTCCAATACTTCATTCCTTACTGTTCAGCAGTATTTTGTTGTGTGGATACATCACAATCTATCTGTTTTTCTATTGGTGAAACATCCGAATTGTTTCTCATCTGAGGCTATTGTGTGTAAGTTGCTACGAACATTCATCTACAAAGTCTTTGTGTGGACGTGCTTTCATTTCTCTTGGATACATATCTAAAAGTGGGATTTCTGGGCTGCTGGGCAGTAAGATCAGTGTATGTTTAAGGTTACGCCTAACTTCCAAACCGCCTTACAAAGTGGCTGGACCATGTGGCACTCCCCCCTGCAATGCAGAAGAGCTCCAGCTGAGGAGCAGAGGTTTTGAAAGCGCGAACTCGGCGTCATCTTGACCGGAGGGGGCTGTGAAAACGTTTCGGGAGGTACGGGAGGTACGCTGAGCAGCAGAATGCCGGGCCTGGCGATGAAGGCTCTGCGAGGGCACAGTCACCACGGGTCCCATTTGCTCCTGCATCCCCAGCGCCGAGCCCAGGTCTCGGCCCGTGGCAGGCACTCAATAAGGAAATCAATGAATAAAGATTTGTCTCTGGCTGACAGTAACGGTTTGTAAGGGTTGGGTCAAAGTTGGGACCTACTGCATTTTAGTTGACCAAAGGGAGTTTTTTGAGGCTCTGTGTTCTCTTTCCTAAATTTCACAAGATCCTTGTTTGAAACTAGTTGGCATTTCTACCCCATTACTGTGAGATTAACTCCCCCTCGGCCAAGCTTCTCCTTACAGCCCAGGACTCGTGCCCCCAGCACTGGGTCTGCACTGCAGCCAGCAGGAGGGATAAACAGGGAGAGAAGGGGACACACCCTCTCTTCAAGGATGTGTGCTTCACGTTGCAGGCCTTCTGCTTTTCTTCCACGGCCAGAGCTCAGTCACATGGCCACATGTAGCTGCAAGGGAGACAGCAACATGCGGCTTCTATTCAGACCAGCTGTGTGGCTAGATGAATACCAGCGTTTTTTTACTTAGAAGAAGGGCAGGTGAGATATTGGGTCACTTCTAGCAGGCCCTCCCCTCAGCCTGATTCTTTTGTCTTAAACCCCAGGCACTTTGAGCTCAATATGCTATACTATTTGGGAAATTTGTATATTCCTCAACTCCAGGGAGCACCTTTCAGTTCACGACCCCCTCAAAATGCATTGTCTCACTCAGCACCGCCCAGATCAACCACCCCTCCAGCCCCCCTGCAATGTTGTCTGCTCCAGCTCCTGGGCTGGGGAGCAGCAGCTGGCTGGAGGGCGATGCACTCAAAGAAGGGGTGTTAATGACGGGCTCTGTAGACCACCCACACGGCTGGCCTCCCTGGGGCCTGAGTGGCTGCCTTCTGGGTGGTCTGCCTGAGGAGCTCTGGTGGGTCCCATGGCTGAGCTCAGCCAAGAGCCGGGTCCCCTCAGCTGCCTTTCCCACCATCCGTCAGGCCTGGTCTCCAGGAAATTTAGCAGCTTACGGGGATGGGGCATGTCCCAGACCTGTGTGTCCAATACAGTAGCCATTAACCACATGTATCTATTTAAATCTGAGTTATAACAATAAAATAAAACATTCGCTCTCCCAGTTACACCAGCCACATTTCAAGGGGTCAGTACGGGGTCCATCCTAGCGTGGGACTCTGGGAGCCAGGGCAGGCAGAGCACAAAGCTCCGTCACCCTGCCCGAGGGGTGCGGAGCTGGGGATTCCATTCATCAACATTCAGCAGTCATTGCTGAGGGCCGCTCCCAGGGTGCTAATTTTCCCAGGACTTCTGGCCTGCCAAGTATGGAGACAGAAGGCCTTCCCTACTTGTAGAAGGTCTTCAGGCAGAGAGATGCGAATATCAGGCAGCCGGAAGTTGGCCAGAGCACACTGGGGTGGTAAGACCTGAGGGGTGGGGGCTGGGCATTCAGCACCGTGTGCTACGACCGAGTAAGGCCAACATGTTTGACCCCCGGCCTCATCACACACATGCACAAGCTCCTTACATGCCTCTCACACTGCTGCTTCCTTTCCCTCACACTCACCCTGCTCCCTCCTGCCCCAGGGCCTTTGCATATCCTGTTCTTTGTGTCTGAAACACTCTTCTAGGCCTTCCCATCCCTTTGTATCCAGTTCAGCCCTACTTATTCTTCAGATTGTGGCTCCAACATCCCTCCCTCCAGGTGCCCTTCTCTGAGGGACACCAGAGCCCCACCCAGGGACAGGATCCCAGCTTCCTGTCCCATCAGTGCGCCATGATATGTTTGAGAGGTTAGTTGAGTAACACTGACTTCCCCAGGAGACTGAGGAAGGGGTCTTGTGTGTCTTATTCACAGTGGCACATAGTAGGTCCTCGAGAAATGCCTGTTTAGATGAATGAATGAATAAATGAACAAGTGAATTCCAGTCAGGTTGACTATGACTCCCAGTAGCCAGAGAGGGAATTAACCAGCGAAAGACCCCAGGAGGAGGAGGCTAATTAGCAATTCATTAGGATCCATTTTCACGTCTGTAGTCGATGCTAATCACTTGTTTGTTTAAAACAGAAAGTTCTGCACTCATTAAATCCATTAGTAAATGAAAATGTTTCTCTGGGAAGTCTGGCCTCTCACACTGGAGTGTAAATTCAAGGGCCTCGCCCCGTTTTGTACGGACAGGCCAGCAGTCAGGGAAGCCCCTTCTCACCAGCTGAAAATTGCCCAGTCCTCCCTCCCTCCAAGCAGGACCTGAGGAATCTGCCTCTCCAACTCTCCGAGCTAAGTTCCTGTCCCTGTGAAATGGGTGCAATATTCAACTTCATGGCCGGCTGTGAAGATCTGAGGGAGCTGCATAGCCGTAGCCGGGAGGGTCCGCTCACACCTTGGTATTACCTTTCCCACAGCCCACAGGGGGTCTGACTTGAGAATGTTGCTACCCGGTTGCCACGGCCCCCCTGCCCCTCCGCCCCACAACCTGACCACTGTCTTGAACTCCACTGGTTCCGCTAACAAACAGGTTCCTCTCTCCTTACAATCGGCCCCGTTTAGAGGATGCTTCCTGACCTCACTGCACTCACCCTTGCTTTGCATTAGCTCGGTGAATCCAAGCGGCAGGACCCACCAGGCAGCCATCGTTATCTGCATTTGCAATGTGGAAACTGAGGCTTAGAGAGAAGAGGTGCTTACCAGGGCCTTTCTTCTGCCCCACGCTGAACACCCTGCTTCCGGAAGCTGCCTCTGATCCTGGAGATGGAAATGGTTGCTCTCCCCAGCCCTGCCCCTCGGCGTTCCCAGGGACCTGGTGCTCTGCAGAGATGCAACAGCCACCTCTGCCTGAGCGCTAACTACATACTAGGTTCCATGCTCGGTGCTTTCTTTTCATGCACTAAATCATTCAGTCCTCATAAAAAGTCTATGGGAGTGAACTACTATCATCATCCCCATTTCATGACGAGGAAACTGACTTGCCAAGGTCGCATGGCTGGTCAGTGTGGCGCAAAGACCATCTGCCGTCAGAGCCCACGCACTTCCCCTCTGGGAGGACCATTCTGTCCCCACATTGGGCCTCAGGACAGGCGAGGGGAGGGCTGGACAGTGGCCTGGCAAGGGTGGGCTCTGTCCTGCACCCACCCGGAGCCCTGCAGAAGAGCCCCTCAGAGCGACTTCCCCAGGGGCAGTGCCACCGACCCTCCCTCAGGCACCTCCCGAGTGCCCACTGGAAGTGGGGCTCCGACCCACCTCTGGGGCATTGCGCAGACCAGCCTCCCTCCCCCGAGCTTCCCCCTTTCCTTCAGTCTCCTTGCTGAGTGAGCCTGGGGACACGCTGTACCCCCCCGCCCAGAGGGGCCCTGCCCTCTGTGTCTAATGTGCAAGTACCGCGATGCTAGCTTAGATGGCTGCTTCTCCACGAAGCCTCTGTTTCCTTTCAGTTCAACCTCTGTGCTGCCATTTGTAACGCTAAGGTATCGTCATCGTCACCGTGATGACCGGCTCCCAGAGAGCACTGCCCGGGGCCAGCCCCGGGTCTAATTCTCACCATGCTCTCAGGGAGATGCTCTTCAGTCCCACTTCATCAAGTCTCAGAGCGATGAAGAGACTAGCCCACGGCCGCAGGGTCAGGGTTCACACCCAGGCTGCCGTCTTCAGAGGGGCGTTGTTAACCGCTGCCCCCGGCCCCCTCCCAGCACAGGCTTTACGGAGGCCTTCTTGCGACTGGCTTGCCTTGTTCAGCCCTCCTCTGAGCCTCCATCCTAGGAGGCCTTGCTTATGCTTATGTCCTTCGTCTCTGGGCCTGGCCCATAGAAGGCCTGGAAAAATGCCTGTTGAAGTTTCCAACCTGCAGATTTTGGATCCTCCTGTCCAAACCCTGATGCATCTGGCCATGTGACTCACGGTGTGATGTTAGCAGCCTCAGGTTCAAAAACTACCTTTGCCCCTTTACTCATGATTTTGGGCCCGTCAATGGCTCAGTCATCCTAATGAGAGCAAGGTGCAAGCCCCAGCCCTGTCCAAGGTGCTGAAGATGCAGGTGTGAGTGGGACCCTTCCGTGGGGGAAAGGCTGTAAGTCCCAGACAGGGCTGTGGCAGGGGCTGGGACAGAGGGCACTCAGCGGGATCCCTGAACCCTGCCTGGGGAGTCAGGAAAGACTCTGAGGCTCAGCCTGCTTCTCTCAGAGTCCTAAGGGGCTCGGACGAGCTGGAGCATGAATGGAGATCATCTCCCTGCACACACTCAGGGCCCATGGGGTGGCTGCCCGCACAGCGCACAACGCACAACGCAGTCCCTGAAGGGCGTCCTCTTTGCCTGTTGGACTAAGTACTGCTCCTCTCCCCCAGCCGTGGCTCTCCCTGAGAAACGCAGAGCACAGGTGAGGGGACCATGTGTTCCCCATAGAATCTCAGACTCATAAATGCCTTATATTCAATCACAAACTATTCTGTCAGTAACTTACCTATGTATATGACTAAAACTTGTAAAAGGGGTATAATGTGAAAAGATTTCTCATCACGGATCCTGTTACCCTTCCCAGAGGATGCCACTTGGTGGTTCTTTAGGGGACGTTCCGCACACGAAGGTCCCCTGTCCCCCATAAACAGCAGCGTTGCTCTGCTTGCCTTTTTCTCGCATACTGTGTCTTGGACAGAGACCCAGAGAGAACCAGCTCTTTCTTTTTAAAGGCTACGTGGCACTTAATTAGCCAGGCCTGTCTGGACGGACCTTCAGGTTGTTTTCAATCTTTTATTAATGCAAGCAATGCTTCAACAGACATTTTATTCATCATCTCTGCACGTGGACGGGGAATTCCACAAAGCAGGACAGCTGAGTCAGAGGGTGTGTGCGTCTCAAATTCTGAGAGCTGCGATCGTTTTATTCATCGTGTTATGTTGGTGTAACGTTCAGAGTGGGGCAAAAGTCGGTTGTAGTGGTGAGTATGTGAAACACCGAGTTTATTCCTGTGTCACTATTTGTTATTCTTGTATTTCTTTCCATAGGAACAGCTGTAAACCTGCTTTTGCCCCGCCCTGTAGTTCTTTTAAGTGGCCCATCCTTCTTCACTCCCTAGCAGCTCCTCCAGCTTGCTTTTTAATTCCGTATTTACTTTTAGGAAAGAGTCAGTGGTGACACGGATGAGTCCAGTCTGGAGTTTCTGTGTTGGGAGGGTGTGTTTCAGTCTCTTCCGGGTACACGTTCAAGTCCCATGCTGAGGTTATTTCCAACCTCTGCCTTCCAGTCTCTCGAGATACTAATGTAAAGCATGAGACATAATGCCTGGCACATGCTGGGCATTCAGCGTTTGTGAGTTTCTGTAAAAGACGATGTTGCCTGGGCATGTGCTTCTTTGTGCATGTGAGGGTTAAATTCTTAGAGGCGGATTTGCTAGTCCAGGGGTATGCTCAGTTACATTTGACAGGTCCTGCCAAATTAACCTCTAAAGGGTGTACCAATTTGCACATCCTTTCCCCCATACACTTGCCAACCCTTCATTATCCAATCACAGATGTTTTAGGGGCTGAGAGACTGATTCTTTCAAATTACCTAACAAACAGGGAAACTGAGGGCTTAGGGGAGGAATGCCCAAGGTCATCTGTGAGTGGAGGCACAGTGATTCCCATTTATGGCCTTCTGGCCTCTTCCAGGAAACTGGGCAGCGTCCTGGGTGGGAAGTGTGAGCACCAGGTGGGGACCATGAGGTGAGGAGGATGTGAAGATGGGGTGAAGGGGATGTGGGGTGCACTGAGGTCTGTCTACTCCGCACCTCTGCCTTGGGAATGCAACATGTTTTATTGCATGAAGAAAAACGTCTGACTGCCCTCACACAAGTGGCTTAGTTGGTTAGAGCATCATCTTGTATACCAGGATGCTGTGGGTTCGATTCCCAGTCAGGGCACATGCATAAGTTGCAGGTTCGATTCCCGGTCGGGGCGCATACAGGAGGCAACTGATCATTGTTACTCTCTCACATCAATGTTTCTCTCTCTCTTAAACCAATACAAACATATCCTCAGATGAGAGAAAAATTAAATTAAAAAAACTTCTGACTCTTCTCCACTACTGCCACTGCCTCCCCCAACCCCTCCAACATCCTTTCCCTTGGAAACGGCCTCAGAGATTCTGAAAGATGCCCTCCTTACTCCAGAGCCCGCCTGTGTGGGAGGAAGCTGAGGACGTGAGGGTACTGGCTGAGAGAGGAGGTTGAGACCCAGGAGCTGCTGTGCAAGAAGAATGGCAAATTATATAAGGAGGGAAGCCGCAATGGGGTGGTGGAGGCAGCCATACATCAGCGCTTTTTAACCCCTTCCGGCCGCAGACGCAGGCAGTCCGGATGCAGGGGGACGGCTGCAGTGAGAGACGCTTTCCTAACCGGTTTGTGCGGGAGGCTGTGAAGGGAGGACCGCACGGCTCCCTCCTTGCCCTTTGCAGACGGGCTTTATACTCCGGGTAAAACTGTCGGAAAAGGTAGAACAGCTCCTCATCCAGGAAATGATTCCTGTGGGAAATCAGGCTGCTTTTCAAGCATAATTTGAAAAGCTGCTGCCTCCAAACTTCAGTGGTGGCGGGGAGTGGGGGGGTGGGGAGAGAAGAATGCCATTTATAAAGCAATCAACGCTTCCACAGAGTCAGCCATCACTCAGAATTATTTTCTGAAATTTGGCCTCTATTCCTTCCTCTGGAGGGAAGGCAGTATGGGCACTGCTTCCAATCAAGCCCGACACAGAGGCTGGGCTAAGTCACACAAAGGGAGAGGGGCCCCGCGCTGTTCATCCCAGCTGGAGCTGTGGAAAATTATTTCCAGGGCTCCGCCACTCTCCGAACAAGCCGGAGGAAGCCTCATCAGAGGTTCCATTCATCTCACTTCTTACTTTTAAACTTTAAAGAACATATTTATGTGCCTCAGGTTGCTCATGAACCACGGCATGTCAAACAGTTTGGGGTTGATGGAAGAGGTACATTCTCTCGTCCTGGGACTTTCAGAAACACATTTTCATCGCCGGTCTCTCTCCCTTCCAATTTCTCCTGTATGCCGCCACAAGATGAATATTCTTAAAATGCTGCTTTCAACACATCACTCATCTGTTCAAGAACCTTCCAAGGCCACTTCTCGATCTCTTAAGGCCGGGATCCCCAGATCGGCAGTCAAGGCCCTCTGTAAATGTGGCCTCTAACTTCTAACATGCAGACTCCCCGACTGCTGGGCCCACAAATCTGGGGTGGGGGAGGGATGCCTGTCAACTTTGCCCCTCCCACCCTGGTAACCAAACGCAGCGTTGCCTGCTGGGAAAAACCACTCCACCCCAGCTCTCTCTCCATGTGGCTTGGGTGAGCTGACCTGACCCCCTGCCTCCGGGCCTGCCCATGAAAATCCTCTAGACCAGGGGTCCCCCAGAACGAAGGCAAAAATTCCCCTCCACCTATTCTGTAAGGCCTTGGGCTAAGGTTAATTTTTTCTCTTTTAAAAGGTTTTTAAAAAATCAAAGAAGACTATGCCAGAGAGACCCTATGGCCTGCAGAGCCTAAAACAGTCAGCAGCTAGCGGTTTCCAGAGACAGTTTGCCGACACCTGCACGAGGCTGGGTTCGGCGCTGGGCAGAGAACCAGCGGAGCCGAGGAGCGCCATGCTAGGACTGGGGCCATGCTAGGACTGGGGCTGCAGCTGCCGGCGGAAGTGCACACTCTCCCAGGTTTGTTAACGGAGAGAACAGAAGCCTGCAGCTAACAGGTGGCCATCTCTCACACTTCACAGAGACAGGCTGCGAGAAGACAGCCAACACGGGGAGAGCAGCATCAAAAGGTGGAGGCGGCAGCACGGGATCTGGAGCCGGCTGGGCCTTTTGGTTATGAGGCCGAGACATTTCCTTTTGCTCCAGCCAGTTTCAGTTGGGTGCCCAGTCAGTCACAACTAAGGAAGTTGTGACGGACACAGACAGTGGCAGGTGTGGCTGGGTGCCTCTGGGCATGTTATCCTCCATGTCTGGAATGCTCTCTGTCCTCTCCCCGGACCAAGTCTGCCCATCCTACCCCGATCTTACCTCCTCTTCTGCTGTGGTTCCCCCCTACCCTGCCCCACCCCCTTAGCTCCTGGGCAGTTTGGAGATTTGGCCATCTACTTCCTCAGCTGTAACTGATTGGAGGAGGATGCTGCGCATCCCTAACTAACCAAGCCATGAGCTGCGGGAGCCTAGGGAGGAAGAAACCCTCTGTAAACCCTCCTGCATTTCTGCCTCCCGAGGCAGCCACCCCAAGAGGCAGAGGCAGCAACGCCATTTCTGAGATGGGACAGTGAAGTAAAGTGAGTCGCCCAAGGTCACACAGTTACCAAGAGGGAGAGAGTCAGAAGCAAGCTCCGGATCTGATGAACTTGAGATCACCCTTGCTCTTTCCACCACGTGGTGCCTCCCGAGGACCACATCCGCCCCTTCACAGGACCCCTGGGTCCAGCGCTCCACTTTCCTGAGTCCTCTGATGCCTGCGGGTCAGAGTTCCCATGTCTCAACCTGAAATTCCAGCCCCACCCCCCGCCGTTAACTCCCAACTGCAGCCAAACCAGGACTCGAAAACCCTGAGTGAGAAGAGAACCCCTCATCGCACCAGCAGGTTTTAGCACAGGGAATGAGCATTTTGTGACACCTACGTTCCCACAGACTACATTGAATCAGCTGGACAGGTTCAAAATTAAAGTTGCCTGAATATAATAACTGGAGAGTCACTCTAATTAGTTTTTTTTTAATCAAGTGCAACAACCTGCCTGCAGGAATCCAAACGCAACTCAGGATGTATTCTCCGAGGAGAGATGGGTTTCTGGGACACCATGGCAAATCCTCCCACGCTTCCCCGAGCCCCCGCCCCGTTTTACAGAGGCAGCGGGTGGGTGTGTCTTTTCCCTGCCTCCCGTACTCCAGGCCCCCTGGGAAGGCCCGCAGCTTTCATCTCCCTGGCGCTGGTAACAGGCTCCACAAAGCTCGCCACCTGACCTGGTTGCTCATCTGTCAGGATCTAGAGACTGAATTAGCCTATGACTGTGCCCGCCCCCCCGCCCACCCCGTGGAATCAATGCTGTGAATCGCTTTACGATCTCAATTAGAGAGCATTCTCTCCCTTTCCCAAAGAAAAACCATCCCAGAATTTTACAAACTGCAGGAGTGGTTATCTGTCTTTCAGGGGTTCTTAATTTGGGGTCCCTGCAGGGTCACACGTGAAGCCCCCGGAACTGCGCATAGAGTCCGGTGAGGTCAGCTGAGCAGATGCAGCAGAGGAGGACGTGGTGTGTGACTGGACTTGGGGGTGCAGTGCCCTCCCGGGAGTGACACGGGACAAGGAGGAATGTTTCCGGGTAGTGGATGCCTGGATTTCATCAGATTCCTCGGGGGCAGGGGGTAAACAGAATCCCAAGAGATTACAAGCTCTCCTTTCATCACACTGAATACATGTCTTGAAAAAAAGAAAAAAAGAAAAAGAAGCCACTCTCCCTCTGGCTCAATATCCCTCTTCGCAGGTGGGAGGAGTGAGGCCCAAAGCGGGAAGGCCCCCAGACCACAAGGCAGGCTGCTGCCACCTGGACCTGAGCCGGACACCCTATCGCCCTCGCAAGAGAGGCCCGGAAAGGAAATCAGGGGGCCCCTCCAGAACTGGCAAGGGTCCCCATGCCAACCACCTGCTGGGGTTTCTAGAGCCTGGGGTCTCTGCAGGGTCACATGACCTAAGTCACCAGGGAAGTTAGCTGGACAGTGCCTCCCCTCGCATCTGGCTCCTGGGACCCTGCAGCACTTGTGTGTCCCTAAATTTACATCATCTACATGTTTTAAACCACCTGGCTAGATATCAAATATTTATCCTGCCTTTTCACACTAACTCCTTCAAGGTTGCAGCATGGTGCATGGAGGGAAGGCTCCCTCACACAGCTAGCTACCC
>CM052547.1:77522062-77648441 GCA_028533065.1 Trachops cirrhosus
GAACATGCACTCATTTTTTAAAAGTCACCCAGTTTATATGAAAAACTTCAAAGTGAGCTCTTGATCATATTTTCATCCAAGCAGTGTCTTTATTTTATTCTCTTCCAAAGAACAGGTTAAGTGCAAAGAGCTCCATCTCATCGCTCGAGGTGAGGGAGGCGCGTGTCTGTGATGCTGTGTCTGAGGACTCCCGGAGTGACACTTCCTTGTGGTCCTCGGGGTCCCGGTGTGCAGGACAGGCCTCTGGCCCTCGTGTCCTCGCGCTTCCAGAGTGTGTGGGGAGAGGGCTGGCCTGTGAGGCAGCTGGGGCCTCGGGGATAGTAAGCTAAGGAGTTAAGCCCTTAAGGGCTGCCAGACAATGTCATCTGAAAACACCAAGTATGAAATGTAAATAACAGTCAGCTACTTTCCTTCAATCCAATTTCTGAGCAGTTGCGTGATCGATCAATTTATAAATTGATTGGCTGTCTAATCCACCTTCGCAGTCCTCTCTGTGGCTGCCGCGGCCTCCGGCCGGGTGGGGACAGCCCCAACCCGCTCCCTGCAGCTCCCGGAGCAGGAGGAGCACGTTGGCCGCATGCGGGCTCTGCTGCCCCGCGGCCCCCCGCAGCTGCACAGGGTGCAGGGAGGGGTGGGGCGGTATGAACTGCTCAGGGCAGTAAAGTTCATGCAGCAGGAACCAGGTGGAGTCCGGGTCCACCCTCATCAGGTGGAGGAAAACCCTGCGGAGAGATGGACAGCAGTGAGGGGAAATGTGGGGTTGGGGGGCACAGGGAGGGCAACCGGCTGGTGCTCTACCCAAGAGGCTTCTTACTGGGCTATTTCAGAAAAAAATGCTAAGACATCAAGTCACTTGAATAGCAGAGCAAACCCACTTAGTTCATAAGACAGGGCCGTTGGATGGTCCCAACACCTAACAGAAATAGAGGGAAAGAGTTTCATATCCCTTGACATACAGAAAAAAGTAATTAGTCTGAGCAGAACAACACTGACATCAAACAAGATCTTGGCAAAGAAACTGGCTAAGATCTGGGGCGTAAAGCAGGAGTTTTCACAAGGAAGAAAACTGACCAGCCCACCCTGCACAACAGGCTCCACTCAGCTCACAGGACCCGCCCCAGGCAGGCCCTCGGCTCTGCCCCCCCACCCCCCAGCTCACCGCTGCTCTGGAACTGGCCCTTTCTGGCCACGGGGCGCCATGGATTCTTGGTGGTTTGGACATGCTTGTACAGGGATCAGAGCGTCATTCTCTTAGGACCAGCTAAGACCTGTCCCGTGACCTGGGCAGAGAGGCAGGGCCCTGATGTCCCACACGTGACAGACACAGCTGCAGGGCCCAGGCCACCTGACGGCACAGGCCCACCACATGTGAGCCTCTGGTGGCTTGAACCGTGGGATGACAACCCTTGCCTCCTACCCGCTCACATCCCACTTCCGAATGATCAGCCTTGTGCGCAGGGCCACTGCACCAGGCAGTCCGAACGCTGGCCTCATGCACTTGACTCAGTAATCCAGAGTCGGGCTTTCCAACCCCAGGAAGGATGAAGCCCCTCCCTAGCTGGGCAGCTCTCTCTGGGTGGGCCTGCCCATCTCAGCTCACGTATCACCTGCTCAGAGAGGTCCAGCTTCTAGGACCACTGAGTCTAGGGCTGCCCCTCGTCTGTTTTTCAGGACACCCTCCCTGGCACTCTTCGAGTACCTGTCTATTGGCCGTCTCCCTCCCTCACCATGCAAGCTCCTGAGGGCAGGGGCCCTGTCTGCGTGGCTCACTGCTGCCTCCCAGCCCCGAGCAGGGTCCCTGGGAAACTCTTCATCAGTAGGAATGGAACAGGTTCTCATGCTGAGTGAGTGGTGTCTTAGGTTGCACACTAATGACGGAAGGTGGCATCCCTCTCTGGAATATTTACATTCAGAAGGATCTGAAGGACAGCTCAACTGCCCACCACCACGGAGGGACTAAGGAACATCACTGGCAGGATTCACATGACCGCAGACATCACTAGCTAATTGGCCGTGGAAGATTTCTCAACTCGTCTCAGTCTGTCTCCTCATTTCTAAAATGCAGATGGCCCTGGCTGCTGCAGCGCAGTGCAATGAGCGCCGGCCTGCGAACCGTAAGGCTGCCGGTTTGACTCCCAGTCAGGGCACATGCCTGGGTTGCAGGCCAGGTCCCCAGTTGGGGGCGCATGAGAGGCAACTGATCGATGTTTCTCTCCCTTCCCCTCTCTAAAAACAAAAAAATAAAATCTTGAAAAAAAAATGCAGATGTATTTCATCCAGGGGTTTGCAGATGCTGAAGCGAGGAAACACAGATCCAGCCCTGCACCGTGCCTTGCGTGTGATTCCTATCTACCAGCTAACAGAGGACACGGTCGATTTGATGGACCCCATCGCATCCTTAATGAGCGTTCCTAGGAGCCTCTCCCATACAACTGGGCATCAAATAGGAACTTAAATGCTTGCTAAACAAAGCCAAATTCTGGTTTTTAATTATGTTAATCTGAAAAGCCTGTGTGCTTTTGCTTTTTTTCCCAGGGTTTAATATTCATAAGGTGGAGGGGGGCACTTTGAAAAATTTCCCGGTCTGTTTTGTGCCTAAACAATTTAAGTTTTCTTTATTTAGGATAATCTTGTGTTTATAACCTCAGCGGTAGATGCTGGGGAAGTGATTAGAATATTCCAATTCTTCGTTTCCACTTCACCGCAGAAAGGAGATGGGGCCTGCGTGGGAAACAATTTTTTGTTTAAAAACAAAAATATCTTTGATAATTACAGTGGCAAGGGAAATTAAGAAAAAACACACCAAAACTGGGAAGCAGACTTCTATTTACACGTGACACGGCTGACAGTTTTCCCCGGTGCCAAAGACTGTTAGAATGCAAATGGTTTCATTTGATTTTCCTCCTCCTTCAACTGGAACAATTTCTCAAGCTACAGCGTGGCACATTCTCAGCTTCAAGGGATGTTTTGATCTGGGCAACACCCAGCAAAGTGATGCCATGGCTCAGTCGACGTCCAGGGCGTGAAGACGCTGCAATGTTCGTTTTCTGAGCCCTTTTTAACATGCTAAGTGCGAGTGCTGTATTCGTCCACGGAGGAGGAAAATCTCGCTGCCCTGTGAGATCTCTAAATAAGATGCTAACCGGGAAGCAAAGTAAAAACGTGTATGAAGTTCACCTTTTATTAAGCAAAAGCCAAACTCTTGAAAGAATTATTTTGGGTCTCATTTCTTAGCTCTTAAAGGCATGGAGTCCGCAGTGTGACAGGCACTGATGAAGTTCCTTCTCCCACCTCTGGGGCTCAGAACAAATTATTTTGCCTCCGTAAACCGTTTCTTCCTCTTTTTCCCAAAGGAAGGCAATCACACCCACCCCGCCCTTCTCACAGGTTCCATGCGAGGCTCTCCGGAGGTGAGGTGCAGGAAAACACTTTGAAGTGTATAATGAAAACACTGTTCCTTCCAGAAAAGGGTGTGTGTGTGTGTCTGAGGAATAATTATCACTACCAGCCCTAACACTCTGCCATGCCATGGAAGATTCTCAGACACTCTGAAAAGGGTAAAACATCTGTCTTTGGTTTCACTCACAATTTCCTTCATACGGACTTGGTGGGGTCCCAATTCTCGGCCAACTGGGTTCTAATTTTGCCCAGTATTTTAAGGAAAAAATGAATTCAATCCTCTTTGACTTCTGCAAGCCCAAGGTCAGAAGCAAATACCGTGCCATGCAACCAGGCGTAGCTGGGCTTTTGCTGAACTCAGACAAATTCTGAGCCTGGATCCTTGTTCACTTTAAGCTCCTGGGAGCTGAGCCTGAGACCCAGATCTTGTCTGAATGCTCAGAGGCCCGGCTGTGCCCCAAACTCTGGTACCACTTGGTCCTGGGCCCAGTTCCTGCCCACCCTGGCTCTCCAGGAGAGCAGACCTCGAAAGCCTTTTCTGCATAATCAGAAGCCACAAGACAAAGACCAGGCTTCTGCTTTGAAGTGACTGCAGGAACTGCCTGGGAAATGTTCCTAATACATCTTGAGACATGGCAGAGATGGCTGTTGAACATGCCAAATGGCCAGCTCCATCTTTTTTCATACCCAAAGAGAAACACTTTAAAATATATATGTGTACACGATTTTACTTCTGAACAAAAATTTCTTTCTCCTTCCCCCAGGCCCAAATCAGTGGCTTCAGGGAGCACAGTTATCAAGAGATTATCCGGTCCCCAGAGTCTGGGGAGGCACTCAGCTGTGCCCCACGCCTCCCCGTGTCCTGAGGCGAGTGATTATCTCTCAATAACCTGTAGGGCCGTGTAGCTTAAATGATAACTTGACTTTAAAAAATTTAGAACTCGCCGTTAGGCAGTTTCTAAGCAACCTCTGTTTCCATGGCAAAGAAGCCTGGTGTTTATACTGATTTTTCACTTAAAATGCGGTTTTATTGAATTTCACTTCATGCAGGCAGCCATTTCCCTGCATTTCAGCCCTATCTACAATTGACGGGTATCAGTAAGTACCTAATAAACTCCAGACGCCAACCCAACAGAAGCGGCTCATTCCTTTATGATCAATACCAGGGTGCTCTGGGTGACAGAGCTGGGGGCAAAGTGGCCTGGCGAGGTAGGAAATGTGCTACCAGCACCCGGTCAGCTGAGTCTGGGCCCCATCTCTCGTGGTTTACCCAATGTTCCTAGCACCTGGGTCCGGCCAGGCACTGTGCCAGGTGTGTGGGACACAAGGGTGGGTGGATGGACAGAGACTCTGGCCTCCTGGCTCCCTGTCTGCTGGGGAGGGCAGACTAAGCACAGAGGCCCGTAGTGCCATGTAGAGAGGCCATGCCAGGAGTCACATGTAGGGGGGAGCCAGGAAGGAGGGGATGAGGCAAGTTTCTTTCTTCTCTGTAAGGAGGGGGGCATCAGTGAGTTCTAGGGCCCCTTCCAGATCCAAGTCTACAGCGGTTCGCAAGCATGGGCCCTGATCACAGGCCCTGTCCCCCAAGTGTGGCAAAAGCAGGAAGAAAGCCCCTCTGCTGTGGATGCAAATACCAGAGTGTGTCCTCACCATCACAGTCCAGACAACATCTGCTCACAGGGAGCTCTAGAAAACCACCAGCCAATCAAGGCCCAGTAAAGCTAAATAAACTGTAACCGAAATTCAGAGCTTCCAGCTCTCCTGGGTGACAGGCTATTCTTTCTCTGTCAATTACTTGCTTGAGGGATCTGCTGCTTCTTGTCTCTTTCTGGATGTATAAAATGCTCTCATGAGCTGTCTGTGTAAATGCCAGTGATAAAGAACTTGTGGCTTCGTGATCTGTTTATTTATTTATTTATTTATTTTGGGCTTCTAAAGCAGTTATTCAGGGACGTCTCCGCAGGAACACGATACAGACCGTCTGTACGTGGGCACGACTAAATGCAATCGGAAAATCAACGCACTTGCTGGAAAGTGAGCAGATTCACAAAGTTATTTTAGCTTCCCTGTTACTCCCTCTCTGGCAGAACAGCCTCCACGCTCTTCTTTCCTGAGACGCCATACATGCTGATGCTACAAATGAGGCCGTGCGTTTCCTTTTAAACAAATGGATGCTCAGGGTGTCGACGTGTCCTAGCCAGCAAGCAGTGGGCCGACGCTTCTACACTCGGTAATTTACTCTAATGGGTCTTGGTTCATTGGTTAACCAGTATTTCAAGCCCGTCCTTTCTTGCTATTCAATTTAGCTATCTTCCCCTGCACGGAGGTCGTTTTTTGTTTCTAAATGCTGAAAATGGAGGATTATGACTTGAAGCAACAATTTACTTTCTAAATAAATACTACCAATTACCTTTGCAGCTTATGCATTCTCATTAGACTTAACTACGTCCTGTTCAAGACCATTCATCTATCAATCTAACTCCAGCACACATATTCATACCGAGGCTGATATTAAAAATATTTCAGGACAAGGGGACAGGATTTAAAACCATAAACACCAGTAGAAGCTTATGATGCTAATCGTGCCCCTAAAGTACCTCAAGACAAAGTATCATAAATGCAGAGGAACGACTCCATTGCTTTGTGCATATTTAAAAAGATACGGCACTGAGAGGACCGATCTGTTACAGGCAATTCAAAAATGAAACAGAGCCTAGAGGGGTTTTAAGTCCCATGGGGCGGGATCATAAAGAGCCCCTTCCATCCGGCCAGCTCTCCGGCCTCCGGGCCTCCTGCAGGCCCAGACCCCACCACGGTGATGATGCTGCTGGGCGCAGATCTTCCAAAGTGGCCCTATGTCGAGCAGCAAGACGGCTGGCTTGGGCCTTGACCCCGGCTGGCTGACTCTCAGGCCACATGCAGTGTTTCTTGCTCCTCCCTGGAAGATTCATACCACTGGAGATAAAGACATCCTGGTAGCAGCCCACCTATTTTGCACCCCTCCCCCTGGACTGTTT
The DNA here is from genome assembly GCA_028533065.1 of Trachops cirrhosus. Lineage (NCBI taxonomy): Eukaryota > Metazoa > Chordata > Mammalia > Chiroptera > Phyllostomidae > Trachops > Trachops cirrhosus. The sequence goes on from CM052547.1 coordinate 77,528,479, forward strand.
TCCTGGAACCCACGCTCTGGCACCAAGCCAGCAGCCTCTGCTGATGGATGCTGCGAGAAACAGCTCTGGGGAATGTACTTCCGTATTTACTGAAAGGCTGTTAGGGATATTACTCACAACGATACCCAGTGTTCCTCTAAGACGACCCATGGAGAAATTTTTGTAGGGTTCAGTACCAAGGAAAGCGATGCTTCTTTCTGAAAAGCTTTCTTTCCTACTCCAGCAATGACCAGAATTGTAGCTCTAGACCTGCACTTTATATAATAACCTCAACCCTGGTTTCACCTTGGTTTCCTCTTTTTTTTCCTGTTAAGAAATTTGTTCACTTCCTATTCTCCTTGTTGCATACACTTAATTTGTAAGATGCCCTAGGTCTTTTTGGGAATAATGAGGAAGTTTAAATAATGACAACTACTATTTTCTCACTTTTCAGTCTGTGCTGATATTTTGTGCTAAATAATAATCTATATGACTTTACTGAATCCTGGCAATAACTGTATTAGGAGGAAAATAAGAGATATACTTATTCGAGTCTTATAGATGAGGAAACTGAGACTTTGAGAAGTAAATTAGTTTGCTCACAGTTACACTGCCACTGAGCAGCAACGTGAAGCCAACTCTAGCTTAGTTTTCATCTTTGAAATCTTCCAGCTCCTACCACAGTCCCTGGCTTACCCCTCAAAATCTCTTAAATAAATACACACGTAATAAGACAACCAGGGCCATTTTCCTGACTACTTTACTAGGTACCGAGACCATCACATTCCCTCCGGCTGCTTAGGTGTTCAGGACAGACGACAGACCACAGACCACAGACCCTACAACGGGACAGATGGCGTGGAGACCCTGTGGTCTGTCCAGGCTCTTGATACCTGAAACCCACTTCGTGCAGAGGGTCCAGCTACCAGGAGCATCGAGAACATCCCGGTTCCCGACCCAACACAGTATGTACACGCACATCCCAGACTTGCCTTTCCCACCGGGTGGTAAAACGGCCCACCCTGGCAGATTATCAATCACACGACAACACCGAGGAAGCAGGGAAAGGATGGGCAGCACAGCTTTAAGCAGCACAGAGGTCCCTGTCTTCAGATCCGAAACCTGGCAACCCACTTTGTTTGTAATCTGCACGGCAGATGTCTCTTATCTTTGACACCAGGAAATCATGCCTATATATGCACAGCGAACGGCCTCAGATCTGAGTGTATTTTTAGAACAATGAGGCTGGAAAAGAAAAGCAGCAATGCCTGTCAAAAGATGGATAATGGGAAAGCTAACTACTTGGGTCTGGATTTGTCAACTATTAATCAAATGTCAAAAGGAAAAATATTAGCAGTGCCTTCATTTCCACGTTGGGTGCAATTCAAGGGGGAAGCAGCTTTGCAGCCCAGCCTCATACCAACTGCCCACACCATTTAAGGAGATGAGCTACTAATTTCAAGCTCAGCTGAACTAACGGATCACCTCTGTGACTTCTGATCCGTTCGAATATAATAGGCTCAGGTGTGGGTAGAGAGAGGCGCAGGGACCCTGACAGGGATGAAATGAACGCGCCTGCGCCAGTCTGTATGTGTCCAGGGTTTGAAGGCACCGGCTGGCTCTTTGATGGGCTGGGATCCGACTGCTAGAAAGCAAGCGGGGAAGTCCGTCAGTAAATGAGCCTTCGAGCCCGGTAGTGACTTCTCAAACGAACAGGCAGTAGAGGCAGGTGGCATAATTAACATGACACGATCACTCTGAGGCGAAAAACTGTTCCAGTCTTGGTAAAGATGAGGCAACAACAGCAACGAATACCACGCCCGAGTGTATATGCATATGCACGACACATACATAACACATCGTACACTTGGCAAGTTTCTGTATCCCACACGGGTGTGCAAACACACATAAATACACGTCTGAAACTAAGTGCCGTGAGGGCAGAGGCCTCCCTCCTGGCTCCCCGCTGTTTTCAGTGCCTGGACCAGTCAGCACCCGACACACAGCAGCTCCTCGGCTAATCAGCGAACGCCAAGTAGACGCCCTCACATATTAATGCAATTCATCTGCACAATGACTCTGGGAGGAGGTGTTACCACCACCCCATGTTTACAGAGGAAGGAAATGAGGCAACTACATCATTTGCTCAAGGTCACAGACCCAGTAAGATCTGAACCTACATTTGTCCACTTCCAAGCCTGGTGTGCTTTGCCCTCATATACAATGGCTAGGCAGAGGATGCTGGGAGGGTGCCCCACCCCCCAAACACACACACACACACACACACACACGCACGCACCAAAGGCTGCAGCATCCAGTCCTGGCACAGTCACCAAGGTGACCAGCTGGTCACTACCTGTTAGCACCCTGCACCCCCACCTGGACTCTGGGGCTGGCGGGTGGAGGTACGACTAGGGGTGAAGACCAAGTGGCCTAAAACCATTGTTCCTCAACGTGAGTCTTGTTGCGCACGGACTCCATCTTTTAAAAACAGGTATTGCTCTGTGAGTTCTTTATAGCCCTGGGGTGGAAGACTCACTGGATGACTGAAGACGTCCCTGCACAAGACAGGGAGCCTCAGAGGCTGCTCAGATAGGCCCAGCAGTATGGTTTTAATGGAATTGAGTTGAACCAGGCTGAGCATGTACTGGCTTGAAGGAAAAACACAGAGATTCGCGGTGTGTGCTTGCATCTCAAATTCCTTTCATGTTTGGGAAGGAAAAGCTCCATGGCCAGAAAGGCACAGAACTGTGGAGGCCCACTGCATGCTGGGAGATATCTAAGAGGCTTCCAAGCCCACTTGGGAATTGAAATCAGTTAAGTTTGCCTGTGCCAAGGATGAGACTGGGGCGTAGTTGATATGACCTGTCATTCTATAATCCAATGCTTACCCTCAGGAGCACCACCTTATTTACAGCTTGTGCTATGCTCGCCCCTCCTCCTGACCCCAAGTATGATTTTCTCATTTGTTATCCATTGAAGCTATTTAACTAGATGCACTTTGGGGGAGCTGGTATTTTTCTTGCATAGCCAGTTAACAGTGACACCTGGTGGTAACATACAGCAAGGTTATACCCTACCCCCATCCCCACCCCGCCCCCAAGTTGCAAGATTTATGCCCCTCCTTACGAGGCACAGTCACTAGATAAAAGCATTAAACTGGAATGGCATCTCCCTTCTCAGCATTTACAGCCTCGGTTATATCAACCACCCCCTGATCAATTTCCATTTCTAGAGTTTACAGCCTGCCACCAAGGCTATATTTAATGTGACAAATTAAAAAAGCAAACACAGGCTTGGTCATTCTTTGGAGCCGGGAAAAGCAAACAGAAGGAAGGAAGCACCCGAGTGTACTGCACACAAAGAGGAACCTTTACAGAGCCGCCGCGTTTGCCTCCATTCCACCTCCAGGGCAGCTGCCCACGGAGGTCCCGTCAACCCGCCTGCAGACCTACAGGCGCTGGGGCTCACCCCCCTCCTCTCACTGCTCCTCACAGGTGCCCCCACCAGCCCTGTCAGACGGGGGAGCCCCGTGCAAGGCGAGCTGGTCATCTGCCCAGTGTGGAAGTCACTACCTTGGAGGGACAGCTTTGGCTTTACCGGTTCTTCTGAGTGCTGAGCTGAGGCTGGAGTTTTTGTAACCCTCTGACTAGAGGGCTCCCCCTCGGGCCCTGGCAACAAGCACATCGGCCTGGTCTTCTCCCATGACTGACTGCTGTGTGGGGAGCACTGAGGGGCAGGCGTGGAAGCAGGGGACCGGCAAGGAGGCCTGTGCAGTCATTCAGGAAGCAGAGGAGGATGGCCTGGCCTGACCTGGAGGCTGGGAGGTGAGGAGAAGCAGACAGTCTGAGACAGATTTTGTAAGTCAGGCAGACAGGCTTCACTGCTGGAATGGGTGCGGGCGTGAAGGAAAGGGAAGAATGGAAGACAAACAGCGAATGGATGGTGTGGCCCTCTGCTGCCCTGGCTCATCAGTCCCTGCAGGTAGGCCTGTCTCGGCGCCAGCCGGCCCACCCATCTCCCTCTCTCCGCTCGGTAATGAAGCTCACGGAGACCAGCTTTCCCACTGTCTCAGGCTTCCTCTCCCACTTAGAGAGCTTATTAATTTCTGAATCAGGATGCCAAATCAGCTCCGGATCAAGGACAACACTGATGTTTTCTCCCCTGACTTCAAAATAAGTGTGCAGATGATGTATCTGTGAAGCAATCAACCTTGCACCTCCTCCCCTCCCAGCCCGGCAAAAGGAAGGTCATCCGACTCAACCCCACACGGAGTGCCACGGAGCAAACAAAGGCGCTGCAGTCAAGGGGCCTGGCTGCACTTTCCTCCTCCCCGGCACCCTGAACACCAACCCAACATTCGGCAAGGCCCAGTTCTCGGTTTAATTGGTTTTTGTGGCAAAAAAAAAAAAAAAAAAAAAAAAAAAAGAAAAGGAAAGGAAATGAAAATGGAAAGATAACGAATTGCAAATATTAGCTTATCTGTTGGGTCTAAACTCAAAGGACAAGAAAGGGTGGGTGTAGAGGGAGGAGAATGGGGCAGGGACTGTGAAAATCAGATCTTTGTAACTTCTGGTTGTAAGAGGCACACAAAAGAACTTACTTCGAGATGAACTCATTATGGTGTTGACTTGTACTTTAAATCACGCACAATCAGGCTCCAGGACACTGCCCAGGGGAGGACCATTCCTCCCCAAATCAGCTGTCTGAGGAATAAGAATGTCTGGGGGTAAGAACTGGGTTAGGATGCACCCCTGTGCTGGAGAGGCCTCGACTGACTCTGTGCCTAGGGGATGTGATGGGAAAGAGACAGAAAGAAAAAGGAGACCGGGGACATCAAGTGTAAAAAATTGCAAAGGACAATAAATCAATTCAAAAAGATTTCTATCAGACCCAGAGAGCAAGATGGCTTTCCTCCTTCCCCAGTCAGAGTGGCCTCCCGGCCTGCAGGGAACCAGATTACTCCCGCCCCACCAAAGAAGACTGGGGATGTTTCTAGAAGCCTCAGAAGGGGAAGGACTGTTTGCTCAGGACACAGAGCTGCAGGACACAGCGCCAGGCCAGGCAGTTCCGGGGCGCAGGCTGCTCCCAGGTGAGAGGAAAGCTGGAGAAAGGGGGGCCGGGGTGCATTTCAGATCTCAAGTCTGGGGGACGCTGCTTTGCTCAGAATTTTAGCTTTTGAGAAAAAACCTTTAGGACTCAAGGAACCAGATATAGCTTCTTCCATCAGAGGCGGTACAGCTCTTCTCAAATAAGCAAGACTCTTGGAAATGAGAATCACATAATTTCAGAGTCGAAAAAGGCCCTTTAAGCCATTAACCCAGTGGTTCTTAACATGTCTTGGTTCACAGGCTCCCGTTATAATTGGACGAACAGTAAGAATTCTGTCTGGAGAAAGGCACGTATGTGTCTGCTTGCATACACCCAATTCTGCATATAATTTGTGAGGGTTCATGGCACCTGATGCCCATTAAGGTGCTCCCTGGAGTCAAGATATGCAAGATCAGTAACCCAACGCTTTCACTTTGTAGATGAGGGAGCTGAGGCCCGGAGAGGTGCCAGGGTCACCAGACAAGCAGGACTTGGAAGCAGATGGCCCTCCGACCAGGAGAGTGCTCTGTCCCCTCCCGCACACCATCTTTCTGTCTTCTGCCCCTTTGGCATTGTTGCTGACGTTGCAGCAGAGGTAAAGGTTACTTGCAAAGAGAAATGCGTCTACTGAAAATACCATCTCTGGAGGCGGCACAGTTAAAGACATTACCTTAACCTAGCAAGAAGACAGAGAAGAGGAAGGCGCAGAGATGCCTCAACTCCGCTTGCCATTAGCAAATCATCCATAATTTAGGACAAACGTAAAGGGATGCGGATGATCAAGCAGACGTACCTCCTGGCAGCCTCTTGTAATTTCACAGGCTGTTTGGCACTGAGGTAAATCAAGCAGGCATCAGCCACTTTATTCAGGTCGCCCTCACCTGCAGAGAGGAGAAATCAAACAAGCGCTGGCCTCGGACTTCATTTGGGACAAGCGGTAACCAACTACTGTGGGGTCAAACCGCAAGAGCCAGGCAAGATGCCGTGGGCCCTTTACTCCACCCCACAAGTCAAAAACCACATCAGGGTAAGTGGATAAATGAGGCCAAGGTCAGAATGAAGGACGTGCACAGGAAGGGAGATGAGGGGAGCATGGTTAAGCGGACAGGGCAACGGTGGGTGTGAGACAATGACGAGTGTGTGTCCAGGTGACACTGCCTGGTACCCACCTAGGTCCAGTCGTTCGCAGAGGGGGCCCAGGCCCTGCAAGACGGCCAGCTGCAACTTGAAGGCCAGCGTGTGGGCGTAAACTGGTCCAGCCCGGGCACTGATGGGAGCCTGGGTGACTAAGGAGCCGGCCAGCTTTGGCAGGACATCTTTGCAGAACCGGCTGCGGAGAAAATCGCCACACTTGCCCCCCAGGGTCTGCAGCACCTGCGGAAACAGCCCCCGAGCTGGTGACTGAACATCGCCAAGGCGGCAAGAGAGCTAAAGAATGCTTGGTGATTCAATTTCATCTAGGCCTCTGCTTGAAAAAAAATAAAATTACTGCTGTTAATTCCTTGCCCATGGTTTGTGATTCTGACAGTTATGAATTTGGAGGTCTCTGCTCCCAAGGTACGGCTGCTTCTATCCATAAATACAGATTACACGGAGAATAATGCAAAGAAATCTTGGGTTGGATGAATATGATTAATCCCTTGATTTTCCTCCCTCTGTTGTTAAAAAAGACCTTAAAGCATTCGCATAGATCATCTCCTGAGTCTTCCTAACGTCCCTTAAGAAAAGACTTGTGTTTTTAACTTTCACTAGCTAAACAAACATAGACGTTGAGGCCGGGCTGTTGTGGGCAGGCGCCGGGAGGGTGGCAGCTGGCTGAGGCCCCTCGGCTGAGCACGGGCAGAGCCCCCAGTGACCAGAGCTGAGTCGGGGTTCCCTCTGTGCCACCGCACAGTCTCCTGTACACGTCACCCGCACTCCATCTCTCACAACGGGCAGTTTCTTTGCATGTCTCATTTTAAACTTTCTCTAGTGGAACATATTGAAACGCTTTGCCCCGCTGCACAAGACTAAGAATACAGGATAACAGGAATTTCTTTAAAAATTGGTAAGCAAGGCAGAACCAGCACAGAGAGGGTTTGCCTGCTTTGCAGAGAGTATGGCGCTTGCTTCGGGTCCCTCAGCTGGGCTGCACAAGGCCTCGTGGACCTCAGGAGCCCTAACGTGTCCGGGACTGGAAGAGCAGCCTCGGGTACAGCACACACGTCTTTATGTCCCCTCACTTTCCTACACTCGCTATCATTTCAGATAACCCACTAACTTTCATAAAGAAAAGCAGCACACCTGATGGAATTTAGCAACGCGTCCCTCCCCAGACCCTTTCTTGTGTGCTCTCTTTCTACACACACACACGTGTGTGTCATTTCATGTTCTGCTTTTGAAAAAAATTATCAATTTCATGTGCTTTAAATGTAAGCGTGTGTTTGACCTGGTACATGCTGAAGAATCTCACAGAAAGCCCGATTACCTTTGCCAAGTATCTTAGCTGCGTTCCTGGCTTCGTTTTTACATCCCTACGCATCTTTTTCCTTGCCTCGTCTTGCTCACACACTTCTAATTTATATTATTAGCTTGCCACGGTAAATGTATCTCTGTATCTCTAAAAGCCTTAAGTGCTTTTTAGAACATGGAACAATATAAATAAGTAAGCTAAAATATGTGTGTTAACACAAGCCGAAGTAAGTCAGGGAGAATAATACCTTACACATACGTAGGGCTTTCAATTTTTCAGAGCATCTCACCGAACAGTCCCGTTTTATCCCCGACAACAACTCTATGAAAGGCGGGGCAGGTGTTCCTAAGCCCGACCTGGACATGGGGGCTCATGGGTTTGTCTGAAGTCACTTGGCTGGGCAGAGGATGCCCATCACTAGGACCTAGGTCCCTTCCCTTCGACCCTTGTTCAGTACAAAGAACGTGGGCGTGAACTCACAGGTTTGGGTTCTATCACTTACTAGCTGTGTGATCCTGAGAAAATTCCTTAGCTTCTCTGAGCTTGTTTCCTCCTTTGTCAAAAATGGGGATAATGATATCCACCTTGCAGGGCTGTTATAAGGAGATGAGCTCATGTATGGGGAAATGCCAAGCACACCACCTGGCAACAGTAGGTGCTTAATAAATGTTGGTCTATCAGCTCACCCTGCTTCAAATTCAGAAGGAGACTGACTTTTATTTTCTTCTTTGTGCCTTCCTTATTTTTCTGTACTTTCCTCAAGGTATATTACACTGCAATCAGATAAAAAGAGAGCCAGTCCCAAAAGACACTGGTGAGCTCCGCACTTCCTCCCCTGCACCCCACCACAGCAGCGGGCCCCGGGGCGGTACCTCGAAGGCTCTGAGCACCGCCCGGGGGTCATCGTTTGTGAGTCGGAGCACGAGCGCAGGCCAGGCCCGGTGAGCCATGGGAAGGAGCTGGTCCTTGTGAGACTGCAGGACTTCCACACACAGACCCAGCACGTCCAAGACCTGAAGGAAAGAGGGCACGGCTTCAGGAGATAGGAAAGGCTGGCACCCAGGTACTTGGCGATCAGGTCAGCATTTTAAAAGAATAAAATTTCAGAAACTCTTTAACCAGATAAGTATTTACTGAGTCCTAACAACATGCCAAGCACTGGCTAGGTACTGGGTGGGGGACACACAGGGACAAAAAACGCATTTCCTTGCCTTCTCGGGGCTTCTGGTCAACTGCGGAAAGCCCTGAATGAGCTAACAGCCAAATGAAAGGAGGATTACCAATTGCAACAAGTGCTAGGGAGGAAACCTCTAAAAGGAGACACAAAGGATGAGCAGGAGTTAGTCGGGCACGCAGAGTTTGAGAGTGACCCTAGCCCTGCAGGAACGAGGAAGACCCAGAGCCGGGGGAGCCTGCAGTCCTCAGGGGCCTGGAGCAGGGCAGCGAGTGCACGACAGAGCAGGGGTGAGGTGGGGCGGGACCACACAGGTGTCATGCTTAGAATTTTCATTTTGTACTAAGGGCAGTGGGGAGCCATCAAAATGTTTTAAGCAGGAAAGTGGCGTGATACAATTCATGTTTTATAAAGGTCACTCTGGCTGCTGGGTGGAGAAGGGACTTGAGGCATGAGACAGAAGTGAGGAGGCCCTTTAGGAAGCCACGGCACATGTCCACATGCGGAGGAAAGTGAGGGGGCCACGTGACGGTGGCAGAGAAGTGACAGGGCTTGTCACCTGTTTTGAAGAGGAAATGGCTTAAATTGCTGAAAAGAGTTGATACTGGGGAGATGAAGAAAGGTATGAGAGCTGCTTGGGTTTAGGCTTAGCAGCTGAATAGATGCAGGTGCTGCTTAATGAGACAGGAACAATGGAGGAGGAACATGGAGAGGCGAGGTGAGGTCAAGTTCTGCTGCTTCTGAATGGAGAGGTCAAGTAGGCAGCTGGGACACAGGTCCATCTCAGAAGAAAGGCCTGGGGTAGCCCAGATGTAAATTGCCTCTTTCACTTTCCATCAGAATATGTTTCCTGATCTCTCATCTCTCAAAGCTCCCTCGGAACAGATGGTCGGCTTCGGTCATCACAGGCCGTGGCCGCCGCCGAGGCTCCCTGCCACACAGCCCTCACAGAGCAGGCGCGGGGGCGTGTCTGAGTCACACAGAGGAAGCCTCTATTAAGTGCCTACTATGTGCTGGTCACACTGAGACTGGAACAGAAACCAAGAACTAAAGAGGTCCTGCCCCTGAGGGGCGAACAGTTAGGCAGGGGAATAAGAGCAACCTCAAAGCACAACCGAGAGCAGAGCAGTGCGGTGGAAATGGCTTGGGTATCACCGACTGGCTTTGAATTTGAGTTCTGTTATTAATTGGGCAAGTTATGCCATACTTCACTGATTCAAAGACACACATTTTCCTCCTCTGCCTGCAAAGTTCATTCTTTACCTTTGCCCCTTGGCATGGCCAGCTCCTTCTCAAACTTCTAAGTCTCAGTTTAAATGTTACCAGCAGAAAAGCCTCCCCGATGACCTAAACCAGAATACAAGCTCATCTCATTCAACAGGGTTTGGTGGAGTAGGTCCCAGTGTTTACCGTGTGGGTGAACTGTTGTTTTCCATCATAGAACCTGCTTATTACCTCCACGGCATTTCCTCAACCTGTTGGAGTGTGTTTGGGTATCGCCTCTTTTCCCCACAAGACAGGATGTTCCACGAACACGGGGATCACACCTGCTTCCTTTCCTCCTATGCACCCTCTGCCCGACCTGCAGTCCTCAGTAAGCAGTGAGTGACTCAGGGAAGAAAGAAACGAGAGTGTGTTACACTGGATGCTGTTTTGCATTGATGATCAACGCCCCAGTGAGGTAGGTACCATCATCTCCACTTTACAGATGAAGATGCTGAGGCTCAAAAAGGTGAATGAATGACTCAAGGTCACATGGCTAGTAAGAGGCAGAGGCAGGATTTGAACCCAGGTCTGTAGGAACAACTCCAATATTGATGCTTTTAATAACTATGCTGTGTATACAACTGCTACAAAGTCTCCATAAAAGGGAAAGCACTTGGCTAATGTATTAATACCAGCCAGACACAGCCTTGCATGGAGCAGGCATTGGAAAAATGCCTCCTGAATGGGAACAACAGATGCATGCTAAGAAGCGCTTCTGGGAAGACTAAGCGAATCTCTCAAAACACGGAGGCTGAGGTCCGAGATAATCTGTGCAGCGGGGTTGCTCAGCCCACCACCCTGAGGAGGACAACATGCTCTCATCAGTACCAGTAATTCATCGAGGCAGTTGTGTTCCTCAGTCATGCTGCCGGCAGGGATGAGTGAGCCAGGCTGTGCTTTCTCTTTGGGTATGAAGACTTCCCCCAGACGACTCTGAAAGCCCTGCCCGAATGCCCGCCCCACCGCACTCCACTGTCCTGTTCCTGGGGTCACACTGTGTAGTTTAAGTCCTTGCTGATGGCGATGCTGCTTGGGAAACTGCCAGCAAAGATGTAAGATCAAGAACAGTGTTGGTGTTTTTCCTGGGATGAAAACAGAAACAGAAACAGAAACAGAGATGCGGGCTAGCCTCAGGCTTGGAGGAATGACCATTTGAAAGTACTAACCACATCTTGCATTAAGTCAGCTCAGAAAGTGACATCTTTTCCAAAGCATCTCCTTCTCTTTCTCTTGGAGATTCAATGACTCTCTAAAACTTTGTGGTTTTTTAATTCCACAAAGGGGACTCAGCTCCTTTAGGCACCTGAGCTAATACGGAAAGACCTAAGAATGACATCCCACAGATAATTCCTCTCGATAGCTTCTCTCGGCCACCACACACAGACTAGGAGATAAGCGCAGCTACTTGCTCATCTGCGAAGTCGCTGCCAGCCAAACCAAAGCTAGTCCCGCTGCTCCACGAATGCAGGGAAAGGGCCGCACACTGACCTTCAGGCGGATTTTCAGATTTTTATCTGACAACAAGTGGATGCAGCGCTCCATCACGTCCGTGGCTATTTGGATCTGCAATGGCAGTGGTGGCTTCACATGGGGACCAGTGTCATTCTCGTCCACTTCGGGAGCGCCTGACTGCTCCTCTGGAAAAAAAGTGTAACCGGGCACACTGTTATATGAGAGATGCCCAACTTCAACTTGATCTCCCAACCTCAGATCAGGAACGGGACTTATGACTAGGGGAAATGTCTGGGAACTGATCCTTAGGAACCCATGTTAAATGTGGGTCACGATATGAGCCACAACATTCATCAAAGCATTAATTGTAACAGCTAAAAACAGGAAAACCCTCCAAGTCCACTCAAGAGGGAATGGTTTTATAAATCTTGGTACAGCCCTAAAATTTGTGTTTACCAAGGGCTTTAATGACAAGGGAAGATGCTTATGAAATAATAGTGGTAAAAAGAGGAAAGCGCCCTGACTGGTGTGGCTCAGTGGGCTGTGCGCTGTCCCACAAACAGAAAGGTTACCAGTTTGGTTTCGGGTCAGGGCACATGCCTGGGTTGAGGGCCAGATCCCTGGTTGGGGAGGTGCAAGAGGCAACCCCCCGCCCCCACCCATACAAGAGAAACTGATGTTTCTCTTTCTCCCTCCTTTCCAAAAATATAAATAAAATACTTAAAAAAGAAACATTCATTATAAAAAAGAGGAAAGCAGGACAGTGTGAGCACAGAAATTTTTATACAAAGATGGAAGTGTAACAACATATTAACAGAGAGGGGTCATGAGATAGATAATAGGTGACTTCTATTTTTCCTAGACCTTCGGTCTTTTCTAAATTAATATTTAAACTAAAGACATAGGGGAGCAAGGTTCTAACGTGGAGCCCTGAGGCCGTGCAGTTAGTCCCCCGGGCGGCATCTGGCCCTTTACTCTTTTCTCCTGGCTCATCCTTTGACTAAAGGGGGCACATCTTGTCTTCACTGTCAGCCTTTAGGATCTTCTGATGGCCAAGATCAAGTCTTACTCATCTTTGAATGAGACGCCAGGGCAGCGTGGCGCCCCACGCAGGGTTTGGTGAGAGGCGGTCGGTTCAAGTCTCGCCTGCACAACCCATTATTGGTCCTCTCATCCCACATCACCTCACCTGGTAAAACGGATAAAGCCTGTACACCTCATTCGATTGTTGAAAGAGTTCAGTGAAATGAATGTTGCCAGCTATTATTATTCTTTCACTGCCTAGAGTGCTTTGTTGAATGAGACAGGTATACATTTGTAAATTAAAACAACAACAAAAAGACTTGAGAGTTTCATGAAACCCAGGCCCAAATCCCTACCCTGAAAAACTTTCTCCTGTTTACTTAGAGCCTCCGGCCTCCCCCTACCCCCATTACCAGCTGTGCTTATTTCTATTAAGCCGAGCACTGCTCCCTCAACTTTTTCCCATTTCAGTTTCCTCTGCTGGAAAAACGGAATCTCACAGTAGAGGCCACACCTGTCTCTAACAGATGCTGAAGAGATGAATGAAAATGCACTTGTACAGTGCTTGGTTTTCTCGGAGAAAGGGATCTCAGATACACAGGGTGCTTTTCTTGCGGCTAAAACAAAAAATGCATGTCAAACCAGCATCAAGCCAAACATCCTTTACAATGCCAAGTGTGTGGTGTGCGCTTGATGAATGATAATTATAAGACTGATAAGGCTGTGCTTTTCTTCCCAGAGGAGATTTTGTTGTTTGAAATTCACCTACTGCCGAATGTTATTTGAGGGACGTGGATTTTTCTGTTACTGGAAGAAAGGTTTGATTCATTCTGTCTGCTCCTTGTGAACATCAGCTAGGACCAGCAGATCCTAATCGTGAAAGAATGGATTCCCTGACAAAGCTAGAATTTCAAACAAGAATGGCAAATCCAGATTATGAGGAATTGAGCTGCCTCCCCTTCTTCAGGTTTGAGCGAGGGGCGCAGTTCACGAAAAGAAGGATTGGGTTGGAACAAAACTGAAAAGAAAAAGCCTCATAGATTTCTGATCGGAAAACTCTGTCCTTGGGGAAGCCAATGAGTCGACTGCATAAATCATTACTTGGGCCCTGTGATGCTTCCCTGCTATTTAGAAGGAATTTGTTGTAATTAGTTGCATTGAGCTACTATTTCCTGCTATCCTGGAGTATTGGCTTCAGTTCATCAGAGTCTCAGAGTAGAAATTGCCAAAAAAAAAAAAAGAAAAAGAAAGAAATCTGCTTGATTCCAATCTAACAAACTAATTTGGGACTCAGTCCGATTTAGGATAGTTCTGAGACCACCAAGCTCATTATAACTTGGCATTTTATATTTGCAGAGGAGATTCTAATAATTTATTAATCCTTTTGTGACCTGCAGCTCCAGATTGAGCTTGTGAATAAAACAACAGGCCAGAGCTTCAGCTAGCCTAAACTCCCTTTTCCTTTATCATATAAATTGGTAAGAAAAACGCTGAACCCTCCTCCCACCAATAAATAAATGAACAAAGCATATGAATAAACAATGGGTATAAGTAAAAAAAAATTGTCAGGAAAGGAGCACTGAGAAAGATGTTCAATGTTTCCACTAATCAGAGAAACGAGAAGTAAAATAACAAGAACCCTTTTAATTTAGCAAGAAGTAAAATCGGTGATAGCCAAAATTGGCGTGGTTGTGGCAAAACCAGTATTAATTCCGCACTGCTGAAGGAAAAGCATTACAACCTTTCTGGAAGGCAATTTGATAAGCATAAAGTAATGTTCACATCTTTGACCCAGAAATCCCACTTCTGGGATTTATAAAGAAATATGCAAAAAGAAGGAAAAGGTCACGTGCACAGAATCATGCACTGCAGCTGTTTATCAGAGCGAGAAGCTAGAAGCAACCGAAACTTCCCACAGGGGGACGGGCACTTGGCAGCGGCTATTAAAACATTAATTATGAAAGCTCTATAGCAACATGGAGAGTGCCTTATTATATAACTACATGCAAAAAGGGCATAATGCATTTAAACTGAGGCTGCAGCCATACAAAAATAGGTTTGCAACAACAAAAAAAGGGAAACAGAAGGGAAAAAACCAAGAAACAAGAAACAAAACACCACCACCAAAAAAGGGGGCGGGGGGGAGAAGGGAAGATTACACAAAAAGGGGGAATGCCTGTGTTAGCACGGTGGAGTTATGCTGGACTTCTCTTGTTTCCAAGCCTTCTGTAAGGGTGTTTCATTGTTTTTACAATAATCTGCTTCAGAAAGGAAAAAATGGCTAACCCAAAATAAATGACAGTTACCTTCCTCATCAAAATCTGCGACATTTCCATCGGCCACATCCTTTTCCTTGAGGTAGCTGAGCAGAAACTGTTCGATGTCTTCGGCTGTGGTGGGCTTCTCAGGTCCTCTCTCAAGAGCTGCCGGTCTTTCGCTCAAGTGACTTCCCTCCTCCCCTACACTTTGCTCTTGGAGCCGCCCAAGATCACTTGTGTCTGGGAACCACTGGGCTGCAAACAAAGTGTTACAGTGATCACCTCGGTCACCCACAACAGGCATTAATACTTTACGAGTAGAGGAAGCGTTCTGCTGTGGCCTGCACGGCCCCTGAGTGACCCAGGCCCTACCTGTCTCTCTAACCTCGTCTTCTAACCACTCCCAGTTGCCACGCCGTCCTCCAGTTTCTCCCAGATGTTTTCCTGCCTCAGAACTTTTGAATATGCTGGTCTCAGAGTCTGGAATACTTCCCCCTCCATGTCACATCTGGCTAATTCCGACTCACTTTCCATGTCCCAAAACCATTATCGCTTGCCCAGTAACCGCCTCTTGACCTTTCCCAACCTAACTCAGGTCCCTAACATGCTGGCTTCTACAGCACCATGCTCTCTGCCCTCACACAAACTCCTCGTGATTTGTGATTATATTGAGTGTGTGTGTACCGTTTAGACCCTATGCCCCGCTGATCGCCACTGGAAATCCAACATGCCCAGCACAGAACGGGCACTCCAAAGCATATGCTGAATACATACATAAATACACTGGATTGGGGAACACGTACAAGTGACAAAATTCTGAGTACAGGATATGCTCGCTGCTTGTGAGCAGAAGACAAGCTCTAGGAGCCTTGGGGATGAGCACAGTCTTCCACCTGTGTTTCTGGTATAAAATGCTTCAGAAGGCTGCCATTTTCTCTCCAAAGCTCTTCCTTCTGCAGGGAAGCTTCATTACTTCTGACATGTCACCACAGAATAAGCCTTAAACTTCACTGAACCAGAGGTTCTCAGACTGTGCCTTGAGGAGCCCCAGGGTTCTGCATAATTGTCTAAGGGTCGCAACAGGGAGGCCAAAAGATAGCAGACTGAAGAGGGTGGGTCCGGGGTGTCTAGCCCTTCTTTAACTGGGGCAGCTCTAATTTCAACCATTTTTGTGCACTGGGCTCCCTTAGGGCTTCATTTCAAAAAGGCTCTTAGATGTGAAAGAAGAAAACGCCCCCAGTCTGAATTTCGCTCTCCTCTTGCAGACAGCCGGGAGAAAGCCTCCCTTGACCTTTGGCGCCCGCTCATCTCCTCTCCATCTAGGAGCATCTGCACTGAGCCAGAGCAACAGCAGGTAGGGACCCCGGTCAGGCAAGTGGGAGGGCAGGGAGCAAAGGCCGGAGACGGGGCCCCTTCCCCAGTGCTTCGCCTCCACATGTAAATCAGGCCCATAATGTACTCTAAAACACTGCATTCCCAACGAATCAAAGTTAGGACTCAATATTCACTCTGCTGCAAGCAGACAGGCTACAAAGATTATTTTCTAGATTTAAGGCTAATGCCAGACATTAAAAAGTCTTTGCTCACAAACGGCTTTTTTGAACGTATGAGATGAAGCTCCACCTGACTCTTAGTGCAAATTAAACTCTAATAAGGTGCTATTTTTCTCCTATTAGATTAGCAAAGATCAAAAAGCGGGGTAATAAACAGTGTGGGTGAGGATGTGCCAAAATTGGCACTCTTACATAGCTGATGGGACTTTATATTGGCATGAACTCTCTAGAGAGAGCAATTTGACACTCTATTCAAAATTTAAATGTAACACTCTCCAAGCCAGCATTCGCCTACTGATATACTTAGCCATGTTCATAATGGCCTGCAAAGACATTCATAGCATCATTTTTTGTGTGTGGTGGCAAAAGACTGGAAACCACCAAAATGCACACCAAGAAAGGACTGCTTAAATAAATTACGGTGCAGCCACACAACAGATTATGCAACCATCAAAACAACGTGGCAGCTCCGCATGTACAGATTCCCGAGGTATGTGACACGGATGCCTTCTTTTGAAGTTACCTTACTGTTTGGTTGTTATAAGTAATCAGCCAGCCAGCAGCTGGTGCTTAGGAGTAATTCCACTGATGACAGCTCTCGCCCTCACTGTGGTACCTAGAGTTTTTTAGTCAATGCTTACGAAAACACCGTGCTTACGGTAACTCAGCTTCCTCAAACATGTCCTGGATTCCTTTAAGACCTCTTGGAAGTTCCCTGAGACCGCACTTCTACTCCCATCTTAGAAGAGTCACCACCAGTCAGACAGCCAGGTAACAAAACGGAAATGCCGGCACCGGTGCCTCTCTGACCCCAGCGTGAGTGACCAGCTCCACCTCAGCGCGGCTGGCCATCAGAACACACGTGTGCTCTGGGTGACCTCCGAACTTTCAGAAACACTGTCCCCAGTAGTGCTTCCTTTCCAAGGGCGCCCTCAAGTTAACCTTCCCTACCCTGACTTTCCTCTCTGCCGTGGAGACTCCCTCCTCCTCCATTTCAATTAAAAAAAAAAAATGCTTCAAAGGATTTCTCCCTGAGAGATGACCAAAGCCATCAGCAATCCAAGGCAATTCAATTTTCAAGGCCCAAATTGAGATAGCTCCAGAGAGGATATATTTAATAGGCCTTTTCTTAATATATTTTTTTTAGATCTCAAATTAACGTGTAGTCAAGTTCCCCAAAGTACTGAATGTAGAAGTCTGGAGTGTACTTGGACCATGGAGGTCGGCCATAGCCTCAAACGTATAAGCAGTTAGCCAGTCTTTGTAGTGGTCCCAGGAGGATGCTGGCGGCTCAGGGACTGGTCCAGTACACAGGCTTCCAAGTGGTTGCGAAGGAACACCGGAACCGCGCTCCCCTTGGTCTGCAGGCCCTGCAGGGTTTGTCCTTGCCTGCCTTTCTGAGCTCAGCTTCTATCAGTCTCCCCTGAATGACCTCCCTTCCATCTCCAAAGACCCCAAGCCCTTTCTTCCCACCAGGCCTTTGCACCTGCTGTTCCCTTTGCCTGACTGTTCTTAAAAACTGTAAAAAGAATGTTGACAGCCTTCAGGTGCCAGCTCTAGTGTCACTTCCTCAGGGAGGCCCTCCTTGACCACATGCTTTTATCCAAAGAGCATATATCTACTCAAAGAAGCCTGTCCCTGTTACTCTCTTGTATCAAGTTGACTATTTTCTTCACAGGGCTTATAAGATTCTGAAATGAACTTCGTGATTTGTTCACTTGTTTATCATCTCTCTTGAAGCGGCAGGAAAGCTCCATGAGCTTATTTGTCTTGTTCACTGCTGTATCCTGATTACTTAGCACAGTGCCTGACATATGGCAGGCATTCCTTATTGAATGAATGAGTAAAAGCACAATTTATACTGCATGTGAATGTTCACGAATGAATGAATGAACACTGGAAATGGCACTGGCTACAGGCCAGAGGACTACCCGTTCTAGCTACCTTGCTGGAGCAACTTTCTCACCCACTTGTCCTTCTCAGATGTTGCGATGAGGTGGTCAGTGGCCTTTCCACCTACTCAGCAGGCTGTGCGCAGGACTGAAATAAGTACTGCAGCTGTGCTCTTTGGATAAAAGAGACTCAGGTATACAGCTCATTTTTTTCATTCAAAGACCAACTAGTTGAGGGATTTGCTTTTCATATAGTCCATCCAAAAACTGCCATTTTAATGGCGGCTAACACCTCTGACAGACACCCAACAGGCTCAAAGGGAAGATGAGAATCTTGAACTACCTCATACAATTAAATGGTTAAAAGAAAGTTTCTAGAACTGCTCTGTTTCTGTTCAACATGGCAGGCACTATTACATGTGGGTATTTAAATTAAAATAAAAGATTCAGTTCCTCAGCTGCACTAGCCACACATAGCTACTGGTTATTGTATTGGATTGAACAGATACAGAACATTTTCATCGTTGCAAAAAAGGTCCTATTGGACAGCACTAGACTACCTGTAGACTGAATAATTCATGTTATTTCTGTTCTCCATCAGCACAGAAACTGCTAATTCTTAAGTATCATCAGGAGCAGCATGGTATATTAAAAACAGAAAAAATCATAAATCCTGACTTTTCTCCTTATTTAACTGTGTGACCCTGGCTAAGCAGGATACCACTGAGCCTTAGCCCTTCTTGTCTGTAAAACAAAAATAATATTTACATGTGGTCTGTGGGCTTTATGTCCCTGGCACAGAGCAGGAGCTCAATAGATAGTGGAAATGATTAAAGTGTACACATACATACGGGGCGGGCAAAAGTAGGTTCACAGTTGTGAGTACCCAACTCGGGACAGAGCGACGAGGGCCAGTGGCACAGCCACCACAGTCACCAGACCTCTCCCCCCAATGGACTTCTTCTTTTGGGGTGTTTTCAAAGATAAAATCTTTTCATGAAAACCACATACTGTGGATGATACGATTCACTGCATAAGGGAAGCATGTCAAGAAACTGATGTGTGCTTGAGTATACAGCAAGTAGCCTACAAGACTGTGTGAGCAATGAAGGTGGGCAATTTGAGCATCTACAAGATTGTACTTAAGTGTATTATGCCATTTTTTGAATTAATAAAGCTACTGTAATGATCAGAACCTGCATGTCTTTTTCAACATGAACTGTAAGCCTATTTTTGCCCACCTGTGTGTGTGTGTGTATGTGTGTGTGTGTGTAAAAGCAAGGGAACTCCACCATAACATGTGGGACTGGATAAATTCAAACAATATTCAAATAATGTCCTCCAAAGCATAACCACAAACAAAGAAAAAAATAAGGTGAGGCAAATATGGATACTAGTTCTTCCCCGAAACAGCATTAAAAAGGGCTCTCAATGTACCTAATGCTGCCAGCAGGGCGTGCAGAACACTGACAAAGGAAGTAGCTCTCTTATCATAAAATTGATCAAGGGCAGCCAAGACATCTTGAACCACATCTGCCACCAAAGGAAGCAGGCTAGCATCAGAGTTCCGCAGCATGACTTCTAAGACCTTTGGGGTATGCGGGTGCAGAGACAGATGACGCAGATTTAAAGAGATCCCATTTACCAAATAGTCTGAGTTCTGATTGATCAGGTGCTGCAGGGAGTCATAGCCACAAGCACGGCAAATGTCCATCATGGCACTGGTAGCTGCCTGGCTAATGAGCAGGGTTTGGTCTCCGGCCTTCTCCAGAACTGGATAGAGGGCCGACATCAAGAGCAACCGGAAATCTGTTCCTAGTGCACATGCAAAGTGGCCAATCCCTTCCAACTGGATGCATATTTGCCAGATGTTGCTGTTCAGGGAGCAAATCGTGGGACTTGGCTTTGAGAAGGCTGGGAAAGATGTAACTTGGCAGGTGTGTGCACCAGATGTGATGGCCTGGAGGCCTGACTGCTTCACTGTTAGCTCCTCTTCCATTTCTTCAGCTTCAATACAAGTGACCAAATACCAGTTTTCCTGGCTTGTGTATTCTTCAAGTAGTGATGTCACGATCTCTCTCAGTTCCTCTGCGCTTGTTTTAGTATGATTTTCATGAAGATTTTCCACTTCTAGCCCAGCAGCCCCTGCAACCAGTTCATTAAGGATCATGGCGGCCTGCTTTCGGTAAACCACAGATTCACGGTACAGGTCCATAAAGTGATCGACAAGCAAATAGAGGTTCCCATAAAAACCGAGAAGCTGACAGACCTGCCGCAAGAGGCGGAAAACCCTGTCATCCGTGAAGAAGCGGAAATATCTCCTCTGGATTTGACTCGATGGCCGTGCGGCTGGGCGCTTTGGAGAGGCACTCAGATGATCCGAGTTCCAACGCCGCTCTTCAACAATTTTGACGTCGGCCACGTCCAATTCTAGAACTTGGATAAGGGCTTTGGAAAGGCGCTGGAGGTGGGCCCCAGAGTTGAGGACGAAGTTCACTTTGGGGCCCAAGAGTTTCAGATAACCGAGTAACAAGGAAAGAGTAGAGAATTTGCCCTGGTCATCTTGGGAGTTCATCAGGCGGGGAAGAGAGGTGGCCAGGGAATGTAGGTTTTCTGACAAGATGTCAGCGAAAGCTCTGCTGCCCACCACTACCTTCCGGTCTGCAAAATGTCTCAGAACTTCATTGCACTGGGCTTGGACTTCTGGACTCTCATCGTTTAGCAGGCCCACCAAAGCCTTCAGAAGGGGACCGGCCGATTCGACCAGCGACTGGCTGCACTTCAAAAGAAGGGCCTCAACAAGTTCTATCAGCTCCAGCCTCACCTTCCAGTGTGGGTGAACCGAAACCCACTCAGTTACCTTTTTAATAAGGACAGCCAACTTGTCACCAGTGTTTTTTACCCAATCAGCTTCCCTGTGAACCATCAGCTCTGCTACTCTGTGCTCCACCGCAGGCTTTGCCTGAACCTTCGAGATTCTTCTGAGCTGTTCATCGGCCATGACAAAGCCCACCGTCTTGTAAAAGATCTTTAGGGAAGCTACGATAATGCCGTGTCCTTGTTTGAAGTCTCCTGTGATGATCCTGGTCAGTGCAGTTGAGATTCCAGGTAAAAAAGAAGCAAACAAGTCCCCCAGCTGCTCTTGCTCAAGCTCGTCCAAGGACCTCGGGTGGTCGTCACAGTCGCACTGAAGGAGTAGGACCTGCAAACACTTTAAGGCAGCAATTTTAATTTGCTTTGATTTCTCCTGTTCTGCTAGGCCTAACAGTAAAGATACTGCAAACCCTAAACGAGGCAGAACGGAGGGCTCATAGAAAGTCAGAATGACGTCCCCATAGGCGGAGTGCATTAATGTGCCGAGGCCCTGGATCACGGCCAGTTTCAACTCCTCGGACACAGCGGCGGGCTTCTGGGAGCCGGGGGAATATAGACAACTGGAGAGCTCTGAGAAGAGTTCCTGGAGAAGCTCCTGCTCCTTCACACACGTTGAGGAAAGGACAAAGGTGAGGCACTCCACCACGCTCTGGATCAAGCGCTCCCTTTTGGGGCCCGGGGTCTTCAGGGTAAACCGCAAAGGGAAGAGCACGTACTGCTGAAGTTCCTGAAGAGCAGAGTCACTCACGGTCTGTAACTGCGCCCGCAGCTCCTCCACGTTCTCCACCGTCTGCGTCTTTGTGAGCTGAACGCAGACGGGACGTAAGACGCCGAAGGCCTCTTCAGGAGTATCAAAAACTGCCATTGTGCAAAAGCCTTCCTCTCACTGAGGAAACATCCTGCAGGCCGGAGGAAGGAAACTTTTCAGTAAAGAAGGTCAAGCTCAAAACAGAGTGAACTTGCATTCATTCATTCAGTAGGCAAGCAGTGGGGGCCTACGTGTCAGTCGCTGCACAAGGCACCAGGGGAGCAACGGAACTGAAGAGGCGGTCCCCATTCTTAGGGAGCCCCCAGTCTAGGGAGTGAAGCAGCTGGATGGTTACAGCATGGTCTGTTAGGTAACAGGACAGACCTATGCGTATGCTCCTTAAGTGAGTGTGGAAGACCCATGTGTCATAACCCTGGATTCGTTTCACAGGAAGATGCTTGAGCCAACAGTTGGGGGAGGAATGAACAGAAATCTGTGGGCTACAATAATGATTAGGATTTTGACCTGTTGTCATAATGAAGGGCCACTGAAGGTTTTTTTTTTAACTTGAGGCATAACATACATAAAGTAAAATGCACTAGTCTTAACGTACAGCCCAGTGATTTTTATGTATGTAGATACCCATGTAACCACTACTCAAAACAAGATACAGGCTATTTCCAGCACCCTGGAAAGCTCCCCGTGCCCTCTGGCAATCAGCTCCAATCTCCCTGCCCAGAGGTAGCCACTATTCTGACTTCTATCACTACAGGTTAGTTCTGACTGTTCTTGTCATGGAGAGGTTTTACGTGGGGGGTGATACGATCAACTTCGTGCACTGAAAAGATGCCCTGGCAGCCAGTAACATGGGAAAAGATCAGAACTAGGTGAGACTAAAAGCAAAAACAAAATGAGAAAAAGTGGCCAGAGAAGTGGAAAAACCAGGAGCACGCACTATCACAGAAGTCACGGGAGAGGGGGATTCGAGCGGGATGGAAAGATGGCAGGCAGGCAGGAGTGCAGGCGATGAAAGGAGGAAAGTTTAAGGGTAAGAGAAGGAGATGAGCAACTTAATACAAGGGTCTCTTTCCTCTGTGAGGAGAAATTCCAAGTCACGGGCTGAGAGTGAACAAGGAAGGTACATAGTGAGCTTGAGAAGAGAAATAAAAGTCTCAAATATTCCCGTTGGGGCAGCAGAGCATGCTGGGAAGACACAGAAGTGTGGCCCAAGGGTACTGAGGACCGAGCTGAAGCTGCAGACCATAAATGTGTAAGACTGTAAAACGCTGGCATTGGACAGAGGCCCAGAGACCATCTAGTACGGTGATGTCTCTCTCACTTTCACTTGCTCTTTCTATTTTTTTGGCTCTACTTGCTGGGTGTTTCTGAACAGATGATGGTAAGAAAGTGTCTCTGCTGCCTCTCCCCTCCCCAATCCAATGAGCTCCATTGAGCCCCAGTGACTAGGGCTGGCAGGCAGGTGATGCTTGGTGGGTGTGGGCAAGACCTGCTCAGCCCCGAGAGCTGGTCCTGAACTGTCCCCGTGTCAGGAGGGGGCTCCAAGGCAACAATCAGGCTTTAATACCCTGGAGAGAGTCTGGCCCACAGAGCTCCACAGACCCCTGCGAGGAAGGGCGATGCTGGTCTCTGTGAGGCTTCTTGGGAGGGTATCTCCTGGTCTCTGTGACCCCCAAGAAACCAGGAGAGGGAAGAAGCCCAAATCTTCCCTATCCTGGGCTGGGAAAATGCCAGGTGTGGATGCCAGAAAGCTTGGCCGGGGCCCACTGACAGCTCAGCAGCACTGGCTCACACACAGATGACCCAGAGGCTGCTGTGCCCTCCTCTGCCTGAGCTGGAACAGCAGAAGAAATGGAACACTACTTAATGGGACCTCCCAGTCAGAGGTAGAAGCAAATAAGAGTGCCCTGGAGATGGTGAATCTTAGATTAACAGAACCACTAAAGGAGACAGACAAAAGTTTTAAAAATAGCAAGACTAAAGAGGAAGTTCAATTACAAAACAAAAGACATTTCTCAGAGTTTTCAAAACATGATTTTCCACACCAAAAAAAGCTTCGGTGGGGGAAACAAGAAAAGAGGGCTAATTGCTGAGATCCAATTAGCAGCCTGGAAGACCAAGCAGAGCTGTCTTAAAACGCTGAGCAGAAATACAGAGGGAACAAAACTGTGAGACATAGAGGACAGATCTGGGAGAACCAACGTGGAGCTAGCTGGGAGTTCTGGAAGAGGAAAAGGAACAGATGGAGGAGCTAAGACAAACAAATAACTGAAACATTTCCCTGGGCTGCAAAAAAGGATTTATCTGGGTACTAAAAAGACCGAAGGATACACATGCAGTCACATTCTGGTAAAATTCCTATACACTAAGCTACAGAGAAAAATCATACATGCTTTCAGGAAGAAACAGCAAATAACTTACCCTGGCTTTGAATTTCTCATTTACAACAATGTATACCACAAGATAGTA
This sequence comes from Trachops cirrhosus, assembly GCA_028533065.1. Classification (NCBI taxonomy): domain Eukaryota; kingdom Metazoa; phylum Chordata; class Mammalia; order Chiroptera; family Phyllostomidae; genus Trachops; species Trachops cirrhosus. The sequence continues at coordinate 77,552,728 of CM052547.1, forward strand.
CCACTACTAACTGCAAAGAAAGGCCTGTGCCCGTCCCCCAAACCCCAAGAATAGCCAAAATGTTCACCGGTGAGGGTGAAAGAATATGCAAGGATTGAGAGAGGGTGTCACCCACAGGCCTGACCAGAGGAAGATCCCCGAAAAAGAACTTCATTCAAACAACAATTGAAACAGAGACCTAAAATGGGAAGATGAATAAAAGGGGACACTGCTCAGAAACTTCTTTTAGCATGGGAAACTTTCTCCAAATAAAACGTTTAAGTGGGAGCTCAGCCGTAACACAGATAAAATGAGAGGGTCCAGCTAACGTGGGGTGAAGGCAATGGCTGGGGCTCTGCATCCCTCTCATCACCTCAGGGGTTCCAAGGTAACCTCGGGTGCCCTGCACTATGGTCTCAGGTTGTGCGACAAAAACTGGGATACAGCTAATGAAGTGGGAACACACAGTATGTGCAAAACGACACTTATCTGCTCCTCCTCCTGTATTCTCTTTGTGATTGGTGGTCCTCACCTAAGCTAAGCTCCCTGCTTTCTGAATCCCACTGTTCTCTTAAGTTCCATCAATTCTATGCCTTCGATGCCTTTCACATCTGTTGATGATCATCTCCTACTTAACGCTGGACTGACTATAGCACTCTCCTCCCTGGCTCCCTGCCGTGTGTGCCTGCTCTTCTTGAACCCACACTTCATGCCCACATGACATGTAAGTAATAATTCCAAACAAAAATCTGATACTTTCCTCCATGCTTAAAATATTCAACTGCTCCCCACAGCCTGCCTCAAGTAAAAACACCTTTTTACTATGGCATATAGGCCCCTGCCTAGCCTACCAACCTCATCTATAATGCTTCATCTCTTGAACTTGAAACAGTATCCGTGTAAAATTATAAAACTTGCAATTTCCCAAAGCATCCCAAACTTGATGCTACTTCACACTCGCCCCCTTTGTTCTACTCCACTGTAGCACACGGCTACGCTAATATTTAGCATGCTGGGTTATTCTGTATATGTCTGTCTCACCTACCTTAGACTAGGCAAGCCTATACCTACAGCCTCGAGGGGCATCTGGCACCTGACAAGCACTCAAAAACAACTATACATATTCTGCTTCCAAGCAGGATATAGCAGGATGTGACAGGCCAATGTTCCTGCTGGCAACTAGAAGATACCCAGATAAATGACAAAAATCTTTTCTTAAATCATCAAATAGCTGTGGAAGCAACATGATGTACTAATACTCTAGTGAGGGTGAATGTTCAGAGTGAGTCAACAATCAGAGGCGATGTCTTTTCCCCCTTGGTGCATTTGCTGATTCCGGACACAAGCTTAGGATTATGGTGTGGCCCAGATCGAGGGCTGCCACTAAATGCAGAGAAATTAAAATGCTTTTCATACGGTCATGTGGGGAGAAGGGGGAGACAAAACTGCCATCTTCAGGGATCTCAAGCTCCCTGACTCCTGGGAGAAGGCTGGGGGAGAAATGACTGAGAAATGTACAAACAAATAAAAGAGATCAACCCACAGATTCAAGAAGCTCAGCAAACCCCAAGTTGACAATACAATGAGAAATAAAGACACACAGCCACCTCACGGTCAAAACGCTGAGAGCCAAAAATAAAGAGAAAAGTCTTAATTTTTTTTGTAATGGAGCAACAAGCTTGACAGTCAGCTTCTCAACAGGAAGGATAAAATCCAGATGACAACAGGATGACATCCTAAAAGTGCTGAATGAAAATAACTACCAACCTTGAATTTTACATCCTACAAAACACTTCAAAACTGATGGCAAAATACAGATGTTTTAGACAAAAACTGAGGGAATTCATTGCTATCAGGTCTGCACTGAAGGGAAAAAAAAGGAGAAAATGAACCTCAACAGAAGCAATGAAACGTAGGAAGGAATGAAGAACGACAGATCCACACAAAAGAGTATTAACTGTACAAAGCAGTAATTACAATGTTTCTGGTAGTTGAAGCACACAAACACAAAACCAAAATGCAAGACAATGATGCACCCAAGGAGCACGAGGGGCATGGAGAAATTGAGTGTACTAAGAGTCTAGCAAGAAATGGTAAAATAGTTTGTGTTAGACGACGCCTTGTCAAGAATGCAGGATGAAATCTGCAGGGTAAGCTCCAAAAAACCTCCAGAAGAGTATATACGTAACAAGTTTAGAGAACAGTAAAAATGAGATAATAAATATTATTGATTCATGCCCCCCAAAGGTAAAAAATGAGAAGAAAAGAAGAAAAACCAATGGGTCAAATAAAAAACAAATAATAAGATGGTAAGCAGAAGCCCCAAAGAAACAGTAACATTAATTCAGTTTCTCAACAGAGGCACTATTTACATTTGAGGAGAATTATTTGTTGGTGGAGGCTGTCCTGTCCATTTTAAAATATGTAAGAGCCCCTCTGTCCTCTGTCCCCCAGATGCCAGTAGCATGCCCCCAGGTGTGACAACCAAAAACGCCTTCAGACACTGCCAAACGTCCCATGGAGGGTGAAAACCGCCCCTGGATAGAACCACTGGTATAGAATCAACACAATCCTAATCGAAACCCCAGCAGGATTTTTGTAGAGAGCAACAAGATGATTCTAAAGTTCATATGGGGACACAAAGCACCTAGAAGAGCAAAGACGATCTAAAGAAGAAGAAATAGAAGACGGAAGTGTAGACAGACACACTTCGCCCCCTCGTGCAACCACAGAGAGAATTACAACCAGATCTCAAAACAAACGCCAACCAGAACTGTCAGAAAACCACGCTGTTTGGAGGTCGGACAACCAAGGGTTTAAAGAAGCCATGTCCATCCCGATGGGTAGGAGGGGTGGAGGTGTGGAGACATGGTGTGGTGTGGTGTGGACAGGCAGTGGCGGCGAGTTCCCGTACTCGTGTGTGGTGGACAAAAACCAGGTGGGTTACCTTGGGAAGACGGCGATCCCAGCCCCAGGCCAGACTGCACAGCCCAGGGTTCCAGCACCAGGAAGATAAATCCTCATAATTTCTGGCTGTAAAAACCAGTGGGGGCTGGAGCGGCAGAAGAAACTGCCGGATTTTCAGAAGAGTCTGTTTCAAGGGCCCACATGGACTTAGAACATATGCAAATCCACTCGCTCTGGGATTCATCACCAGGGCAACAGCTGGATGGGTGCCAGTTGAATATGGGATGTGGGTGAAGTAACTGAAATAGGACAAGTGCCCAGCAAACCTCCAGTATCCAGGCAGTGGCACTGTCCCCTCTTTGAACCCTCCGCCCACCCAGAGCCACAAAGAGGAGAAGCGGGTTGCTCCACCCTGGCAATTACCTAAGGCTCTGTCCCACACAATTCACAGGTGCCTTTTATAGGGAGTCAAAGCAGATCTATCTAATACACAGAAACAAACAACAGGGAGGCTGCCGAATTGAGACAAAGAAATATGGTCCAAATGGAAGAACAGAACAAAATTCCAGGAAAAGAACTAAATGAAATGAAAAATCTACAGGGAACCAACAGTGGAGAGGATAAAGCCAAGAATTAAATCAATGGTTTGGAACACAAGGAAGGAAAAAGTATTCATCAGAACAGCAGGAAGAAAAGAGAATTAAAAAAACATGAGGACAGGCTTAGGAACCTCTGGGACAACTTTTAATGTACCAACATCCGAATCATAGGGGTGCCAGATGGAGAAGAGGAAGAGTGAGAAATGGAAAACTTATTTGAAAAAATAATGCAAGAAAACATCCCTAATTTGGCAAAAGAAATAGACACACAAGTCCAGGAAGCACAGAGAGTCTCAAACAAGTTGGACCCAAAGAGGGCCACACCAAGACACATCATAATTAAAATCCCAAACGTTAAAAATAAAGAGAATCTTAAAAGCAGCAAGAGAAAACCAAGAGTTACCTACAAAAAGAGTTCTCATAAGACTATCAGGCTGATTTCTCAGGAGAAACTACAGGCAAGAAGGGACTAGCAAGACGTATTCAAAGTAATGAAAAGCAAGGACCTACAACCTAGATTACTCTATCCCACAAAGCTTTCATTTAGAAATGAAGGACAGATAAAGCTCTTCTCAGATAAGATCAAGTTAAAGGAGTTCATCATCACCAAACCATTAATACATGAAATTTAAAGAGACTTATTTGAGAAAAAGAAGATCAAAACTATGAACATTAAAAGTGCAACAAATTCACAACTATCAACAACTGAATCTAAAAAAACAAACCAAGCAAACAACCAGCACAGGGATAGAATCATAGAAATGGAGATCACATGGAGGGTTATCAGCTAGGAGAGGGAAGGCGGAAAATGGGGGAAGAAGTGCAGGGATTAAAAAGCATAATTGGTAGGTATAAAATAGACAGGGGGATGTCAAGAATAGTATAGGAAATGGACAAGCCAGAGAACTTATATGCATGACCCATGAACATGAACTAAGGGCAGGGGCACTGCTGGAGGGAAGGGGGTACTGGGCAGCAAAAGGGGAAAAATTGGGACAACTGTAATAGCATAATCAATAAAATATATTTTAGAAAAAAATAAAGAAGAAGAAGTAAATTGGTAAGTTGTGGTAGTATAAGTTCTGCCACCATCTGATTTCAAGATGAACTGTAAAGGTACAATAACTAAAGGCAGTGCAGTGTGTGGTTGGCATAAAGAAAGACAAACAGATTAATGGGACAGGAAAGGACCCGGCAACAGCCCCCACATATGCAATGGAGAGGCCATCTACAGACTCGCATGCCTGATGAAGGTGATACTGGAATGAACTGGGGGAAAAGAGTGGTCTTTTCAATGAAAGGGACCGTTTCACTTGGCTGTCCATATAAAAAAAAATATGTCTTGATTCCATCTCACGCCACATTTAAATGTGAAATGTAAAACAACAAAGCTTTTCAAAGAAATCAGAGAACATCTTTGTGATCTTGTAGTAGGCAAAGATTTCTTAAACAGGATACAGAAAAGGGCTCACCCTAAACAAAAAAAGGATAAATTCCACCACATTAAAATTAGGAACTGTGTTCATCGAAAGATACCAGTAAGAGGGAAAAGACCCATGCGGTGGGTCAAGAGGTTTCCTATATAGCTGACGAAACACTAAAATTTATGATGTAAAAGATTTTAAAACAAATCATTAAGAAAAAGGCAATCCAGTGCTTTCTTCATCTTCTCCTAAAAACTTCTTTCCTCCACCACCCCCAACACACACACGAACAAAAACAAAAAAAGAGGAAAGAAAGAAAAAGACAATTCAACATGGAAAAGGACTTGAACAGACATATCACAAAAGAGGATATTCAATTGGCCAATAAACATATGAAAAGAAATTCAACATCACTAGTCAGGAAAATGCAACTTAAAACCACAATAAAATACCATTATACACCTGCCAGAAGGGCTAAGCTGAAAAAAAGGGGTTAGAAAGAAAAAGAATATGGTAGGTGCTGACAAGCATACACAGCAGCCAGAGCTCATGTTCACTGCTGGGGAGTGGAAACTGGTTCCAACACTTCAGGAAACACTTTCACAGATTCTAAAGGTGAGTATTATATAAACTCTATGATCTAGTAATTCCCCTCTTTTGTATCTGCCCAACAGAAATGCATGCATAAATGTATCAAAAGATGTATTCTGGAATACACTATCCACATTTGCCTCTAAACAGAAACTACCCAAATGCCCATCTGTGGTGGATAAATTGTGGATGTAGTGGATAAGTGGATAAATTGTGGTATATTCTCTCAATGGAATACTATACAGATGAAGATTTATACAATAGAAAATCTTCGAAAGGATAGGTTGCAGGCTCAGAAACACATAAACTAGCTTTCTGTGAGGAAGAGAGTATAACAAATTGCTACTTTGACATGACTATAAAAGGCAATCATATACCTTTATGGGATGGCCATGAAATCACAGTTGTGTGACAATATGTCAATTATAGAAGGAATTGTTTAGAGATTTAGAGCCTTAGGAGCCCTAAGGAGTCCTAGATTCTATTCCTATAAAACTCAACTCTGATTATTTAAAGTGGTGCTGCAACGTCTGATGTCGGTATAAGCGACAGCAACGGGGCATTGTGGCCCAGAAGTGATGCTGGGATGAGGCCTTCAGAGCAAGCTGGTTCTCTGGGTCAGCCGAGAAACAACCCAGAGTGCAACGGTGGCAGGCGGCGACTAAATCAGCACAGCCTGAATAACCAGTTCTTGACTGCTGATGGCTATCTAAACCGTTCCTAGTTCAGAGGTCTCCTTCTGGGGTCGTGGAAGGCAGTCGCTGGAGAGGCGAGGCCAGAGACCAGCAGTCACGGAGCAGGAGTGGACCCACTGGCCCTGGCAGCCTTATCCCCGCCTCCCCTCTCCTCCCTCCCATCACAGGGGTCGGCGCTGTGAGGTCCCTGCGCCTGGTGTACGGGCAGTGCAGACAACTGGGACAACCTGTACAGATTGCTATTTTCATAGGCACTTAGGGGATAAGATGGTAGGTCACAAGGTACTTATTTTATCACACAATCAAGAAGTGAAAGGGGGAGAAAGAAGTACAAAGGAATCTGGACAAAGAATGAAGACCAGCAGGTTCAGGGAGGGGTAGAACCGGCGCTGGGGTTGGGAGACCAAACACTGGGGTTGCATGGGAAGGCTGCTCATGGGAAAACACCTGGCCCGAGCGAAGGCCAGAGGTAGTAAAAAATCACAGCACCTGGTAAGGCAAAGAGACAAGACAGAGATGCCATCAGGCCAGTGAGCCACACCTGCCCCAGGCATGACACAACATCAGGTCACTTGCTCAGGGCCACGACTTGTTGTTCCAACACGTAATCTCAGGCTCACTCTCACTTCCCTCAGGGCTTTGCTCAGATGTGAATTCCGAGGAAAGCCTTCTCTGATGACCCTTATTTAAAACTCAACCTGTCCTTACTGCTCCCCACCCTGATGCTACCTATCTCCCTTCCTGGCCTTTAAAAGTTTTATCCATAGTGGTTGGCACTATCCGTCAAACCAGATGATCTACCTGCTTCTTTACTCTCATCCCCACCCCCCCACTGGAACACAGGCTCTACGAAAGCAGTGATATTTGACAGGGTTTACTGCTTCGGGCACAGAGCAGTATTTTGGTAAATGCCTGTTGAACCAACAGCCATAGCCCCAGGTCTGGTTCTCCCATTGGTAGAGTGTTAATAACAGCCAAGTCTGAACTGGATTCTGGGTAAAAAAGCCACACTCTTTTTCTCTTGGGGTGAGTTATTCTCCTAGGTAGTTGATCTGATCCATTATGGAAAGATCTTACTAGATTCATTCTCAGGGGGCAATCAGAGGTCTAGATTTTGGCTGTACCCAGCCCACTTTTAGGCTGTTTCCAGGACAGGGACAAAAATGAGTATGAGAACACAAATCTGATGATCTGGGTTCTAGTCCTGGCTTTAGTAAATGACTGTGTGATTTCCATGAATTTCAGTTTCTTCATCCTTAAAAAAAACACAATCAAACCCTCAGTGGATAAGATGGTTTCCAAAACTTCTAGCTTCGCTTAACCAGCATACGGATAGGAAGACTGGATTTCGATCCCAGAGAAACAGAAGTTCAGACATAAGGATTCCCAACATAAGTTCTTGAATATATTGCCCTGGCTGGTGTAGCTTAGTGGATTAAGTGCGGGCCTGTGAACCAAGAGATCACGGTTCGATTCCCAGTCGGGGCACATGCCTGGGTTGCGGGCCAGTTCCCAGCAGGGAATGCACAGGAAGCAACCATACATTGATATTTCTCTCCCTCTCTCCTCCCCTTCCCCTCTAAAGATAAATAAATAAAATCTTTAAAAAAAAAACAGTTCTTGAATATAAGGAAGAGAATTAATACTTATTGAAAACACTCGCCATGTGCCAGGCAACATATGTAACATTTCATGTATTTTTTACGTACATAAATTCCTCATCCACAAGCCAAGTAACACAAGACTCAGAGAGGTCAAGTGATGCCCACAGTCCCCCAGTAAGCACTGTCAGACGTGGAATTCAACTCCAGCCTGTGTGAGTCCAGGGCCATATGTACTCTTTCCACGATGCCCAAGGCTTCCAAGCCAAATGTGTATCAGAATCAAGGAAGAACAATGTAAGTAGAGATTCCTGGGCCTTACACCTGATCTACTGAATCAGAATCGCTGCTGGGGCTGGGGGTGGGGCTGCCAAGGTGTGCTTGGGAATCTATTTTAAAAGTTCACAAGGTCCGGCTGGTGACCAGCCAAGTGTGGGAAGCCTGCACTGCATATACTCTACACACTGTGCCTCCCGAAGAACGTGAGTCAGGTGACGAAGAGGTACCCCCTCAATAGCAGTGCGCATTGTACTCTGGAGGACTACTGCCTCGGGTTGCAACGACTGGCTCTCCATGCGTCTTTCCGACAGAATGGTACACTTTTTTAGTGTTGCAGCTCTACTGTGGTGTTCCCTGCATCTGGTGAAGTGTCTGCCGAGCAGTTTCCACTGACTGTTTATTTAATAAATGAGCAAAAGCTGCGTAAATATGAAACCTCCAGCATACCCTGCAGTTTTGCAGCTTCCTGCTCACGCTTCTAACTAGAAATGTTTCCTTAGCACATACTACACGCCATGCCCTGTGCTAAGCTCTTGAAGAGGAAAACGGAGACACAAAGTTAACTAGCGGGTCTAGTCCTGCACATGGGGAGTGTACTCAGAACATTAAGTACACAGACCAGAAGGTGGAGAAGGGGAATCAAGGAGCCTTCCCACAAATCCTTCAGAAATTACTCCACACTCACTGAGTACTTTGTTTACAGTTGTCTCTGCAGAACACTAGTAAAATGGTGCCCTGTATCTCACTATGGGTGAAGCAAAACCGGGTATGACTGAAAGTGCAGGTGACCACGGCACAGGTGGTGACTTCAACCTTCGCCTCTCGACAACTGACAGAACTAGACAGGAAACTGGAAAGGATAACAGGCGAACTCAACAACACCATCAATCAACAGGATCTAATAAACATTTACAGAACACTTCGACCCACAACAGCAGAATGCATGTTCTCTTCAAGTGCCCACAGTACCTATACTGAGACAGACTATATCCCAACCATGAAACAAACCTCAACAAGTTTAACAGAATTAAAATCACACCAAGTATATTCTCTAACCATGACGGAGTCAAATGAGAAATCACTAACAGATAACAGGAAAATCTCCAAACACCTGGAAACAAAGCAACACACTTCTAAATAACCTATGAATCAAAGAGGAAATCTCAAGGGAATTTTTCTCAAAAACATGGATATCAATGAAAATGAAAATACAACATATCAAAATGTGTGATACACAACTATAGCCATGGTGACGGGAAATTTATAGTACTAAAGCCATATATTAGAAAAGGGGAAAGGTCTCAAATTAATAATCTAAACGCCCACCTCAGAACCTAGAAAAAAAACAAGCAAGATAAAACCAAAGTAAGCAGAAGAAATTAATAAAAATCAGAACAGAAATCAATGAAATTGAAACAGAAAACAATAGATAAAAATCAAACAAAAAATTGGTTCTTTGAAAGGATCAATAAAATTGACAAACTTCTGAAAAGACTGATGAAAGGAAAGAAAGAGAAATTAGAAATATCAATAATAAAATGAGATAACACTACAGACCTTGTAGACATCAAAAAATACAGGAACACCACAAATATTAGTAACTTTACACAGATAAATTTGACAACTTGGATGAAATAGTGAGTTCTTCAGAAAACACAAACTACTGTATAACTAGTATATGCTAATATAACTCGTAATATGAAATATATCATTTGAATAGTATTATAACTTTTAAGAAAATTGAATATGTCATTTGCAAACTCAAAAAATAAAAAAAATGAAAGGAGAGAAAGAACTCTCTAAACTTAGATGATTTTACTGGAAACGTCTACCCGCCATTTAAAGAAGTAAAACTAGACTCCCGGTCCAGATGGCACTGCAGGTAAATGCGGTACTCGAACCCTCCCACAACCACGGCAAATTATAGCCAAGCTACAGAGCAGCCATCATTTAGAACTGCCTGCAAGCTAGCCGCATGGAAGTCCTATAACCAGGGGTTTAAAGAAGAAGCCACACTGAGACTGGCAGGAGCGTAGGGACTCGGAATGGGCTGGTCCCACAGGCACATGTGGCAGATAAAAATTGGGAGGGGTATCTCCCAATTTTCCTTGAGGAATAAGGGGTCCCAGCCCCACACCAGGCCCCCATCCCAGGGTTCCAAAGCCAGGAAGAGAAGTCCCCACAACTTCTGACTGTGAAAACCAGGGGGGGGTTGAGGCTGAGTGACAGAGAGTGCTTCTAGAGTCCCAGGCAGTTCTTAATGGGCCCACACATGGACTTCTCACACTCACTGCCTCTTGAGCTCTAGTGCTGGGGCAGCAGCTTCAAAGGAGCCTGGGACTCTGCACGAGGACATACACGGAGGAACTGATTTGTCTGGCATCAAGGCAAGAGCTGGGGAGGCAGCTTTCCGCCAGACAGAAGTGTGGGCAGAGCCCTGACCAGTGTGGCTCAGTTGGGTGGGCATTGTCCCACGAAGTGAAAGGCTGCTGGTTCAATGCCTGGTCAGGGCACATGCCTGGGTTGTGGGTTCAGTTCCCAAATGGGGTGTGTATGAGAGGCAATGGATCAGTGTTTCTCTTTCACATGGATGTTTCTCTTCCTCTCTTTCTCCCTCCCTTCCCCTCTCTCTAAATTTTTAAAAAAAATCTTAATTATTAAAAAAAGTGCTGGCAGAGGCCATTGTTCCTTTTCTGGACCTACCCGCCCACAGAGCCAGCAGGCAGGTGCCATATCTGAGCCTCCAACAATTGGGCTAACACTGTTTGCCCTGCCCTGGTGATTCCCTGCGACCCCACCCCACCCAACCTGCAGGCCAAAACAAGCCATTTCCAGAGGCTTTTTCACACAAATGGCCTCTCCTGTCTCATGCTCTGGACTTTCCTAAAAATCTCTCAAACAGGCCACATCTAGCCTCTGTGTACCCCACACTTCTTGCTAAATGGTCCCAGGCCCAGCACTAGTTGCAGCCAGACTTGGTTCAAGCTAGGCTTCTCCTGGGCCCTACAAGTGCAACACAAGTAGCAGCCATCTTTAGATGGCTCTGTAGCTTGTGCTGGATGGCCCCAGGCAGGGCACAGGAAGTGGCTGACCTTGTACCTCCTGGGAGGCACCAGCCCCGTGGTCTGACACCTGGTTGACAGCTTCAGACCATGCTGGATGACAACCCTACCACCTCTATGAGTGACGTGACAACACTCAAGGGGTGGACTTGGAGAGCACCAAAGTCCTGGTCCCCAGGGTTGGCTTCTGCACAGCAGTTCCTCTGCTCTAGTCAAAGCCGGTCCTCGCAGCCAATGGGCCCAGGGCAGACAATCCCTCCCAGTGACACCAAAAGCAACCAAGTTTCAACTACAACAGGACAGTGCACTCAGCCCACACAGGAGCACACCTGGAGCACCTAGCTCAGGTGACTGGGAAGGCTGCACCACTGGGCCCTGTAAGACACCTACTATACAAGGCTACTCTACCAAGTCCAGGCAATGTAGCAACTCTACCTAATAAACAGAAACACCCATAAGGAAGCAGCCAAAATGTGGAGACAAAGAAACAGGTCCCAAATGGAAGAAAAGGAGAAATTTCCAAAAATGAGATGGAGGCAAGAAAACTACCAGGTACACGGCTCAAAACAATGGTTATAAGGATGCTCAAGGAACTTAGTGAGAACTTCAACAGCATGAAAAAGGACACAGAAACCATAAAAAAAAAACCCGTCATAAATGAAGGTACTCTAGCTAAAATGAATAATTTATAGGGAATCAACAGTAAAGTAGATGAAACTGAGAATCAAAGCAACTATTTGGAATATTAGGAAAGAAAAAAAACAACCAATCAGAACAGCAAAAAGAAAACATAAACACCAAAATGAAGATAGTGTAAGGAGCCTCTGGGACAACTTCAAGCACACCAACAATCATGGAGGTGCTGGAAAAAGAGAGAGCAAGAAATTGAAAATCTACCTGAAAAAATAATGACAGAAAACTTCCCTAACCTGGTGAAGAAAATAAACAAGTCCAGGAAGCACAGAGTCCCAAACAAGTTGAACCCAAAGGGGCCCACTCCGAGACACATCATAATTAAAATGCAAAAGGCTAAAGACAAAGAGAGAATCTTAAAAGCAGCAAGAGAAAAGCAGTTAGCTACCTACAAGGGAGCTCCCATAAGACTGTCAGCTGATTTCTCAGCAGAAACTTTGCAGGCCAGAAGGGAGTGGCACAAAATATTCCAAGTGATGAAAAGCAAGTACCTACAACCAAAATTACTCTACCCAACAAAACTATCATTTAGAATTGAGCTTCCCAGCTCCCCCCAACCCATAAAAAAAGGCTAAGTTCATCACCATCAAACCAGTATTAAATGAAATGTTAAAACATCTTCTTTAAGGAAATAAAAAGATAAAAAATATGACCAATAAAATGGCGTTAAATACATATCTATCAACAACTGAATCTAAATAAAATAAATGAACAAGCAGAACAGAAACAGACTCATAGTTACAGAAAACTTTTTGATGGTTGCCAGATGGGAGTAGAGTTGGGGGGATGGGTGAAAAAAGTGAAGGGATTAAGAAACACATATTGGTTGTTACAGAATAGTCATGGGGATATAAAGTACAGCATAGGACTGTAGTCAATAATATTCTAACAACTACATATGGTGTCAGATGGGTACAAGATTTACTGGGATGATCACTGAGTTATATAATGTCTAATCACTGGGGTGTACACCTGAAACTAATGTCATATTGTATGTCGACTGTAATGGAAAAATAAATATTTTCAAAATTTTTAAAATAAAACAAAATATTCAAAACATAAAAAAAAATGAAGAATTAACACCAATTCTACACAACCTTCTAGAAAAGGAAGAGGAGGAAATATTTTCCAGTCCATTTTATGAAGCCAGTATCATCCTGATACCACCATACCCAACAAAGACAATACAAAAATTAAAGAAAAAAAACCTGCAGCCCAATTTCCCTCAGCAACAATCCTAAACAAAATATTAGGAAATATAAGTGGCAGCCTGTGAAAAGAATCGTACATCATGACAAACTAGGGTTTATTTTCGGGATGAAAGGCTGGCTCAATATTTGAAAATCAGTCAGCGTAAATAATATTAACAAGCTGAAGAAAAACCACAGGGTTGTATTGTCCTCACCTTTCAGACCTCTCAGTGCTGAAGTGTCCTAGGACTCAGTCACATGGGCCCCTTTTCTTTCTGCTCTTACTCGCTCTTGTGACCTCCATATTTATATCTCTAGCCCAGATCCCTCCCTTGAACTCCAGACCCATAAATCCAATCGCCTACAAAATGACACCTCTACTTGAATAGGCATTTCCAAATGGACATGTACAAATCTAAACTGCTCTTATTCCCCAAGCCAGCTCTTTCCTCCATTCAGTAGATGGAAAATCCATTCTTATGATTGCTTAGGCTAAAACCTTGGGGTGGTATAAACTCGTCTTCTTTTATAACTCATATATCTAATCTGTAAACAAATTCTGTTACCTTTTCTAAAATATAGTCATACCTCAGTACTTGTCAGCTTCAGAACTCGTCAAACCTATTACTGGTCATGTTTTGACGAGAAAAAAACGTTTCAGCACTCAGTGCTTGCTTGCCACTTGTCGCACTTGCTAGAACTTCTAGGAGTCACGAGACCCTGCAAGAGAAAATGGTTCATCAGTTGTTGCTTGCCTGCCACTCGCTGGAATGAACTATCGACGAGCATGGAGGTCGCACTCTGTCCCCATGATCTGAACCTTCCTCACCACCTAAACTGTGCTGTGCGTTATCCTTTCACCTGGGTCACTGCAGCAGCTGCCAAACTGGTCTTCTTGCTTCTGCTCTTGCACCTTTACTGTCTACTTTCTACTTAACAGCCACAATGCTCCTCTTTTACTCATAATCATCCAATGGACTCTCATTTCACTCAATAATACCCAAAGTCCTTAATATCCCCTGCAACTCCCCACGCAATATGGTCCCTGGCTACTTTCTGAGCTCATTTCCAGCCCTCTGGTTCATATCACTTCAGCCTTATGGTCCTCCTTGGTGTTCCTCAAAACTGCCCAAAGTGGTCTAACCTCAGGACTTCGTACTTGATGTTACCTCTGTCTGGATCAACGTTCCACCCCATAGCATATGGCTTGTTCTCTCACTTTTTCAGGGCTCTGGTCATATGTCACGATATCAGGGAGGGTTTCTGTGACCCGCACACACAACAGACTCCTATCCGCCACACTCGTATTCCTCATCCCCCTTACCCTTCTTTTTATTTACTGCACTCATCACTTTCTGACTCATTCCATATTTGCATGTTTGTTTATCCACCTTCCCCTACAGAAGTTAAGCTTCTCCTGACATGGATTCTGACTGTTCGCCTAGAGTAATACTTCAGACATAGATGTTCAAAATTATTTGCTGAAAGAATGAATGACCACTGGCGCTGGAGTGAAGAATTTGGGATCAGACATCGGATAACCTTGATTTGACTCCTGGCTCTGTCACTTCTTCTGTCCAGGTGACACTGGACAGATTACTCACCCATGTTGCATGCTTTCTCATTTATCAAATAGTGATAATAACCCCCATTCCAAAGGACTGTTGTAACGATTAAATAAAAGAATGTATGTAATGTGCTTAATACAAAGTAGTTTGGTACAAAAGAGCTCAGTACATGACACCGTTACTTAATACACAAAGATGGATACACTAACACCTAGGTTATAATTATTAGATGTTGACTGTGTGATTTTACGCTATTCGTCTTTCACATTCACTCATTCAGCTACCAATCAGGTGCTGGGGTAAAGATGACAGATAAGATGCAGTCCCCTCTAATCTTCGTTAAGTGATCTTGGGGACGTCACCTAACTCTCTCAGCCTGTTTCCTCATTTGCCAAACAGGAATTACATACTACCTACCTCACAGCTTTTCGCCAAGGATTAAATGAGTTACTGTGTGAACACACTGTCTCGCTTACACCAACTGCTCACTACATTGACCACAATTATGAGTCTGATCTGGAAGAGAAGCATCTTAGCAAAGAACTACAAGACAGTGCGTTAAAAGCAAAAACAGGCATCAACTAGGAGGGACTATCTCCTAACCTGAGTCTGCCCACAACTGGTTAAGTTCCATGATGATCAGGAAAGTCTAAAATTCCACATGTCTACTATGACCTAACTTCAGAGCAGATGGACAAATTTCCCTGATGATTTGATAACTGGAATTTAACATGTTTTTAAAAAGGAAAGGGGTTCCGAGCCTGAAATATTGTTTCTTAAAGGTCAATGGACTCATTGACTTCTCTGCCCTCCGAAAGTTAGCATTAAATCTGAGGCACAGTCAAATGGACCCCCAAAGGGCAGCATGTACTTTCCCGAATAAAGCAACCAAGTAAGAGCCAAGAGCAGAACAGTGTGTTTTGTGGATGTGCTGTCACAGACTGCTGTCACAGACTAGACGTCAGAACTGGACTTTAAAGGGTGGATCTGGGACCCAATGGGAGCTCATCAGGTGAGAAAAGGGGGGCGTCACCTTTGGAGAAAGAACAGCCGGAGCTGTGGCATGGAGGCGTGAAAAGTGCACGTGGGTGGCTTGTCAAAGCAAAAAGTTTTGGGGGGAGGGCGGCCAGGGAGCGGTGTATATGGAGGAAGAGTGCGGCCTAGGGCCTGCCAGGTGAGAAGGCTCCCCCCACACATATCCAAGTCATTGTCTTTCAGCATCGGTGTCCCCTCAGGATCCCCCTCCTGTTGATCTCCCTCTTGCTCCCAACACTCTTCCCTTACCTCGTCTTCCAGCCTTTCCCTCTCCCGCCTCCTCCGTCCTGCCGGAAGTGACGCACTAACTGGCGCGCCGCACCGCGCCAGAAAGGTTCTGCGGGACCGGGAGAAAGGGTTCCGGTGAGGCACACTGCGCCGGCGTGCGGGCGCGAGCGGTCAAAGCGCCTTCCGGAGGCCGCCAAACTGCGTTCCTTTCCCGGTCTGTCGCTGTCGAAGTGCCTTGAACGAGATTCAGAGAGGCCGCCGCCGCCAGTGCAGGCGCGTTTCTACAGCGCTGAGACCTCGCAGTGTCCAGCTAGTCTGGCCCTTGCCCTTTGACCCTTCTCTCGCGGCGGGGTGAGAGGTCGGTGGCCATCTTGTGGCGGCGGCGCGGGCGGCTGTTACTGCGGAGACCCATCCCCCTCCCCCCCCTTGTCCGCCCGGCTGTCTGTCAGTCAGTGAGTAGTCCCGCAGGAGGTCCGGTGGGGCCCCGGCCTTGTGCCGTCGCTCTTCCCGCCGCACTGGGCGGCCCAGGCCGCTCCCTGCCGGGCCTCACCGCCGCCACCATGTCCTCCTTCTCGGAGTCGGCGCTGGAAAAGAAGCTATCGGAGCTGAGCAACTCTCAGCAGAGCGTGCAGACCCTGTCCCTGTGGCTCATCCACCACCGCAAGCACGCGGGACCCATCGTCTCGGTGTGGCATCGCGAGCTCCGCAAAGGTAAACACTCCCTCCCCAACCCTCTGGGACCCTCCCCCGGCTGTCCTCCCCCACCCACTGCTGAGGCGCCTCTAGCTTCGTTATTGAGCCTGGCTTTGCTGGCCCGAGCCTCTGATGGCGCTTTTAAGGTTGGAGACTGTTATCCCCATTTCTCAGAAAAGGAGATTGAGGCCCGGGAAGGTTTAAGGTATTTGTCTGGGATTCCACCGGCCAGGGCCCCAGGGCCCAGACTCCCAGTGCAGCCTGCCGTTCGCCCCTCGGGCTCTTCCGGATACTTGTGACTGTTATTATCTGGGCAGGGTTCAGCACCTTGCGGAGGTTACTAGACCTAGCCTGTTGTGTACCAGGCACTTCACTGGCGTTTGGAGTAAGAGCCAGCAGACTCTGGGGTAATACTGCCTAGATCGAGTCCTGGCTCAGCCACTTACTAGCTGAGCGGCAGTGGGCAAGTTTCTTCCTCTATGCCTCTGTCTTCTCATCTGTAAAACAAGAACAAGAATGAATAGCTGCCACTTACAGAGCCCTTGTTCTGTGCCTGCCACTATGCCAAGACCTTTGCGTATATCCTCGCGCTCAGTTTTCAAGAACAGCCCGGTGAAGTGGATGCAGCTACTCCTCGTATAGAGAGGTTAAGGGGCCACACACCACCTCTTCTCATGCAACTTTAATTGATTCTCTTTATTTACGTATTTATTTAGAGAGATGGGAAGGGAGGGAGAGAAACATTAATGTGTGAGAGATACATGTACGCGTTGCTTCTCCCACACCCATAACCAGGGACCTGGCCCAAAACCCAGGCATGTGCCCTGACTGGGAATCAACCCAGTGACCCTTTGGTTCACAGGCCGCTGCTCAATCCGCTGAGCCACACCAGCCAGGGCTAACTTTCATTGAGTCTAGATCCTGCTCACCATCCATTGAGCTCAGCCTGTTAGGTGCCAGGCACTAGGTTGGGCGCTTGAAAGCATGCTGGCTCCAAAGGCCAGCTACCTGGAATTTAAGCCTGACTTGGTCAAATGTTTAGTCAAAATGTTGGACATTTACTGACTCCAGCAGCTTAATGTCTTTGCTCCTCTGTTTCCTTACCCGTAAAATGGAGATGATATTTACTGTGCCTTTATTATGTGCCAGGCACAGTACTGATATCTTTACATACATTGCCATTTCTTAAATTCTAAGTGGAAACTGTGCAGATGAGGAGAATCTGAGGCTCAGACAACTTGCTGTGGAGAGGAGTAAAGAGGATAATCCATATGAAAATGGAGCCTGGTAGGCACTGGATAAATGGTGGCATGGTGGGATTAGAGATTACTCAGTATGAGGCATGGTCTTCACCTTCAAGTTGTTTACAGGCTGGTGGGGAAAGGTGGTTGCCTACACAGTGGTCTGATGCCCCGGCGAGTTCCATAGCGAAAGCTGAGGGCGCGACGATTTGAGCTGTTTCCGACAGCCCGTTTGTGTGGTAGGCCCTTCAGAGCGCAGGAATCCGGTAGAGTTGTGTTCTCCACTGTAACCTGCCAGGTAGGGATTCCACCCTGTTTTACAGGTGAGGAAACGGAAGTGGCTAAACGGTATTTTTAAGGCATTACTACTGGTGAGGCTCGGACTGCATCAGGATGGCAGACCCCCAAAATTCGGAATTCTTTCAGGAGACCCAGTTCTAGCTCTCTAGCAGAGACTCCCAAATATCATGGGTCCCTTCGGCCTTCTGGGCAGTTAGAGGGTAGAGTCTAGAGCTCCCAGAGCCCCCTTCATGTACCCCACTGCGCCGTTCAGATATTTCCAACATCTGAGCCGTGAACAAAATGTGAATCGCCTCTGTAGGGTCCTATCTGGTAGGATCTGAGACAGATCAGAGTCCATCTCAAATATCACATTTGTGAAGGCTTCTGGGTCCCACCTTTCCCCAAAAGCACAGAAAAAAACAGTTTACAGAGTGCATTCATCTACGAAACTGCTTTACTCCAAACCACATGTGGAAAGTTATGTTGTAAGTGGGCCCGCATTATTAGCCCCCATTCCACAGATGAGAAGATAAAGATACAGAGAGATCAAGTGCTTCGTTCAGGGGCTCACAGCTGGGGCAGGAGCCCGGAGCTCTCTGACACCAAAACTCGGGCTTTCAAGTACCCAGTACCTCATTGCACTCAGTAAGGGGAGGTGATCATAACCTTCCAACCTAACGCGTAGTGTTTTTGCTCATTAAAATTAGTCACTGCATCCCATTCCACACCCATTTAGCATTTACAGTTGGTCCTTTGTATCCATAGGTTCTGTATCCAACTGTGGATTGAAAATATTCCAGAGAAAAAGTTACGTTGTTGCTGACATGTTCTCTTGTGTAGTTAGGCCTGTGATGGTTGCATCTGTACTGAACACGTGCATACTTTTTTTCTTGTCATTTCTGAAACAATACAGTACAACAACTAGTTACATGGTGTTTATATTGTATTAGGTAATATATGTAATCCTGAGATGATTGAAAATATATGGGAGGATTTGCTTAGGATATGCAAATACTATATATCATTTTATACAGGGACTTGAGCATGTTTGGGCTTTGGGTATTCACACAGGGTTTGGGGGGGTGGGAGGGCCTTAGAAACAATCCCCCCCATGGATAATACTGAGGGACTGTATACTGTATTTTATTCTTGCTAGTTATGTCTTTTTCACTAGGTTGTGTTTTGAGGGAGAAACTAGGCCTCTTGTTTCTTTGTAACACCTACAGTATTGAGCATGGTGTCTGTTACAGTTTAAAAAAATAGGTTAGGAGTTAAATTATGGTCTCTGACATTTTGACTAAACAGCACTAATACAACTTTCTGTGATGCTAAAAATGTTTTACATCTGCACTGTCCAGCAAGGTAGCCACTTGCCACCAGTGGCTATTGAGCACTCTAAATGTGTGACTAAGGAATGCAAGTTTTAAATAAGTACAATAAAAAATTTAATTACTGAATTTTGCTAGCCACAATTCAAGTGTTCACTCATGTTGCTAGGGGCTACCATGTTGGACGGTGCAGAGCTGGAGGATGCTCTTCCAAGTGTCAGGATACAGCTTCCCTCGTGATTTGAAAATGCCCCCACACTAAAGTGGAAAAGATTTTGTGTCCTAATGTTCAAATTGACCAGCCCCGTAGGTTCTACCTCACCTGTTAAAAGTGTACATTTCTGTCTATGGTCAAGTCATTTTCCCTAAGATGTTCACAAACTATCTGTGTTGCCTTCAAAATATTTACCAGACTTTTAAAAAATTATTTTCCTTGCTCAAATACCACTTCTGTTGCTGTAGTATTATTTTTCTTTCCATTTCCTAGGAACTTCTCCCCTTTATGGTTCAGTTTGATATAAAATGCTCATTATTAGCTGAATATTTTTAACTAGTGTTTTTGTATCTTGGCCTGAAAGCAAAAATTCTTATTTCCAAACTTACTTTTCTAGATGTCAAAACCAGCCAAACAAGTGAAAATTTTTGGTCAACTAGTTATTTAAACCTTGCTCAATAACTATTTCATCCAGTTTGGAATGGGCATAGGTAGAGTGTGAAAAGATCTGTTTTGTCACATTGGAAGGACATCTGAATGAGTGAGCTGTCACTTGGGGCTGGAGTAGAGGGTGTGTGTGTTGTATATGTTATGATGGTTTGTTCAGGTGCTCTAGGGCTTTGTTGTATCATATTTATGCACATGGTGCTATAGGTCTGAACATGGTCTGTTCAGGATGCTGGATGTGGAGGGATAAAGTTTTATCCTAAAGAAGCCCCCATTGCCAAGTTTAAGGGTGATGAAAATTAATTGGCACTGCAGATATTGAAAACCGTGGCTCTCTGGCCTCTTAGCTGTCATATTTGTAATACTGAAAAATGTATCAGCTCTTTCTGGAATGTCCATGGCGTTTTATAATATGGATTTTGGGTTCTTTTTCTTTTTTTTTTTTTTTAACTTTAAGTATATAGATTTGTAATGCTTCACTTTTGTGAAGTCATTTTACTTTGTCGAAGTTCTGTTTACTTTAGATGTAAATTCATTTACATGTAAGTGCATTAAGTCCATGGCATTATAGACTGGGTAGTTTTACTTGCTGCAACATCTCAGAAGAAGGTTTGCTTTTTTTTAAAACTTTTGCCATAATCATACCTTTGTAGCAGCACAGTTCCAGGTTTTCAATATTCTCATCAGATGGCCATCAAAGTTAGGTTATTGCCAGAAGGTTAATACAATTCAGTATATCCATACTTAATTTTTTGGAGCACTTTAAGTCACCATTTAAGCCATAAATATGCTTTTAAAAATCTTGTTTTTAATTTGGGTTATACTTCTGTAGCTACATTTAAAAATGTCAGATCTGCCCTGGCTGGTGTGGCTCAGTGGATTGATGTTGGCCTGCGAACCAAAGGGTGGCTGGTTCAATTCCCAGTCAGGACACATGCCTGGGTTGTGGGCCAGGTCCCCACTAGGGGGCACATGAGAAGCAACCACATATTGATGTTTCTCTCCCTCTCTTTCTCCCTCCCTTCCCCTCTGTCTAAAAATAAATAAAATAAAATCATTTAAAAAAAGTCACATCTTAGGCCTGCTGTGTCTGAATTTATACATGCTGTGTGCATTTCAAAAGAAACAAGTGGTTTCTGAGAGAAATGCAGTAAGGACTGGGTGTGTGTAGAGGTTGACGTAGGTCCTGCTTGAGATTTTCAGATGTTTTGAACTGTCTGATTGTGTTTTTATTTATTTCTTTTAAAAGAAAACTGGGACCAAAAATTGTAATGATGTAACTTTATGGTTGAAAAGTTATGTGCATAGAAGCCAGGAAATTCAGTAATGTTCCCCCAAGCAACTGTAACTCATATATTGCATGAGGTTTTTATGGTTTAATATATGATACCATATACAGTAATAGGAAATTCTACATTTAGTATGTATAAGAGAGAAGAATTACGGTTTTTGTGGGAGCCATAATTTTGCATATCCAGATTTCAGACGTGTGTAAATTTTCATTGATAATGTAGCATTAATGTATGTTTGTATTTGAGATAAATATCCATTGCTGCACCTGGAGATTCCTCTGGATTGTAGAGTTGATGTAATTGACTGATGATGGTTATTAGAATGTTCAAAGGGAAATTCTCAGTCTAGGAACATAACTTACAAGAACCTAACTCAATCTTTCATTCTGCAGTATTTGATAATTAATTGGGAGTTAGAAAAGTTCATTTTTGCAATAGAATAAGTGAAAACCTTGGTTTTAACATGTTTTCTGGAGAATATTGACTGCTTACCCTCTAGGAGTTTTCTTTACATTATCTTCATTTTAATGCTAATTATCCTGATTAAAATAACAAAGCAATGAAGATGGCCCATTCTCACTTTGCTTTGTACAAAAATGGCATTCTCAAAACTTTAGGTTGTTTTTCATACCTACAGCACCCTTGACTTCAAGTAGATAATGCTTGTCTTAATACTTTTTAGGAGTAGCTTTGGGCAAAAGAATTGTGAATTGCGAATTTCCTTGGTGTAAGTTAAATTATCTTCTTTTTTTTTCCAGCCAAATCAAATAGAAAGCTTACTTTTCTATACTTAGCAAATGATGTCATCCAAAACAGTAAAAGGAAAGGACCTGAGTTCACTAGAGAATTTGAATCTGTCCTTGTGGATGCTTTTTCTCATGTTGCCAGGTATGTTGTCTCTTGTTTTGTTTTGTTTCGTTTTTAAATACATTACCTTTCCTCCTTTTTTGTTTTTCCTTTTCCAAGTTAACTTGGAAATGGACAGCTTGTACTTAACAGAGATGTGCTTTACAGAGTGATGCCAAGGCTAAATTACGATTTTATGTTTTGCTGGTTCCTTAAAAACTACCTTAGACATGTAAACATTTTGATACTTTACAGGGATTTAGTCTAGCACTAGAAGCACATCTTTTTCCCCAGATGTGGTAATTTATTAAATTAATTTCTTGAATATGGTATTTTTCTTGGTTTGGCTGAATTGTCTCATTAGCTTATGGTCAAAAAAACAAAGCCAAATAGTACAAGGGAATTTTCCAGTAACAAAACCTTATTAGCAAAAAAATTAGTTGCTTTTGCCTTTATTTTTACTTCCTTCTGGATGTCTAGATGTCCGGTGTACTAGAAATAGTGGTCATTCTGTAAGCGCAGAGATAATGACTAGTGTGGAAAGGAGCGATCTGCTCTGGCTGCACCATACGGAGTCTATGCCGCTGCTGTGTGGTCTGACAGGCTGGCGCGCGGAGCACACCAAAACCTATCTCAGAAAACATCCGTCTGAGTAAAAGATTTATAAATCACTCGTTCACTTAAAAACAAGTTGCTTTTCTGTAGACACAGTTAGTTCCCCCGGGGGGAGCAGAGAAAAACTATTTTTCATTAGAATATTACTAAGTAAACACACAAAAATAAACATCTTTACAAAAGGAAATTGGGCAGGGCACAGAGGAGACTAGTGGTTTAAATAAAAATTGTTCTAGGGTCTAAAGTGTAAGTGAAAGGTCTAAAATGTAAAAATAAGTCTGGCATTCCATAAAAGATTTGAAACAGTTGAAGGAATAAAATGGGAAACCCAAAAGAAACAAATGACATCTAGCTTTCGGAGATGCAAAAAAAGACTTGTTTGTCCCACTGCATTGCTGGCTTGCTCGTTTGGTGAACATGGACACGGAAGAAGCAGAATGTGTTATGAACTTGAATAAATGCTGTCTCCTTATAACAGAGGTCAGCTTAGAACAAACTACCTAGAGTAGCTATTTGAAACTGGAGACAGCCTTTTAAAAAATTATATTTTATTGATTATGCTGTTACAGTTTGTCCTCATTTTTTCCCCTTTGTGCCCCCTGTTCCCAGCACCCCCCACTCCTCAGGCAATCTGCTCACCCTTGTTCACGTCCATGGGTCACACCTATAAGTTCTTCGGCTCCCTTTCCTATACTGTACTTTACATCCCCGTGGCTATTCTGTAACTGCCTATTTGTACTTCTTAATCCCCTCACCTTTTCACCCATTCTCCCCACACCCTCTGCCCCCCCCATCTGGCAACCATCAAAACGCTCTCTGGATCCATGATTCTGGAGCCATTTTTTTTGTTTTGAGGTGATCAGTTCAGTTTCTTAGCCATTGGCTGTAACTCTGTCTCCAACACTGAGCGGCTTTCTATCTGATACTTAGCATTTTGAGCCTGAGTTTCCGAATTAGAGTTGTGAGGCTAAAGTAAAACAGTGTATTCGAGTATACACAGTACAGCGACTGATCCAAGGTTTTTGCTCCTTTATGGGAATATACTAAATTATAAGCTCTGTGAAGAGAAAGACCATTTCTTTTTTATTCTTTGCTGTATCCCACGCACCTGCTGAAGTGTATGGCGCAGAGCTGCTGGGCCATGTGGCTTCAGGGACACCTTTTCTGTGGCCTTGATGGGAATCCCCAGTGGTGTCCCAGGAGCCAGGCAACGTTCTGATCGGCCCTGGCACAGAGAGTTGTTCAGTAAATATTTGATGAATTTGTAAGTTAATTTAGGGTATAGGAAATTGACTAAAATAGTTTTCTGTGGGGTTAATAGGTATAACATTTTTATTTAAGAATTGGACAGTAATCATTAGGTGCCCCAAATCCAGAAAAGGGCAAGTAGAAAAAGGGATAGAAGAGAGGGTATGGGCAGTACCAGGATTGAAAAATTTCTTTTCTACTTGATAGCGTCTTAAAACCTATCTAGAAGGAACTATAAAAAGGTTTTGGCAGATTCTGTGGCATTGTGGGGAAAATAAACCTGGTCCTTTTTAATTAAAAAATAAATTAAAAAAAAACCCTAACTTATTTATTTATTTTTGTATTCTTCTAGTTCTTCTAAGGTCCTATTTAGGTATTATTTTGGGATCCCCATGTTTCCAAGCCCCCTCTGCCTACCATTGTTAGAACAGAAAGACCAGCCACTCCACTTCAGGCCTGATGTCCCTTATCGGCAGTAAGAAGCACTTTCTCTATGGGTTTCCTGTGGCCAGTTGATGAACAAAGATAGTTGACCTATTAATATTGCAAAATTTATTAGGAATCTCTTTATGATAATTTCCTATCTCTTCCCTCAGCCACCCCCCACTCCAAAAAATCCCCAAACCAAAACTTTCAAGTCAGAGAAAGCCGCCAAGATCATAGGGTAGAGTTAATTTGAATAGCGGTTCAAGCAACTAGACTTTGAACTGGTTTTCCACACAAATGCCTTCTTGTTTTCGTCTCAGTTTGAAGATGGTGTTGCACCTTACTTTTCGTTCAGTGTGTATTTGAGTGCCTTCTGTGTGCCAAGAACTGACCCAGACAATAGGGAGCAGCCATGAATAAGGCAGACAAGGGGAAATAAGTGAGCAAGATACTTTCAGAGAGTGAGAATGTGGATATAATAAAATGGAATGGCATTCTAGAGTGGGATTTCTTCTAGTGTGGTGAAGGAAGGCCTCTCTGAGGAAATGACATCTGAGGTCATCACGTAAAGTAGGAATGTCCGGTAGAAATAATCTTGGCGTGTTCAGACGATCAGGATGAAGGCCAGTAAGGTTAGAACACATTGAGCAAAGGGGAAAGTGGCACCCCGCTAATGTCAGAGAAGTGGGCAGATGCCAGTCACATGTGCCTGGTTAGTGTTGGGAGAGAGGGTTTTGGGATATCAGTGATGAAGGGTTTTAAGCAGGAGAATGATATATTCGTTCTGTCACATTGTCAAAAGATCCCTCTGGCTTGGTTTGGAGAATGGATTATTAGGGCCAAGGGAGGGGCAGGGACATTAGTTTGGAGGATACTGCTCTAACACAATCTAGAGGTGTCATTGGCTAGGACTCAGAAGCAGTGAGACGATAATAGCTTCTGTTTATTGAATGTTTATTTTGTGGATAGATTTGCTCCGTCCACCCCCCACCCCCGCCACCACATAAACTGATAGGATTTATGGGAGTTGACTGGGAGGTGGTAGTGAGGTAAAAAGAAATCAAAGGTTATTTTTAGGTTTTTGGCGTAAGTAGACAGCCAGTGGTGCCCTTTACGAGGTGAGATTTAGGGAGAAGGTATGGTAGAGAAAATCAGGAGTTTTGCTTTGGCCATGTTAAGGTTGTGATGGCTGGTGGATATTCCAAGGGGCAGTGCAGATGGGTAAAATACAGGCACACCCAGTTTATTGTGCTTCACATGATTGCACTTCACAGATGGTGTGTTTTTTACAAGTTGAAGGCAAGACCCTCCATCAGCAAAAAGAATACAACTTGCTTTACTGAGATACTTGCCTTACTGTGGTCTGGAACCAAAACCACAGTATTTCTGAGATATGCCTGTTGTCTGAGCTCAGTAGGAAATTAATTCCTGAGACAAATCAGAGTTAGCGCCATACGCTTATTTATCTGCCGTTGTGTCCTAGGTCCCAAAGGCCAGCGTTAGGGTGGTGGCTGGCTAGGAGGAATCACAGGGCTCAGTGTGTAGTTGTGCCCATGGCTGTGAGTCCTTAAGTGAAAGGGCACAAAATAGAGTTGGTCCAGGGAAAGGTGCTGGAGGCGGAAGTCCAGAGGAGACTGGGTATAAGCTTCCAAGAGTCCTTCTGCAGTGGAGCGGCAGTTCTCAGCCGGTGTGCTGCAAACTTTTTTTTTTATCCTTGCCCAAGGACATTTTTTTCATTGCTTTTAGAGAGGTAAACATGGATGCGAGAGAGAAGCATCGATTGGTTGCCTCTCATACATACCCAAACTGGGGGCATCTTTTGCACCTGAACCGGGGGATCAAACCTGCAACCCTTCGGTTATGGGATGATGCTCCAACTGAGCCACACCGGCCAGGGCAAGAATTTTCGAAATATGCAATGCCTGACTATTTGGCCAGGGGCACTGGGCTGTTTTCCCTTAGATTGTCAAATAAAAAAATGACAACAGCCAATGCAATAGCTGTCCAGTGTGAATGAATCAAAATTATACCTGTTTTTTATCAGATCAGCAAAAAATATTTTTTGCTGTGTGCCATGGAATTTTAGTAATTAATTTATGTGTGCCATGAGCGGAGTCACACAAGATATACTTAATTCCCCCTGCATTGAATAATGGCAACATGGGTGATATGTGTACCTGGGAAGCTCATTAGAGACTCAGCGCCCAGGATTTTTATTGGGGTTAGCCACAGGCATCCTCTGCCAAAATTTCAGAAAGAAAGAAGTGTTTAGCATAAACCATATTATTTGCACAAACGATTTAGGCTCAGTAAACCACCCTAATTGGTTAGGAAAAGGCAGGATCACTCCTGAAACCGAGGTTCCCAGGTGCCCACCAAGTGCCAACCTTGTAAGCAGGCCTTCCTAAGCGTAGCAGTGTCAGGTTTGCTATGTTAAGTCTCTTCTGCACACTTGCAGAGGGAACAATCCTGTCCCAGCTGTACATTAGGTGCTGTTCGAAGTGTTGGGGTACTTAGAATTCTTGCCCTTAGTAAGCTACCATAGGCCTACTGTTCATGGGATAAGACGGAAACACAGAAATTACAGTAGTCGTACCAAGGAGGTGCCATTAAAACTGCAAAGGAAGGAAAGACAGCAGTCCTGCGTGTGTATAATACACACTTTTTACTAAAAAGATCAATTTTGGAAAGATTAAATTTGTAATTAGAATTAAAGTACATACTAAGTTGTGTTCAATATAATAAGTTATGTATGTAATTATCACCTTCCAGTTTTTTCACTGATTAGTGGTAACAATTCTATGGTGTTTTTTCACTTAACGGTTTTTCAATTTAGAACGGAGTTGATGCAACCTGAAAAGATAACTCTGTTATAAAACTACTTTATTGCTTTAGTTGTATTTAGTTCTAGGTGCTAAAGTGACATTCAATTTTTTGTAGCTACTTATGGCAAAACGTCATCAGTAAAACGATTTTTGACTACTGTGCCTGTAACTTTGAAACTTACTGGCAAAACCTTGATTTACTGTAGTTCTCAAAGAATTAGCCTGTCCTGGGTAATTGCATTCACCAAGTAAACCAGAGCCCCCTTTTGGATTTAGCCTGTAGTGGTGGAAGCATATTGAAAGTATCTTTAGGTTGTCAAGTGGCAGAAACTGTACTTAAATCAGTCTTAAGTCTTGAGTCCCAAATATCCCCAGGGATGGTGGGTGGGTGGATGGGTGTGTGTGTGTTGTGCCCCTCCCTTTCCTTTTGACTAAATCCTAGATAAGAATTGGTTGTCTTGATTAAGGTTTCTTTTCTTTTAAGTGAAAGGAGAATTTGCAGAGAACAGATTTTGTGTTAAAAGTACCAACCAGCTAATTACTGGTACTTCCTTTTGCCTTCAGGATAAAGGCCCCATGCTTTATATGGCATTCAAGACCCTCGATAATCTAGTTCCACTTTATCCCTCCCCAGATACTTAAGCCACCTGAATCACTCACAACTTCTCCCTCTTCACCTTGTTTTACTTTGGGGGGTGGGGGTCCATTAAGGAGAGGTGATAGCAAGTGTTGCTAGAACGGGAAGCCCCAGGTAGGGAATGGAAAGGCCACTGGGTCAGACAAACCCTTGAGGTCAGGATGTAGGCCCACCTGTGGATTCCAAGCACAGTATTTCATAAACTTCATAGAATGAGCAGGTGAGTGCTTAGTTGAAGTCTGGCATGAATGACCTTGATGTAGTAAGATGATTGCTTTAGGTTAACTAATTGTGTGACTTACTAAAAACTATCTAAAGCCTTTTTTTAAAAGATTACAATTAAGTATTGTTCTAGAGTGTCTAGCAGTGGTGGGGGAAGACAGATCCCTGCCTTTACATTGAAAAGGAAAGAGTGTAAGAGCCCTGGTCGGGTAGCTCAGTTGATTAGAGTGTTGTCTGATACAAGATTGCAGGTTCCATCCCTGGTTAGGGCACCGTACAAGAATCAAGCAATGAATGCATAAATAAGAGGAACAACAAATCACTGTTTCTCTTGCTCCCCCCTTCCTCTCTCTCTAAAAAAACAGTAAATAAAATTAAAACACACACACACAAATGGAGAGAGTGTAAGCAAGTAAACTATATTAGCATATCAGCTGTATTGTATGGAGAAGAATTAAGTAGGGGTAGGGAGTATACTTTGAAATAGGGACATTAGGGAAGGACTCACTGGAAAAGTGTTGTGTGGGTAATGACCCGCCTAGAGGGGGAGAGCAAATGAGCCCGGCATCACCTGGGGTGCTGGGGGATAAAGTGAATGTAAGTGCAGAGGCCCTGAGGCAGGAGGGTCACGGGGTAGCTATTGGGGGGGACTGGAGAGAAGGTGAGGCCTGAGAAATAATGGGCTTTCTAGGATTTATAAGGACTTTGACTTTTATTCCAAGGGAGAAAAGAACCATTGGACGTTTTGAGCAAGAATAACATGATCTGCCTTAACACAGCAGTTACAATTATATTTTCTAAGCTCCATAGTAGCTTGTAGAAGGGTAAGAGTGAAGCAGGGAGACCAGTAATGAGGCTGTATTGTAGTGATCAGGCAGGAGATGGTAGAGGCTTGGACCAGCTTGATCCCAGAGGAACAGGTGAGAAGTAATTTGTTTCTAGATAAATTTTGAAGATGGAGTGGAAGTGTTTTGTCATAAACATCAAATATTTAGTTCATACCTTTTAAGTTTTGTAAACTATTTATGGAATTTTTTTCCTTTGTCCTCACCTCTGAGTAAAAGAAAAAACTTTAACAACAATAACAAATTAATTTGTATGTACCCTGATTTAGTACTTTAACCCCAAGTTGGTGAAATTTGCCACTAACAGTTCATAAGTAATACAGCCTGAGCAGATCAGGCTGAAAGCTTACCTCACCCTGAGTGTTAACGTAAGTTTGAGGAAGAAGTGCTGTCAGGGCTGAGGGTGAATGAAATTCCCATTCAGTTGATTTGGGATGATTCCTTCTTGAAGTTCCCGTTAAAGATACTGACTTAGATACTAAGATGTCAGGATATCCTTCTTGTTTGGGTCATTCAGTGCAAAATCACTGACATCCAGATAGGTCTACAAACCAGAAAAATATGTAGTAACAAGTATACGGTGAGGGAGTCTGTTTTCCTCTCAGAAATTCTTCCCCACTTTTCCACTTTTGCTATCTTACATTTTAGGTCACCTTATTGAAAAACTGTCTGTTTTAGGGGCGTAGCATGTCAGAAGAAAACTCTAAATTACTAAGGACTGTATTATGCTCAGTATGTCCGAAGATTATCTATTAAACACCTTTGGGTGAACATGGACTGCAGACCTAGCCCAGAATTAAGATAATTATGAAGTGGTTAATTTAAAGTTGAGATCAGTCTTGGCATATATTTGTGTGTGATTGCATTTATAGAGGTGGAGGTATTAGTGTGTTTGCATTGATGAGTTGTAGTGAATTTATTCCCCATATCAAACATTTGTGTTTTTTTAATATTTTTTTTTCTATCCTTAAAAGTTTTGGTCCCCGTTAGTTTTCAGCAGAATGTCTGGCACTAGATTTCAATTGTCATCTTTTTTATTTTTTAAAACATTTATTTTTAGATCGAGGGGAAGGCAGGGAGAAAGAGAGGGAGAGAAACATTGAGCAGTTGCCTATTGCACACCTCCAGCAGGGGACCTGTCCCGCAACCCAGAGTCGGCGACCTTTTGGTTTGTGGGAGGACACCCAATCCGCTGCGCCACACCAGTCAGGGCTTAATTAATGTCATCTTAAAAAGCAAGCTGTCACAATTGATAGTATCAATTTTTGATGATTCTATCTGTAAAAATCAGCCATTGGCTTTTTGCCCTATTTGCCCCATCTTTCAAAGGGGATAAAAGACACAGATTACTTTTATCATATAAACTCTCTCATTCCCCTGTAGTTTCTGGTCAAGTTTTGGGTATCCACTTATCACAATATATACCTTACTCTTCCTTATGTTTTTAAATGTGTAAACCATCTAGTCAGTTGTTGAATTTTTTAAAAAGTACATCTGTCCTAATTAAAAACAAAAAATCTTAAGCTTATATATATCTTTTCATCTTTTCTGGGCAGAGAGGCAGATGAAGGCTGTAAAAAACCTTTAGAAAGATTGCTGAACATCTGGCAAGAAAGAAGTGTGTATGGCGGCGAGTTCATACAGCAGCTGAAGCTGTCTATGGAGGACTCCAAGAGCCCTCCCCCCAAAGGTAGAAACATCACCACATGTTTACAGCTCTTGGTCTTTGCCTACTTTCGAATCATATGAAAAGCTGCAGTGGGGGTTGCTGTGAACCACCAACGATTATATGATTCTTCAGAGAGATGATCATAAATGATGGTGAGAATTTATGTAGTGCTCGCAACGTGTAAGCCTGGTTCTAGTATTCATGCTATTCGTCATCTCACAACCTCACTTTTGCTTTGTTCTCCTTGGCTGCCCTGCCCTTCAGAGACTTTCTGTGCACGAGGGAAAGGAACAACAAAGACTTGTGGGGTGCTAGGAAGTACCCCGGACTAGGATTTTGTCCTAGCTCTGCCATTGATTACTATAGGATTGTGGACCAGGGTCAGCCCTTTTAGAACTTGGTTTCATTAAATATCGGTGCGGTTTTGGACCATGTTTTGATGGTTGCCAGCTTGCTGTCTAAAGTTGATGTTGGTCTCTACTGAACTTAGGATATCCCTGGGAAGTACATGCATGTGTGTGAGTTCTACCAAGCCCTTAGGAGCTCGTTGTTTTCTTCAGGGGGAAGATCAAACATGATTTGGTTCTTTTGCTTCCATTTAGTTGTGGTTTAATTCTAGTTGGCATGGTGTGTTTCTAAGCTGCGATCTGGTCTGATTGCACACGTACTCATTTCCTGGAGGATCCAGCCCAAGTGCTAAGATCTTATTTAGGACCCTTTAAAGTCTGAACTAGTTTACTTTTGCAGATTCTTCTGCCATTGCTTCACATACACCATATTCTTTGGGCATAGCAAACAGTTTCCCCTCTGGATACTCTACTGGTGCCCCTTCCTCTGCATCTGTGTTACGCCTGCCTGAACTGCCCTCCCGCCCCCTTCACTGTGTGGCGAGCTCATTCTTCAGAAATGCTGCTCTCACCCTGACACCCTCCCTGTCTCGTCTGGCACGTGCAGCCATTCCCTCCGTGTCCCTCTGGGACTTCTTACATGCCTCTGCTGTAGAATACAGCCATGGTAATAGATCTTGTTCAGCAGCCCTTCATTGTGTGCCTTTCATGATCTCTTCCGGGTCTGAGTTTACGTACCGTTTAAGGTAGGGTGTTCCCTGAAACCGGGGTTAGAGGCGAAGAATGACGCACGTGCTTTCAGACGGCAGGTCACTGTTGTTTGACTTGGAGTGGATAGAAACAGTTTTGGGGTCGCTCTGCACAGTAGCTTCTGAAAAGCAAGGCGTTTCCTACTTTGGATTCTGGTGGTGTTTGTATTGTGTCCTTTGGTGGTATTCTGCACAAGATTGAGGAATTACTCAGCATTCTTTACTCTGCCTTAGAGTCCATTGGTAAACAGTGCTGATTTTTCTAAAATACCACTGGGCAAGTAGGAGAGCTCTGAAATACAGTGTTTGAAGCTAAGTGTTGAATTTCAATTCAACAAGCATTTGCCAGACATGTGCTCTGAGTAAACAGCTATGTTATAGGAAAGCAAGAGAGAGAAGTGAGAAATAGTTCGGCACTTAGGGAGCAGTCAGACAAATTGGGGAATTTGTGGCCATAGTAGGTTTCAAAATAGCTCCATTGGGTTTCTCAGTGTTTTGAGCGGCTAGGTATTAACAACAAGAGAGGCAGTATTCCTCCGTGTGGAGGGGAATACAGATCTGAAGATACTTCTCCTCTGTTCTCTGAAGGCAGAGAAACACACACCAGGAGGTTCCAACGTGTGTATTAGTTCCCCACTCTGTCTTCTCTGGACCTGAGTTATCAGTATTTTACCACAGTCCTTTCAAAATATTGATGATTCCTCCAGAAGTTTATTTCCAAATTTAAATAGTCCTTTTGTATTTCACCTTTAATTCATGAATAATTCTTTATTTTCAGATAACTTTAAAGTTTATCTTTGAAACAAGAATCTTCCTGTGGAACTTTGAGTTCTTCTAACATTGGAGAATACTTGAGATTAGGAATTTGGTTTCAGAGCTAGAGATTTCTTGAGTTACATTGCCTGACTCCCCAGGTGCAAGACCCAGGTGTTTTACTGGAGTTGCCTCTCTGTTTTGGGGAATACTCAAGCTTTTGCTTGACTGAAGGAACTATTATTTACCTGAGAAACATGAAAATCACATAGAATTGTATAGTAGAGCGATTTAGAAAGGAAAGGCAGATACACAGGAAAACACTTTTACTGAGCATATATTAAGTACCAGCCTCTCTGCTGACTGCTCTTTATGTTAACTTATTTTAGATCCTTAGGAGTACTCTGTGAATTTGGTATTGTTTTCATAATTCAGTTGAGGATGCTGATACTAAGACTCACAAGGGTATAGTAATTTTGCCCAAATAGATGTAATTGATAATGGAGAATTCAAATCCAGATCTGTATGACTTTAAAGCCTATGTGTTTTTTGTTTGTTTTTTTTAAATTTTCATTTAATTATTTTTAGAGAGGGGAAGGGAGGGAGAAAGAGAAGGAGAGAAACATCAATGTGTGGTTGCCTCCCATACACCGCCGCCCCCTCCCTACCCCTTGACGCCCTGGCCCCGGGGGACCTGGCCCGCAACCTAGGCATGTACCATAAACGGGGAATTGAACTGAAGACCCTTTGGTTCGCAGTCTGGCACTCAGTCCACTGGGCCACACCAGCCAGGGCTAAAGCCTGTGTCTTTATACCATTCTTTTTTCTGAAAGCATAATATATTTGAATTAGGGTATGAATTCAGGAGCAGGCCGCCCAACTTTTTTGGATCTTACATAGTTAGTGTAGCTATTCAGAGAAGGGGTTTGACATTAGACTTCCAGAGTATGAGTCCCGATTTTGTCACTTCTGAGCTGTGTGACATTGGGCCATTTGACCTATCAGGGCCTCAGGTTCGTGGCTGTTACTAGTAATACCTGGTAGGGTTGTTGTATTACTTGTGGTAATGTAGATAAGATATTGTTAATCAAGTGATCAAATGACTTTTATTTGTCTCCCTCAGTTCTAATATCTAATATTCTGAGTTTCTGAGTATGAACTGTAGCAAAAGTAGGAGGACACTTATTAGTATTTTTAGTTTCTGAGATTTTGTGCAAGACTAGAAAGCCCTAAGCTCAGATTCCCTGGGTTCTTGTCTGGACCTGGCCACTCAGTTCGGTGAGATGATAGAGAAAGTGCTTTCAGAACTGTGCTTCAACTGTCAGCCCTTCGTTTGTTGCAGTTTTACCTTCCATGAGTAAAGTTTAGTGTGCTTTTTAAATTTGTTTTATTGATTGATTTTAGAGAGAGAGAAACATCGATTTGTTGTTCCATTTATTTATGCATTCATTGGTTGATTCTTGTATGTGCCCTGACGGGGGATTGAACCCACAACCTTGGCATGTTAGGATGATGCTCTGACCAATCGAACTAATGGCCAGGGCCTTAAATTTTTTTCTTAATTCTGCAGGAAGAGAACAAAGAATAAGGAAGTTGTTGCTGATTCTCTTTCATTATAAAATAAATATAAAATCTGTGGGATTTTTTCTTTTTCTTTTTTTTTTTTTACCCCAGAAAATTTCAAGTGCATTTTTTAGAAGATCCAGCTTTACAGGCAGCTTTACTGC
The DNA here is from genome assembly GCA_028533065.1 of Trachops cirrhosus. Taxonomy (NCBI): domain Eukaryota; kingdom Metazoa; phylum Chordata; class Mammalia; order Chiroptera; family Phyllostomidae; genus Trachops; species Trachops cirrhosus. Next base: position 77,586,985 of record CM052547.1, read on the forward strand.
ATTTTATAATGTGATTTGGGAACCTTCAGGCTAACTTTCTGCCTTAATGTCTGAAATTCTACCAAAATTCAGGTTTCCAAGAAGCACACCATGAACACTTAGGTAACCAGGATTACTTAAAAGTTAGCTAAGTACAAGTTCCCCTGGAGACACAGGGACAGGTTGGAGGATAGCAGAGAAGGTGTGCAGGATGAAGGCAGAAGGATTCTGATTAGCTGTAGAGTTTGCCCTGCCTGTAGCAGTGTTTGAATGAGTACAGACGGGTGTGTAAATATCAATACTATGGTCAGAAGCTGAATCGGTAGTGGTAGGGTGCCTTATCTTAATTTAGCCGTAGGTGGATTTCCTAGGTTAATTTTAATGGCTGTCTGACTAGATTGAGAATACTGGACATCATACCTGCTAACTTGGTACAGATGAGTTGGGGTGGTTACCAGAGCAGACTGCCCTGTAAAAGGGACACAGTGACAGTCATTTCTGGCACAGCACTGCACTGTCCAAGCTCTGTGTGCTTCCTATGCCTTCAAGAGGTTTTGAACTCAGGTCTGTTGACACTTCCCTAGGTATTAGAGGGACTTAAAGGAATAAGACACTTAGAGGTACTGCCAGTGCCTGTCAGTGGCCATGCGTTAGCAGTGGCCACATGTGCTGTGGTCATTAGAGGGAGAGGATGCCTGAGAGAGAGAGAGAGCCAGTGAGCTCGAGGGAGCAAACTCAGGGCGGTATCACATTACCATGAGTAGGCTCTGCGCTTGGGTAGCCATTCCAGGTTTTTGAATAGAGGCACGATGGGGTGAGAGCTCAGCTTTAGGAAGGTTAATTTAATAAGAGTGTAATCTAAGTTGGAAAGGCAGTGACGTAGAGGCAGAGAGACCAGTTGGGACAGTGGTCTGAATGAGGGAGACATGGGAAGGGCAAGATTGCTGGTAAAGAGGTGTGGGAAGGAGTACAAAGAGGAGATATGCAGGCTGTTCCTCAGAGAGGGATGTAATCTGCTAGAAGTTGGGAGTTCGGGAGAGATCTTGTGGTTCCAAGGTATTGCAGAGGCCAGTGGGAGAGTTCGTAAAAGAAATAGTTCAAGAAAAGAGGCCCCTAGTGGGGGAAGTGATAACTAGTTAATAATTCATTTCCAGTCGGTCCCACAAGTGGAGATAGTTGACAACGGGAAAAGCAGGATGGTAGTGGTTACCTCCTAGTATTGCACCCTCTTCCATCAGAATGGCAAAGGACAGAAGTGGCCCTAAAATTGTCAGACTGGCCAAAAAGTTGGTTTGGTTTTTTTCCATAAGATGCCTCTAGTAGCCCTTGTCTTTAACTTCATTCAAAACAATTTTGTATGATTGTATTGTGACAACTGTCATATTGTGAATTAAAAAATATTGTCAAAATTGGTGAATTTTTGTGTAGCCATTTTAATGTTGAAGATGGAAGAAAACATTTTTGGGCATATTATGCTTTATTATTTCAAGAAATGTAAAAACATAACTGAAATGCAAAAAAAAAAAAGATTTGTACAGTGTATGGAGAAGGTGCTATGACTGGCTGAGCATGAAAAAAGTGATTTGCCAAGTTTCATGCTGGAGATTTCTCGCTTGACAATGCTCCACAGTCGGGTAGACCAGTTGAAGTTGATAGCGATCAAACTGAGACATTAATTGAGAACAGGTCAACATTATACCACATGAGAGATAGCTGACATACTCAAAATATCCAAATCAATAAATATCCAAATCGATGAAAATGAAAAACATGTCTTTTATTTTATGGGAAAAAAATAAATGGACTTTTTAGCCAACCCAGTATTTGCATTAGTTTAATTTCAGCCTTTGTCAGTCTGTGAGTGAGTGGTAAAAGGAACTCCAAACTAGGAGGCAGGTGACATTGGCTGTCGGACTCAGACTAAGCAGCCTTCTGACTTTGGACAAACTAGGCCTTGATAGTCACAAGAAGAATAAGGTGCGGAAAGCAAAGACATGGGTTTCACTAAGGCCTACCAGTGCCCCAGTTCAGTGCTTCTGAGTGTCCAGAAGGATTTAGTGATGTGTGGTTTCATATATAAAAATTTTTGTGTAAGGGTTTTCAAACCCTTATACAAAAGGGTTCTGCTTTATATATTTTTTTTCTGCATTCTTTAGTATATTTAACAATTATTTATGGAGCACTCTTCTAGGTGTTTGGGAGTGAACAAAATAATACAATTTTTTTTGTTCTTGTGCTTTAAATTCTAAGTGTAGTAGCTAAATGTCTGTGTGGGTCATACCACACACTACGCATCAGTTAGGTAGCTGCTCTGCAGATCACTGCTAGACATTTCGTGTGCAGGTCTGAGCCCAGTCGAGTTTCTGTTTTACAGACACAGTGGGATGTCCTTGCATTGCATAGCACTGCAGGGCTGTAAAGTGACTGTGTAAGCTGAAACCATAATCAATAAAGTTATGATTGCTCTGTGACTTAAGATTTTTTTGCTAGAGTTAAAATCTCACTGTTGATTACAATTATATAGGGAAACCAGAAAGATAGTAAAACTGAAATTTAGCATGCTATAACAAAAAATGAGAAACATTGAGAATTAAAGTGTTTATTTCCTCGTAACAAACTTATTATTAAGAGTGTTTTGAACAAAACTTGCTTGCTTGTATAACTAATGATACAGGGCGAGCATCTTTTCTTAGTGAATTGTACTCTTTCCAAGTTTGGATCAGCTTCCAACATTTTATTCTTTGTATTTTCAGTGTTGTGAAAGATACCTGAGAGTTCCTTTAATATGAGGCGTTTTTTTAAAGATTTTACTTATTTTTAGACAGAGGCGAAGGGAGGGAGAAAGAGAGAGAAACATGGGTGTGTGGTTGCCCCTTGCACACCCCTACAGCCCAGGCATGTGCCTTGATCTGGGAATCAAACCCGTGTCCCTGTGGTTTGTAGGCGGCACTCACTCCCCTGAGCCACACCAGCCAGGGGTAGTAGGAGGTTTTCTTGTCAGCATCACTTGCCCTGGGACATTGTCATTTTCATCACAACCACTCTCTTCACTTATGCTGATGTTTGTAAGTTGGCCTTTGCTAAGATTCCTCTGGATTTGAACGTGGAGTCTCTAGGAGCCTGTGGCAGTGCCCGCATTCCCATAGCAGCTATTTCTCCTACAGCTCTATTGATGGTCCCTTCAGATTGCACTTCTCGCATTAGTTTTAGTCTTACACAGTTTATTTGCTGCTTTCATCTTCGTCCGTCGATTCCTTGTTTTGATTACGTCATGTGGGTCTTATCACTGGGAGACAGCACAACTCTGTTATCTGTGTACGAACTGAGTAACAGATGTGCAGCGACCAGTCACTGACCTTGAAGAAGTGATATGATCACTGATCGTGAAGCACTTCCATTATTTACATAAAAATTTGTGGACTGAAGTTAGTAGTGAAGCTTGCTCTGTATGCAGTTACTCTTGTTAATATGCCATGGTAACTGAAATGTGAACCACGTTGTTGAGGAACTTGTGCCGCTTACCTAAACCCCGGTAACAAATCCGTGCATACTAGAATTGTGCAGAGTGAGGACTGCCTGCAATGCAAATGTTGTTTCTTTTCTTGCTGGTAGAGCAAACAAAAACATTAAGAAGAAGTAAAATCCATGATATTAACTTGGCTTTCATATCAAACACAGCTTGGCCAGTTAATATGTAAGGTAGAAAACAGGAACTACATACATCCTTGGTTCTAGAAGAAAATGTTCAATTAAGAAGAGCGTGTTCCGTTTATAACTCACAGTTCTGAGGCCGGTGCGCGGTGGCTCCTGTTCTGACGGAGGGGGGGAGTAATTGTGTGGCACCGAGTAATTTGTCTGCGGTGGGAAGAGACCAGATTTTGTAGTCACACCTGATGAGTTAGATGAGTTATTTAACCTGAGTCCTCATTTTCTCACCTGTAAAATGGAAATACGACATCTTAGAATTGTTGGAAAGATGAAATGTAAAGAAACTATTGCCATGCTTGGCACATGCTGGTTGCCTGATAGTATTTTTACTTTGCAAACCTAAATTTATCATTTAGATTTATGTCCTACAGTTGTTTGGCATTTATTTTGTTTTATTCAGTTTGATGCAAAATAAGTGATTTTAGAATTAACACATCTATCATAATTTAAAAGCAAACAGTACCAATAATTAAAAATGTAATCCATTAGCCTCAAAAGTGGTTAATTTTAAAATGGAAACTTAATTTCTCCCAGTGTTATCAATCATATTTCTCATTAATGATTATTTTTGATTGTAAAGTAAAATTGTTTTATTTGTAAAAAGGATATTTGTGTTTTGAGTTTTTGACACAGTTTTATTGATGGGTTTCACTGTACTATTTATTTTCTGAACTTATCCTAGAAGGCGTAAAGAATTTTATTTTATATGCAGTAGATTCTCTAAAAACCCTTGCACGCATCGGCTTCCTTCACTGTGTTGTTGGATGGGTCTCTTACCATTTTACTTTTCCTGTTAACTTCTTTTAAGATAATGAAGTTTTTTATGAAATGTGTTAGTTTGGTAAGTTTCACGTGACTTTAGATGCTTGTTTTCAGTAGTGCTTTTCCAGTAATGTAGAACTACCACCTATTTAAAATGACTGGCATAGAGGTTACTGTTAAGCTATCTCTGGAAAGGACCCCTCCTGCCTTTTTTTACATGTGACCCATTGTGCATAACATTTGACTCTTAACCTATGTGGGCTTTAGTGAATCAAACTTGTCATTTTTTTCTGTAGCCACAGAGGAGAAGAAATCTCTGAAGCGAACTTTTCAGCAGATACAAGAGGAGGAGGATGATGACTACCCTGGAAGCTACTCTCCTCAAGACCCTTCTGCAGGACCCCTCTTGGTATGTCTCAACCCCCAGAGGCTAGGGCGGAGTGGTTTGGTGAAGTGACGGCTAGTTGGAGATCATGACCACAAGGTGGTGCTAGTGACCAATAGTATGTGCATCTCTCAGGGCCCTGGGTGGAGACCCACCAGGTGAGGCTTGCCAGACAGTGGGCTTGACTTTGTCATTGCATGCCAGGACTTTGGCATGGGTTTTTGTTTATAGTGGACTTGGACTTGGAGTTTTTTCACTCCTATAAGTTGAAAATGTTCTTTAAAAATAGATGTTTTCTGAAAGGATGTAGAATTTTATTCATGTTCTGCCTTGGGCTTTTGAACCGAACCAATGCTGTATTGCAACCACAAAACACAAATCCAACAAAGGACTATCACACAGAGATTGAACAACTGTCTCTTTGAACAGAGATGTAGCAAGCCCACTGCTTTAAGCTCCTAAAAACAAGTACTCAAACCAGGAATCAAACAAAGCATCAGAGCAATTAAAACTATTGCACCACTGTGAAGGAATATATATAAAAATATTCTGTACTAGTAACAAGGCTTTTTGATCTGTAACTCTTGGCACATTTCTTCAGAAACAACTTACGAGTACAATCATAAAGTGAAAAAATGCTTTCTTCAGAAACAAAGAACCAATTTAAAAGCAATTCTATGCAGAACATACCATTAGCCCCTGTGAAAGCTAGCTGATTATGGATGGATATGCCCAGCACACAACAGCTTTTCTCTCCAGAGCCACAGTTCTGCTTCTGAAGGGGCCAGGATGCACTTTGATTTCAAACATCACAGCGTATTCCAGTGGAACCTTAACAAGGTCATGTGGAGGACCCTCCATAAAAAGGGGTGTCAGCAATTCCATCCCAATAACACAAGCTCTGAGAAGCAGAGGAATTCAAGGGAGACAGCCATCCCTTTCTCCTTTCACCCCCACCCTAGGTCTGTAACCAAAATATGCTCATTCCATGAGTTTGGAGACAGCTGTCTGAAGAAATGAAGAAAATCCTCATGGTTTCAGAACTTTTCTGGGGAAGAGTATCTAACTGTTGAAGATTGACTTCCCTTCACTCTCTTTGACAAACTCCACAGGGAAAACCATCCTGTCTGCGTGCGCTCCTTGCTGCTCCAGCCGGATTCAGGTCATCTGATGGATTGAGTCTGTCCAGTAGAATAATGTTTCATTTGGTCGATATTCTTTACATATTCACACATGTGTATTCTGTTTACAGAGTTTCATAACATGAAACTAAGTTATGTCTTTATGCATTTTTTGAGGTCTGAGGCCCCGATTTTACTGTACTGTGAGGAGTTGTTTTTTTAAATGCTTTGACTACAGAAGTTTTACATGATAACTCATAGATTTTCAAAGCACATCCCAATTTTAACTGAACTCCTGTCAACACATCATTTCTTGTCATCAGTAGCAGGGATTTCCCATCAGTTTACTATTCCTGAAAAGCACTAGCTTGCTCCTCAAATCCTGCTGTTCAGAAATAATGGACTACGTTCACTAAGGCCCAGTTGTTGGTCTCCCATTCTCCACCAAATCTGGGCTCCGGTAGAGAAAGGACAGCATACTGCAGCCGCGTGTGGAGAGTCTGGGGTTCGTGGCTCTGAAGACAGAGCTGAGGGGTCGGCCACCAGGATCCTTGTGCTGAGTTGTCCCCCGCCCGCCCATACTGCAGAAGCCCTGCTGTGGTGGTTTGAATGTCAGGAATGATCATTCTTACAATACCATTTGCCTCCACCTCGTTAATTCCAGCTAATAATTTTGAAGCCCCATATGTGTTAACAATAGTGTTTGTGTTTTATTACATAGACTGAGGAACTAATCAAAGCTTTGCAAGACCTGGAAAATGCCGCATCAGGGGATGCTACTGTCCGCCAGAAAATTGCTTCTTTGCCCCAGGAAGTACAAGATGTTTCTCTATTGGAAAAAATAACAGGTAAGAAGGTAGAGTTTGGGTGAAAGATGAGGGAAGAGGGCCCTAGCTCCAGTTCATCAAACCCTGGGGAATACCGAAGTGTGCAGGTATGGCCTCTCCGTTTGGTGTTGGGCACCCTGTCATCGTGGGCTTTGGAAACAGCTCCCATGCTGAACAGTGAAGGTGCTGGAATAATCCAAGCTTGAGTAGAGATTCTAGGAGTTGTCGCAGAAAAGCGGCGTGTCGCAGCTTGTGGTACTCTTAAGTAAGGTCTGCCGAAAACAAATTGTGCAAATTGTGTGGGTCAGGGCTGCGGGGGCGGGCAGGCATTAAACTCATGTCCCTCTTACTAAAAAATTATTATAATTCAGTACTGGGTGATTTTTGCCCTGCACACTAACACACCCCATAGATGATACTGTCTTCAGTGCCAAGAACTCTAGGTGTGTATTGTTAGTTGTGTCAGTTTGCCCTGTTGGTGATCACCCCTAGTGAAAAAGGGAGGGGCAGTTGTCATTATTCTCGCTTTATGCATGAGAAGTTGAAAGGAAGGAATGAAGCATGAACTAATATTAATAGAGTGTGCTCTGTGCCAGATACTCCTACTCTTTGTGATAGTTAATCTTTTGAGATCACTGAATGCTAATCCCCATGTACATAGGAAGAAATTGAGGCTTTGAGATGTTAGAGGTCTTGCCCAAGGTCCCATGAATAGTGGATCTTGGGGTTTCAACCTACCCTGCGAAGCCTATATTCTTTCTGTTACAGAAGCTCAGGCCTTTCATTCCACTCTTCTGGGAGCCACTGTTTGTCCCTTCCAGTCCCTTGCCTTGGCTGCTTCACTGACTTTCTCCATATCCATTTGAAGGAAACCAAAGTTGGTCGTGAAATATTTCCTTCATTCAAATATTTGAGGCCCACTGTGTTAGCAGACACTCTTGGTGTCCCACCCACATTTCCTCGTGGCATAAGGGCCAAAAAGAAAAATAAAGCAGGAGTGTGATAGTGGGGATAATTGAAGGAGGTACTATTGTACATGAAAAGACCTTCAGGCGGGAGCGAACTTAGCTGGAGAACACAGCACAGAGGCCTTCTAAACCACACAGGAAGCATTTGGTCTCACTCGCTTCCCTGCCTCTGACAGTGAAACCCTGTTGGTTTTAACAGTCGGTCTATTGATCCGCCCATCAGTCTTTTCCCAGCCTTCACTCCTCTTCTGTCCTCATTTTCTTTGCTTTGCTTAGGTTTTTGTCGTCTTAAGTGTAACAGTTCAGAACTATTAAGTGCGTTTACATTGTTGTGCAACCAATTACCAGAATGCTTTTTATCTTGCAAAACTGAAACTCTTTGCCCATTAGATAACAATTTATTTCCTCCTCCTCCCCACAGCTCCCAGCAACCACCATTTTTAAATCCAGCTTTTCATCTGTTTCTCTCCAGGATGTGCCCACCTGAATGTGGCTGAGGAGAACAACCAGCACACATTGCTGGCTTTTCTTCCTTTCTGGGGACGAACCTGCTGTTTTCTAAACAAGCCTTTCTACTTGTTTGCTAGACTTCCTTCTCATCTATTCAAGGGCATTGCTTCAACAGATCTCCCCTTTTCTCTTGCATCTTCCATTTTTTTTCCTCTGGATCATTTTCCATAGCATAAAAACATCTATTTTTTCCCATATGGTAAAAGTTTTTTATTCACCCATATCTTCCCCTAGCTACCGCCTTATTTCTCTGTTCTTTCTAGCAAAGCATTCTAAATAGATCGCCTGTGCTCATCTGTCTCCATTTCCCCTCATCTCGTTCTCTTTTGATTCTGCCCTACTGAAACTGCTCTTAGCAAAACTGCTGCTGACCTCTCTAGTGCTAAATTCAGTAGCAAATATTTTGCCTAGTGTTAACTTGAGGTCATCTTAACTTGACCTCAGAAACATTTGGCCTAGTTGGTTTCTTTTTCCTGAAAATACTTTCTCATCTGGTGTGGTAGACAGGAAAGTGATCTCTTTAAAATGTTCATTTCCTGATCTGTAGGACTTGTGAATACTCGTATATCACCTTCCGTGGCAGGGGGCACTTTGCAGATGTGATTAAGGATCTTGAGGTGGTGACATTGTCCTTGTAAGAGGGAGGTAGGGAGGAAAGAGAGAAGGAGGTACGATTATGGCGGCAGAAGTTGGATGCGATACACTTTGAAGATGGGAGAAGGGGCCACAGTAAGTGTTAAGATGATATGTTTGTGTTGTTTTAAGCCACTGAGTTTGTGGTAATTTGTTACAGCAGCCATAGGAAATTAGGACCCTGTATTCTCCTAGTTCTCCTTTTCTTTCTCTGGCTATGTCTTTTCAGTTTCCTTTGCTGATTTCTTCACTTCTCCTTGACCTGTTCATGTTGACCTCTCCTTACCCTTTTCTCTACCTAGGTTCATTGACAGTTTAGCTCATCCAGTTTGATTACTTTAACTAACAGGGTTTTTTTTCCTACTTAGTGATCCCTAATTTATGTCTCTGGTGTTAACCTCTCCTTTAACCTTGAGATCTGTACATCCAGCCTCCTATTCAGTGTTACTAATGTCTGTCTCAATAGACATTTCAAACATAACCTGCCCCAAACCAGACCTCTGATCTTCCCTTCAAAACCCGTTTCTCTCGTGGTCTTCCCCATCTTCATAAAGTCCCCCTCATTATTCCTGTTGATTGGGACCAAAACCAGTGTGTGACACCTTGCCACCACCCCCACTGCCACTGCCCAGTGGGAGTCACCACCATCTTCATTTGGGTTAGCAGTTGCCTGGCACCTGGTCTCCCTACTTCCTCCTTGTCCCCCACTCGCAGCCATCATTCTGTTCTCAACACAGCAGTCACAGTGATCTGTTAAAATGGAAGTGGGATCACGTTCCCCAGTCCCCTAAAGTAACAGCTGGGTCCCTGTTACCACATAGATTTTTACTACTTTCCTGTTGCTCACTGCTCCAGTCGTGTGGGCTTCTTGCCTGTCACTCTCCCCTTCTAGGGTCTTTGTTCTTGCTGTTTTCTCTGCTTGGAACGATCTTCCCCAAATAGTCCCACTCTTCCCCCGATAGTTCTCTTAACTTCATTCAAGGCCTTGGTTTACCTATCATCTCCGTGAGGCCTGCCCTGAGAACCTTATTTAAAATTACAGTTCTCCCTTCCAATGCCTTGTTCTTCCTCCTCTGCCTAGTTTTTCTCCAGAGTTCTTATCTCTGACTGATAAATAAGTAAAGGACAGTATATTGTTTCTCTGTCTACTTGAGGGTGTGAACCTAGAGCGGAAAGGCTTTGCCCTTTGTGTTGTGTTCCCTGCTGTCTCGGAGCCCAGAATGGTGCTCTGTGCACAGTAGGAGCCCAGATATTTGCTTAGCCAGCTGGAAGGCTTTGAGCAGGGGATTGACATGTGTAAAAGTCTGACTGTAGTGGGCTTGGTGGCAGGAGGAGAGAGAAGGTGGGTGCTGGGGGATAGGTAGCTCCCTTGAGGAGTGCTGTAAAGGGAACAGGCAAATGGGGCATAGTTGGGGAGTGGCCCGAGGTCCAAAGACACAGCAGCACATTTGCGTGCTGGTGGTAGTGCATCCGGAGATGGGGAGAGAAGTTGGTGAGGCACAGGGAAACAGGACGTGTGCAGAAACTGACTCGGGAGCATGCAAGAAGGAATGGGGTGCTCGTGCGCTTGGGGAGGGCTGGCTGAAAGGCACACAGCCGTCCTCTGTGGAGCAGGCAGGGCACAGCGCCTGCGGACCGCCACAGGTAAGTTCTCTGAAGTGAGCATCTCGCTGCTGCATTTTGATTGCGTTTTTTCTATAGCTTATAAAGCTATTACAAGTTACTTTTCTGAGTTGAATTGTGTGAATGAATTATATCTCTTGTTACATGTTCTTAGAATTGATATTTAAAAAATTTTAAATATTTGTGTTTTCCTTGCAGTTTTTTGCCACGAGTACTTAAACATCTTAATGAATTAACCATTTAAAAATATTTAGTTAAAGCTAAAACCAGCCTAACCACCCTAGCAGCTTATTCCCAGGCTGGACTGCCAGTATGAGGCAGGACCCCAAAAAACTGGAATTATCTTCTGAAGGGCAGGTCCCTTGTAGTACAGGCTTCCCCTGCTAGGTGAGTGTTCTAGGAACCAATCTGCATCAGTGTACCAGCTGGCATTGTTGTGAGAGGCTGGGTTTGGCCTCAGTGAATTTTTTTTGAAGACTCAGTGCATTTGCCCATTTCGTGATGGGTGATTTATGGGCGCCCCTGTCCACACTGCACTGAGTGTTCAGAGTTTCTGACCAAAAACAACATGCCTCCCATGCCCCACCTTCCTATTCACCCGATCTCACCCCAAGTGACTTTTTTTTGTTTCCCTGGATGAAAAGAAGTCCTCAAAAGGAAACATTTTGCTGATGTGGAAGAGGTGAAACAAAAAACAGAAGCACTAAAAGGTGTTAAAATTGATAAGTTCAAAAACTGTTTTGAGCAGTGGAAAACGTCTTGATAGGTGTATTGCATCAAATAGAGAGTAGTTGAAGGTGACTGAAGTTTAAACGTGTAAGAATAAATACACGATTTTTATAAATACATTTCGGGTTTTTGAGGTCCCCCCTCCTCCACTGTCCTCTTTACCCTCCATGACTGAGATCATCTCTTTCCTTCGTGTTCTGTCTGGCTCACTCCTCCTTCACCAAAACGTCTTGTTTCCCTCCCCGGAAGCGGGTGGAGGTGCCCAGTCTTTGGGTCAGACCTAATCTGGAATTCCTCAACTGTCCATCTCCCAATATCCATATTAAAAAGGCACTTAAATGCCAGACAGTTTGCCAGAAAAACTATGTTGGGAATTCTTAATTCCCAGTTACCTGTGAGAATGCTGAGGTCTCTCAACTCTGGCAACTTGTAATAGTGGCGACTGTCTAACTCAATTTTTGTGCCTACAACTACTGGAGTCCCTGGTGCTCTTTGTTTCAACACCATCTACTCTTCTGATCCTTAAAGGCCTTTTAAAAATGAGGTATACATATTTAAGGTCTAATCTCACTACTACCCATGTGTAATTAATTACATTCGTTCTTTTTAAATATAGGTCATCCTTTTGTTTCTTCTCATTTCCCGACATTGAACCTTTTTCATCACTTCTTTCTGAGAATACCCTCTCTTTTACTTTGATACTTTGGTACAGTTGGTTTTTGTTTTTTCTAAACAATGAATTACAGCCCATCAATTGGACATGAACTCAATCTGGTAGGTAATGATCAGCTTTTTTTTTTAAAATGGAATAGAGGATAGAACACTTGGCACACAGTAAGGATAAGTATTGTTTTATGAAATTTGTTTCTTTTATATGTGTTTACATAAGTATATTTATTACTGTGGGTCATATTCAGAAGCACTTAGAAGTCCGTTTTGTCAGACCAGGCATTTTGCTGAACGGAAGAAGAGAGCTGATACCCAGCTTCAAGGCTTGCTTAGTGTGAGAGGTAGAGTCCAGTAGGTCCATTTTAGAGACCTGGTTTGGAGTCCCAACACCTTAGCTAATGATATCGAATCTATTGTGTAATTTCTTTTTATTCCATTTTTTTAAGATTCTTATTTATTTTTACAGAGGGCAAGGGAGGAAGATGGAGACATCAGTGTGTGATTGCCTCTCGCACATCCCCTACTGGGGCCCTGGCTCACAACCCAGGCACATGCCCTGGCTGGGAATCGAACTGTCAACCCTTTGATTTGCAGGCCGGTGCTCAGTCCACTGAGCCACACCAGCCAGGGTTATTTTTTTTTCTTTTAGCGTCCACACCCAAGAAGCGAGTGCTAGCTTTTATACTTCATATTGTGCTTTATAGTGCTTGTATTTTGTATTTCAGAGTATTGTTCAAAGAATACATAACAACAATAATATGAATGAAAACCCTTTTGAAATTCCCAGGGACCAGGAAAATTTGTCCCATGTATGACACTAAATCTTTCTGTTTGTTTTATTTGTAGAGCTTTTGCAGGAATAGGCACTTAGAAATGTTAGCCAGATTCTTCCCCCTGTACAATTGCCTCACTTCAAGTAATTTAGAAAGGTCCCGTCTTGTTGACAGGAGTGAGTGCCTTTGGGTTTCTCTGTCAGCCAGTTGAGTTTTTGTCCACAGGTTCTGGCTTATTCTTGGATTCTGTACTTTTGGAGAGAAACTGTTAACCTCCCCCAGAAATGTTTGCAATGGTGCCTATGTGATTTATATATTGTCTCTATTTTTTGGTCTCATTTGTCCTTAGACAAAGAGGCAGCTGAACGTCTTTCAAAAACAGTAGATGAAGCATGTCTGTTACTAGCAGAATACAACGGGCGCCTGGCGGCAGAGCTGGAAGACCGGCGCCAGCTGGCTCGGATGTTGGTGGAGTATACCCAGAACCAGAAAGATGTTTTGTCAGAAAAGGAGAAAAAACTAGAAGTGAGTACCTCGCAAGGCAGACCTCGACCCCCCGAGTTTCCTTTCCTGTAGCCTGCATTAGGAGGTTTTTATTATGCCTTAATTAACACTTTTTTTGTCTTTTAAAAATGCGTGAGATGAGAACATCATTCGATTATTGCAGTTATGTGAACCTAAGTGAAAATTGAAGTCACATTTTTATGTATCCAAAAAAGAACAAATTGGAATGCAGGAAACATATGATGAACTCTTAAATCGCAGCATTTAGGATCTTAACCTTGTTTTAGTTTGAACTCACATTTTTCAAAAATTGTAGATTGAGGTACAGAAAGAACAGGAGCCAGCAAAATCAAAGACTGTTTATTTGGTGGTATCTGGGAAATACTTAAAATGTTTCTTCCTTTTGGATTATATTAAGATTTATTTCTGACTTAATCATGCTAAAGCTAATAAGTACTTTGCCTCCAAGCCATGTCTGTGATTAGTTCTAAAATTTCAGTCATGTTAGGGAGCCCAGTTCACAATCTGTTGGAAAGGGACCAGTTGTTACCCTGAGTTGACATTAGTCTGAATGCCTTTGGGAAGAACTAGTTCCTCACCATGCACTTGTTTGGATTCTTAATTAAGTACGTGGTGGTTTAACATTGGTGCTTAGTCCCTTGGGGTAACACAACCACCATCGAGGACATTTGGGAACTTTTCCTTGCTCCAGGCTACTAGACTTCCTCTTCAGTAGTCTGCCCCTCTTTCCTTAAGAGACATAGAGAAGAGCTGCAGCCAGTGGTTTGGGACAGGAGGACAGTTTTGAGTTGGAGGACTAATCACATATTGCAAGAAATATCAGAGTAGATAAGGGGGGGATAGTCCTCCTGCTGCACTCTGCACTCGGGAAACACTGTTCTCTGGTACTGAGGGAGCGAAAATTGAGCTACTTCTGTGGCCGAGATTATTGTTTGCTTTTGAACACAGTCATCTGACTTGAGAAGGGAAATGAGTGATGGGTACTTTTTATCACATCCTTACCTTCAGTGATTATGAGAATGATGGTGGGTAGTGGTATTGGGAACTTTATATTCCTGGCCAGATTGAAAGTGGAAGATGGGAAACGGCTGTAAAAATAGTATGGCTTGGATTTAGAAATCAACACTGACCAAAAATCCTAAAGGCAGTTTCCAGGCGGTACCAGACGGTCATTTATCTGAAACTCTCGTCTTTCACCGAGGAAGCATTTTTAGCACTGTGCCCCGGGACTAATAAGAGAGTGTAATTAATGATTCTGGTTGTAAGTCACCATGCCATCTGTTGAACTGCCCCTTGGCGACACATTAAGGGCTTTCTCTGATCTGTCAGACATTGATTATCATGAGCAGCTGTTGTTGGGTGGCAAGCAACCATAGAGGACAGTCTTTGAGAAGGGATGGGGTTGGTAGCAGCGATTAACTCTTTGTTCATTCCCCTTCCTCACAATTGCACTTTCCTGCACTTTCCTTTTGGGGGGGATTGTTCTGGCGTCTGCCCAGTGGTTTGCTAGATGCCCTGAGAGGTCATTAGGGTAGAGAGATGATCAGAGATTTGGGTCTGTTCTGTAGCCTTCCAGCTCAAATTTCTCTACTTATCTGGGCATTAGAATTCCATTGCTTAAGAATCAAAGTGGGAAGGACCCACCACTGAGAAGTACACATTCTGAACTAAAGGTTTTTTATCCCAAACCATGTCTTAGCCATTTGAGCAAAATCTTTTTTTAAAAAAAATGGAGCTAAATTTGCAGTATTTAAAAAAGCAAACGACTAGATACAACATAAGATGTTGAGAGATGGTTTTAGTTCTTTCTTTAAGCTTGCTGAAAATGTGAACTGTCTGCTCTCGAGAATGTAAGATTTTTCTCTCACATCCTGTAATAGACTGGTCCTATTTCATTATCTCCTAATGGTGGAGGTAAAACTTGCTATGTGCTGCTTGAAAGATGTGTAATTACTGTGAATTCTTCCAAATCTTCTGCAAGTCTCTTATTGATGAAGACAGTACACATAAAACATACCTATCTTTTTAACACTCATTTTTTTAACACTGCTTGTTCTTGTTTTAAAACTGCCACACCAGAATGCTAATGAAATCTGCTTTTATTTTTTAATCTTTTCATTATCTTCAGTGTGTAAATACATGGAATACTTAGAACTTTGGGAATGTAATTATTTGCTTGAGAGTCTATTTTCTTAAAGTTCTAATTTCTTCACTCATTTTTCTTTTTAAGTTTATAAACATTTGTTCTGTGAGTGGAATTCAGCACTTGATATGATCTCTTTCAATGTAGAAGTTTTTTTTAAGTTGCTTGAAAAGTGATTTATCTACAGATTTTTTAATTGAGAAATTTACAGAACATTAAAAGTAACCATTTTATAGTCCGAAATATTTCACATTTCATTACACCAAAAGAAAATCCCATACCCGTTAGCCAGTCACAGTCACGCCTTGTGTCCCCCTTCTAGCCCCTGGTGACCACCAGTCTGCTTTCTGTCTGTATGGATTTGCCTGCGCTGGGTGTTTCATACAATGGTGTTTGGCTTCTTCCACTTACCATATGAATTTGAGGTTCAGCTGCATAGTGGCATGTGTCAGTACTCCATTCTTTTTGCTAAGTGGTTCATTGTATGCAATATGCAACAATGCATACAATTTGTCCATTCGTTTTGTTGGTGAACATTTGGGTTGTTTCCACCTTTTGGTCATTATGAATACCCTATAAACACTTGCATACAAGCTTTTATTTTTCTTGCATATATGTATGCCTAGGAATGGAATTGGACTCATAGGTAATTCTGTCTTCAACTTTTGGAGGAACCACCAGACTGTTTTCCATTAACAGGGGCATTATTTTACATTCCCACTAGCAATGTACAGGAGTTCCAGTACTTTTTTTTTTTATCCTAGAGCATATGAAGTGATAACTTGTGATTTTGATTTGCACTTTCCTAGTGATTAATAATTGAATATCTCTGCATGTTTCTTGTACATCTTTTTTTTAGAAACATCTATTCAAGCCCATTTAGCCCAAAAGTGGGCCAAAAGTTTGCCTATTTTTGAATTGGGTTGTTTATTTTGCTGTTGCTGAATTGCAAGAGTTCTCTATACTTACTAGCTATATGATTTACAAATATTTTCTCCCGTTGTGTGTTTTAACCACTTTCTTTATAATGCCTTTTGAAGCACATAAGTTTTTAATTTTGATGAGTTCCAATATCTTTTTGTTGTTGTTAGTTGTGTTTTGGTGTCATGTTTAAGAATCCATAGCCAAATCCCAGGGCATGAAAATTTACTCAGATATTTTCTTCTAGTTTTATAGTTTTAGCTTTTACATTTAGGTCACATTTGAGTTAATTTTTGTCTATGGTATGAAGTAGCGACCAGTTTTGTTCTTTGCATGTAGATATCCAGTTGTCCCAGCACCATTTGTTGAAGAGACTGTTCTTTCTCTCACTAAATGAATGCTTGGTACTTTTGTCAAAACTCAGTTGGCCAGAGAGATGTGGGTTTATTTCTGGACTCCCCGTTCTGTTCTGTTGATCTGTGTGTCTCTCCTGTGCTGGTACCGTACTATTTTCATCGCTGTGGCTTCATAGTAGGATCAGAAAATGTGAGTCCCCAAACTCAGTCCTTTTCTTTCAATATTTTTGCTCTCAAGGGCCTCTTGCAACTCCATATGAATTGGAGGACCAGCTTTTCCATTTCTGCACCAAAAAAAGGCTGTTGGAATTTTAATAGGGATTGCATTGAATCTGTAGATTGCCTTAGGGACTCACCACCTTCTCACTCTTAAGTCTTCCAATCCATGAACATGAGATTTCTTTCCATTTTTTTAGATCTTTTTTAATTTCTGCTGCAGAATTTTTAAAAACATGCTAGGGTACCACTTACTGATGCATTTGATTTTACAAAAGCCCTGTTCAGGTGCCATAGATACCACGGACCACCACAGAAGGCAGTAGTGCATGCTGCCTTTCAGTAGGCTGTGTTTACCCCCTCCTCTAGAAGGTAATGAGTGCATGTGTGCATGGGCGCTCAGTAAAGCTACTCAGGCACAGTCGTGGTGGCCAACTTCACCCTGCAAACCCAAGTGGCACATGGAAGCCTGGGTGTCTAGGTGTAAAGTCTAACAGGGTTGTTGAACTGGGTGGAATGAGAGATCGTGTAGTCTGGCTTCAGAGTTGGTGAAGAACTCAAGACTCAGAGAAGGGAGTTAGAAACAGACCAGGGATAGAATCCAAGGCAGACGTCTTATAACTTTCCATCAGGTTTGTGGTTTTGTTTGTTTTGTTTCTTTTAAATTTGATTCCATGAGGTCAACAGCTGGAAGACATTCTACACAGAGGAGTAGCCAAAGTTGAATTATTTCAACAATTCTCAAGAACTTTGTTTTAGAGAAATGACATCTTATGTCGTAGGATTAAGATAGTCGCATCATGCATTCCAGCCTCCTCCAGTATATACCTTTCTAAAGTTTGAGGGTACCCACTCTGCTACTAAGGTTCTAAATACTGAGTCCTCCTTATGACTGTGTGTTCTTGCTCTGGGGTGCGGGGAGGGAGAATTGGCTGACTGAACTTGAAACTGCTGTTGTTTCCCCCCAGCTTGGCACCTTCCCCTTGGTTGTATGAATTCTCAGGAGTAGAGCCTTCTACTTCAGACAGCATGGCAGGGAAAGGGGACATGGCCCAAATGCTGTGTGACTCTTCACATTTCTGTTTGTAATTTGGTTATAACAACTTGAGAAATTCTTTGGCTATAGCGGAGGGAGTACTAAACCAAACTGATGGCCATCTGTTGTTTTTGGCAGCATCCCCCACCTTCCTGCAGGGTGCAGATGGTTAGAAGCGTTCATTTCAATGATGGAATAGGCGATAGGTGGAGGCAGAGAGTCCACTTGGAGGAAATTCTCCCCATTCCCCTTGATGGTCAAAGCCAGTATCTCATTGTCCATTAAGAGCATATGGAACCGGGTGATCTAATCCTCATTTCAGATGAGAAAACAGAGTTCAGGGCTTCTGTGAGCAGTTTAAGGTCACAGAGGAAATCACGAGGACCAGAACCCTGATCTCTTGACTCCTGATTCTGGGAAAGAACTGAGAGGCTTTGCCTAGAGCTGCCTCTCACAGCTCTGGGTAGCCTAGCCCCACCTGTTTATCAATCCTTTGCACCCACTACCCTTCCTTCGCATTTAATTCTTTCCTCCCAGCACTAGCAGTGCTGGCACCACCATGGGCTGTTAGAACAGTTGTCGCAAAGGTCAGTGATCAAGGGGTGTTGTCCTCGTCTTTCCCCACATAGCAGGCCATGGTTCGCTCGCTGCTTCTTCATCCCTGCTTTGATATGGAAGCCCTTTTTTCCCCCAGATTTCCCTCTAGCAGGTGAGGACATTTTTCGAGTTGTATATTTCTATGAGTAATAATGGAGTCTAGGGGCTGTATGTTGGGTGTTTGGCTTCCTTTCATTCATGTCAGTCGCTGCTAACCCTTACAGCTCTGGCCAGATTTGCCATTAGAACATCAAGGTGCATGTGTGTGTAGGTGTGTGTGTGTATTCTTTCCATATCACAGTGTGAAACCTTTGGTGTTCCTTCATCTTTTTTCTCTCCAGGAAAAAAAAAAGCCACGCTATAATCATTGTGGTGTACTTTGTGTACTGGGTAACCCAGGGGCACAGTTCACCAACGTTAGAGGCTTCCCATAGAAAAAGTGACATGATTTCCAAGCTCTCCCACTAGAATTCCCTCCTCTTAGCCATAGCGTCGTTTTCATGGGTGTAGCCCAACTCTTGTTGATCCCTCCTGCTTTCTGGAAGAGTGCTACTGCGTTGTAGCTGGTGCATGTAGTACTCGTTTTTTATGTTTATAAATTACATTTATACGTATTGTCAAAACATCTGGGCCCTTGTCACTGGGCTCATCTGCTAGGAACAGTCACTCTTAGCTAATACTGTCAGTTCTTTATTTCTTTTATCCAGATTATAAAAGAAACACATCACAGGAAACCTGGTAGGGAGGGGGGTCCTTCCTCAGTATTAAATCATACTTCTAATTGTGGTGTAGTTCCTTTATTTCTCTTCCTACTTTAAAATTAAAAGGATCATAATTATTGCCTTCGGGCTAGTTCTCAGTATTGGGATTTTTTTCCCCTATAAATTCTAAATGTGGGTTCTCTGTGTATGTGCGGCCACCTGCCTGTCTTGCAGCATGCTGAAGACGGTACAGATTTCAAGGTGTTTGACGCCGATTTGCATTTCTGCCTTGGAAGTTTTTTTTTTTTTCAACGCATCTTAAGCAGTCTAGAATTTCATTGTGTTTTATAAACAGACAAGATACATTAAAGAATAATCTTTGTTTTGTGAAGGAAAGAACATTGAGTGAGTAGTTTAATGCAACACACACAGGATCTCTCTTTGAGTTTCAGTTATCTGTTTACATTTGAAACGGCTGTGGGGAAAAAAGCAGCTACTTATTATAGCATTGGCTTCAGTGAGCGCACTTTGAGAGCAGAGTTCAGGTTACAGAAACTTGAGCTCGTGTCTGTGTGTCTGTTTGACCCAATGGGTACATGTTATTTTGAGCAAAGATCTAATGTTAGGCTTTTTGAGTATCCCTACTACAGCCATAACTCGTTTTATCGCGCTTCACTTTATTGCATTTCACAGATGTGATTTTTACAAATTGAAAGCAAGACCCTCCCCCAGCAAGAAGGGTGCAACTCACTTTATTGTCGTGGCCTGCCGCTGAGCACGCTCTGTCTGCGAGGTGTGCCTGTACTCGAAGGTGGGCCTTCTACTCCCACTTCAACTCGTGATCTTTGAAGAACGTCAGATTGCATGGCGGTGCACTTTACCATCTTGAAAATTACATCTCTGACTTTGTTTTCTTCCCTATAAAATGTGGGGTTTGAAATAAGGTCAGAAAGTCGTTTTCCATGATTAGGGCAGAAATGCTCATGGTTATAATCAGAAGTGAAACGGAGCCTCTGCAGACGAGGTGCAGGAGCTCCTAAGGCGTGGCGGGCTTCCTGTGAAGCAGGGGCGGTGCCGGCTGCCACTCGCACTGTGCAGGCCTCCGTGTTCATTCTCCCTCATGCTCGGTCGGATCCTGTGAGCGTCTGCGGGAAACTGGACGGTTCTCTCGCCATTAGATACTTTGAGAATGTTAAGCTATTCTCATTTCTGCAGAAGTAGAGTGGCTGAAGGTGCCCTCAGCAGGCAGAATGCTTTGCCTCTTTAACACACATGTATATACATTTAAACCTCATGCACAGGAGCACACCCGCACCACTACCGCTGTCTCTTTTTAACTAAGTCCGTGTGCTGTTTTCCCTTGCTGCCTCTGCTTTCGAACCCGCTGCAGCCTGGCGTGCCTGTCCGCATTCCACTGAAGGGGCCGGGTGTCTTCGGAACCCCCCAACCTGCGGTCTCCTTTCAGAACCCGAAAGACACCTCTCCGTCTCTGTCTCTCATGTCGCTTTTCTCCTTTTGACCCTGTCTGTAGCATTTACTGCTGCTATTTATTACCCTTTGTTGTTTTTCCTCCTCCACATTCTCACACCCACTCTCTGCTGGTTGTAGGTTTTTTGGGGTTTTGTGGGGTTGTTGCCTTTGTCCTTTAATAAGCTTTTCTCCATCCTTGCCCTGTAAATGTTGATATTCCTTTAGCCGTTTTCTTCTCCCGGGCCTTTTCTTGAGTGACATACTTTAAGTATGCCGATGGCTTAATACAGATCTCTAGCCCAAGCCCTTCCTTGTACTTCAGTCCTTATATCTATCTTATTTCCACAGACACCTCAAACTTAATGTGGCCAGGACAGAACACCTCTTGTCACCTTTCCCTTCCTTCTCTTTCCCTGTCTTGGAGAAGGGCGTTGTTGTTCATCACAGTGAGACACTAGTGCTCATCCAGCGTTTCTCCCCTTACTTTTCTCACCTCCCAAACCACCCCGCTCAGCCTCCGCTGGTCCCAGACTCTCCCGCAGCCCCTCCCTCTGCTGCACCTCCCCAGATGGCCCCCTGTCACGTGTCTTGCACGTTGGAGTAATCACCAAGTGATTGTGATTTTTATCTCCTCAGTTGTTCTTGAACCTGTCCACCTCATCTTTGTCTGTCTGCACTTCTGCCACCTTAGTCCATACTGTCATTGTCTCTCATCTGACCCCCTGCAGCAGCCTCATTACTGCTCCATCTGCATGTTCTGTGTCCTGTAATCCATTCTTCATGTGGCAGCCTTGTGACGTTTTCAAAATGCACCTCTGAGCATGTCATTCCCCTGCTTAAATACTTAAAAGGCTTCTTATTGCCCCTAGAATATAGGCCCAGATCCTTGATGTGTCACCCGCCCCCCCTCGCCACACACCCCTGGTTTTGTCTCTGCTGGCCTTTTTTGTTTTGGGCTTTACATGTGCTATACTCGGCCCCTTTACTTCCGAGGTTGCCCTTAGTGAATTGGTTCTGTTCACTGTTTGGATCCCAAGTCAGGCAGTATTTCCCTGACACCCCACTCCCATCTCCACTCCCTGCCCCTCACATACACTGCCGTTGCTCTCGCTCTTTTTCTTCAAGGCACCATGCAGTTTGTCGTCCTGTTTAGGGTTATTCTTCGACCAGATCATAAAATCCTCTCTGTATTGTCACTCTTTCATCACCAGCTCTACCCCCGGCACAGTGTCCTGATCTCCAGTGACAGCTCGGTCACGTCTAGGCTAGGTCAGAGTCCAGGTGAGCCTTGAACAACACAGATTTGAACTGCACGGGTCCATTTGTACTGGAATTTTTTTTCAGTAAGTATACAGTTAGCCCCCCCTATACCAGAGTTTTACATTCACAAATTCAACCAACTGGAGGAGGCTCAGAAACAGTATTTTTGATCTGTAGTTGGGAGCCATCCATGGATGTGGAGGGCTGACTGCATGCACTGTTCTCTGCCATTTTATATAAGGGACTTGGGCAGTTGTGGGGAGTAAAAAGCTATATGCAGGTTTTCAGTTGCTTGGGAGTCTGCACTGCTAACCCCAAGAGTCACCCGTACACCTTTGATGGGGACTCCTTCCAGGTTGAGAATGTTCTGCGAGATCTAGGCTTTACACCGTAGACAAACTCCTTCCCCTCTCTTGGCTTTTAGATTGATAGGATTGGACTTTGGTACCACCTGATTTTAAAATTCTGTGGCTTTTCCCCCCATCTTGGAGACCAAGGGCCCTTTTCATTTTCTCAAGCCAACTTCTGGTAAATGTGCTAAATTTTTAGAACATACTCAAATGGTTTGAGAGAGGAAGGATTTTGTATCCCATTAATAATTCTCTTTTTCTTCAATTTGAACATATAAATCAGGAAGATTAAATACTGCTCATAAAATAATAAACATGGAAAGGGTGATCTTCCCCCCTTTAGATCTGCTAATTCACATCGAACAGTTTAGCAAGTGCTGAGTCTCATTCAGACCTCACAATCTCTCGTGGTGTGGGCATTATGTCCATTTCTCTTTTATATAAAGACATAAGCCCAGTGAGGAGAAGTCACATCATACCACAGGCAAGTGGTAGTTTAGGATTTGAACCTGGATTTTCTGACTCACAGTTTTTTCTGTTCTGCCACAGCAACCTCCCTCCTTTTTGGTTTGCCGATGGAAAGGAATGAAAGTCTTTAATTGCTCCCAGAGAGCTGCATTCAAATTCAGTGAAGTACCATAACCTACTGACTACCGTGCCCCCGCAGACTTCTAGCACCTGAAATTATAGTAAACATTGCTTGAACTCCTTTTATGTGGAAACTGTCCTTTTCCTTTTTATGCCCTTTGTTTCTCAGCCGCCCTCCAGGACCAGGTGGCTGCCAGTATTGGGCTCAAAGGGAGAAACAGTGGGAAGGTCTGAACCTTCAGTGTTTGTCTGCTTGTCTGCACGTCAGTGTCCTGGTTTCCCACTGAAGTGGTCCCTTACGGAAGCCAGCTTGTAGGGCTTGTTACTTGCATAAAACTTATATTTTTGGACAGTTAAGTTTTAAAAAGAGGGAGAGAACTAGTTATAATAGTAAATAGTTCTTCTTGTGCTTTAGTATTTGGCCTTATAAAATGAAGGACCCATTGCGTAAGTAATGTAAACATTTCTGGAGGCCGCAGATGCATTTTTAAATAAGTCTCTTTTCAAAGCATTTAATGGACATGTGTTTAAATTGTAAATATTTATCTGTATAATTACATTTGCCCAGTCCTGAAATTGATTTTATTTTTGTTAGTTTAATTTTTTATTGGTTTAGTTATGTGTAAACACTTTTTATTCATCTTCCCTTGCTTTTGCAAATTGCTGTCTGAAGAGGGTTTTTGTGGTTGCAGTAGAAGCTTCCTATAAACGTTTTGTGTAGAGGGGCCTCTGGGGAGAAAGAACTAATTAAGTAGCCTGAAAACTCTTGGTTTGGGGTATGATTTCAAGCTTAAGGAGCCCATTCTGGTTTGGTCCCTCCAGTGGGTGGCTGGGTTGCTTTGAGAACACTTCTCTCCCTGTAGCGGTCTTGTCACTTGTCCTTCTGGGAATGCTTCGTGTGCACCTTTATTACTGGTGTTTGCAGTGGAGCTGAGAGGCCCTGAGCACTGGGGCCACGAGTTCCTCTTTCCCTTGTATCTCCCCCAGCGTCTTACCCAGCAGCTCCAGCCTTGCTGTGACACCCCACAGTGCATCATTCTGAAATGTCACAGCTGCCACTAAGTCATATGGGAACAGGGAGCTGGCTGGGAGAAAGGTGCAGGTCAGTGACGGTTTTTTGTCCCCACATAGATCCTTGAAGAAAAATTAGAAGAAGCATTTTTATATTCAGTCCAAAGATCTGTATATTGTATTTTCCCTCTTAAAAAAATCAGAAAGAGAAAAAGAATAAGAAGGTGGTGGTTTAAGTAGAAGCTGTGACTTCTAAGTGTAGGTCTTGGTGAGCCCTATGGCAAGAGCTAACCCTGGCAGGATTAAGGGGGCTGAGTGGGCATTTTAAACAATGTTAGGGTGAAGGCTGACTTCCCCTTTCTGCTTGGTTTTCCTGACCTGCATGCGATGAAGCAGTTCTTTGACTTAAATTCAGTGTGGCAGGTCACCTTTAAAACTGGGCCCTTCATAAACTGCTCTGTGTGTAATAACCTTTTATGACTCTTAATTGTGAGTAGCCGAGCAGCGGGTAATTTCTATACACCATATGTCCTGTAGCACAACGGGGCGAGAGAAAGGAAAGCATGAGTCTTGATACTGGAGATCTTGTTTCATCAAGTCAAGCTCCTGCCTGTGGTGTTATTTCAGACATAATTTTTCTTATGTAAATACTTCCTAGCAAGAAAAATACAGGCTTGACGATGTTTACGTTTTGCTCCGTATTCCTTACAGGAGTTGCTAGAGAAAATACTTACAATTTTGTTTGTTTTGAAAATGAAATTCCTGTAGAAAGGTCATTGCAATGTCAGGCCTTGTCATTTTTAACCCTCTTATCCCAGAGCTGATCTGCAGCATGTCAGGTCTGGCTTACTGCTCTAACCAAAAATGGCAAAGAATGTGGAAGCCTTGCTCTTTCAGCCGGTTGTCTTGGTGTTCCGTGATGGTCTGTGTTCACACAGCGGCTGCTGGATCCAGGGAGCAGGGGATTTGGAGACATCTTCTCTTGCAACTTTGGAGAGTCTGTGAGCTGAGATTCCAAAGCTTTTCCAGAAGCATAAATCCTGGGCATTGTCTCAGAAGTACACATTGGGCCTTTACCCTCTTCATTTTAAACATTTCTTGGCAGTCAGATAAACCCAGGCAGTTCATCACAGACACCCACTTTTCCTTCCACCTCATCCTCAAGGATCCTGAAACAGAGCGTAGCAGCAGAAGTCCAGTGGAACTCTTACCTGTTTCACGGCTCCCCACAGCCTTTCTGGGGTGTGGTGGAATTTCGCTGTAGCCAGATGGAGGATTCAGCTGAACCCCTCAGCTCTGCCGCCACTCCAGTACAAATTACGCATGATCAGGAAGGGGAAAGCGATGGGACTGCGTGGGCTTGCCTTACCGTCTCTTGATTAAGATGGGTAGTGGAGGAAAGGCAAGTGTCTAAAAGCCGAGAGTACCAAAAAGCGTGAACTGTGGTTGACATGAGTTTGGCCAGTGGGCAGAGCAGAGCGATGAGCAGGGTAGCTGCAGGTGTCATCCTGCTGGTGGAAATGTGCAAGTCTGGATCTCTCGGATTCCTGTGCCAGGCAGGGCAGCGTGAGTGTTATATTAAAGGCTCGGTGCTCTCTTACACACAGAGTGAGGTATTTTACACGAGGCGCACGGAAGCACCTTGCCGCATCATTTATCTACCTGAGTGGTTCTTAGGTACTAAAGAGATTGTGGGGTGCAGCACACTCAAGTGTCAAAGGAATTTGAATGGGTCTCATCACACTGAGGTTGGTTTTATTGTCACCATGAAAAGAAGCCTGGATTCTTTCCGAGAGCAGGAGTTAGTTGCTGAGGGCACAGTTTGGGACCCAGTAGCAGCAGAGCTTATGGATCACACTTTTGTCAGAAGGCTGGCTGGTAGGTTGAGAAAAAAAGATTCCCGGGTTTTCCTGAGGTCTGTCCCCTTAACCTACCCAGAAGCAAAGAGAATAGCCGGACAGGCAGCTGCTGAGGGAGTGCTGTGACCCGACCACAGCTGCTTAAGAATAAGGGGAAGAATTGGGAGGCAGGTGAATGCTGGACTTGTATTTGGGGAATAGATTTGTTTGCATTCATTCTTACTTTTTTTTTTGTTGGTCTCTGGCAACATTTATAAATGACTTTACTTGCAAAAAGGCTGAATCTGTTTTAAAAGCAGGGAGATGTGGGGGAGATCATGGTCAGTTACTGCTGAATCTATTTAAGGACTGTAAAATTACTATAACGTCAGTTCGACCTAGTCAGAACTTACTGTGAATTCTAACCTGCTCATCTCTCCTCAAGGCATTGAGATAGGTCATTCAACTGACCCAGTTAAGCGGGTACATGTTTTAGTAGTTTTAAAGGCAGTCTTGATCTGTATTTGGATATTCAGAATATATACCTACTCACTCTTGCAGATGCATTTAAACCTCTGGGCCCATAGGTCTTTTATTTTTTAACACTATTTATGAGAGTAGTTTTAGGTTCAAAATTAAGAGGAACACAGAGATTTACCATATATACCATGCCCCCACATGTATATATAGTCCCCCCCACTGTCAGCATTCCCCACCAGAGTGGTACATTTGTCACCATTAATGAGTCTACACTGATACTTCGGAATGACCCAAAGTCCATAGTTTACATTAGGGTTCACACTGGTGTGATACATTCTGCATTTGGAATGTCATGTAGCTGGACTCTGTGTCTTTTCAGACTGGCTTCTTTCACTCAGTAATATGCTTTTAAAGTTCTTTCATATCTTTTCATGGCTTGATAGCTCATTTCTTTTAGTATTGAATACTATTCTGTTGTTTGGGTATACCACATTTTATTTATTCATTCACCTCCTGGAGGACATCTTGATTGCTTCCAAGTTTTGGCAGTTAGAAGTAATGCTGCTATAAACATTCATATGCAGGCTTTTGTGTGGGCGTAAGTTTTCAGTTCCTTTGTGTAGATACCAGTGAGCATGATTGCGGGATCCTGTGGTAAGAGTGTGTTTAGTTTTGTGAGAGACTGCCAGACTCTTGCAGAGTGGCTGTACCATTTTGCATTCCTACCAGCAATGTATTGGTTTGGCCAAAAAGTCCGTTTGGTTTCTTCCATGAGGTAGATGCTTCTAGTAGTGCTTAGTTGTCTTTAACTTCATTTGAGAAAAATTTTGTCTGATTGTATTGTGACAGCTGTCATCATTATCAGCTTGAATTAAAAAAAAAACATCAAAATTGGTGGATTTTTGTGTAGTCATTTTAATATTGAAGTTGGAAGAAAATAAGCAACATTTTTGGCATATTTTGCTTTATTATTTCAAGAAAGGTAAAAAATGCAGCTGAAACGCAAGGAAAAGATTTGTGCAGTGTGTGGAGAAAGTGCTGTGAGTGATCGAATGAGTCAAAAGTTGTTTGCGAAGTTTTATGCTGGAGATTTCTTGCTGAGTGATGCTGCACGGTTGGGTAGACCAGTTGAATTTGATAGGGATCAAATCGCAACATTTAGTTGAGGTCAGTGTTATACAATGCGGAAGATAGCCGACATACACAAAATATCCAGATCAGTAAAGTTATTGGTGAAAATGAAAAATACGTCTTTTATGTTATGGGGAAAAAACCACACAGATTTTTTTGGCCAACCCAGTATGGGAATTTCTGTTCCACATCCTTGTCAGCAATCAGGGTTATCAGTGGTCTGGATTTTGGCCGTTCAAATAGGTGTGTGATGATGTTTCATTATTTTAATTTGTTTCCCTGCTGTCTTTCGCAAACATTTTCCCTCAGTCTGTGGCTTGTCTCTTCATTCTCTTGATGATGCCTTTCACAGAGAAGAATTTTTTTCATTTTAATCAAGTCCAGCATATTAGTTCTTTCATGGATCATGCCTGGGTGTTGCATCTAAAATGTCATCACCAAAATGAAGATCATCTACATTTTTTTCTGTGTTAACATCTAGGAGTTGTGTAGTTTTGTGCTTTAAATTTTGATCTGTGTTTCATTTTGAGTTAATTTTTATAAAGGATGTAAGATGTCTAGACTTTTTCTTTCTTTTCTTTTCTTTTTTTTTTTTTTGCATGTGGATGTCCAGTTGTTCTAGCACCATTTGTCGGAAACACTGCCTTTCCTTCACTGTGTTGCCTTCGTTCCTTTGTCGGGGTCAGTTGACTGTGTGAATGGGTCTGATTCTGGGCTCTCTGCATTCTGTTGTCCTGGTCTGTTTGTCTGTTCTTTGGCCAGTACACCTTGTCTTGATGACCGTGGCTTTGTTGTAAATCTTGGAGTCAGGTACATCTGACTTTGTTCTTTTCAATATTGTTTTGTCTGTGCTCTTTTCCCTCTTCATATAAACTTTAGAATCAGTTTGTCTTGTCTGTCTCTACAAAAGAACTTGCTGTGATTTCGTGATTGGGATTGCATTGGATCTGGAGATAAAGCTGGGAAGAACTTACATCATAACAGCATTGAGTCTTCTAGTCCATGAACATGGAAGATCTCTCTAGCTCTTTGGTCATCATTGTGTTATAGTTTCCTCATGCGATGTTGTACATATGTTGTTAGTTTTATACCTAAGTATTTCATTGTTTGGGTGCTAGTAGTACTGGTTCATTGCTAGTGTGTAGCAAAGCAATCAACTTTTGTATGTTAACCTTGTATCTTGCAACTCTAGGTTTTTTAATCCTTTTCTGTGGCAGTCCCCTCCTTTTCTAGTAGTGCCCTCCTCCTGGGCTCATGTACCTGCTCTTAAAATAGAAAACCCTTGGAAAGACTAGCCCGGTAGCATGAGGAGGGGTGAGCTGGATTCATTCAACATTCAGAGTGTCCTGAAGACTGGACTTTAATGTGCAACATATTTCTTTTTATTAAAATGAAGGTTTTTTTGATGATATCTAGAACATATATATAATAGCCTGAGCATGATGAGATAACCCTACCCCCACCCCAAACAAGAGCAAATGGGATTTTTGATTGTTTTAAAGATTGTCTGGGAGAGAGTTATTTGAACTTCAGGTGGTATCTAATCAGATCAACTGCCTTCCCTTTTACTAGCTGTTTTACCCTTTTTGTACCTAGAATTCAGAAGTCAATTAAATGAATCTGTGTTCAGTGATAGACAGTTGGTTTTCTCTGTTAAGTTCCCTTGAAGTATATAAAACCAAGGAAGAAATATGTTTGTAGAGGGAAGGGCAGGGAACCTTGAAGACATTTAGATCCTCACATTTGAAATTAGTCTTCAGTTTCAAGAATTAAAACTATTATGTTTTATATATTACTAATTCTTTGGGCTGCTGTGTTGGAACCTCCTGTTGGTGTAGAACCCTGCTGGGCATGGTGGGTGCTGGGTGAAAGCAGATGGATCTGGTTCTGATCTCCTGAAGCTGACAAGGTTGATGGGGGAGTCATTATTAACAATTTATATAAGTCATGGTTTTAGTTGTATTGAGGCTACGAAAGAAAGAAATGGAGTGCCAGGAGAGCTCACTTTCTTTCCCTGTCTCTTAATCTGATGGCCTGTGCGAGCAGCTGTTACTTCAGGGGACAGCTGACTGCCTGTGGGAATGTGAGGGCCGAGCCTCCCTGCCCGTATCCCCGATTCCCCTCTTCTGCTCCTAGCCTGGACTCCGTCTTTACGACGGGAACGAAGTGTTCTTCATGTAACTTATTTCCTGTCTTGTCACCCTTCTCAGGAGGGCTTCTGCCCTCAAACCTTCTGTCTCTCCAAGTGTGCGTAAGGTGTTGGCGAGAAGGAATCTTGACCTTGAAGAAAGATCTTATGGGTGGTCCAGTTCTTTCATCTTCAGATAAGGAAGGTGAGGATAAAGGAAGAGAGGGAGCATGCCCACAGCCACACAGCACGTTAGAGTCAGAACCAGGACTAAAGCCAGGTCTTCGAGTCTCAGCGTTCCTGCAGGAGAGGCATTAGTCAGCGAGGACCCAGACTGAGGAATACCCTTGTCTTCACAGAAACACCGGGGAGGGGGACAGAGCTTGAGGAGAAAAGACGAGCTCCAAGGGGGTGTAAACCACAGACCTCCCATGGTCCGGTGGTTATTCCACACAGACTCACCAAGGGGGCCTTTAGCTGGGAGCTGAAGAAAGAAAGTAGTGGGCTCAGTTCCTGCCACCAGGGGACTTCATTTCAGAGGAACTCAGAAGTCTGACATGTATGGAGAGAGTGCCTAAGAGCAGCCTGTCGGGGCGCAGGTGCAGTCCCAGTGCATGGCAGGGCTCCGGAGCAGGCAGAGGTGGGGGCCAGACTCCTGGATGAGGTGGAAAGGTTTTGCTGGAGAGGTGGGACTCCGCGGGTAGGCAGAGGGCTGGAGGCAGGCCTTGGCTGGGACCGGGGAGGAAAGGTCTGTGTCTAGGTTGTGTTCCCCTCCGGGCTTGAGGAGACTCCTAAACACCTGGCCGTTGCAGGCCGTGCAGCTGCATGGGAGGGCGGGGGTTGTGAGAAGTACAGCTGGCAGAAGCTGGCTTTAGGAGACCTTGAGCTCTGAGCAGTCACGGAGATAGCGCGGTGCCGTCTCGCTGTCTCAGAGGGGTGACTTGATGAAAGCCGGGCTTTCGGAAGAAGAGTCTGGCGTGTTCAGAGGAGACTACCAGAAGCATCGTTGGGACTTGTTCAATTACTCGGGGTGGCGGCATTGGGTGTTTTGAACTCGTATAGTCCTTGTCTGTGAAAATGATAAATCTGGTTTAATCTCTGCGTTTAACACAAACTGTAGTTTTATAGTGATTTTTCTAACTATGTTTAGATGTAGCCTTCAAAATAATTGTAAGCTCTAAGCATCTGTATTATATTTTATAAGGCATTTTGAAATAGCTAAGAGCCGAATAAAGGACGCTGCAAATACAAAATGCCACTTTTTTTTACTTCCAAATTTCAAGTGCTAAGTGAAATACCATTTCATGCTGTCACCAGCATTAAACTCTGCTTTCCTTTTTTATATAAAGCTCTGCCTTTTGAGAGTTTAAAAACCCTAGCATTGTCCTTTAGCTGAATAGGGGAGGGGTGATCTGGTGGAGAGAAAGTAGAGCAAGAAGGTGAGGGTATGTGTTCCTTAAACTTGACCATCAGCACACAAAGACTTAATTGCATTGTCTTCTCTTTGTTTCTTTAGGAATATAAACAGAAGCTCGCTCGGGTAACCCAGGTTCGCAAGGAACTGAAGTCCCACATTCAGAGCTTGCCAGACCTCTCTTTGCTGCCCAACGTCACAGGGGGCTTGGCTCCCCTACCCTCTGCTGGTGACCTGTTTTCTACCGACTAGGGCAGGTGTCATGCCCCAGATTCCCATCTCTACCAGCAGAAAGAGGAGGACAAGTCACGGTTGGAAATGACCTTGTAGCCCCTGGTTCTGTCCCTCCTTCCACCCGGCCCCCAGCCTCCCAGCCTCAAGAAAGAACCAGACTCTGATCTCCTCTCCAGCCTCTCCTGTTGAGCACAATTCAGAACAGGGGCAAGTGGAGTCCGGTTTAGATTGGTATTTGGAAAGAATATAAACTCTTCCACCTTGTGTTTTTATGCCCCTGTTGGTTTTCCATTCTTAACCCTCTTTTTATACCCAAGAAGTTAGGAAAATCATGTGTACTTTTGGAAGCTTTCAGAAGAACCTTGTCCCTGATGATGGTATTGTGTCACGAAAGCAGCTTCTGTCTGAGCTGGGCTTGTTCAAGTTCAGTACAGGCTTCCACGGAGGGGGACTCACTCTGGAGTCACTGGCTTTCCCTGACTCCTCTAACCCCAAAGGGAGGCACAACTGTAGAGCAGCTTTGCCATAAGGAAGGAGTTTGCCAAATATCCGATTCTCTCTTCCCATCACTTTTAGTGGCGTGTAGTCAGGGGTTCGGTGCATTTGTTTTGGAAGCAGACTAGAGAATCTGGCAAGAAGATCCGAAGATGATCTGGGACATAAAATCACAGTTCAGAGACAGAGTAACAGCAATTACAAGTATAAGTTTAAAAAGTAATTTGCTTCAGGTTCCTACAAACAACCTTCCCAGGCTGCCCTTACCAAGAGTCCACGCGGTACCGTAGAGCACGTTCCTAAAAACACGGTCTTTGACCACGGTTGTGTGGGTGCATTGTAGAAATGGCAGGGGTGGGCCCCAAAAGCCAAAGGCATACTGAGAGTCTGGGCTCTGTGTGGGCGTTGCTTTGACCCTTTCTTTTGGGGAGTAGGACACAGTAACAGTTAACTCACTGGGGGGAGCATATGTCCTCAGGATGGTGACGAAACTTGAATATCTCCTTTGCAAACACGACGCTGTGCACATTCATCGGTCCGTCAGTGCGCACCACTGCACGTGTCCCTGGGCCCAGCCGTGCTTTGCACCAGGCGTTAATAGCTCATCTCGGGCAGGGGACGTTGGGGATATTAATTTTGGGTTTTAATTTTTTTATCATGCCAGCTGACATTACTACTACATAATGTAGTTAGGATTTTTACCTTGTTTTTAGTAAAGGTTAGGCCTGCTAACTCTTAAATCATTCTGATTTGGCAGGCTTATTTTGACATTGGAAAAGGGCAGACAACTTGCCCCCTTAGTGTAATAAGAATTATAGCCCAGAGGCTAAAATCCCAAAGCTATAAAAAGGGATCCCTTTGGGAGGGGGCTTCAAAATCTCTATTATGTTGAGGATTACCAAAAAGCCAATTGCATGTGATTTTACATGTTAAACATGTTAAAATACAACCTGTGTTTTAAAAAGTATAGCAGGCCTCCCGTGAAGGAGTCCTCCTGCCCGCCATGAAGTGAGAACAGCGGAAAGTCACAGCAGGTATCCAGAGTAACTGTAGAACCTAGTAGCACGTAAGCTGTTGCTCAGCTTTGAGTATGGACTGTGTGTTCTTACCGACACTGCCTGTTCTCCTGTCCTTAGTAAATTAATGAGTCTGTATCTGAAGTTTTTCTCTCAGAGGCCATAGGGCAGGGGCGACTTCACTGAAACCGCAGGATGGACTCCGGTCTTGGCTGTTTCTGCACATGCGCCCCTCCCGTGTGCTGTGCTGCTTTAGTCCTGCTCAGGAGCGGGTTCCTCACAGACCCTTGGACATTCTCTGGGCTTCACCAAGGACGCAGATCTTACTAGCCACGGAAGAACCCCCAGAAGGGTATAGTAGATGCTTGCTCTGATCAGCCAGACGAAATGTTCTAACTGAATGGATCTTCCCCACTGTGATGTTTTATCTGATTGAGTCTGACCAGCAATTGGTGTGTAATTATTACAGCAAGAGCAAGAGATGAAACTAGCAATTATGTAAATGAATGTGTTGGCCTCTTAACACATGTTACTAGTGGACTTCCTGTGAGGAAGTTAGGGGTTTTTTGCTTTGTTTTTTTAATGAAATGCTTTTGGTTTTTAAAACTTAATTCTCTCATATCCTCCCCAAGTGTGCTTACTTCATTTGTTTAATTTAAGGATCTGGCGGGGTGGGGTGGGTGGTTTTGTTTTGTGTTTTTTCTTCTTAGGGCATCCATAGACCTCAGAGGACTTCTCCTTTAGGTCATATTCCTCAGAAAGTCTTCATCCTTCCCCCTTTTTCTTAAAGAATATTTTTAAAGCTTAAATTTGTATATTAATTTAGGACTTTATTTAGAAGTATAGGCTGTCTTTGGTGGCAGCAGTATATTCTGAAATGTCTCATAGATATATATTTTTGAATAAAGATGGTGTTGTTGAACGACATTGCGTGATGGTTCCTTTGCCTTCCCTTTTGCAGAACCTTCAGTGCTTGCTTTGTAATTAGTGGGTAATTAATGATCACCAATGGGCCCTGTGCTCTCTGCACAGAATCTTGTCCCTTAAGAGGTTTTGTGACTCTTAGTGACCCATAATACTCAGCACTTACATAGTGTTTTCTGGTTCTTTCCTGGGGCTTAATTAGCTTCAATTAGCCAACCCACACAGCACCCAGGAGAGGTACCTCCAGTTTTATCCTCATTGTATAGAAGTGGGAACTGATGGAGAGAAAGTTCAGTGACTTTCTCTCCAGTACCACAGTCTCTGACAGATGAAAACTTGCAAGTTCTTTGATTTCAGTGCTTTTGTTTGCGCCACCAGGCCTCCTGAGAAGTATTTGATTTTGGCAGTACAGTGAAAGTCACTCTGAACAGAGAGAAGAAAAATATGAGATAATTCAAACCCAAGTGGTATGCCTTTAAAAATACTTCCGTGGGTTTACTTTCTCCTTTTTACTTTTAAATTCAATGACAGTGTGTTAACTGAGTATTGGTGGTTGAAACTGAAAATAATAGAAAAACAGTTTGAAATAGTTCCTTTTGAAGTAATTGATGCTTGGAAAGATTTTTGTAACCTCAGCAGGGTGAGGGCAGCAGTTGCCGGAAGGGGCAGGGTTACCCATTTATCTCACAGTGCAAAATCTGCAGTAGCTGTGGTCCTTCGAGAGTAAATGCAACTCAAGTCAAAGTCGAGAATTAGGAAAGTTGGGGCTGCATTACCCAGGCTCTGTCTTAAAACGTAAAGGTTGAATTAGTGTGTGGATCTCAGGAGACAAGATCTCCTGCTGTCCCCAGGATTCATGGCCTAGTTAATGTCTTCACTCCTGCCTATAAATAGTAAGTCCATAATTCGTCTGGTTTAATTAGCACTTCAGGCTACAAATGTGACTCTGAGGTCCTCAGAGCAGAAGATGGAACTACCCAAGAGTTCATGAATCTGTCAAAATGCTTAACTTCTGTGATTAGAGCCGTTAACTGTGTGACCTTCCTGGGCCAGGTGTTTCTCTCTCTGGGCCTGTTTTCTTAGTTTTGAAATGCGATACTGGACTAAGTTATATCTCGGCTCCCTGCCAGCCCTACAGCCTGTGGTGGTCGTACTGCATGAGGGTACATGCAGTGTTGGGGGGAAGCCCCGGAGGTCGAAATTCGGAATCATTACCGAAGAACTGACATGTAGCCTTACTCAAATTCGTAGGAGAAACTTACACGGGCAAAGCAGCTGCCCCCAGTGGTGGTCAGCTGGGAAGAAGCCCTGCCCCTCCCAGGACAGGGTCGCTCTTCTGAAAAGGGGTTAATAGTAAAACCACTGGTGGGCAGTCACCAGGAAGAACAGTGCATTCTCACAGGTAACATCAGTCAGTTATCACAGTCTGTGCATTCATTACCCTTCCTGGGGGCCTGACTTTTATCTTTGGGTGGCATCCCACTTCTCCAGGTAGTCAGCCAAGCCTGAGGCTACAGAGTTGAGTCCAACATTTCCCAGACGCCTTTGGTGCTGGAGCCATATTGCATCTCAGTGAGTGTCCCTCTGAGGACTGAAGTCTGGGAATGCTGGATGGCATGTCTTCGGTTCCCATGTTTGTTAGATGAGGAATAGCGCCCTCGTGCTAATGTGTGTGAAGAGCGTATATGAAACCCTGAGTTTGTCATCCTTTCAAGGGTCAGAACATGAGAGCAGGCCACCGCTGGGAAGGTGGGAGTAACAACAGTAGTTCACTGGGCACGAACAATCAGCACTTGGTTTATTTCGGATCTTTAAGAGAAAGCTATTTTCCGGCCTGGTTTGCGTTCTTACTTTCTCCTGGGATCATTCATCTGGCTCAGCTCCTGTCTCATCGCCGCTTCCATGGGACTTTTCCGTTTAAAAATCGCCCTTCCACAGATTCCATGAAGAATCCGTTATTCTCCGTACCACAGATTGGGATTCACACAGCTTTATGTGGTGTTGGAAGCCCACTTTGTTCAATTTTTTTAGACTAAAATAGTTTGCATTAAAAATTCATTTCTACCACCGGTTTGATAAATATTAAAATTGGCAGTATAAATCAGAATTTAATAATGTGTTTTATGGGTAAGAGGCAGCTGTGGCAAGTGATAACCCACATCTGATCTCTAGCTGTGATGACCTTGGGTGCGTCCCCAGCCTTTTGGGACCCCGCATCTGCTTCAAGGAGATGAGTGAGGTCGACCTTATAACCTCCGAAGTCCTTCCCAGATCTGAAACTCTGTGACTTTCAGAATAATGTTTTCTACCAAAAATCTTATTAATAATGCATTCCACAGATTTCTAAATGCCAGTTATCTAAATTCTTAGGAAAATGATAGAGTAGTTATAAACATACCCATAAACTTTAAATGAGATGTTTATAAAGAGAGCCTGGTGTCACGTCTAGGACAAATTAGGGGCTCAATGGCAGCTGTTCCTACATTCAACAATGAACGTAGGCATTAAAATTCACCTGTAACGAGGTTAAAATAGATTTGTTTTGGAAGGCAGCAATGGATACCTCATACCTATACCATATGCTGTGTTTACAATGGAGGTGGTCAAAAACCTGCAGCCCCCCTTGAACTCTCGTTGCCCACATTAAGGGTATGAAAGAAGGGCTAGAGTTGAAGAAAGAGGATTTTTGATGGGGATTCCTTTGAAAAGAACCATTTGTGTCTTTTGCGCCCCCCTAAGGGGGAGCAGTGGATAATGCCACCTGCCTCTGACCTCAAGGCGCAGGAAGGGGCCTCTTTGGACCTTACTGTGTGTCCTGCAGGGTGGTGATCCGGTGGACTAGACAGACCCCTGCCTGGGAAAACCTAAAGGATGAGGTGCCAGTGGCTGGCTAGACTCTTTGAAGGTGGAGCGCAGGAGGGGTGGCTGAGTTGGATGCAGCCGCCATTCCTAGACTTTGTCGGACCAGATGTGCGCTGCATGCAAGGGAACCACCGGCACCCGTCACCTCCGAGTGAGACCAAGAGGCAGGCATCTGTCTCCTTGATCAAGGAGGTGAACTTCTGACTTGCACTGCTGAGGAGCAAGCAGAAGATACAGAGCGGGCAGGGTGGGGGGTTGGGGGCAGGGGAGGTACCACCCCTGAGCTCTGCCTGGTGATGGAGGTTGAAGATGGGAAGGCGGGGAGAGGGTGAGCCACTCAGGAGTGCTGCAGAAGCCAACGTGAGAAAGAAGTGAAGCTCTTGCCGAGCCGGTGCCCAGTCGCCACAACGCCTCGTAAAGATTCCCTCTTGCTTTGCTTTCCTTTCCTCACTCCCACTACCCTGAACCTGAAACAGTGCTGGCTTCCCACCGTGGCAGGCCCAGGAAAGCCTCAGCTTCCAGTGATAAGCCACTTTGACTATAACATGGGGTGGGATATTTAAATTTCCAAATTGAAACTGTTTTGCACTGTAGGGGTGACTATGGGACTTACTGTTGTTATTATTAAAGAGGATTGACTAGAGAGATTGTGGAGACCTGAGTTTGTTTTCTAGAGTTTGCCAGTGCACGCACCCTCCAAGTTGGATTTCAAGGGACAGCTGGAGAGAAAAATAAAGCTTTGTGAATCGAGTTCCACAAGCCTGCTTGTGAATAGTCATGGTTACACACAGGATGTTTTTTTAGTGGTGACCTTTAATTCTCACTTCACTGTTCCATTTCTGCTAACCTGAAACGTTCATTCCCACAGCCTTGGCCTCTCTGTTAGTGAATTCAAGAATTATCCTTCCACGTGTACTTGGGCCACATGATTTTTTTGTCGTGGTAAAATACACATGGCATACACTTAACCATTGTAGCCATTTTAACAGTGTACAATTCAGTGGCATTTAGTACATTCGTAATATGCAACCATCACCATGATTTAGTTCCAGAACATTTTTTCATCCTCTCAAAAGGAAACCCCACACCCATTAAGCAGTCACTCCCATTAACCCCCTATTCTCCCCCGGCAACCACTAACCTGCTTTTTGTATTTACGAAATTGCCTGTTCAGAATATGTAATATAAATGAAATCTACAGTACATGGCCTTTTGAGTCTGGCTTTCACTCAGCATAGTGTTTTCGAGGTTCCTCCGTGCTGTGGTATTTGTCAGAATTTTATTCCTTTTTATGGCAGAATAGTATTTCATCTGTATGGATATGCCACATTTATTTATCCGTCAGT
Organism: Trachops cirrhosus; assembly: GCA_028533065.1. Lineage (NCBI taxonomy): Eukaryota > Metazoa > Chordata > Mammalia > Chiroptera > Phyllostomidae > Trachops > Trachops cirrhosus. Next base: position 77,624,714 of record CM052547.1, read on the forward strand.
GGATGGATAATTGGGTTGTCTCCTCCTTTTGGGTATTGTCAGTAGTGCTGCTGTGAACATTCTTGTACACATTTTGTTGAAGACCTGTTTTCAGTTGTTGTAGATACATGCCTGCGAGTAGAATTGCTGAGTCACATGGACGCTCTGTGTTTAACTAATTCAGGAATCACCAGATGGTTTTCCACCATGGCTGCACCATTTCCTTTCCACCAGCAGTGTGTGAAGTTTCCCGTTTCTCCACATCCTTGCTATGTTAGCGCTCTTCGGAGAAGTAGAATCAGCGAAGTGTGCATATAGAGAGAGACAGATTTACTCTGAGGAATTGGGTTGCACATCTGTGGAGTGTTGGTAAGTCCAGCGTCTGCACGGGAGGCCAGCAGCTGGAGACCTAGGAAGGAGTTGCAGGTCAAGTTCAAAGGCAGTCTGCTATCAGAAATTCCTTCTTGCTCAAGGGGGATGTCCATCTGTTATTAAGATCTTTGACTGATGGGATGAGGAACACCCACATGATGTCATCCAAAAAACGCCTTCACAGAAACGTCCAGAATAATGTTTGACCAGATACCTGGGTACCATGGCCCCGCGAAGCTGGCATGCAGAATTAACCATCATACTTGCCAACACTGTTAATTTGTTTTAAAAATCATACCTGGATCATTAGAATGTCCTGGAACTCTGTAATAAAGCACCACAGACTGAGTGACTTAAAAAAGCAAATTTCTTATCTCAGTTCTAGGGGCTGGAATTCCAAAATCAAGGCATTTGCAGAACTCTGCTCCCTCCAAAGCCTCTAGGAGAGAGGATCCTTCCTGCCTCTTCCAGCTTCTGGTAGCCCAGGCGTTCTCTGGCTTTGACAATGTAACTACCTTCTGCCTCTGTCTTCATGTGATCATCTTCCTTCTGTGTGTCCAAATTTCCCTCCTGTTTCTAAGTGCACCAGTCATATTGGATTAAGGTCCACCTTAATAACCTCGGTTTAACTTGATTCATTCTACAAAGACTGGATTTCCAAATAAGGCCACATTCATAGATGATGGTGGTTAGGACTTCAACACATGTTTTGGGAGGGAACCCAATTCAATCCATAACAGTAACCATCTTCATGGGGATGAAGTGGCATGTCCTGTGGTTTTGATTTGCATTCCCCTAATGACTGAGGACATTGAGTATCTTCTGTGCTTGTGGCCACTTGGATATATTCTTTGAAGAAATGTCTATTCAAGTTCTTGGCCCATTTTTGAATTGGGTTGTTGAGTTTTAAGAGTTCTATATATTTCCTGGATAATAGACCCTTATTAAATAATGATTAGCAAATATTTTCTCCCATCCTGTGGGTATCCTTTCACTCTCTTGATAGTGTCCTTTGATGTGTTGTATAAGTTTTAATTTTAATGAATTCAAAATTACTTTTTAATTAAATTTTCTTTTGTTGCTTATACTTTTGGTCTCACATCTAAGTGAACATTGCTAAATCCACAGTCATGAAGATTTACGCCTATATTTTCTTCTAGGATCTTATCCTTTTAGCTCTTATATGTAGGTGTCTGGTCCATTTTGAGTTAACTTTTGTATACAGTATGGGGTTAGAGGCCAACTTGATTCTTGCATGTGGGTATTGAGTTGTGCCAGCACCATTTGTTGAAGAGATTGTTCTTTCCCCTTGAATGCTCTTGGCACCTTTGTCAACATTTTGAACACTTTTAAAAGTGAATTTAAAAGTTACATGTAGGCATAACTTGGAGACATTGTCGGTCTGGTTCCAGATCACCACAATAAAGTGAACAGGGCAATCAAGTGAGTCACAAATTTTGGGGTTTCTAATGCGTGGAAGTTATGTTTATACTGTAGTCAATATTAAGTGTGTAATCGTATTACGTGTTTAAAAATGTACATACTTGAATTAAAAAATACCCTATTGCTAAAAAATGCTAAGTGCCCTGGCCAGTATGTCTCAGTTGGTTGGAGCATTATCCCATAACCAAAAGGTTCCAGGTTTGATTCCCAGTCAGGGCACATACCTAAGTTGTGGGTTAGATCCCTGAGTCCTGGTTCAGGTGCATATGGGAGGCAACCAATTGATGTTTCTCTCTCTCCCTTCTCCCTTTAAAAAGCAATGGAAAAGTGTCCTTGGGTGAGGGAGGGAGGGAGGAAGGGAGGAAGGAAGGAAGGAAGGAAGGAAGGAAGGAAGGAAGGAAGGCCAAGCAAGCATCATCTGAGCCTGTTGAAAAAGAGTGCCAATAGACTTGGTTAACCCAGGGTTCCCACATACTTTCAATTTGTAAAAAATCGCAGTATCTGTGAAGCACAAAATAAACAAGGTATGCCTGTAATGAGTTAATTTTTTATCAGTTGGGTTCGCCTTGAAGATCGCTTCCCAGCTCAACATTTTATAACAATCTTGACAGATCCTGGCTTACTGATAGAATTGTAAAACTCAAAAATATTCATGAACTAACTCCAAAAACAATTTTCTTAAAGGTCTAACAATCTTTAGTAAATCACCATCTATTAGTTAAATGGTATTTTAAAGTATAAACCAAAACCAAAAACAACTAGTGTAGATTAAGTGCTAGGGAAATTGCCCTCCACCATAAACAACTACAAAAGCAGGCAAAATATATAAAACAAATGTTTTCGGACACTGGACATCAGAAAGCACAGAACAATGACCCTCTAAGAGAAGGAAAACAAACGGGAAGGGATTAGCCCCACCTTCCTCATTGAGCGTGCTTCCAGTCTGCAGCACAGAACTGGGAGGCCTCTGCCCACTGGGTCACTGAATCGAGAAGACAGAGATCAGACTTCAGGGGGGCTGATGAGGCCAGAATTTGCAGGGAGGAGTAACAGAAAAGTGGTAGCTGCACAGAGACAGAGCTCTAAAAATCTTGGTCCTTAAGTGAGTTCTGATCAGGACATGTGTGGGATGAAACTCCGTGAGACCAGGCAAAGAAGGAGACCAGGTAATCCACAGAGCTCACGTAGGTCTGGGAATAGTTGGAGTTTCTGCTAGCTAGAGTGGAGAGGCCTTGAAATAAACAGAGCATTAGGCCAAATCCTCAAAAAGGCCATGCCTTTGTAGTGGGGCTAAATTAGTGCTAGAATAAAGGCTGCTCTCTGCCTGCCATTAAAAAGAATAATTGGCCTCAAACTGATCTGCAAGTACCTTAACCTCTTGGCAGAACAAGTTCAACACTGTTTGAAGAAATACAACAAAACCCAAGATTCAACAATGAAAGATTTTACTATGTCTGGCATTCAACAAAAAATCACCAGGAGTGCCAATAAAAGAATGACCAGAGCCAGGAGATAAATAATCAATAGGTCTAAAATGGCACAGATTATGAAATTAGTACACAAAGACCTTAAACAGCTATTAATTCATATCATAAATAGTAAGGATACAAAGGAGAACATGAGCATAATAAGGAAACACATAGGATATATAGTTTTAAAATCCAAATCAAATTTTTAGAGATGAAAATGCAATATCTGAAATTAAAATAAACTGAATGGGATTAACAGCATATTGGACACTGCAGAAGGAAAACCAGTGAAATTAAAGGAATAAACAGCAGTGTGTGGGGATAATGCCAAGTGTGAAAAATACTTGGTATTTTTGCAGAAGGAGAGAAAGAGGGAAAGAGGAAACATATTTAAAGAAATAATGGTCATTTTAAAAAAAAAAAGATCATTTTCAAACTATGAAAACTAAACCCATAGATCCAAGAAGCTCAGTAAACCTTAGGAAGAATAAGCATGGAAAGACTACACATGCTAAGACCCATCACAGTCAAATTGCTGAACCAGTGATGAGTAAAAAGAAATACAGAGGAACAAAGATCAGAATGGCAGCAGACTTCTCATCAGAAACTATGCAAGCCAAAAAAGGATGGCATGATATCTTTACAGTGTTGAAAGGGGGGGAAACCTGTCAATTGAGAACTTTGTATTTAGAAAAACATGTCTCTTAAATAAAGGTGAGCTCTGATTGGTGTGCGGCTTAGTGGGTTGAGTGCCAGCCTGTGAACCAAAAGGTCGCCAGTTCAATTCCCAGTCAGGGCGCATGCCTGGGTTGCAGGCCGGGTCCCCCATTGGTGGTGTGCAAGAGGCAACCGATTAATGTTTCTCGAACATCAGTTTTTCTCTCCCTCTCTTTCTCCCTCCCTTCCCCTCTAAGAAATAAAATATTTTAATAAATAAATAAAATGAAAGTGAAATAAACTTGTTCAAAGCAACACAAGCTGAAAGAATTCATCACCAGTAGATCTGAACAACAAAAATGTTAAAGTCGTTCAGACAGAAGGAAATTGATACCAGATTGAAATCTGGGTCTACACAAAGGAATGAAGGGCACTGAAAAAGATAACTTACGTGGGTAAGTACACGATTTTATTTTATTTAAATCTCTTTAAAAGATAATTGAATGAACAGAAATAGCATATTTAGGGTTTATAACACAAGAAAGCAAAATGTATGACAACAGCATAAAAAGGTCAGGAGAAATGGAAGTATATTGTTACAAAGATGTAGTTTATGGGGTATTAAAATGTCACTTAGAGGTAGCATGTGATAAGTTGAAAATGTACACGAAAAAGCCTAAAACAACCACTAGAGTAGTTGTAGCTAATAAGTCAACAAAGAAAAGGCAGTAAAATTGTAAGAATTATTCAACTATTCCCAAAGAAGTCAGAAAAGAAGGACAGATGAGACAAGATATACTAAAACCTGATCATATCAGCAATCGTATTACATGTAAATAGTCCAAATAGTTAAAAGGCAGATGTAGTGAGTTATTTAAAGGGTGTGGCTTCAGGCGTCGAAGTCTCCCAGAAAGACACGACTCACATAGGCGCACCCCTCCTGCTGGGAGCGGGTACCACAGTAGGGTTGGCCAGATGCTGTGTGATGCACACGCTTAAGCAGAGCAGAGGAGCACACGCTCAAGCCTCAGTGTGGGGGGACAGTTCCGAACAAGGTGATACACCAGCGCGGGCAGTGAGGGCTGTAAGGAAATGTTTCAGGGCCCAGGTGCGCTCTTGTGCAACTGGGCAAGGGTCACCGGGCTGCCTGTGACTGAGTGCCTTTCCCAACGTGTTGACTACCTGATCCTTTATAAGAAAGAGTTGGCCTGTACTCGGATTAATGTCATGCGCACTTCAGCCAAGCAGAGGCCATGATGACTTTTGGGATCGCTGGGCTAGGAATTCATGAGGTCTCTCTGTATTTCCTACCATATGCGCTTTTGTTTATTCTTATTAATTTATTTTTCTTTTGTGGGCCTCAATCAGAAGGACGTGGGCCTCCCGTGATCGGCGCCAGGGAGTGGCTCCTCCGACACGGACACATGCCCTTCTAAAATATCGGGTGCCTGGGTTGGGTAGTTCTCTCCCACGCCCAGGGGCCCGCTGGGTAACTGTGTCCTGGTGGGCACGCGTGTGGACTCCAAACCAGCCACTTCTCTGAATAGGTTCTTTGAGATGTTGCTCCCCTGGAGGACTCTACTTCAGTGAAATCAGACTAGTCCGCCGGGCACGCTCTAGGCTGGAGCGAAGAGCCCTGAATTTGGAACTCAGCTGAAGCTCCAGCTTCACTGCAGAGAAGTCACCTCAGAACGGGGCTGACTTACCAGGAAGACTTAGTATTCGCGGGTCTCCCTGGAAGCCTCCATCCCCATGTTTGACACTGACAACCACGTGGAGGGGCAGCACAGGTCGAGGCACCAGCTCCAGACTCCGATGACCTGAGTTCAAGTCCCAGCCTCCTCACTTAACTGGCACTTTGGCCAAGTGACCCCACTTCCCTGTGTCTTGCTGTCATCTGTACACCAGGGATGAGAATAATGGGTTCTTTCAGAGTTTATGGGGATTTAATGAATTAAGATTGTTAAAGTAAGCTGAGCCAAGTAAGTATTTGTTAAATAAATAACATTTGATTGCTGATATGACGCAATCTGTGTAAAGTCTGGGCATGTGAGCCTAGAATGTGACACAGCTGGGCTCACTCAGCCTTTCTTCTGTGGAGGTCCAGGAGCAAGACCTATGTCCTCTTAAAGTCATAGCTGTGGTGAACGTGCCAAAGAGGGACACTGGCTAATTGCAGGAGGGTGGCCAGGCCCCCAAATCCAGGCCTCCCAGGAAGGAATCGGTGACCTGGAGTGGTTCAGTCTACGGGCGAGGGGAGGGCAAGTGCGGTGGTGCTCACGGGCTGTAGATGGAGACGGGGCGTGTTTTTACTTTGAGGGCAGGAGATGGGAGTTTTAAGGGGAGGGTTTCTGACTCAGTGGCAGGGAGATCGGGTGCCCCACAAGGCTGGCTGAGCCTTCGTGTCTGGGGAACTGGAGGGGGCTTTGCGATGAAGGTACAGGGTTGGATAAGATGAAACACACGAGGCCTCTCCCGGAGCTAATAGTTCTGGACTCTAATATTTCTGTTGGCATTGATATATGACTACTGATAAGCGTGGTGGGACCAAAGCCATTGCTATTTTAAAGTTCCAAAGTCTGAAGCTTGCCAAGAACTCTATTAAGAGTATCTGCACAGATTCCCTGGGCCACCTGCTGAAGTGCTCAGCGGCCTAACGTGGCTAGAAGACCCCTCCCCCCACATTCTCCCCTAGATTATGAAACACGGGTGGCGGTGACAACTCCTGGCAAGGGCACAGAAAGGCAATTTGAGAGCTGTCATTGCTCAAGAACCCAAATATGGACCTCCGACCCTTTTTTTTTTTTTGATACCAGTGGTGACTGGCTTCGAAACTTCAAAAGGACCATGCAGACCTGGCCCCTGGCTTGCCTGGCATGCAATGGCATCTGGATTTCATTTCAATGGCCTAGATGTCTGTGAAGTCATCCTCAAAAGTGGCTTTATTACCTGCCCCAGCCAAATAAGCATGAAGATTCCTGGTTATGAGGCAAGTCAAGTTTATTAGGCTCTGGATAGCATGTCCTGTTATCCGTGGCTTCAGGTACAACGTGACTCAAACCGGGCTCTCTCTCCCCCCAGCCTTCTATTTAACCAGCCACAGAACACACTGCTAGTGATCTCCCTGCCCCCAGAGCCTTAAACAGAACCTCTGGGACCGCTTATCCGGGGGAGTAGGGAGTAGAGTCCAGTAGAATAGATGCTGCAAACTCAACCGCCTTCGTGGCCTGGGGAAGCAACAGAACGCAGGGCGTTCGGGCAGCTGTGGACAGGCGAGCGGGTGACAACCGCTCTGCGGTTCAGCCAAGGCTTGGCACACCAGGAGGCCGGACCGGTGCTGCCAGATTGCCTGACTTTCCTACGAGAAGGTGGAAACCTGGACTTGTACGAAAAATCTCTCCATTTTCAAAAATGTTGGCACACAGTTTGAATAGCAGTCGGGAATTTTTCAAATGCCAGTTTGTTTTCGCAGTACCAGGTTGTTTGCAGTATCAGTTCGTTTGCTCCTTTTGTTTGTTTTGAAATGCTAGTTGGCCACTTCTGCAAGTCGAGAGCTACTCTCCGCAGAGGACCTGCCACAGGAGTCTGCAAGCTGACTGTAGTCCGAGGAAGGATCCCGTTTCTGGGAAGGATCTGTGAGCCTCGGATCAGAGCTTGCGGGTGCCCTCAGGTTAATCCAGTCGGGCCACCTGAAGGCGGCTGTAGAGACAGGAGCACTGGCCTGAGAGTGGGGAGGCCCGGGTTCTGGTCCCTGCCTGGAGCTGATTCCCCGTGTGGTCTTGGGAAGGTCTCTGGCCTTCTCTGGCCTCAGTTTCTTCTGGAATTGGCCCATCCTCTCAGGTCCCTGCCAGCTCAGATGGCCTAGGGAGGAACCCAACGTAGAGACTTCTCGAAAGCAGAGCTGGTTCTCGATTCAGACTGAAATGGCTGTTTTCAGGACTGGTCATGTATGTTTGAGTCGTTCCTAAACTAAGAAAAGAATTTACCAGGAAGGAGGCTTTGCCAGAGGTTTCCAGAGTCTTAGGGCTGATGGAAGTGATCAGTTGGCATTTGCAAGTGCCAGTGCTGAAGTTTAGGTGGTGAGAGAAGGCAAACGGGACTTATGACAGATGGGAAGTGGCAGGTGAGCGGTCACCAGGAGCCTGGCTTCTCCTCTCTGTCCTCACTTGCTCTAGAGCCCAGAAAGTCCTTCCTTGTTTCTGAGCCTGCTTCCTCTTCCAAAAACAAGGAGTTTGACTGGCTGGGTTCTGAGCCTCCTTTAAGCCCTGGAGATCTGTGATTCCAAGGAATTTATGTTTTTTTAGGTTGTAGTTTTATCATCTGCACAAGGATTTTATTTTTTTTAATATTTTATTTATTTTTAGAGAGAGGGCAACGGAGGAAGAAAGAGGGAGAGAAACATCAATGTGTAGTTGCCTCTCATACGCCCCCCCACTGGGCAGCTGGCCTGCAATGCAGGCATGTGACCCGACTGGGAATCGAACCGGCGACCCTTTGGTTCACAGGCTGGCACTCCATCCGCTGATCCGCACCAGCCAGGGCGGATTTTAATTTTTTAAAAATTCAACAGATATTTCTTAAGCACCTTCTGGTGCTAGGCACTATGGAGCAGCTGGCAAAACCAGATCCAGTCCCTGCCCTTGTGGCACTTGGGGTCTTGAGGAGGGGTGTACACGAGCAGTGACCAATCAGATAAGAAGGAACAGTGTGCCTCACCAAGTGCTATGACTTGAAGATGAGTTTTCAACAAGAGACTGGAACCAAATCAGGGCTGGATGGGGACAGCTTGTTCAAGGAAGTCACTCTGGAGCCAAGATCCAAAGGGTGATGAGGGGTCACCTAGGTGAAGGAGGCAAGAAAAGCATTCCTGAAAGAGGAACAGCATGTGCAAAATCTGTGCCGGGGGGCGGGGGACAAGGCACGTTCGAGGCCCTGAAGGAGACGGAGCGGTTGTGAGGTGAGGTGGCCCGTGTTCGGCGGGAGCCAGACCTCGCAGAACCTTGTCTGTGGAGAGAACTTGGGTCTTCATGCTGAGAATGTGGAAAGCCTCAGAAGAGTTTTCAGGAAAGACAGCGTCCAATCTGAAAAGACTCCTCTGATTACTATTAGGGAGACTCAGGTGATGGGCAGAAGGGACAGGTGGTGAGTGAGGGCAGCAGAATAGATGCCGGGAAGTGGTGACGTGGTAACCCATCTGCGTACAACACACGGGAGCCTGGCAGGAGCCCTGAGGGTCTAGAGGAAGCGAGTGGTCAGGCTTGAGAGCTATTTGGGATTTTGAATCCACAGCGCTTGGCGAAAGGTCGAACGAGGAGTTGAGGCCAACTCCTGGCTCTCTGGGCAGGTGCACCCGAAGGTGAGCTGACCTCAACTCTACGTGTGGGTCCCAGGAGCAGGCCCCCAAGGCCGGCAGCCTCTGAGATGTCCCCAGCGACACCCAACCCCTGTTTTTCGCACCGTATGTAATTCCCTCCCGAGTGTGTACTGGACTCAGTGACTTGCAGAGAAAAAACAGAATCTGTCAGCAGTGATGGGTGAAGATGATGGGTTATAAAAGGACTGTGCCTTCCATACTGGGTGTGCCTCTTGCTCTCCCTTCCTTGTTTGTGCTAGGGGAGGCCAGCTACGTTGATAAGAGGTGGGCTTGTGGCAAGGCCCAAGTGAGGGAGCTTGGGAATGAATCTTGGGAGGGAGGCCTGCCTTCAGCCATGTGAGTGAGTTTGGAATCCCATCACCCCACCCTCAGGCAAGCCTTGAGAGATGACTGCCACCAAGGCCGACACCTTGATTGCAACCTGGTGAAAGCCTTTAATCATAACTTTCCGATTCCTGCCCCATAGAAACTGAGAGCTAATATTTGTTATTTCCAGCTGCTGAGTTTGGGGGTGGTTGGTTAGGTGGCAATAGATAATCAATACAGCCCTCCATCACACGGACTGTGCTCTCAGCTTCCCTAGGGCTAGGAAGGGAAGGGTTAACCCCAGAGCCCAGGCCTGGGGGCCGGGGGCAGCAAGGTTAATGCCTCCAGCTTGAGGGACAGTTCATTACAGAGTTATCTGGCCGCTCAGCCAATATGTGGGTCTGCTGCCAGTTGGACCTCAGCCACCCTGTGGTGCCTGTCAGATCAGGGGCCCCGTAGCAGGGACATCCTGGAAACTGACATATTTATTAGCCACCTCGCCTCTCTGCCTCTGCCCACAACGCGCCAGCTGCAAGCGGAGCCTGTGAGGCTATGCCGTGCCCCTGGCGGGGTCCGGGCTGCCTCAGCTCCTGGGTTACAGCATCTTCCCGAGGCTTATGGCTCCAGCTCCTCCATGTTGGGGGTCCAGACCCCAGAGTCTGCCAACAACCACAGCCAGCATGGATGGAGCGCCTCCTGTGTGATGTGCCCTTACGGGCACCATCTCATTTAACCCTCACAATAATCCTGAGAAAGGAGGAAGGCCTGTTAGCCCGTTCTGCAAGTGAGAAAATCCAGGCCCCAGGTCACGTAGCTGAGAAGTGCAAGGCTGTCCGACTCCAGGGAAAGCAGCTCTACTTTTCCATGCTGTAAATTTTTACTGGAAGGACATTTATAAAAAGTTAACCAAAATGAACCAGGTAGCATGGTGTTTCAGAATGCGGGGTCTGAACTGAGAATGTTCCAGCCCCAAGTCCCCACTTACTGTGAGACCCGAGGAACTAGTAACAGACCCTACCTCATGGCGGTGGATGGGGGACTTGACCAAGTGAAGCATGTAAAGCCCTTAGCACAGCGCGGGGCACCCCGTAAATGTTCAGTGTGGCGCGGTTGGCAAGGAAGGATTTGCCTTTGTAAAAGCGGGCTGTGGTGTTGAAGAAACACAGGACTCCCGGCCATAGGAAGCCTTGGAGCACAGAGACTGCTAGCCTTTGTGCTGGCGGAGAAGCCCCAGCCTGACGCCCAGTGTGCTCGGGAAGCTGTTGCTCTGCCAGAGAACCTGAACTAGGAAGATAAGTCTGGTGGGGCAGGGCAGGGGAAAGAGGAAGAGAAAGAGCGGTTATGGGTTTTCTCTGAAAGCAGGGCCTAGGAGAGGGGAGTCTTCCCTGATAAGATTAGGGATTGTTACAAACATTTCCCGGAGCCATAAATTCTGGCTCATTTTACTGGTTTACCGGAGGAATTGAGTTGACTTTGGAGGAGAAAGGCCGCCTCCCGGGCTGAGTGTAGGAAGAGCTGAGGCCCACCCTGGGGAGGTCCAAGTCCAAGTTCTTCCTCCAGCACCCTTGGACGCAGCCCATGCGGGCCCCACTTGAACCCTTCCAGTAACGGGGAGCTCACTCACACGGGAAGTAGCCTGTTCCCACAGGTTCGTCTCTGAATGTTTAGAAAAGCTTCCTGTCCCAAGTGTAAAATGTGCCCTCAGCAGCTCCATCCATTAATTCAGTGGGTTGTTGTATAGAAGCATGCTTTCAGTATATTTCTTTTGTATCTAATGAAAATGCTAAAATTTCCTGTAATTATTATTATATTTAATCCTCACCCGAGAATATGTCACGGATTTCAGAGAGGGAGGAGGGGGTGGGAGGAGAGAGAGAGACATCAGTGTGAGAAACATCGATCAGTTGCTCCCCTCAAGCGCCCTGACTGGAGACCAGACCCGCAACCTAGGTTTTTGCCCTGAACGGGAGTCAAACCTGCAAACTTTCGGTGTATGGGACAGTACTCTAACTAGCTGACTCACCCAGCCAGGGCTCCTGTTAATTTAAATAACATGGTTGTTGATATTTTGAGGTTTCTCTGTGCATAATTATATCACTGTTGTTGACATAAGACACATGTTCAAACTTGTCGAGAATTTTTATTAGAGTTTACGTGAGCCAAAACTGACAACAGTTGCTGGGAAGCAAGATCTCAGAAGCTCGGGAGAATGACAGTTTTGCAGCTTTTTTTATGCATCCGGATTAAGGAGGGAATATAAGGAAGGTTACCAGGAGTCTGGAGAAAGCAAGGTGGGGGGTTGGATTCTGAGACAGTCAACAAGATTCTGCGCTTTCTTAAGGGCGGTTGCTTCCCGGGAGTCTGAAAAAGAGACTTACTCTGCCATTTTATCATTTATTTATTCACTTATTTTGAGAGTACGCTTATTAAAGCTGGGGACACTGAAACAGGGAAGGGCCCAGGACAGAAGGAGCGACAGGAGAGAGCCCACGTCATGCTCTGCGCTGGCTCTCCTGTTATGGGACAGAAGTGAGCCAAGGTGGGCTGCTGTGAGCTCACTGGAGAGTCAGGGAAAAGGGGACCTCGGAGACTAGTTCAGGGGCTCGGCCCAGGACGACCTGCCGCTGCCCACTGCTCCCCTGGTTTCGAGTCTCGTGGGGACCGTTAAAGGAAAAGAATATTCACTGGGAAAGGAGATGCAAGTGGGCGTACGCTGGCCTTCTAACGGGTTGTTAACCTCCAGGCACAGGAACAATGGACAGGGCTTGCTTGCGGGGAAGGCAATTTTTTGCTAAAGAAGTAAAACTATGCCTGAGGCATGACTACCTACCATGACCTACCCACTTAGGAATTTATGATCCAATCACCCTATAAGGTTACTTTCTGCAAAACCCCTTTTTTGTCTACATCTTTGAAAGATGATTGTTTTGTTTCTTCTCCAAATCTTATCTCTTTTATTTCTTTTTCGTGCTTTACTGCACTGGTGAGACCGCCAGTAAAACGCTGAGCACGATAGGTGCAGGGTGCCTCCTCGACTTGTGTCTGGTCACGAAGGCAGAGCTCGCAGTGTTTTACCTGTAATTACGTTAGCCGCAGACACAGCCTTTATCAAATGACAGAGATTACCTTCTGTTCCTAGTTTTCCACATTTTTAAAAACTATTTTTTTTTAGTTTTAAAGTCATGAATAAATATCAAATTTTTGTCAAAGGTCTTTTGCATGTTGTTTTTTGTTCTTGAACAAGTTTACGTGCCGAATTACATGAATGGATTTTCTAATGTGAAAATCAACCGTGGTTCCTGGGAATAGCACATTTGAGTTGTGGTACCCATTTAGGGTGGTCGGTAGCATGGTCTGTGAAGGAATTCACAAAGAGAAGAAAGTGTAGAGAATTAAGTTTTAATTCACTGTCCAAGAAAGGAGAGGGGCATGGTGTGGAGAGGTACACCAGCGTTGAGGGGTGGGGGCTTTGAGTTTTTGTTAGATTAAAAAGGGTGGGGTGGGTGCTGTCCTGTGGGCCCTGGGCTGTTGTAACTTGGGGCTGTAGTTTGTTGCAATGATACCTTTTGCCTGTGGCTGTAGGGAGCTAGTTCTGTTCTTGTTTTCCAGTGATTTCCAATCCTGGGGACGTAAGCTCAGAAGAGTAAAATGGCAGTCGTGTTTAACAAGGGCACTGGCCCGCTAGGAAACGGTGCCACAATAGCAAGTGGGGCTGGCTTTATCCTTTCATACACTGACGGTTTTCTGCGGTTAACACTTTAGAAAGGATAGTTCATTTATGTTTCTGAGCAACACTGGCCTGTAATTTTTTTCTTTCTTTCTTCCTTTTTAAAAAAAATTTTTTTTTGCCATATCTTTGTCCTGTTTTGGTATGCAGGTTATGTTAGCTTCATAAAATGAATTGGGGATTATTTCCTCTTTTCTATCTTCTGGAAGAGGTTGTCAAGACTATAACTGTGTCTCTTAGAGGGCTAGAACTTGCCAGTGAACCCAGAGTGGAGATTGCCCCAGTTATGGGCATTTCAATGCCCTTAACTGTTGGAAGATTATTTAGTCCTTCTGTTTTGTCTTGAGTCAAAATTAGTATGTTATACCTTTCTAGGATGACATCCACTTCATTTAAATTTTCAAAAGTATTGATTTAAAGTTGTTCAAAATATCCTCTGTTTAATGTTGGCAGCATCTGTAGTGTTATCTCACTTTTTATTTCCAATATTGGCTTTTTTGTGTCATTTCTGTTTTTTTCTCTAGACCAATTTTATTCCAGGGTCTGTCCATTTCACAGTCTTTTCAAAGAACCCAATTTTGGCTTTGTTGAATTAGCTCTGTTTTAATTTTTGCTTTCTCATTTTATTAATTTCTGTCCCTGCCTTTATTACTTGCTTTTTCCTACTTGAATTAGATCTGTTCTGACATTTTTTCCCAACTTCTTGAGGTAGATGTTTAGTTTATCAATTTTCGGCTTCTGTGACATAGACATTCAAGGCTGTAAATTTCCTTCTATATACTGATTTACCTGCACCTACAAATATGAATTTTCTTGTTATATATTGATTCAAAATATTTTCTTGCTTCCTTTATGAGTTATTCTTTAACCTATAGGTTACTTAGATGTGTATTTTTAAATTCTCTAACATATGGAAAATTTTGAATTATCTCATTGTTAATTTACATTTTAGCTACAAAGAATAGCTATTTAGATAATGTGCTCTGTGTGATTTGAATTCTTTACAATTTGGTGAGACTGGCTTTATAACCAGGTTAGAGTAAAATTTTGTAAATTGCCTCATGTGCTTGAAAATAAGTTGTTGGATGCAAAGTTACCTGTATATGTCCATTAGGTCAAGCGTATTCATTGTTTTTCTCTCTCTCTACTCTTCTTTTTTTCTTGTTCATTGTTTTGTTGAAATCCAGTGAGTAGAGATTGCAAATGCTCACTCCTACATGGTTCTGGGGACATAGGTAAACTACACTTCTTAGTACCCTTAGTACCATGTGGCCAGTTCCAGCTTAAGAGATGTGAATGGAAGTGAGATGTGTAACTTCTGGGCCAAGGCATTTAAAGCCTGTGCTACTTTCACACTTTCTCTTCTTGAGAAGCACCTGTGGGAAGCACACAATGAAGTGGCAGAAACATGTGACCGGAGAACCTAGATCCCTGGGTCACTGCATGGAGGAGAACAGCCCTGGTGATTGCCTGACTCCACTGGACTCCGTGGGACTGAGAAATAAACCTCTCTTGTATTAAGCCACCAAGACTTTGGATCCTCTGTTACTGCAGCATGACCGACTATGCATACCTTCTATATCCATACTGAATTGTTGTCTTCATGCTTGGCAAATACTGAGAGAGATGTGTTGAATCTTCCATGATGACCTGAATTTGTATATTTCTCCTCACAGCCCTATGAATTGTTGTTTGTACATTTCAAACCTATCTTGTTAGGTGTGCAGAAAATTAAAATAGTTACGTGTTCTGGTAAATTAAAACATGTACTATCATACAGAGCCCTGCTTATCTCTAGCGATACTTTTATTGATAAAGGCTGTTTATATTATGTTAACATAGTCACATCACTATTCTTTTGCGAGTTATATTTTACTTCACTTCTTTACTCTCAACCTTTTTATGTCCTTTTGTTTCTTGTGTGCCTCTTATAAACCACATATAGTTGGATTTTTCAAATCCAAACTACCACTCTTTGTCTTTTCACTGGAGCATTACGCTTGATATTTAATATAATTTTTGGTGTTTTGCAATGTAAATCCACTAGTTTATTTCACGCTTTCTCTTTATTTCATCCTTTCTATGTTATTTTTTCTATTCTTTTTGTGCTATTTTGGATTCATTTTAATTCTGTCTCCCCTCTGCACCAG
The DNA here is from genome assembly GCA_028533065.1 of Trachops cirrhosus. NCBI lineage: Eukaryota > Metazoa > Chordata > Mammalia > Chiroptera > Phyllostomidae > Trachops > Trachops cirrhosus. Next base: position 77,640,191 of record CM052547.1, read on the forward strand.
TTTGGAGATTATACATTTTTTCTATTTTTTTTTACTACCGTCCTTGAAATTACAACAGGAATATTTAATTTACCAAATTCTGAAGATAATCAGATGCTTTGACATATATACCATAGTTTTCATGTACTCTGTTTCTATCAAATTAAAAAAAAAAACTCTGTAAGACCTTAATATTATTGTTTATATAGTCAGTGCTCCAGTAGACCTGAGAATATATTTATCAGTTTCTTTGCTCTTCATTTTTCTTTCATCTCCAGCTTTCCATCAGAATTCATATTCTTTCTATGTGAAGTACGTTCTTTAGAATTCTCTTTAATGAGGTTCACTAGCAGGAAGCTCTGTTTTTGTTTGTCTGAAAAGTCTTTACGCAAGCCTTAGCCTTGAAGTACATTTTGGTGAGTATGGAATTTTAGTTGGGTCGTTGTTTTCTTTAGCACTTTGAAGGCAGCATTTCAGCACTGCCTGGCTTCCACGGTTGCTGTTCAGAAGTCAGCATCATTCTGCCATTCTTCTGAAGGTAGTTTCTCTTATTCCCTGGATGCTCATTAGATTTTTTTCTTTGTTCTTTGCTCTTCAGCTTTACTATGTGTCTAGCATGCATTTATTATTACTTTGCTTGGGTTTATTGGGATTCTTGAATTTGTGGATTATTAACTCTCATCGGTTTCAGAAAATTCTCAGTCATTATCTCTTCAATGATTGTGTCTGCCTCTTTTTCTCTCTTGTATCCTTCTGAAACTCCTAGTTAAAGTGTTTCCAACTCTCTGACCCTGTCTTTCCATTTCTCTGTTACATTGCACATCTATCTATTCCTCTGCCATGCCCCAATATTTATCTTCTACTTCACTAGTTCTCTCTTCAGCTGTGTCTAATCTGCTATCAAGCTCAATCATTAAGTTTTAGGTTTAGCTATTTTTCTTTGCTAGCAGTTCTGTTTGGTTTTCTTTTAATTCTTCTAGGTACCTTTTTTGGTTTCTTGTTCCCTTACACTCTTTGCAAGGTCACATTCCTTACTATCTGCTGTAACCCATCTGGATTGCAAACTGCTCCCTTATCCCTCCCCATATGCCAAACCTGGAAGTAAATCTCAACTCCTTTTAAAAACTTTGTCTGGACAGTTATGGTGGAAAACTTAGCCGCCTTCATCATTTAATCATTTTGTGTTTACTCAACAGAAAACCTCCTAAATGCTAGGCTGTTTCTCTGGGGAACACAGTGAAGTATCAGACCTGTAACCCGCCACTGAGTATCTGTTTACTGCGAGGAGGCTTATTTGAGAAAAAGGAAACTTAAAATGAATTCCACGTACCCCCTTCAAAGACTTCTGTGTGCTGGTCACATTGCTGGGTTCTGAAGGGAACAAGAGACAGTCTCCTCTCTCCGAAAGGTCACAGTAAAGTAGCAGAGATGAGATGGGCACTTAAATAGTCATGTGAAATGTAATAAATGCCAGACACACAGTACGGGCCTTATAAATCCTCTCTGAGTGATTGATGTGAATCGCCATGGGAGATCAGAGGAGAGAGCAATTACTTTTGATGGGCACGGATCAAGGAAAGCTTTGTAGTGGCATTTGAGTTGGGCATTGGAAATCGGTTGTATTTTGGACATTCAGAGAAATAGGAGAAGGTAGGGGCAACCCAGGTATGGGAACAACATGAAAAAAATGAATGGAATATCTTTTTTATTTTTAAACAGCTTTATTGAGACATAATTTACATACTATAAAGTTTATCCTTTTAAAGTATATAATTCAATGTATATTTAAGAGTTGTGCAACCAGCTCCATAATATAATTCTGGAACATTTTTATCATGCTAAAAAGAAAGTTCTTGTTAGCAGTTCCTCTCTAACCTCTCAGCCCCACACATACCTGACCCCCCTCCCTGTCCCAGACCGTCGGTAATCTACTTTTTATTTATATATTCTGGACATTTCATATAAATGGAGTCATATAACTTGTGGTCTTTTCTGACTTGCTTCTTTCTAATTTTTTTAAATCCTCGCCTAAGGATATGTTTCTATGAATTTTAGAGAGAGGAAGGGAGAGAGAGGGGTGGAGAGAGAAACATCGATGTGAGAGAGAAACATCAATCAGTCGCCTCCCATATGCACCCCAAGCAGGGATCGAACCGGCAACTCACGTGTGCACCCTGATCCGGGAATGCACTCACAAACTTCTGGTCCACAAGACAATGCTCCAACCAGCTGAGCCACCAGCCAGGGCTGGCTTCTTTCATTTAGCATGTTTTCATGTTTCAACCATATTGTAGTATGTGTTAATACTTTACTCCTTTTTATTGCTGAATAATATTCTATTGTATGGAGCTGCCATATTTTTTCTACCTGAGTGGATGGCCATTTAGGTCGTTTCTACTGCTTCGCTGCCCTGAATGATGCTGCCAGAGTTTTGTGTACAACTTCTTGTGTGGATTATGTTTTGTTCTCTCTTCCTCTAAGAGTGGGATTGATGAGTCAGACGGCAGTTTTGTGTTTAACCCCCTGAGGAACTGTCGGACCGCATTCCAAAGCAGCTGGGCCGTTTTGCTTTTGGCAGCATTGTAGGAGGGTTCCGACTTCTCCACGTCCTTGCCTCACACGTGTTATCACCTGTCTGACTGGTCATAGCCACCTGGTTCGTGTGAAGTGGCATCTCTTTGTGGGTTTTATTTTTATCTCCTCGTGGCTAATGATGGTAAGCATCTTTTCATTATTGGCCATTTATACACCTTTTTTGGAGAAACGTCTATTCAAATCCTTTGCTAGTTTTCAGTTGGATTACTTGACTTTTTCTCATTGAGTTATAAGTGTTCTTTGCATGTTCTGGATCCCAGACTCATCAAATATATGATTTCAAGTATTTTCAAACTATTTTCAAATGTTTGTCGTTTCACTTTCCTTGATGTTGTCCTTTGAAACACAACAGTTTTGAATGTTTAATAGGCCCAGTTTATCGGTCTTTTCTTTTATCACTTGTCACTTTATCACTTTGGGCGTTGCATCAATTGCTCTATTTTGTAACCTGAGTGCCGGTCCCCTGGGTGGGTTCAGTTTGTAGATACTCATCAGTCTGTTGTAATTTGTGCCCTTTTCTGCCTATGCATGTAAGACTTCAATAAAAAACATTTTTTAAGGGGGTGATAATAATTGCACCTTCTTCTGCTGGGTCATTGTGGGGACTGAGTGGGTGGTTGAATGTGTGCCCAGGGATTAACACAGGGACTGGCACCACTTAGTGCCGCTACATGGCAGCCGCTATTGTTATTGTTGTTAAAATCCTGCTCTGCCCCTTTGTGGGTGGGTGGTGTTGGCCTCAGGTCACTTCACTTTGTCGGGTCTCACTCTCCTCATCTGTACAATGGGTTAGTACCACTCACTTCACTCGGGCCGCCAGGGTCCTCAGTGACACAAGATGCAGCAACATCATCAAGCTTGCAGTCTGCTCCAAGGAGGCCATTGTAAATGTTTGGGTCAATAAAACAGGAAAGAAGAAAAAGAAAAGCCAGAATCGTGACCGAAAGAGAGAGATCGTCAGCGCTGTGAAGGTCTGGGTGGCTGCCATGACCTGATTGGGAGCCCTTCAGAGTTTCTACCAGCAGGGCTGGCCAGCCCTGGGGAGGAATGAAGGCGGAGTTGGCCAAGGGAGAGCTGGCTTCCCCATGGAGCTGAGCCTGGTGGTACCAGGGCACCCGGCTCGCTGTGGAATAATCAGAGACCAGACCTCCCTCTACCTCCTCGCCTCCCACACCGGTTGCCCCTATCTTCTTTCAGTCTCCCCACTTCTGCTGAAACAATCCTCTCCACCCACCTCCACTTCCTCTGTGCCCTTGGGGTCCCACTGAGGAAGACTTCTGTGCCCTTCATCTCACTGGGCGGCTCCCAATTCTCCACTTTTCACCCTGTGCTATCACGCCCTCCCTGGGGCGGCTTCCTAAAGCATGTGGGGATCACATCACCTGCCATTCACGTTCCTCCAGTGGAAACCACTTCAGAGGAATAAAATCCAAATCCTTCTCTGATCTCAAGGGCAGGTCAAGGTTTTCAGAGGCTTGATGCTTTGACCTTCAGGGAGATTTTTATTAAAGCATAACATGCATATAGAAAAGGCACACCGTGTAAGTGTACACCTCTAGGAATCCCCCAAACTAAACATGCCCGTGTAAACTGGCACCCAGCTCAGGAATCAGGCCCTTAGCAGCCCCCCGGACACTCCTCTGGATCCCCTCCAGTTGCTCCCTCGCCCCTAAAGGTAAACTGCCATGTGACCTCCAACACCGTAAATGAGTTTTGCTTGGCGTCGGACTTCCTATGAATACAGCCGTTAAGTGTGTACCTGTCTCTGGCATCTCTTTGCATAAGGTGTGTGTGAGATTTAAGTAATTGTTGCGCACAGCTGTAGTTTGTCCTCTCTCCTTCTTATACTTCTGTTCCAATGACTACATTGCAATGTGTATATCCAGCCAACTGGTTAGTGTTGGACGTGCGGGGTGTGTGCAGCTTTGGGGTAATATTATTTTTTTAAAAAAAGCTTCTATGAACATTCTTGCACGTGTCTTCGGAGGACACATTTTGAAGGACACACAGACTCAGCCTTCCTGTTGGGCAAACGTTCATGAGAGGAACTGCCGCCTCACGGAACCAATGAACGTTGTGCCTTAGAAGATACGGCGGCTGGTTTTCCAAGCTGGCCCTGCAGTTTCCACTCCCGCCCCAGCCACTCACGGGTTTTCTTGTGCCCTTTCTTCACTGATACTTGCGTGTGTTTGGGGGAGGTTGGGGGAGGGCTTTTTCATGTTATGCATTCTGGTGAGTAGACCGTGTTAAAACACCATGGTTTTAATTTTAATTTGGGGGCACAATCTTTAAGAAAAAGAATATAAAATTATGCATATAAAATTGGGTACAAAGGTGAATACTTATTAAGAATGTGAAATGAGCCCTGGCTGGGTGGCTTAAATGGTTGGAGCATCATCCTGTGCACCCAAATGTCTCCGGGTCCAATACCCACTGCGGGCACAAACCTAGGCTGCAGGTTCGATCCCCGGTTGGGGGAGTACACAGAGGCAACCAATGTTTCTTTCTCATGTCAATGTTTTTCTCTCTCTCTCTCATCCCCTTTCCCCTGGCTTTCTGTCTGAAATTAATAAACATATCCTCGGGCAAGGAAAAAGATGTGAAACAAAATCATAGCAAATTGCTGGAGATTTTTAAGCTTCAGATTCCTTTCTTCTGAGATTTCCCAGAAATGCTTACATGCAAATGCTTTCTGATAGCAACCTGGCTCCCTTCCTCCCTGCAGCATTCAACAGCTGCCTTAGATCCTCGTGCCGTGAACAAAGCCCATGCAGGGGAGGGTCCCAGGGCTCAGTGCCATCCGCTTCCTGGGAATGGTCTCTGCCTGGCCCTCACCACCTCCGGCCGCGCCCGCCTCGCCCTTTCCTGGCCCCACTCTTCTTCCTCAGGAGACCAGTTTCCACATTAGCTCTTCAAAGAGGCTTGCTCTGACTCTCCTGTCAAAGAAAACCCTCTAATTACATAAATCCACATCATGTGACAGATGACAACAGAGCAGGTTAGGAGCAAATGCTGTGGCTCCACTGTTGTCTAGCTGTGTGGCCTCGGACACGTCACATAACCTCTCTGAGCCTCAGTTTCCTCGCCTATGGGGTGAAGAAGGCAATGCTAGCTCCTGCCTCATAGTATGTTGTGAGGGTCCAGCAAGCTGATGCAGGTAATGCCTCGAGAGGATGCTCAGCGCCCTGGCTCTGATTGCCGGGTGGTCCTGGTATCCCGAGCCCTAGTCTCTCCTCTCCTCCTGGCATGTCTCACTCCCCACTGGCGATCTGCTTTAATGCTCATTCCCACCCCCCCCAAAAAAAAAAACCATACCCTTTAGCCATTACCCTCTTCTAGTCCCTCCATCCCTCCAGCCCCAGGCAATCACCAATCGACTTTCTGCCTTCATATATTTGCCTGTCCAGAACAGGCAAATAAGGACATTTCATATAAATGGAATTGTACAATATGCGGTCCTTCGTGACTGGCGTCCTTCACCGAGTATAGTGTTTTCAGGGTTCACCCATGTTGTGACATGTATTGATATGTCACTCATTTTTATTGCTGAATAATATTTCATTTTATGGTTATACTACATTTTATTACACGTTCATCAGTTGATGGGCATTTGGCTTGTTTCCACTTTTTGGCGACGATGAATAATGCTGCTGGGAATATTCATGTGCATCCCTGCACACCTTTCTGCGTGGCCACACGCTCTCCTTCCCGCTGGAGGCAAACCTGGGAGTGGAGTGGCTGGGTCATGTGGTACCTGTTTTTCCAAGCCCCGCCTCCTAGCTCTGCCTTCCCTAGACCCCAGGGGTATTGATGGGGAAAGACTCGCCATTCCCGTTGTCCAGCCTCTGGGGACCAAGTCATCTCTTCCACTTCCCAGGCCTTTCTGCGGGATGCCATGGGCGAGAGTCAACTGGATTCTGATTCCCACTCTGCCACCCACCGGCTGGGGGACATCGAGCAAGCCGTCTTACATCTCCGAACTTTGGCTTCCCCACTGGGGGAGTGGGATGGTCATCTCTGTGGCCTGTTCTGAGTGTTGGCTGGGAGCATGAGACCCCAGCTTGAAGTTCATTCGGTCAACGTATGCACCACTGACCGACGGGCCACGCACTGTTCACGGCAAATGAGACGCACAGGTCGCAGCCCTTGCGGTCTTGTGTTCACACACGTAGCATCCTGTGGAAGTCTCACCATGTCCCTGGAGGTGCACCCTACTGCTCTCCCATCTCCCAGAAGGAGAAATGGAGAGAACTCTGGACCTGGGTCCCCGCCTCTTCCATCCCCCTTTGGACTTAATTCAGAACCCCCGAGTACTGAATTGTTTGAAATTTAGTGAAATAGGCCACACATACGAAAAGAGGACCATTATATGCATTGTATGAATATGCAGCTGGCACATTTTCACGGGCCCAATGTGCCTGCTTACCCAGCGCCCAGGTGAAGAAAATAAAAACCATCCCAGTGCGGTCTGTGCCCGACCAGGGAAAACAGTCCCGACTTCCCACACGCAGATGGGCTCTGCCTGGTCATGAACTCCATGGGTGGGGCCGTGTTGACACTCGCCTTTTGTGTCTGCTTCCTTTGCTGGACTTCAGTTCTGTGGCCTTCACTGTGTTGCGTACCATTGCAGATCCGGTGTTCTCAAGGCTGGGCGAGGCATCACTTTTGTTATCACCTCTGCTTGTAATGGGTCCCTGTGGACTTGGGCTCTTGAAACAGAGCACAGGGCTTCACGGTTTCCCGGGTGCGTGTTTCGTGCCCCCGCACAGGCCTGCGGGGAAGGGAAGCCCGGAGGCCAGGAGAGGGAGCCCACCCGGTCCTGGCCTCAGGGTGCATGTGCTTTCTGGCGGCCCCTGCCTGGCCTTCTGCCTTCTGTGTCTCCTTCCCAGATTCTATCAGCATTCTGTCGTTCCAGGCTTGGCCTGAGGCCCACGCGCGAGCTGGCGGGCCTCCTAGGCCAACAAGAACAGCTGGAGAGGAGAGGAACTGGAGGGCTGGGAAGATGGCCCTAATCAGACCTCCCATCAGGGCTTGCGTGGAGGCCTCTGCCCCCTGCATTCTAGAACAATTTGGGAAGGGTTAGGGTTCAAGTGGAGATGAAGCCTCCTCTGGGCTAGGCTGTGATCCAGAGAGGGCAGGCAGCCTGGGCTGCAGTCCCAGCTCTGCAGTGAGACCTGTAAAGTGAGGGAACAGCACGCTAACCAAAGGTTGTTTGAGGAGTAAATAGCGCCACACATGTGAAGGTTCCTGCCAGGAGTAAAGCTGGCTATTGGGGTCACAATGTGCTAGGGGCAGCTCAGCGTTTTCTGGGCACCATGTCATTGCACCTGCGCATTAGTCACGAAAGTTGGCATCCCATCATCCTCATTCAGCAGAGAGGCTGAGAGCCTGCCTGCAGCCACACTGTGAATCCACAACAGAGCCGGGCTTAGATCCTGCCCCTGTGTGACTCCAGAGCCCCGACCCCTGACACCAGGGCTGGGAGCTGCTCTTGGGTGGGGAACCAGCAGCACTGAGCTGCCGTGTGACCGTGCACTTGGGGACTGTACTCCAGGGACCCAGACTCAGGCCTCACACCTGGTTTGGAGAGCAGACCCCTAGGCTCATTTTCCCTGTCTGTAAAATGGGGCCACAAGACCAACAGGGCATTTTTCCTTCCTGGGTTCCTGGCTAGTGG
>CM052547.1:77648941-77687961 GCA_028533065.1 Trachops cirrhosus
AAGGAAGGAAGGAAGGAAGGAAGGAAGGAAGGAAGGAAGGAAGGAAGGAAGGAAGAAAAGGAACCCCCTCAAAACTCCTAGCCCACTGGGCTCAGAGAAGGAGATCCTAAAATAAAGGCAAAGCTCCTTCCAAGGAGAATAAATTGATTCTAGTATTGTGGTCACTGTTAAGTGCTTCATTCCTTAGCACCCAGACACCACAGGGGATGGGGAGTTGTAGGATTTTGGGAGAGTGGAGTCCTGACAATTTCAGGCCACAAAATTTGCTTCACTCACAGGAAAGCCTGCTTCAGACCCTTACTCACAACCATTTATCACTTATTTGGCATGTAATTTTAATCCAAAGGTAACATCCTAACCTGATGTAATGGCCCTCAAAGATTAGAAGTTAAGACATTAGGAGTGGGGAGAAGAAACACCAGAGGTGGGAGGTGCCGAGAGAGGGAGAGGTCCGAAAAAAGCGCAGGAGTGCCCACGACCTCTGGCGCTGGTAGTGTCTGGGGCCCTTTGGAGCTGGGAAAATTGCCTTGCTCACTCTGTCCAGACTCACGGGCAATCATGACAGTGACCTAGAGGCAGCCTGTCAATGAAGAGACTCTGTGATGTGTACACTGGGCCCCACGAGACACTCTCCACTCCCTTCCTGCTTCTTCTAGCAGCTGTGTGGCTCCGCTACCAGCACACAGGCTTGGTAGCTCAAAAGACCTGGGTTCAAGTTCAGCTCTGCCATTTACTTTCCTGTGTGGTTGTGGGTAAGTCCCAGCACCCCTCCGAGCCCTGGCTTCCCTGTTTGTAAAATAGGGACAATGCAGTGCCTACTTCACAGGCTTTTTGTGAGGACCGACACCATGCCTGGTAGAGAGCTAGCACTCAGAAAAGGGTGGCTGATTATTTGACAATAAAAAGAAATAAAATACTGATCATGCTACAACACGCGGGGACTTCAAAGCTGTTCTCCTCAGTGAAAGAAGTCAGTCACAGAAGATCACATATTTTATGATTCCATTTATATGAAATGCCCAGAAAGGGCAAATCGATAGAGACAGAAAGCAGGTGGACGGATGTCAGGAGCTACAGGGAAGGGGCATGTGGCGTGACTGCCCGTGGGGATGGGCTATCTTTTGGGGTGAAGAAAATGTTCTGAAATTAGAGTGTGGCTGTGGTTGCACAGCTCTGTGAATTCACTAAAAACTGTTGAACTGCATTCTTTAAAGAAATACATTTTACAGGGTATAAATTACATCTTAAATAATGTTTTTTTTTAAATGGTGGTTGGGAAAAAAGCTAATAAAACTCAGGAAACCTTTGCAAATATTGTCCCATTCTCCAATCAGAAAGCGAAGGGAGCCGAGGCTGGGCGGATCCATTGGTTGGAGCATCGTCCCGTACACCAAAAGGTTGTGGGTTCGATCCCCCATCAGGGCAGCACACACCTAGGTTTCAGGTTCCATCCCTGGTTGGGGCGTGTATGGAAGCAGCCGATCCATCTTTCTCTCTCACATTGATGTTTCTCTCTCTCTCTCTCTCCCCCTTTCTCTCTCCAAAATTAATAAACATCCCTCGGGTGAGGATTTAAAAAAGAAAGACAGAAAAGAATAATCCGTTTTACATTTAGAATTGAGCTTTCATAAAAATGGAAATACTCCAAAATAAAGAAATCCTGGCAAAGTAGGTTGAAAAAATATACACAGAGATAAAAGAGAAAATTAATGTGTCAAAAAAAAGAAACCCACCACGGGCCCATTAAACGACTTTGTCAACATTGGCACAGTGTTACAAAACCAAACCCACAAGCACAGCACTTGAATAAAGAGGAAATTCATCATCCCCCTTCGCTGGTAAGAGTTCCCACATCTGAAAATGGGAATTTCAAAGATTGTACACTGAATTCGGGTTTACTTTACAGCTCTATTTATGTCTTAATATGCTTCTAGAGTACCCCTACACACACACACACACACACACACACACACACACACACACACACTTACAATCCAAGAAAGTGCTTGAAAAACCTTTCACTTTGTTAGAAGGGGGTCAGAGGTGAAATGCCTTGCCCAAAGTCACGCAGCTTGGAAGAGGCAGAGTGAGCGCTCCAAAGTCCTCGCTTGTAACCGATAGTGCAAGAATGTCATGAAAGGGCAGTTAAGCCTTGGGACGGGTGGCTGGCCAAGCCCCCACGGCCATTTGGGGCTGCCGGAGGGAGACAGGGCAAACAAACCACCGAATGCGCACCCTTCCCCACCTTAGGCTGAGTCACTGGTTGTGTCTGCCTGCCACACCCATTTCAGTCAATGAGAGTCAAACACACTTTCTTCCACGGGAATAAATGACGCTCTAGGGCAGTGGCTGACATGTTTAAATGAACTGACCGCTTGTGTCTCTTGCCTGTGTGATGAGCCCCTTGAATGACTGTCTGTCTGAACTGGATGCTAGTAGGTCTGAAGTCATACTCAACTTGACCCAGTTAATCTGAAACCCGACTTTCACATCCGAGGGGGACCTGCAGTCATCATGTTCCAATGTCACGGCAATGGGAAGTTTGGCTGTATTCCAGGAAGGGGAGGCGTCCGTGTTCAGGATAATAAACCCCAGTGCCAAAGGCATCTGCAGGTGATGGAGCCCTCTTTACAGAGGCAGGGCCTCCACCATTTTACTTCTGGGCGAGGACCCTTTGCTGCAGGGGCTTCAATCAAGCGTACAACTCTAGTTAGAGGCGGGCCTGGGACCCACCTCAGCTAATCTGATTCTCTCCTGGGACTTTAACTCACAGCTCCGACGCAAATTCTAAATACAGGCATACTTCACTTTATTGCGCTTTGCTTATGCTTGGCAGATACTGCATTTCTTTTACACTTGAAGGTTTGTGGCATCGAGCAAGTCTGTCAGTGCCATTTTCCAACAGGCTCGGATGGATGGTTAGCACTTCTAGCGGGAAAGTATTTTTAATTAAGGCACATGCTTTGCTTTTTTTAGATACAACACTATTGCACACTTAATAGACTACAGTACAGTGTAAACATAACTTTTATATGCACTGGGAAGCCCCAACATTGGGGTGAGTCACCCTCCCGTGATGTTCATTTTACTGCAGTGGTCTGGAACCGGACCTGCAATACCTCTGACGTGTTTCTGTAATGGTTCAAGTTCACCGGTCCATTCCTGGAAGTGTTTCATTCTTGTCTTTTCTGAAGCTAGGCTTGTTAGTTTTTTTGTTTGATGCTCTTTATGTTGCATTTTTGAGTTACCACTTACAAACAATTCACACTTTCCAGGTCCATAAGGCAAAGTTGACTGACATATCTGGTCATGTTACTGCATCAAAATCGTGATATAGGACATTGTCATCACTGCTCAAATTTTCCTCCTGTTCTTTTGCAGGCAATTCTCTCTGCCCTTCCCTCCATCTCTGGCAACCATGGGTCTGGTTGCTGTTCTGGTTTTGCCTTTCCCAGAATGCCACAGCAATGCCATCCTACAGTGTACGGTCCTCTGAGCCTGGCTTCCTTCACTCAGCACAATGCACTTGATACCCACCCGTGCTGCTGCGTAGAGGCAGTTTGTTCCTTTTCATGGCTGAGTAGTATTCCACCGAACGGACGCGCCGCTGTTTGTGCATTAACCCGCTGAAGGACATGGGGGTCGTTCTGGGCAATTATGAATGGAGCTCTTTGTGTGGACATATGTTTTGGGGTTGTTTTTGTTTTGTTTTGTTTTTTATAACTATGTGTGAGCTATCCCCATGTCCTTGTAGTTGTTTTTTTGGATGTTGTTAAGCTGGCCTGAACCTCTGCCTGTTCTCGCAGTCAGAGAGCTGAATAAAGACCCTTCGGTTTCCCTGATTTAACTTGCCCAACAATTCTGTGGAGCTCGGGGTTACTCTCCTCACTTCATGGAGGAGACTCAGAGAGCCTCAGTAACCTTCGCCAGACCATGTGACAGGAACTTGCCAACAGTATGTCCAAACCTGTGAGAAGTTCTGCGAATTTATCTGAGCCAAACCGACGCCAATTACGTGGAAGTAAAACCTCAACAGATTGAGAAAATGCTCCGGAAAATGGCAGCTTCGCACCTTATTTTATACAGTATCATCACAAGAGGAGGTGTGAGGGGGGTTACACAAAATCCACTGGTGAAAGATTAGGGAGTTAGGGAGGTGGGAGAAGGGGAAGGGGGGCCTTTTGGGGGGTTGGATAAAAAGTGAAAGGATAAACACACATTTCTTTTATGCAGGTAGGTACAGGAAGCTAACAGTCAACAATCCACATGGTAACCATAACAATGAGGGGACTTGTGGTCTCTGCTCTGGTTGCCTGGTTGAGCCCGGGGGAGAAAAGGGGAGCTTTCCAAAGGTATGTTATCCTAGATGCAAAAAGACAACACACAGACTCAAGTAAAGTAAAGATGACTTTTGTCAGGGAAGATGCTAGCCAAGGACATGACTACCTGCCATAAGCTGCTTTTAGTTAAAAAGCTTTAGTGTCAGACCATCCTACGTGGTCACTTCAGGTGTCTGAGTTTGTCAGGCCGCCATGCAGGCCTCCTCTGAGTTTGTCAGGTTTAGTGTGTGGCCCCTTCTTGCCCACAACTTAAATCCAAATTAAAGTCATGAAATTTGCCCTGCTGCCTTTCTAAGTCCCTGGGTACCTTAGTAGGAGGTGACCGTCTTCATCACTCGGCTTCTCACGAATGTTTCTTGACTGACAGTTGATCAAATGAGGGCTTCACCCCCTTTTCTCTGGGCCTCTGTTTGCTCATTTGAGAAACGACAAGGTTAAATCAAATAACGAATTTCTGATGCCCTAGAATCTGTGATTTTGACATGCTGTGACCATTGAAGGAGAGTCGGCAAGGCCTTATCTTCTGATAAACAATTATAGGAAATGGAGCAAGTGGGGGGATGGGAGCCCAGCCTCGACCTCACAGCTCCCCACCGATGACTTCCTGAGCTGGCACCCCAGCTGGCTGACCCCCCAGGAGAGCAATTTTCAGTCTCTGCCTTTCTGGCCAAAGGGAAAAACTCCCTTGTCACATTGGATTAGCGTCACCCTTTTGGTTGAGAATCTTCCCAGGGATGTAACCCCCTTTCTTGGTCAATATTTCCAGAATGTTCAGGTTTCTAAATGAGACCTGACAGGTGAGGTTCTTCTTCTTCTTCCTTTTTTTTTTTTTTTAGCTTTGAAAAGATAAGACAAATCCCCCTATGCACACCCTGGAGGCTCAAATTAGGTTAACCCTGTGGGGGCTGTGGGCTTGCTGGGGGTTGGAGAGGTGGGGAGAGGGAAGTGACCGATGCCTCATCTTGCATCATGACAAGAGAGTCCTACAACAGAAATCGCCTTCTTCTCAGGTCACCGTCCTCTCTGGGTGCTGGGGACAGTCTCCGGCCTTATCAGGAAGCCGGGAGGCAAAGCGGAGGGAGGGCTCCAAGGTCTGCAGCTCCCAGCTGCCTGACCTGATGCAAACACCTTTGCATCTCTGCACCTCAGTTTTCTCACCCAAATAATGGGGATAATGGGAGTATGATCCCCCAGATGCAAGAATAAAGGGCTTATTGCATGGCAGAGCAGTGAGCACAGGGAAAAGCTGTGCAAATGTTGGCTGTTTTCGTGACTCCTTGTTTCCAAGGGCTTTGAGGCCCTCGATTTTATTTGCTCCCTCCCTGGAGTCAGCTCTGGGGTGTGGGTGAGAGGGGATGGTGGTGTTGTCGTGCACCAAGTGTGTGTCAGCTCTGCGTGGACAAGGTTTTCCGAGTTTGTTGTTAGCCTCACCTGGCCCCACAGGGCCTTATGTTGTCATTATCTCGAGTGGCTCTCTGTCCGCAGGATGAATAGTTCTGCCACCCAATGTGCAGAGAGAAGAATGAGGTTCAGAGAGAGCAGGAGCTTGTGCGAGGTCACTGGGAGACACTTCTGGAGCTGGGATGGGCTCTGGGGTCTCTCAAGGCTGCACCTGCCAGGCCACCCCCATCCCCCCCTGCACTGACACGCCTTCTTGATTGCCGCAAGTAGCTCTGGGAAAAAGTGCATCTCGCTAGACCTGGAACTCCAAGACCCCGGAGGGATTGCCTTGCTGGAGCCCAGGTAGGACGCCCTTTGGGATACCCCCAGGGGGAAGAGGTCAGCAGGACTCTGGCCCTCATTAATCCTCTCTCCCAGGTTCACAGGGAGCTGCAAACTGGGTTCAGCCACCTCAAGTGGTTTTTGTGAAAGCCTTTAATAAGTGGGGAAACTGACACGATTCCATAGAACCAGGCCTGCCAAACTGCAAAACCATGCTTTTTGCAAAATGCCTCTCTCCTAGAAGGGGCCAGTTGTTTCGGGGGTGGGAGGAGGGACATGGGGAGAGCAGAAAGGAGGCTGGTGTCAGTGTCCCAGCGGGAGGGGATGGAGGCCCGGGCTAGGTGCCCGTGCTGTTCCTTGTGCTTGTCTATCCTTCACAACTTAATTCCAGGGTCACACATCCCAGCGACAGCCACAACATCAGCAGCTACGTGATCTTGGCGAAGCACTTACGGTGTGCAGGGACCTGTGTTTTCCATCCATCATCTCCTTCAATCCCCACACCAGTCCCAGGAAGAGCTCAGCCCACCTTGTGACCTTAGACACCGTCTGTATATGGATGACTCACACAGTTGCATCTTCAACCCTGCCTTCTCTCCAAAATTCCAGACCCAGCTTTCCAATTGCCTCCTCCGCAATCTGGGCTCCCCCACCCCCAGCCATTTCCTCTGACAGTCTCCCCTCTCAGTAGATGGCAATGCTACCATTCCATCTGTTCAGGCCCCAGACCTCGGTGTCGACCCTGACTCTCTGCCCCCACCCCCCAACGTCCTGATGACTCTGCCTTTAAAGTATCTCCAGAATCCAACCCTGTCTGACAACTCCTATTGCCACCACTGTGGTCCAGGCCACTGTTGTCCTTCAGCTGGAGTGGGTCTCCCTGCTTCTTCTCTTGCCTTTCTCCTCCACCCCCCTCCACAAAGCAGCCAGAGGAACCCCTTTAAAATGCCAGATCATGCTACTACTCCACTCAATAACTTGCAATGGCTCCCCGTTTCACTCTGATTAAAGCCCAAGTTCTCATTAGGCCCCCAGCAATGCCATGGTTTGACCCTGCTGTTCTTTGACCTCCTCCCCGGCCATTCTTTCCCTGCTCACTCAGACTCCACCACTCTGGCCTCCCTGGCATCCCCTCAGCGTGCCTGCCATGCTCCCAGGTTAGAGCTTTTGCACTGGCTGTTCCCTCTGCCTGAGACGCTCTTCCCTGATGAGGGGACCTGGCCATGGAGTGGGTGCCCAAGAACTGTGTGCTGTGTCTGCAGAAGTGTGTGAGCGTAAAGGAAACCCAGTGGTGATGGCTGAAGCTTTGTCCACACACATTAGATGCTGTGTGACCTTGTAGACTGCTTTACTCTCTTCTGTGTCTCAATTTCTTCTTCAGTTGGATTAGCTTTTAAGGAGGCTGATAGCATCACCGCAGTCTCCGGTTGGTCGCAGCTGGTGGGGAGAGAGAGGTCATGCCCTCAGAGGCCAATTATTTCAGCCTTGCCCTTTTACAGCTAGGGACACTAAGGCCCAGAAAGGGCTCCCAATGTCTAGAGACCCTTAATGAGCTAGAGCCATGAGGGTGTTTTTTTAGGAGATTACTTAATTTACTGGATGATTTATTTATTGAACATTTATTGAGCACTTACTGTGGGCTGAGTCATGAATATGACATAGTTCCTACTGTCTAGGAACTCTCAGGTCAGTGCAGGAAACCAACAGGTTTCAAGGTTCAAGGTGCTCACTGTGTATACAGTGATTCCCATAAATGGTGCTGGAGGGAGGGTTGGGGCCTTAGGAAACCCAGATGGGAGAGAAATTCTGTGTGGCAGATCAGGGCAGGCTTCACGGGGGAGGTAACACTGAATCTGGGTTTTACACTGTGAAGATGAGTTAGTCAGGCGGATAAGGCAAAGAGGAGCATTTGATGCGATGGGACCTATCTGTACATATAAGGGGCAAAGTCTCAGAGGTGAGAAAGAGTGTGGGGAATTTATAGGAAGGGGGTGTCCAAGAGTGTGGCTGGAGTTTAGGGGCACTTGCAAGGCATTAAGCCTGGGAATCTTAGCAGGGCCCAGACCACAAAGGGCCTTGTATGCCAGGCTCAGGTTAGGCCCTAGGGAGCTGTGTAAAAGGTTTTCCATAGGAAACCTTTTAAATGGGGGAGCGACAAGGTTAGGAATGAGCGTGGGGAAGATGATGATGTAATCACTAACCATGGCATTTCAGAGCCTGAATTTAGTGATTATCATAATTGCAGGGCCCTATTTTAAAGGTGAGCAAATTGAGGCCAAACATGGAAAACGGCGCACACAGCTGGTCAGGGGCGGAAGCATTTCCTCCCGCCTGGTCTCCGGAGGTGGACTGAGCCTGAGGCTGGGGTAGGTTTGCAGGTCCTGTGAGGGGAGCTTTTCCCAAGGGGACCAGTTCCCATCCTTCTGTGATGTCCCTTTCTCTGCTCCTCCCCTCCAGGCCTGCCCTGTAGTCTCCGAAGAGCACAGTTCATCTGGGAGCCTTCTCCTTACGCGTTCCTCTTCTGGTTGTGTGACCTGGACCACATCCCTTCCCCTCTGGGGCCTCAGTTGTCCCACCCGGCTAACAGGTGTGATAGATGAGGTGATGGCTGGTGCTGACCATCCAATGTTCTGGGGCCTCACTAAGGCCCCAAGGAGGACGATGAGCAGCTATTACCAGGTGTCCTGTCCACTGGCAGAAGCTGTGTTGGAAGCTGGCTCTTGGTGAGATGGGGAAACCAAGGCTGATGCTCTACCTCAGTGGTTTCCAATGGTTCCATCTCAAGAAACACATAAGCTAATTACTAAAATTCCGTGGCACACCAAAAAAAGTATTTTTTGCTGATATGACCAAAAGAAAAGATATAATTTTGATTCATTCACACCAGACAGCTATAGTTGTGTTGGCTGTTGTCATTTTTTTATTTGACAGTTTAAAGGGAAGGAGCCCAGTGCCCCTGACTAAATAGTCAAGTATCGCATGTTTTACAAATCCTTGCAGCACACCAGTTGAAAATTTGCTGCTCTACCTCACTAACCCAAGTTGTGACTCTGGGTGGCAATTGAGATTCTCATGTTTCTCACTCTGGTCTCTACGCTCTTCTCAATGTGACCTAAGACCTCAACAGGTGTGTACATGAAAGTGGTAAACACCTCCCACTGAGGAACTCCTCACAATACGGAGGGACAGCCCTCGAGAAGGACCTGGCTGAGCCCAGCTGGTAGCAGTGCTGTCGGGCCTGCTTGGCAGTCAAAGCAGCAATGGCCCCAGGGCCTGACGGGTGTACAGGGTGGAGCTGAGTTATCAGTCCAGCTCTTGGAGATTCTTGAGCATGACCTCGCCCTGGCACAGCCTATGCAGACACTCGAGACTGGCACTTGGAAAAGGTCACATGGCTTTGGCACTGGGCCGGTTTTCTCTGGGAGACACACCACCATGTTAGAGTCAGGACTTCCTAGACCTTTAATCCCACCCTCAGGCTCCTGGAGTGTGACCCAGAAAGCCCTCAGGTAGCGAGTGGAGATGCACCCATGTAGTCACCGGGCATGACTTGGGGCACGCACAGGTTCAGCCCCGTGTCAGGACGCGTGGGTGACAAAGAAATATGGTGGGCACGTTTCCTTTCCGTGGCTTTAACAGAACATCTGTGGGGGTTTTCCCTAATTGATTTTAAGGTACGTTAGAAATTTGTAAAATACAGAAGAGCCAAAAGAGGAAAGTAGAAGTCACTCCAAATATTACTACCAGAGAGAACAACTGTTAATATTTGGCTGTATTTCTTCCAGTGTTGCTGTATCATATTTAAATTATATGTCTATGTAAATGGTTTTCTATGGAATTTATTGGGGTGACATTGGTGAATAAAATTATATAGGTTTAAGGTGTCTGATTCTATAACACATCATCTGTATATTGTACTGTGTTTACCACCCCGAGTCTCCTTCTATCACCATTTACCCCCCCTTTACCTTCTTCTTCCTCCCTCACCCCCACTTTCCCTCTGGTTGTAAAATATTCTAATTTCTAAAAATGAAATCACGTTCAACCATCCAACAAATGTTTACTGAGCACCCACTCTGTACCAGCCAGTGGGGTCCACAGCTGGACAAGACAGAGGTCGCTCCTGCTCTCATGAAAGGTCTGTGAGTACTATTTTGTCACCTACCTTTTTTCAGTGTGTTTTAACATTTTTCAAGTCACAATATGTAATTATACAGAACACATTTATTTGTTACCTAGAATTTTACTAAGTAGATGAAGCCTAACTCATCAAACACCTCCTATTGCACAATTATGTTGTTTCCCATCTTTTCACTATTGCAAACAGTGATCAACCTTGCAGCTGTGGGTTGTGGTGGGTTGGCTCATTCAACAATCATTTCAACCTCTTCCTATGTATCTTCCTGTACTGCGAGGGCTGGAAGGGCGAAGATGGTATTTCCAAGACTCCCTTGCAGCTAGGGTTTAGATACAAATTAGGTCATACCCATTAACTGCACGTGTGTGAGATGCACAGCTTTGGTTATTTCCTGCTGGTTATGAAGTCACTGAGATTTCCGCAGCCATGGTCTCAGTGTTTAATCACCAACTCATGGGTGTTCAGAGATGATCAGGGTATACGTGTGTTGGGGTGGGAGGGAATCAGCAGCATCTGATCCTTACATTAAAGCTAAAATGACAAATTCTTGAACACGACAGTTCCCAAGCTTTTGGGTTGTGGCAGAGGCAGCAGCTCCCATGGGTAGGCAATATAGCACTGATGTTCTGAGTCATTCCTGGAGGTCCAGCACACTTTCTAGGTTTTCAATAATTTTGCAAGAACCCAACTTCCTGTATTAAATTTATTTTTGTTTAAAGTAGTAAATGTGGTAACTTTCTAATCATGAAATCAAGGATTTACCCTTTGCTTGTTTAAATAGTTATACTGAGATATAATTAACATACCATAAAATTCATGCATTTCAAGTGCACAATTTAATGTTTTTTTTAATATATTCAGAGTTGTGGATCCATCGCCACAATATAATATTAGAACATTTTTTCATCCCAGAGAGAAACTCCATGCCCATGAGCAGTCACTGCCCATCCCCCTCCTTCATCCTCAGCAACCACTACTCTGTTTTCTGTCTCGATGGGTTTGCCCATTCTGGACAGCTCATGTAAACAGAATCATACAATATGTGGGTTTTCGTGACTGTCTTCTTTCCCTTGGCATAATACTTTCAAGGTTTGTCCATGCTGTAGCATGTATCAGAATTTCATCCCTTTTCATTGTCAGATAAAATTCCATTATATGGATACATCACATTTTATTCATCCATTCATCAGTTAATGGACATTTGGGTTGTTGCTACTTTTTAGCTATTGAGAATAATGCAACTCTGAACTTTTGTGTACATGTTTGTGTGTGAATATATGTTTTAATTTCTCTTGGGTATATACCTAGAGCTGAAATTGTTGGATTCTATGTTAACTCTATGTTAACTTCTTTATTTAAAAAAGATTTTATTTATTTGTAGAGAAGAGAGGGAGAAAAACACCAATGTGTGGTTGTCTCTTGTGCACACCCTGTTGAGGACATGGCCCATGACCTAGGCATGTGCCCTAATTGGGAATTGAACCAGCGACTCTTTGGTTCACAGGCTGGCACTCAACCCACTGCGCCAGACCAGCCAGGGCTATGTTAATTTCTTGAGATACTGCTGAACAGTTTTCCAAAGTTGTACTATGTTACATTTGCATTAGCAGTGTATAAATTTCTATTTTCTCCACATCCTCTACAACTTTTAATATTGTCTCTTTTTTTATTATGGCCATTCTATGGGTGTCAAGCGGTATTCTACTATGGATTTGATTTACACTTCCCTAATGAATAACGATGCTAAACATCTTTTCATGTGTGGATTGGCCACTTGGATATCTTCTTTGGAGAAATATCTCTTCAGATCCTTAGCCCATTTTTAAATTGAATTGTCTTTTCATTATGTATATGAGTTGTAAACATTCATTATGTGTTTTGGACACAAATCCCTTATAAGATATGTGATTTACAAATATTTTCTCCCACTCTGTGGGTTGTCTTTTCACTTTTTTTATTGTTGTTCAATTAGAGTTTTCCCCATTTCCCCCATTACTGTCCCCGCCCTACCCACTCCCACCTTCCACATTCAATCCTGCCCCGTTGTCTTCGTCTGTCAGTCCTTTATTCTCTTCACTTTCTTGATGACACAAAAGTTTTTAATTGTGGTGAAGTCCAATTTATTTTTCTTTTCCTTTGCTGCTTTTGTTTTTGGTGTTATATCTAAGAAGGTTTTGCCTAAGCCACGGTTGCAAAGGTTTACTCCTCTGTTTTCTTCTCAGAGTCTTCCGTTTTGGTGTGTGATCCGCTTTGAGCTGGTTTTTGTGGATGGTGTGCATGTGGAGACTCAGCTGTTGCTGCATCACCTGTTGAAAGACTTCTTTCCTCCATCGAATGGTCTTGGCATCCTTGTTGAAAGTCAGCTGACCACAAATTCTCAATTTTATTCCCTTAATTTATATGTCTCTCCTGAATATACTACACATTGTCTTGATTACTACAGCTTTGTAATTAGTTTTGAAATCAGAAAGTGTGAATCCTCCAACTTAGTTCTCCTTTTTCAAGGTTGTTTTCACTACTGCAATTCCATATGGATTTCATGGTCATCTTGTCAACTTCTGCAGGAACAAAAAAAATCCAGCTGGAATTTTGATAGATGTTGCATTGAATCTTTGGATTAAGTTGGAGAGTATTGTCAACTTAATCATATTAAGTCTTCTGAACTATAAACACAGAATGTCTGTCCATTTATTTAGATCCTTCACTTCTTTCAATAATGTTTTATAGTTTTCAGTAGAAGATTCTTAGTATCAGTCTTACCTAGTATTAGTCTTTCTAATACTTTTCTATATGGTTCCTTAGGATTTTCTATGTATAAGATTATGTGACCTACACACAGAGATAGTTTTACTTCTTTCCAATTTGAATACCTTTTACTTTGTTTTCTTAACTTATTGCTCTGGTTGAAACTCCAGTGCAATGTTGAACAGACGTGGTGAAAGCAGACTGCATTGTCTTGTTCCTGATCTTAGGGAAAAACGTCTAGTTTTTTGCAAGTAAGTGTGATGTTAGCTGTGGGTTTTGCATAGATGTCCTTTATCAGGTTGATGACACAGCCATTTTTTAAGTCTTTTGCTTCGCGGCATGAATCGTGCCTTTTTGACATGCCAGTGATTACACTTTGGGAGCTCTCTCGGCAACAGCTGCCAGTGGCCACCTGGGTCACTAGGAAGGTGTAGCCTCCAGAAAAAAACAAAACTCTCCAGGTGATGACTGATCAGCAGAGACAGAGACAGAGACAGAGACACAGAGAGAGAGAACCACCTCCCTTAATCTAGTTACAATATTCCCATTTATGTAACTTTAATGCAGGCCTGGTTCTATGGAGAAATGTCTCTCAGATCCTTAGCCCAGTTTTAAACTGAGTTGTCTTTATTATTTATATGAGTTGTGTTTATTGTGTATTCTGGATACAGATCCCTTATAAGTGTGGTTTGCAAGTATTACATATCTTAATGTGGATTCCCAAATTAGTGGTTGTAACCTCATCCGTCCAAACACCCCACCCCCCCCACCTCCCAGCAACTCGGTATTGTTATGTGTCAACTTGCCTGGGTCATACATAGTAGGATGTTCTTTAGGTGGGATTAACATTTAAATTCCCATCGAAGACTCTGAAAAAATCAGATTACTCTCCATAATATGGGTGGCTTGTTAATCAGTTGAAGACCTTAACAGACAACTGACCTCTCCTGAGGGAGAATCCGACCCACAGCCTTCCTTCAGACTCAAGCTGTTACATCAGCTCGTCTCTGGGCCTCCAGCCTGCTGGTCTACCCTGCACATTTAGGTCTCACCAGCCTGCACAGCTGTATGAGCCAATTCTCTAAAATACCCCTCCC
Source organism: Trachops cirrhosus (assembly GCA_028533065.1). NCBI lineage: Eukaryota > Metazoa > Chordata > Mammalia > Chiroptera > Phyllostomidae > Trachops > Trachops cirrhosus. The sequence continues at coordinate 77,662,984 of CM052547.1, forward strand.
CATATGCATAGATAGATCATAGATATTTCTCTTTCTCTGAATATATATGTATATCCTATCAGTTCTGTTTCTCTGGAGAACTCTAATATAAGTACAGATGCAGAAAGATGCACATAAGTGTACAGCTTGATGAATCTTCACAAACTAAGTGTGACCTATCAGAAATAGGACACGACCATCGTTCTGGAAGTCGTCCCTCTGCTTCTATTCTACCATGAACCCCCCAGAGGTAACTGCTATTCCAACAGCCAACAACATAGATTGGTTGTGCGGATTTTGGAACCTTATGGAAAAGGCATCAGGTCCTAGCTGGGTAGCTCAGTTGGTGAGAATGTTGTCCCAATAAATCAAGGTTGTGGGTTTGAACCCCGGTCAGGGCACATATAAGTATCAACCAATGAATGCATAAATAAGTGGACCAACAAACCTATGTTTCCCTCTCTTCCTTCCTCTCTCTCTATAAAATCAATGAATAAAAATTTAAGAAATGGCATCATTTAGAATGTACTCTTTTGCGTCTGGCTTCTTTCACTCAACTGCACCTTCAGGTGAGATTCCTCTGCATTGGCGTGTGTGGCTGTATGTGGCTCATTCTTCTTGCTGTGGAGTGTTGCATTGTGTGGCTCACCTTGGTCTGCGGGCCGATGCAGCTTTGACAGGTGTCTTATTGCTCCCAGTGCGGGACTACGCAAATGCTGCTGTCAGCATCCTCGCACGGGGCTTTCAGTGTGAGCACGGGAGGCATCCTAGTGGGGCATGCAGCCCAACGTGTGATCGCCGAAGCCCCATTTTCTGTAGCAAACATGTTATGCTTTCTCTCATTTTAATTTTCTGAAAGGAAATTCATGGGTAATAACCTACCCACACATGTCAGTCACTCTGTGGCCCAGTCTGCAATATAAAGGGGGTGTAACAGGAAGTAATTTATATTAAAATCCTATGTATTTCACTATGTACTTGGGCACAACTACTAAAAAAGATATCATAACCAATGTCTACCCATAATAAATAAGTTGGAATTCCAGAGACATAAGCAGATCAAACATTATTTTACAAAAGAAGTGCAGGGAAATGATAGGGACAAGGTGCAGGTGGAGATTAAAATAAAAACTGCTGTTAGGGCAGGACATAACAGGCCTGACTTATTAGTGTGTGATAAGAGAAAAAGAGAGATAGCCTTACCTGAAGCAGGGAGAACAGGAGACACACAGCGGCGTGTCAAGTGCAGGGAGGGAGGAAGGGGAGCCTCTGGGTGTGACGCTAAGTCCCATTTTCCAACACTGGACGGGCCAGTGGTGTGGTCACACAGGAGACACATCTTCCCCAGAACCCCAGTCCTCAGCAGAGGGGTGCCTGTCACCTTCAGAACTTCAGAACAACACAGCCTTCTGCAACCACCTCCCTCATTACAAAGAAGTGACAAGCAGATAAATCACAAAAGGAAGCTTCCCATCCAAGCTATCAAGGAACCACGTGGTGCACCCTGACTTGTATGACTGGGCACCATTCTGCAAACCACGGGGTCACTGGTTCCGTTCCCAGTCAGGGCGCATGCCTGGATTGCAGGCCAGGTCCCCGGTTGGGGGCGTGTGAGGGGTGGCCGATCAATGTTTCTCTCTCACATCACATCGATGTTTCCCTCCCTCTGTCTCCCTCCCTTCCCCCTCTCTAAACATAAATAAATAAAAATAAATTTAAAAATAAAAAAAGGAACCCCATGGTGCAACTATGGGGACAGTTTTGGAGTAAGATCGAAAAACAACAGGCAACCTCCAGATGAATAAATTTAACATGTAATTTTCCCGACGTAGATTCAAAGTGACTTCCTTACAGAAATTCAATGAGATTCCTTACATCTCTAATTTCCTAACATTTGCCTCTAAGCCTGTATAACAAGGAATTACATATCCCCTCTATTCATACACGCAGCTGGTCTCACTGTCTTTGAGTAACTGTTTTCATGCCCCAGAAACTTTCCCATCTGAATGTGTAGTCAGTGATGGTTTAGTACATTTCTAGACAGGCTGGGCAGAAAGAAACTCATTCAATAACTGAGTTACTATCCTTTTTGCATCTATGCTTCATGTCGATAACAACCTTTTCCTAAGTTGCTAAGTTTTGCATGTAACTTCTTATAAAAAGAACTCTGAGTTTTGTGATGCACAGAAGCTCAACCTATTCATATTTGTTTTGAGTTTTCGTCGGGTGGTGCCTGAAATTCATGAGGATTTCAGGGCAATTTGCAACAGTGCGAGACTGTTCTGTGCAACGTGGGACACCGAGCATGCTTGGTCCTTGTTCCATAAATGTCATGAGAGCACCCCAAGTGACAGTGACAGTCAAAAATGACCCCATGAATTTGTAAAATGCCCCACAGAGAACTCCTGGCTGAAACCTGCTTCATCTCTCCCCTGTCCTCCTCATCCCAAACTCAGTTGGTGGCGTCTGGGTTCAAGCCCAGAGGCTGACATTCACTCCACTGATTTCATCTTCTTAATTCGGTTCATTGGCCCTGCTCCTTGAGGTCTTTGGATGTCCTGGTTCGGATAGCCAATGTCCTCTTACCCCTCCTGGCCACACTGTAAAGGGCCATCTTCCCACCTTCAAGTGATCCACAGACATGTTGAACAGGATGGGGCTGGGGACAGAATCCTGTGACATTCCACCCTAGACCGGACGTCTCCTGGAGCCAGGAGCGAGCTGATCGACATCTGGCACCTTCTGACGTCTGGTTGTTTTTGACGTCATAGGACGCAGCAGCTGACGTATCATCGACTTGTTACGAGAGTGCTTGCGTGTTAGGCCTCCGCAGGAGCGGAGCAAGCGCTACTTCGACCAGGAAGTGACTTGCCTAAGGAAACCCGGCAGATGAGAGTAACAGCCAGGGGACAGCAGGCTGCCCCGGGGCTGACTCCCGCCAGCCAGGCCCCAGGAGATTTAAATTCCTCTGATGGCTACTCAGAAGCCTAGAGTGGACTTTGCACTGCTCTGATGTGGCCTAAAAAGGGGTGGAATCCAGGGGCCAGCCGCAGCCAAGCGCACAGTGTCCACAAGCTTATTTCAGCATCTGGCTTGTCTCTGGAGAATGGGCGGGGAGCCCGTGCTCTGTGAAGAGGGTGGGGTGCACGGTCCCATCCGGGTTGCAGACACCAGCAGCTGTCTGCTCGCCCGCGCTCCAGCCTCGAGCACACACTCCCCACACTCCCGCCCTCCGCTTCCCTCTCTGTGTGGTGGCAGCCATCCCTCCTCCCTCGCTTACCTCTCAGAGGTGTTGTAAGGAGCCAACAGGGGGAACCAGCCTGTTCAGGCCTTCTAGAACATTCCAAAGACATTGCCTTTTACTCTAAGAAGGGAGCCATTGAAGGAGTCCGAGCCAAGGAGACAAACCTTCTCACTTAGATTATCGCAGATGCTCTGGATCCTACGTAGGGACTACATGAGACTGGCGGGGGCCTGGACAATGACGGGTGGGGCAGTGGGGCGCTGTGGCAACCCAGGCAGGAAAGGATGGAGGTGGCAGGGCAGGGCTGCGAAGGGAGCCCCAGCTGGGTTTGCTAACCGACTGAATGTGAATGGGAGAGAGGGAGCAAGGCAGCCAAGATGACTGCAAGGGTTTTGGCCTAGGAAGGAGGGACTTGTCATGTTCTGGGGTGGGGTGGCTGTGGGGACAGCTGGTTTGATGAGCAAGAGCAGAAGTTTAGTTCAGGACCTATGAAGTCTGAGTTGCCTCAAACATCCAAGTGGCAAGGTCAGGTTGAAGAGCATTAAAATCCTGTTGCTTTTCTCCGAGAGCACATGACTTCACAGCACGCCCTTGACATTCTGCAGTAGCTCCGTCAAAAATCAGTGTCTGCCTCCAAGGTGCCCCCCCCCACTCCCTCATCTCTCAGTTGCCTGTCCTTGTGCCTCAGTTTCCGCCACACTAAGCGGTAGGTGCTTTCTCCCAAGATGCTCTGGGCAGACCTGGAAAGCCCAAGGTGCGTTCCGAGTGCTCAAGACGGCCCAGATTTAAAATCGCGTCATCCCTCACCTGTAAAACTCCACTCAGTTTTCTGTGTGTGTGCTATGGTAACAAACAGACACAGTTATTTTACTTAAGTGGATTCTTATGCTTATGCAAGGGCTCTGGGACCCATCCGTGCCGCGGAAAGGTGAGGTGTTGTTACTGAGCCACTCGGTCTCTGATGCTGTCTCCTCACCTGTGAAATGGGCATGAGGTCGTTGCTGCCTGGGCCGAGGGGAGGAGATAGAGTGACGTTCTGAGCTTTGTCTTCCACTGGCTCCGTGTGTGACAGGCTCCTGGGCCGGTTTTCCGGGGTCCAGCCCCAACCACTGATTGTGCTGGGAGCAGCCCCTCAAGACCAGATGGCTCTGGCTCCCGGCCTCCAAGAAATCAAGGGCCAAGAAATGGGCAGTGGCTTTCCCAGGTCTCACAGCGATTCAGGCCTGAGCCGGGCTGGGACCCAGGCTCTCCGGGCCCTAGTCCCCAGCATCACCTTCACCCCCGTCCAGCCCCAGTCATGCGCTTGAACTCCCAGGGTCTCTTAACATAGATCAGTCCGTCCTCCCAGTCAGAGAAACAACCTGGCCACCGGCCCCACGTTCTGCCCTGCCTGGGGCCTCCCTCTCCCTCCTGCTTTCCTCCCTGGACACTCTCCCTGTCTGTCCTGTGCCCACGTGTTTGGCTTCATCGGGCCCCCAGGAACTGGACTTTCAGAGAACGATCTCAACTTTTGGTCTACCACAGGTCCATTGGCTGGGTGCCACATGCTGTTATGAGCAAATAATCCCTTATTCACTCCTCTTAGCAACCAAGAGGCAGACATTATTACAATCCCCATTTTACAGATGAGTAAACCAAGGCCCAGGAAAGTTAAAAGGCAGAACTACGATTCAAAAAAATGGCCATGGGGTCCTTCCCCACCACGCTTTGCTGTCCAGAAATCTCACTCTAATCAATTCCTGTGGCCACTGCTATAGGCAGCCCCCTGGGCCCTAACCACTGCTAGGAGGGCCAGCAGGGGAGTGGCCGGCAGGGGAAAGGTGGCCCGACTAAAGCAGAGAAGGCCAAGGCGGGGCCAGGCCTGTGCAAGGGCCAGAGACTGGAGCCACGCCAGAGTCATCCCCTGGTACCTTCCACCCCAGGCTGAGGCCGGGTTGTGCCATGGGCTGGGCTGAGCTCTGCAGGCCAAGGAGAGGCCATCCCCAGGGAAGGCCAGGTCCTGCCAAACAAGCCTCCTCCCTCTGCCAGCTCAGCCTGCCCAGCCCTGCTGGGCCTTTGGTGGCAAAGCCACCCTCCCTCGGCCTCTGCTGGGCTTGTCAGGACACTCAGCTCCAAGAGTGTGAGGCCCCCAGCCCTACCCCCCAGCTCCAGCCTTCCCTTTTAAAAAACACCCCTATTTTCTCCTGACACATATTTTGGCCCTTTTTTTCCCCCAGGGGCACGAGATAGAGAGAGTATCCCCAGAATGCCTACGAGGACCTCAAATTGTTCACTTAACAACTGGGGAAACTGAGGCAGCAAGCAGGGAAGTGACTACCCAAGGTCAATCAGCTGGTAAAGAGACAGGCCTCAGACCCCGACTCAGCTCTGTTTGACTCCGAGTCCAGCTGTCCCCTGCACCGCAGGGCCTCACAGAGAAGGGGGAGGGGGTGGGCAGGTACAGCGTGTGCTGGGAGCCCCCAAAGGGGGGTGTCAGCACCCACCCCTGGCCCCTGTCAGATGTTCCTGTGACGTCAGAGCCCATATGTTCCTGGTAATGAGAAGGTTAGGACAGGGCTCAAATCATTTCTCTAGAAAAGGAAAAAATACCACAAGTGAAACAAAACCCAAAACCAGACAGACCACAATGTACAGTTGCACCCATTCCCTCCCCCACCCCGGACATGTGAGCTACAAACTTAGACAGGAAACCTGGGGTGTTTCCACTCATCCATTCATCCACCTTCTCATTCGTTCACCAGGCATTTATAGGGCCACCTACTCCGTTCTAAGCCCTGTGCTGGGTGTTTGGGATTCGGTCATGAGCACACCAACCCCGATTCTTCTGGAGACAGACAAGTTGAGAGGCAAATACAAACATGTAGAAATGCGGCCAGGTCTGGTCTGTGTTGGGGAAAAAATAGGACATGTGGGTGCCCAGAGAAGGTACTAACTTCAACCTGAAGAGGAGCATGGTCTCGGAAGGCTTCCCGGAGGAGGTGTGATGTCGGAGCCGTGCTTTGAAGGATGAGTATAGGAGTTGGCCAGGCAGGCAAATGAGAACATCGGGTGCAAAGACCTAGCGGAGCAAGAGAGTACAGCTTTTTTAAGGAACTGCCAGGAAGCCAGTCTTCCCAAGGCAAGACTCAGGGACCAATAAAGCATGGGCCACCCACAAGTTCCTCTGGGGCCACCCAAGCCCTGGTGCTCATGCTTCTGAGATCCCTAGGACCTGCTCTGACCCAGACAAGGGTCGGGAAGTTGCTAGGGGGTGCTGGGGACTGGGCCAAGGACACTCAGCAGGGATGGGAAGGCTGAAGGTCAGGCAATTTTTCTGGAACTTTCTAGAACAGACCCCTGAGCTCCTGGCACAACTTGTATTTTCAATCTGAGGCTTCACCAGGCAGTGGGATCCAGGATGCTTTGAGTTAGAAAATGCTGGTGAGAGTGACGGACACTTAGCCCTCACTGAGACCCACCGTGAGCCTGGATCAGACCTTCACAAGTATCATTTCTAATTCCTGTCACCCCTTATTGCAGAGGTGGCCAGGGAGGTCGTTGAGATTGCCGAGGGCCACACAGTGGGCTGGAAGCAGAGGTGGTGTTATACCCGTATCTGCCGGACTCCGGCTTCAGCCCGAGGTGAAAGGGGTCCTGAGTGAGATGACTGTCTTCTGTGGGGCCTCCGAAGCGAGCCCTGAGACAGGGTTTGTGCAAAAGTGGTTTATGAGGCAGCGTCTCCAGGACATACCAGAGGCCCCGTGGGGAAGTGAGACAGGGCGAGGCAGGAGGCAAGCGAGGGCCTGCCAGCCAGATAAGTCTCCTGCCAGGCAGAAGGTACAGAGACTGGGGTCTCTATTACCCAGTACCCAGCAGACCTTGGCGGGGGTGGGAGTGTACCCCCTGGGAGTGGGCATCAGTTCCCAGGCACTTTCAGCTTCCCCTGGGCATAGACAAACAGGCTTCTGACAGGCTGAGCAGCTTGAGACAGAAAGGCAGGTGCAGGCTGCTGGAAATGAGCGGACCTCAGGGCGGTATTCTGAGCCGGTATGCAGGAAATGGGAAACAGACCTGAGGGTCTGGGCAGAGCACAGCCTGAAAGTGTCTGCTTACAGGCGTGAGCAAGCTGAGGGACTGTCCCAGTCCCCGGGCCAGTCCCTGTGGCGGCCTTGTCTTCTGCATGATTCTGTCACCACATACTGCTCACATTCATTCAACCAAGACCTGGCCATGCGCCCACCACGTGCTAGACTCTGGGAATAGGGCAGTGAATAGAGCAGCATTGGTAGTCCCTGCCTTCATGTGGCTAAGAGGCAGGAGGCTGGCTGGGGATACAGATGCCAGATGCCAGGTCATCACTATGAATAGACAAGGGCTCTGGGCCATGGCCAGATAGCTCAGTTCATTACAGCATCATCCCAACATGCCAAGGTTGCAAGCTCGATCCCCAGTTAGGACACATACAAGAATCAACCAATGAATGCGTAAATGGGTGGACCAACAAATTGATGTCTCTCTCTCCCCTCCTGTAAAATCAACAAATTAAGAGACAGAGAGAGAGATGGACTCTGAAGGAGAAAAGTATGATTTTCTGAGAACAGAAGAACTTGACCTAAACCAAGAGTATCAGGGACAGCTTCCCCGAGGAAGTGACATCTGAGCGCGTCAGGACAAGGAATGGGCACAGTGCAGATGGCAGGAACAGCCTCTGGTGCTTCTCCCACTAGGCATCTCTCAGCCCAGGAGCTCCTGCGTGAGGCGGGTCCTGCTCAGGACGCATGGACAAGCCGTGGGTTCAGCCTCAGTTTGCCCATCTGTACAATGGTGCAGAACAGGTCTGGACTTGCAGCTCTGGCCCTCGGCTCAAAACATTCACTGAGAAGTGGGAACAGCAGCTATCTTGGGACTCTCAGTGCCCTCTGTCCCTGTGACCCAGGCCTTCCTCTTTCCCTGGACTGTGTCAGCCTAATGCTGAAGGCCCCCACTTACGACGCCTGTGTTGCAAAACAGCTGCCAGGCACCCTCAGCCCAGACAGCCCTTCTGCCTGTCCAGGAAGTGTCAGCCCCCCGGGGAAGCTGAGCTGGGCCTTTCCAGAAACAGCTCCATTTCTGGAGAAAGCCTGGCCCCCCCTTCGGTAGCAAAACTGGCTCCTGGATTCAGAGCTGACTGTACCTTGGTGTAAGTCTTGGGCAGCCTGTGACCTTATGATAGGGGATTCAAAAGTTGGAAAATTTTAGTTTAAGGTAAACAATTATATGCCTAGTAAGTAATGTATATGTTAAAGCTTTTGTTTCAGAAACTACATATAGATAAGGCCCATCCTGGCTCCTGGGAAAACAGCCGACCTCCTGGGGCACTGATAGAAGATTACCGCCTGGGGACAAGTGGAGGCATCCGGGCCTTTGTGTTCCAGGGAGAGACAGACCACCCCTCACCCCTGGGAACAGCTACCTGCCCAGGACAGGAATGTTGCAGTTTCTTTCACCTACTCCTTCTTGAATTTCAAAACCCCTCACCGCACCTTGTTTATTCCCTGGTATAAAAACATTGGCCTGGAAAGAAAAGACAAGATGGTCTGTTAGGGTTTGAACCCACCATATTCTCAGATCGCTGGCCATCTGAATAAAGTGCCCATAAAGGTTCAATCACTGTCATTGCTTATTGGGTTTGGTAGTGACAGGCAGCCCGAACGCTGGTGTCTTTTCCAGTTTCACTTATGGCCTTGGATCCTTCCATGCGAGAGAATTCATTAATTCGACATTTATTGAGGATCTACTATGTGCCTGGCACTGTTCTAGGCACTAGGGGAGACAGCAGTAAAAAAAAAAAAGCCAAAAAAACCCTACCCTTGTGGAACCAGATTCTGCTAAGGGAGCTGACAACAGACAAATAGACAAACGCCCTACAATGTCAGGTGGTAAAAAGTGGTTTTTGCAGAAAAAATGCAGGATAGATGCTACTAAATAAGACAGAGGTCAAGGAAGTATTCTTTGTAAGAAGTGACGCTTGAATAAAGACCTGAAGGAAGTAAAAGAGGGAACAGTGCGGTTTTCTGGAGAAAGGGTACCCCAAACGGAGCACACGCAGTGCAAAGGCTCGTGCAAAGGCTCCGAGGAGCCTGCGGAGCGTGAGAAAGCTGTCAAGAGGCCAATATGGCCAGAGCCAGGGATGGAGGTGGAGAGAGACCTGCAGAGTCATCGTGTCTTTCACTTACCGCCCCCCCCCAACGTGGCATCATCAAAATTAAGCAGGAAAATACACAGATGAATACAAGGTTGAAATGGGCAAGTAACACCTCAGTGAGCACATTAATGCAAATCTTTGCAATTAACATTACAGAGGAGGTGAAGCCACCAGGGCCCAGGAACTCATTTCTCCAGGGGCTCCAGCTCTATTCTTGCCCTCCCTGCTTGTCAGGGACTTGTCTGGGTGGAAGGGAAGGGGGAGGGCAGGCACTCACAGGAGTGAGCCAGGGCTTGTGCAAAGAGGGGCCTTCTCTCGTTACCTCCTCCCCCCTCCCAGCACCTGTCAGAAACAGGAACAGTTATGGTCCCATTTTGCAGAAGAAAAAAGTGAGGGCTGGAGAGAAGGAGAAGATTTTTTTAAAGATCTTCTTTCTTTATTTTTAGAGAGAAGGGAAGAAAGGGAGAAAGAGAGGGAGAGAAACATTGATGGTTGCCTTCCATAAGCACCCGGACTGGGGACCAAACCCACAACCCAGGTAGTACCCTGACCGGGAATTGAAGCTTTCACTTTGCGGGAGGACCCCCAACGAACTGTGCTACATGGGTCAGGGTGAGAAGGAGGAGATTTGAATCCCCGGGTTTAATTGGAAGTCGAATGGAAGAGCTTTTTGCTGAGAAATTTCCAACTCATCCTCAGGCCTTTAAGAATAAGGCAGACTTTCTATAAAAGGTCAGGCAGTCACAAGGCTGCCTCACCAGCTCAGGGACCAAAGGTAAGTGCACAGGATGCTGTCTGAGCACAAATTCCTAACTGAGTAGGTTATTGTGGGCCGTCACATCCCTGGCCCGTAGCTTTCTTAGCAAAGGTCAATCCTTACCTTAAGTGAGCCCTGTCCATTGTTCTTTTGCATCGAGGATAACATGCCTTTGAAATGTCAGGGTCGTTTTCTTTTTCTACCCTTCAAAAGCGTAACCCTCAGCTGCAAAGCGCAAAACCCTCAGAGCTCGAAACCGCCTAGAAACCGCAGAATTCCTTCCTCCCTGTTATCTCGTCCCTGCATACCATCTCTGTGCTGTAAATGCTCATGGCTAACCAGCCTGTACCCACCAACGTAAAAGAAATATGCGTTTCTACACTTCCCTTTTATGCAATCCCAGAGATTCTCCCCTTTGCTTTCTCCTGCCTCTTTAATCTACCACCACTGAGTTTCATGCACTTCTTTATATCTTCTCCTTGATTCTCATCTTGTAGAAGATAAGCGGCAAAACTGCCATCCTCTGGGATATTTGAGATCTTGCTTCTTGGCATATAATGTCGATTTGGCTCAAAAACAAAACCGCATAAAAATTCTCTACAGCTTGGCATGTTTCTTTCCTTTTAGGTTTTGTGGGCCCTTGTAGCATAAAAGCAGGTGATGTGTAAATGATGGTATGACTGTGTTGCAATAAAACTTTATTTACAAAAATAGGCGGTGGGCCAGACCAGCGGCTGTCTCGTTGATTGCTCTGAGGATCTGGTTGAATCAGAGCTTCCCCTGCAGCGGGCAGCAACCCACTGAAAGCTGTGGGACCTGGGCCAAGTCTGCGGTCCCTCTGAGCCTGTGTGCTCCCCTGAACAATGAGGGAAAGTTCTGGGTGAGGCTCGGCGATGAGAGGGCATCGGACTGACTATGCTGTGGGAGGGCTCAGAAGTCCCCTAGGGGCACCCCCAGGAAGGCACACTATTCCAGTGCCACCTCTGTGTCACAAACCACCCAGAACCTCGTGGTGTAAAATGACCGTCTTGTAAAGCTCCCAAATCCTGGAGGTCAGGAATTCAGATCCGGCACAGTTAGGGAAGCAGGGCCCATGATGTCAGCCGTGAATACCTGTGGGGTGACTCAGTGGCCAGAGGCCGGAAGCAGCCTCACTTGACAGGTGCGGAGGTTGAGGCTGCCTGCCAGTGGGGGGCTCCACTGGGCTGCTGCCAGGATCCCACCCTGTGGGACCCCTCCAAGCGGTCTCTCTCCAGGGGGCTTCCTTAAAGCGTGGTGGCTGGGTTCCAAGAGAGCAGAGTGGAAGTGCATTTTTATGTCCCAACTTTGGAAGCCACATAGTGCCACTTAGCCCTGCTCTGCCGGTCAGACCAGTCACAAAGGAAGGGATCGCAGACCCCCGCTGCTCAGCAGATGGAGAGTTAGGGGCGCGTCATAAGAAAACATGCGAGTTCATTCTTAGGCGTTTTATTCTTTTTGTTGCAATCTCAAAAGGAATTGTGGGCTTTTTCATTTCTTTTTCTGAAATTTCATCGTTAGTATAGAGGAATGCAGTGTGCTTTTGTACCTTGATTTTGTATTCTGCAACTTTATTTGTTTATTGTTTCTAGTAGTTTTCTGGTGGTGTCTTTCGGGTTTTCTATACACGGAATCACATCATCTGCAAAAAGTGACACTTTGACTTCGTTCCCAATTCGGACGCCTTTTACTTCTTTCTCTTGCCTGATTGCTCTGGCTGGGACTTCCAGAACCATGTCGAATTAGAGAGGTGAGAGTGGGCATCATCCTTGTCTTGTTCCTGATTTTAGAGAAAAAGCTTTCAGTTTTCACTGTTGAGTATGACATTGGCTGAGGGCTTGTCATGTATGGCCTTTATTATGTTGAAGTTCTTCCTTCTATACTCATTTTATTGAGGGTTTGAGTCATGAATGGATGCTGTATTTTATCAACTGTTTTTTCTGCATCTATTGATAAGACCGTATGATTTTTATACTTTGTTTTGTCAATGTGGTGTTTCACATGGATCGATTTGCAGATGTTGAACCATCCTTGAACAAACCCCTTTTGATCGTGAGGTATTATTTTTTAATGTATTTTTGTATTCGATTTGCTACTATTTTGTTTAGGATTTTTGCATATGTACTCATCAGAGATATCAGTCTATAGTTTTCTTTTTGTGTGTTATCCTTGCCAGATTTCGATATCAGGGTTCCGCTGGCCTGATAAAAAGTGTTAGGAAGTATTGCCTCTTCTTCAATTTTTTGGGAAAGTTTGAGAACGATCTGTATCAAATCATTGAATGTTTGGTAGAATTCACTAGTGAAGCCATCTGGTCCTAAACTTTCATTTTGGGGGAGATTTTTGATGGTTGTTTCAATTGTCTCACTGTTAATCAGTCTATTTATATATTCCAATTTTTCACAGTTCGGTCTACATACGTCTAGAAACTTATCCATTTCTTCTAGGTTATTGAATTTGGTGGTGGGTAGTCTTTCATAGTATTCTAGCACAATCCTTTGTATTTCTGTGATGTCTGTGGTAACTTCTCTTTCACTTCTGATTTTGTTTATATGAATCTTTTCTCTTTTTCTTAGTGAGTCTAAACAGGGGTTTATTGTTAGGGTGGTCAGTGATGCAGGCTGTGAAAGAATTCACAAAGAGAAGAAAGTGTAGAGAATAAAGTTTTTATTCACTTTCCAAGAGAGGAGAGGGGCCTGGCGTGGAGAGATACACCAGCACTGAGGGGTGGGGGCTTTGAGCTTTTGTTGGATTAAGAAAAGGTGGGGGTGTGCTGTCGTATAGCCCTTGGCTGTTGGGGGTACCCAGGCTGCAGTTGATTCTAATTTCATCTTCTGCCTGTGGCTGTAGGGAGCTAATTCTGTTCTTGTTTTCCAGTGATTTCCAGTCCTGGAGATGTAAGCCCAGGTGAGTATAATGGCAGTCAGGTTTGATAAGGTCACAGGCCTGCTAGGCAAATTGTGCCACAACAGCAATTGGGGCTGGCTTTATCCTTTCCTTTGTTAATTTGATTAATCTTTTCAAAGAACCAATTCTTTGTTTAATTAATTTCTTGTACAGCCTTTTTGTTCTCCATTTCATTTAATTCCGCTCTAATTTTTCATTATGTCCTTTCTTCTGCTCACTTTGGGTTGCTTCTGTTCTTCTTTTTCAATTTCTTTAGGGGGTAATATTAGGTTGTTTACTTGGGATTTCTCCTGTTTCCCGAGATTGACCTGGAATAATATAAACTTCCCTCTCATTACTGCTTTTGCCGTATCCCAGAAGTCTTGATACGTATATTGTCATTCTCACTTGTACTTTCGTTTTTTTGTGGGTTTTTTTTGTTTTTTTACATCTGCAATTCTTTCATGCATTTCATGTATTTCAACAGCATGTTTTGTTTTGTGGGTACAGTGCTAAAAGCTAGAAATCCAAAGATGACTAAAACAAAGTCACAATCAGGCCTGACCCGTGTAGCTCAGTTGGTTGGGCAGTCATACTGCAAAACAAAGGGTCACCAGTTCGATTCTCCATCAGGGCACATGCCTGGGTTGCATGCTTGGTCCCAGACCTGGACATGCTGTGAGAGGCAGTCGATCAATGTTTCTCTCCCTCTCTTTCTTCCTCCCTTCCTCTCTCTCTAAAAACCTACAGTCACGAAGGTGCTTGTAATATCACAGGCGAGTCAGACATACAAGAGGTAAATATATATTAAAATATAAAGGCCTAAGGGAGGGAACACTCGAGTCGACTTGAGAGTGTCAGGGAAGTAGAGAAGAGAGGACATTTCAGGGAGGTCTGAGGAGTGGCTGGTTATTTGTCGGATGGGGAAAAGGCACTTCAGGCAGAGGGAACTGAGCATGAAAACAGTACGGCTTTACGAATGAATGACAGACGTCAGAACACCATCAGCTTGGCCTGTGAATGGTTGTATTTAGGCGCGAGGATGAGCAAGCCCAAGAGGCAAGGAAGGACTGAACTGGAAACAGCTCTGATTGTTGAGGTAGACTTCTTCCCGTGGACAACAGAAAGACGGAGAGCCCCTCACCTGAGCAGGGGAGGAGAAGGGCATCACCGCAGGTTTGCGTGGCCCCCAGGAGGCAGAGAGCTACTTTTTTTAGATTGGTACATACTTGTAAGGTTCCTGGGCATGAGTAGGGAAGGGAATACATTGATATATTTCACAATCGCAAAATTTAATTGTGACTGTTCTCTACATTAAATATAGTTGTGCTTCTAGCCAATAAGAAGAAGAAAAACAACAACCATAAATATCCATGTAAACAGTGAGGATGGAGAAGTGGCTGAGACAGGAGCTGAGAGACCAATCAGAAGTGCCCTGTCACGTTGAGATAAAGTTAGTATCAGGACCAAGGGGCCGCAGCAGGGAGTGAGCAAGGAGAAATAAGGAGACTTGCAGTAGAACCAACATATCTTAACAGTGAATTAGAGGGAGAAGACGAAGAGGAAATTGTCAAGGAGGGCAACCAGGTCTTTGCTTTGGGAGAACAGGTTGAACGGCATTATTAAGCATCACTGAGAATTTAAGGGGAAAAGCAGGATCACCTGTCTCAGGGGCAGAGAGACATCTGGACAGGGGCTTCTCGGAAGGAATTCTTGAAAAAGAGTTGGGACTCCCTTCCCGTTCGGTTTGCTTTGTCCTTTCCACTACTCGTCTGTTTCCAGACCACACTTAGGAAGTTCCTTCAGGAGTTCTCTTGGTCATCCGCCTCCTCTTCTTCCAAACATCATCCATCTATTTTCCCAGATTCCGTAAACCGAACACTGAATTTTCCAGACTACAAAGCAAGAGAAAATGAAACAAGCCTGTTTCTCATGATTGTCCATTATCTCTAATGATAACAGGTTTGAGCAAGTTCTTAATTCTCATTAGCAGTTCTTGATCTGGTGAGGATTCTTTGGCTCATTAGCAAGTGCCATGCTTCTTTCAAGCAGCTCAGCGCACACCCATGTCTCGGCTCAGACCCCAGGCTCTCACACAGAGGGTTCCGGATGGCCTGCGGCCCGATGTTAAAATCACCACATCACCACAGCAGGCCATATTCCATCAGGAGCTCGTTAACAAGTGTAAGGAATTACTGCCACTAAGTCGGAACTAACCGTGGAGCTAGGATGTGGAATGGACTGATGCCTTCATCCCTGGATGAAGCAGCATGGCGAGGTGTTTTGAGCAGCCTAGCGCCTGCAGTGTTCCCGGTCAGGATCGGAGCACGCAGGGAGGGGTGCGGGGCCTGCCCCCAGCTGTGCTGGGGCCGTACACACTGGCATGGGCTGCGGCAGGCAGCAGCCACTGCCGCTTCCTGTCTGGGGAAGGGAAGCAAGTGGGTTGGCCCCAGCCTCCCCCTGCCCTCTCACCAGAGCCTGCTGTGCTCCTGGCCAGACAGGTCTCAGAGCACAGGGGCTGGGGCACAGGGAATCCTCCCTCGAAGCCCACCAGCTTAGGAACCTCAGCCCCCACCCTCGGACCCACCGGCGGGGGGATGGCATAGCAATAGCGCACCTGTACCTTTGACCTCACCTTTCATTTCTTCTTCCACCAAGCCACATCCTTTGACAAAGGATGTGAAGGACCTGTATACGGAAAACTACAAAGAGATCGGGAAAGACACAATGAAATGGAAAGATATTTCTTGTTCATGGACTGGAAGAATCAACATAGTTCAAATAGCCATATTACCCAAAGCAATGTACAGCTTTAATGCAATCCCCATCAAAATCCCAATGCCATTTTTTAAAGAAATAGAACAAAAAAAATCATCGTATTTGTATGGAACCACAAAAGACCCCGAGAGCCAAAGCAACCTGAGGAAAAAGAACGAAGGCAGAGGTGTCGCACCACCTGACTTCAAACGACACTGCACATCAGCTGTCTCAATGGGGCACACCAGTGCCTTCCCCCCACACCCCACCCCACCCCACCCCCAGGCCTGTTTTCCTTGCCTCTCTCTCCTAAGCTCCAAGGGCCTTTTTTTATTTTGCCTCTGTAACTTGTTTCCTGAGCCCATTTCTTCCATGGCTCACTTCTTCCACCTCTGGGACTTCCTAAACAAATTCTCTCTTACACTTTGAACCCTGGCTCTCAGTTGAGCTCGTAGCTGGAACTCCAGTACCGAGGTTGCTGAACAAGGTCTGGTCTGACTCCCCTGCTCACCAGCGCCTGGGGCCGCTTTATATCGCTGAGACGGCTGAGCTGAGGGTCCTTTGGTACCTCTGAATTAACCTTTTGCATGCACAATTACATAAAGTCATCTATAAAATTAGGCAGAATAAGTGGAGAACATTTTAACTGACTTCTCAAAACTTCAAAAAGAAGCCCTGGCTGGCGTGGCTCAGTGAATTGAGTGCCGACCTACACACCAAAAAAAAACTTCAAAAAGATGATTTAGAGAAAGAATTCTACCTATGATGTTATTTAGGTGTCAGTCCCTTTCTCTGAAGTGTTATAAAATGGTTGTCCTTGTTTTAAAAGGGAGAAGGTCATTTGGAATTTGACTTGTCAAGGACAAATGTAAGTTATAAACGTCTAAGGAAAAAGTTGGACCTAACTTATAAACTAGTGAGCTTATAAACTAGTTCTCTTATAAACTAGTGAGCTCTTCTTGTGGCTAAAAGGTCCCTGCGTCTGTCTGTCTGTCTGTGTGTTTGTAAGGGTATATCCTTGTATATGTGTGCTGTAAATGTGAGATAGCTTTTTGCCTCCTGATGATTTTGCTAAATTCATTTAAAGGCAAATGCTTGCTTCTAAGAATTGGATATTCTAAAATTCTCAATAATAGAGAAACTAACCTAAATGATTTTTCAAGTTCATGCAATCTAAGATTAATCGTTAGTCAATGAAAGCTAGCTTAAGTTTGTTGGGTTAAGTAAAACAGACGTGTCTTTAACTTTGCCTGAATTTTACAAAAGTAAGTTTATGTTAATTAAATTTTATGTTTCTGGAAAATGTTTACGGAGGTTATAAAATGTCTAACCTAAAGTATGTTCTTTGACTTACTAGTTTTCATTAGACATTAAGGTTTTAAGGGTTCAAATCTCAATAGATGTAGGAATAACTTTGTAGTGTTTCAGAAGGGCTCCTGGAGCACCTCAGAAGATTTGAAATCTCATTGGAAGCATGATAAAATAAGTAACAACAACTTCTAGGGTATACTGTGTAGATAAACAATGGTTATAAGTTAAATGAATTGTCATTCAGGGCTTTGGAAACCCAAAGCAGCCACTTTGCTCTTCCCTGCTCCCCGCCTCCCCGTTCTTCCGTCTTTGCATTCCTTCCTGCATCGCAGCGCATTTAAGCTGGATTTAGATGAAGCACCTTATGAGCCGACCTTATTGAAAGGAGATATCTTACACTATTGCCAAGGTGTGAAAGAGTCACTTCAAGAAAATGCCAAGTTGGCAACCACTTTCTTCCACAGTCAGCTCTCAGGAAACAAAGGCATTAAAAAGCATTTGACTGCCACCTGGAGATTTTGTTTATTGGAAAGGACATCAGATAAAAGACACTCACTGGAAGGGACATCTACCCTTGTTTATGGACATCAAAAACCGCTGGAGGGCAGACAGCCAGCCATCCCTAGACATCGACAAGGCATGTATACCTACTCTTTGACCTTGAACTCAGAATCCATTTTATTTGATTATCTTGACCTGTCTGATAATGAGATTAGTCATCGTAACACTTAGACTTGACCTTGGGTTTTTCTTTATAGTCCAATTATTCATGATGACTGCACATGAACAATATGGCTATTGGTACGCTTCCTGTGGCTTATGTAAACGTTATAGTAGATTCCAAACGCAGAAAAGTAGGACAGGGCAAAACTGAGGTCATGACAGTTCACAGAATAGAAATGACTCAGGCTGTTTTTTATAACAAAGGCCACAATACCTAATGGCCTTTTATTTACCTGCCCTCCCTTCCTGTTCTGGGAAAAATCCAACCTCAATTCAGATTTCATGGTTGCAGTATTATTGCCCCATGCCCAGCGGTCAACAAAACAACACTGATACTGAGACTTCCTTGGAATGAGCCTTCCTAGCGCCGTGAGACCACACTGTCCAACCAAAAGGGTGGTCATCAGTGCATCCTTCGGACTGATTTATGACCAAAGGGGGAACTGTGGATGAAAAAAAATGGTTCTGGGGGGAGTAATCTCACAGGGTGATCTGTTCATAAGGTCATACCTGGGCAGGTCACAGTGGGTAGTCATGCCCCAGGCCTACAACTTCTTTAGTGAAAGGTTTTAAGCCAGCCCTGTCTATTGTTCTTGTGCATCTAGGTTAACACACCTTTGAAATGCCAGAGGTAATGACCCTCAAAGGGGGTATTAACTCTCAAGAAAGCACGTGATTTTAGCAATCCTGTAATCTAATCCTCACCTTGCTTTCTCCTTCCTCCTTACATTCCTTTCCTATGTTCAAATGCATTTAAAAACCTGCCAAGCTGATTCTCCAGTATATGTAAGCTCTGACATATATCACCATTTTGGCTCAAATAA
Organism: Trachops cirrhosus; assembly: GCA_028533065.1. Lineage (NCBI taxonomy): Eukaryota > Metazoa > Chordata > Mammalia > Chiroptera > Phyllostomidae > Trachops > Trachops cirrhosus. The sequence continues at coordinate 77,681,646 of CM052547.1, forward strand.
ACTGTCACAAAAATTAAAAAAAAACCCCAAACTATACTGTAGAACATCAATAATCAAAACAGCATGGTAGTGACAGAAAAAGAGATACAAAAACCAATGGAAAAGAATTGAAAGCTCAGAAATAAAGCCACAGGTATATGGGCAAATAGTTGTTGACAGAGATGCTGAAAACACACAGTGGAGAAAAAAGCCTTCTTCAATAAATGGTGCTGGGAAAATTGGAAAGCCACGTACAAAAGAATAAAACTAAACTACAGTTTGTCCCCATGTACAAAAATTGGTTCAACATGGATCAAAGACCTATAAGATCTGAAACGATAAATTACATAGAAGAAAACATAGGCACTAAACTCATGGACTTTGGTCTTAGAGAAGATTTTATGAATTTGACCCCAAAGGCAAGGGAAGTAAAGGCAAAAATAAATGAATGGGACCATATCAAACTAAAAAGCTTCTTCACAGCAAAAGAAACTGCCTCCAAAACAAAAAGGCAACCAAACAAATGGGAGATGATATTTGCAAACAACAGCTCTAACAAAGGCTTAATATGCCAAATATATAAAGAACTCACACATTCCAACATCAAACAACCCAACAATCCAATTAAAAGATGGGCAGAGGACCCGAACAGACACTTTTCCCAAGAAGTGGGAAAAATTGCCCGTAGATATATAAAAAGATGTTCAACTTCACTAGCTGTTAGGGCGATGAAAATCAAAACTACAGTGAGATACAACTTCACACCTGTTAGGATGGTGATTATCAACAAGACAGGTAATATCAAGTATTGGAAAGGTGGTGGTGAAAAAGGAATTTTCATTCGCTGCTGGTGGGAATGTAAACTGGTACAGCCACTGTGGAAAACAGTATGGTGTTTCCTCAAAAAAATTAAAAATAGAGTTATCATATGATCCAGCAATCCCTTTCTGGGTATCTACCCAAAAAACTTGCAAACATTAATTCACAAAGATTATGCACCCCTGTGTTCATTGCAGCATTATTCGCAGTGGCCAAGACACGGCAACAACCAAAGGGTCCTTCGATAGAGGGTTGGCTAAAGGAGATGTGGTACATCGATACTACGCAACACCACTCAGCCGTAAGAAAAGATGAAGCGTTTCCATTTGCAGCAACATGGATGGAGCTTGAGAATATCATGCTGAGCAACATAAGTCAGTCAGAAAAGCTAACAACCACATGATTTCACCCACATGTGGGCTGTAAAAGCGAAACTCATAGACACAGACAACAGTATGGTCGTTGCCAAAGCGGGTGGGGGGTGGGGGAGTAGTAAAAGGGTAAAGGGGGCCAAATATATGGTGACGGATGGTTTGACCTTGGGTGGTGGGCACACAATGTAATATACGGATCGTGTGTCATAGAAATGTCCCCTTGAAACCTATGTGATCTTGTTAACCAATGCCTCCCCAATAAATGTATTATTTTAAAAAAGACTTTGACCCATGGTTCTCGCTAAATAACTAACTAATGAATGAACGAATGAACTAACTAACTAAATAAATAAATAAAGCATTGAGCTAAGGAAGAGAGAGAGAGAAAGGAAGGCAGGCAGGCAGACACGTGAGGACCCCTTGGTGGGGCCTGGGCCCAGGGCCTCCCTATGTCGGTTCCAGGCAGCATCAGCATCAGCATCAGCATCAGCGATCAGCGATGCCCCTGGGAGCCCAGACTGCTCAGCTCCCTCCCTCAGACCCAGTCAAGCCTTTTTTGGTCAAACTCAGCTCATGCCCAATCCTGGATCTCCTTCCAGTGCTAGTTCTGGGGCCCCTCCTGCAATGGAAACATATTAACAGTCAGGGTGGTTAAGCCTTTTTTCTTACAATGAAGGAAGTAAAAGCAAACACCCCACCCACGCTTCTGCCCTGGTGACCCCGCATTTGCAGGAAGGTTGCCCAAGTCCATGGGGAAAAGTGGGGGCAAAACCAGCTGGGACCTGCCTCCCCCAGCCACAGGGTGTGATTATGCATTGAGGGCTGGAGGGTGGAGAGGGATCCTGTCCTGGACCCCCAGAGCAGAGAACCTCAGAGCAGATGGTGGAAGTAGGTCCCCTGAAAGAGGCCAGGAGCACCCCAGAGTCACATGATCATGAGCAGATTTCAGAGTGAAGGGATCATTGAGAGCTGAGTTGCTGAGATCCTGCGGGGGCATGTTCGAGAGGCCAGCCCCAGTCAGATTAACCACAGCTTCCTGATCTGGCTTGCTCCAGCGTTCCACGGCCACGAGGTCACCCGGTCACTGGGATCTGACACTCTCCCCAGCAATGGGAGGAGAAACCAGGGCTCTGAGAAGGGGAGGGGCTTGCCTGGGGTCTCCCGATAAATCAGGGGCCAAGCTGGGACTGGAACCCTGGGCCCTGCCTCCTTCCACTGAGGCATCCTTAGGGTTCAGAATCCCTTGTTTAAATGGGTCTAATTATTAAACATAATGCCACCTCCCACTCATGGCCTTTCATGGGCTGAGCATCTCTTCACCCAGCCACACAACCGGCACCTACGTTTTCCAGAGGAGGACATGTGAGTGTACAAGGAATGCATGGTTGAGCTGGGAGGAGCCCCGAAGCCTGGCCCTCCCTCTCAGGTGCACATTTAGTGGGAGAAAAGTGGCCTTCCCTAAGGGTGCTGGGGCTGCTGGGGTACTCCCAGTCCCTGCTCAGGGGCCCTGGCGCCTTCTGTCCCAGGAGCCCCCGCCCATGTCAACAGGAGTTTCTTGGCAGTGTGGAAGCCCCATCTGGGCCCATTGGAGAGAGGCATTGCTCTCCCAGCATCCTGGCAGTTAGAGCCAGGGTACATTTCCCCCATTTAATAGACGGGCACACTGAGGCCCAGTGAGGAAACCAGGTTACCCCAACTCCTAAAGGAGAGGGGGTGGGGAGTAAAAGCTGCAGCTGAACCTCGGCTGACACCCTGCTCAAGCTCCTTGCGCAGGGGGAGTGGGATGAGTGATGGAGAGACAGAAGTGAGCCAGCGGCTTTCCCCTGCAGACTTCAGCTGGCCAGAAAGTCCCTGTGACTCATCCCCACATCCCAGCGGCCCTGAGGCTGCTCTGGCCTCAGCCCCCCTACCCGAGCCTTGTTCTTCCACAGTGAGAAGAGCCCCAGACCTGCCCATCCCCTCCCCCCACACCCAGGAAGACACTGTTCTTCAGTGAAAGGCACCAGCTGGGCAGGGTGACCGTGTAATTTATTGTCCAAGCCAAAACAGTTTGGGGAGCTCTTAATACCTATGTGGGGACACCGGGCATTCACCGAGACAGCCCTAAGCAAACGGGGATGTCTGGTCACCCTACTGATGGGTTGTTGCTTGATTCAAGTTATCAGAGGCACGAATGTCAGACACTGAGCCAGCAGCCACAGACTAAGGCCAAGGAGTTCTGGGGCAGTTGGACGAGTATTTCTGAGAACTCCTCAAGCCATGGGGCACCCCCCAGGGATTCAAATCAACGCATAGAGGTTCGGAGCACATACTCTGAAATGACACTGCCTGTGTTCACATCCTGGTTCTACCTCCTACGGCTGTGTGAGCTCAGGCCTGTTACCTAACCTCTCTGACCCTCAGTTTTCTCATTCATAAAACCGACTGACCCCCATAGGACTACTGTGAGGATGAAACTCGGTAACTCAGGTAAATCATCCACAACCATGCTGGCACAGAATACATGCTCAGTAAATAAGAGGTTGTTGTTATTTTGTGTTTGTTTTATTGTTATTAATTAATGATGCCATGTATTGAGAGGGGAGACCCGAAGACCACATACAGCCCTGCCCTCGGGATGTACGTAGTCCTGTGGGAATGAAGTCCAGGTTAAGGGAGTGAGTGCTGGGCATGAAGGACAGACCGAGGGCTGTGGAGTTCCAAGATGTAGAAGGGCTTTCTGTCTTAGGGGGTAGGAGGGGCATCGGGGCAGGCTTCTTGGAGGAGGTGGCCTCTGGGCAGAGTTATCCAAGCATTTTGGAAGATTAAGGTCATAGCTCCTAATTCTAAAGAGCCTTCTGATGTCCCCTTTTCTTGTTATGAGTACCCCCAAAAAAGAGAGAGTCCACTGAAGTTTGGCTTTTTATCTTTATGACCAACTTCCATATTCTCTTTGAGATGTTAGATACCAAATACTTTGCCCTCCAAAGTTCCTTTTGGGGTCCTTGAGCTCATAATTCATCTGCCTAGTGTTTTGTCCCAGTTGCAAGGAACATAAGTCCCTAGAGCTTGCTGAAGCATGAAAGGAGGAAACAGGGCAAGAGTGAGTGGTGCATGGTGGAACCTGTGGTGAGCAGGGCAGCCTGACCTGATGTGGGGGGTGGGCGGGGAGGCTGCTGCCTCTGGGCCCCTGGAGTCTGGCTCTGTGCCCATCAGCTTCAGTCCTTCCCTACTGAGGACTACTTTTGTGCTTCCTACGGACTTTGCACTTGAATTTACACATGCTCTGCTCTGGAACTGCCTAGCAACTCTGATTTTCAAACCCAAATCCTGAGAAAAGAATCTTACTGGTGAACTGGGGTCACATGTCCCTGTCTTCACCCAGCAGGCCTGTGACATAGCATAAGCAGAGAAATAATGGGTGGGGGCCTCGGCCATTCACTCTTAGCGAAGGGAGACGGCTTTCCAGAGGAGGGCACAGCATGGGCAAAAGCTGAGGGGCGGGACATCTGAGGCTCTGTGTGGAGAACCCTGAATGGCTAAGTTTATGTCAGCCCTCCTGTGGCTGCTTCAAGGATGGCTCCCGAAGCCACATCCCTGCCACTGTGGCCAGGGGTACAGATGTAGCCCACAAAGGGGAGTCGCAATCGAATCAGAAGAACCGGAGCACAGACCCCTTTTCTCTTCCAGCCCAGGCATGAGTGTCTGCACGTAGGAGGGACTGGGGGTAGGGGAGCAGGGAGGATGAAATCAAGAAATAACAGCCTCCACAGGAGCGATAATGACATTTTAAGTTGAAAATTGCAAGAAGACAGGGCTGTGGAGGCCTATGCAAATTTCCATGCAGATGAGATGTAAATGAGCCTGCCTGCTCTTGCCTGGCACACCTGGATGTGGCTCAGTGAGAAATCCTAACGGGCCCTGCAAGGCTGTGTGATGGATTATCAAAGCCAGCCGGGATGACAACTGCATGCCCCTCCTGGGAGCGGGGGGAGAGGTGAGTCTGTCTCCAGAGCACCCTCTGATGGGAGATCCTGAGGCATGGCTCTATCAGGTTCAGGAATGGCAAGTTGGGGCACGTCTATTAGCTCTATCCCTGCTGGCTGCCATGGCAGACATGATTAATCAATCAGAATGTTTTCTTTCAGAGTCAACCAGATGCTCTAGGCAGTTCCTACATATCAATCACAGTTGGCATTCATTCATTCATTCATTCATTCATTCATCCATCCATCCATCCATCCATTCATTTAACAAATTTTGCTGAGGTTTCTTCCTTGCGCCAAGGATGCATTGAACAGGCAGGTTCAATCCCTGCTCTCGAGAAACTCTTAGTTTAGTAGGCGATATAAGCATTAAAATGCCACAAAATGGCAACTGAGATCAATGCCATTGACGTGCGTGGTTTTTGTAAAAGGGAGCTTGGACTCATTCAGAGTGGCCAGGAAAGGCTGACCTGGTTACTGGTGTCAGAAGGATAAGGAAGGAAAAGGGGGGAGAGAACATTCCAGGCCTTGAGACAATGAAGAGCTTGCAAGCCGACATTGGCAATCCTACGCCCAAATTCCCCGAAATAAGTTTTTGTTTCTTTGTATCCCTTCTCTGCCTTAAAAAAAAAAAAAAGAAAGTTTTAATGGCAGAGTTCACGTCCTATACAATTCACCCATTTAAAGCACACAGTTCAGTATTTTTTAAATGTATTCACAGATACTTGTAACCACCATAGTCACTTCTGACACATTTTCACAACCTGGGAAAGAAATTCTTTACCCTCGAGGTATATGTACCCGCCCACCCCACACCCTCAGCTCTGAGCAACTGCTAACCCGCTCTCTGTCTCCACAGTTTGCCTGTTCTGGACATTTTATATGAATGAAATCATACAATATGTAACCTTTCATGACTGGCTTCCTTCACTTAGCCTAAAGTGTTCCTGGTTCACCCCTGTTGTGTATGTACCAGGACTTAAAAAAATGTTTTATTGTGGTAAAATATACATAATATAAAATTTTCCATTTTAACCATTCTTAAGTGTATACCTCAGTGGCATTAATTACATTCACAACGTGTAACCATCCTCACCATCTACTTCCTCACTTCTTCGTCACCCCCAATAGAAACTGTGCCCATTAAACAATGATCCCCCATTCTGCCCTCCTCTCGGG
>CM052547.1:77688461-77848550 GCA_028533065.1 Trachops cirrhosus
TGGGTAGGTTAGGGCAAAAGTCAATAAATCAGGTCTCTGTGGTCTTCAAGTGACACCTGGGGATCCGGAGAACAAGAGGAAATCTGCATGATTCAAAGTTGGACCAACTCTTTGGGAATTTATTGGTGGCCTCTGGAAAAAATTTCTTCCTTGATTTTCCAGGTAATGGAAGCAGAGGCTGGCTGGGCTGGTACCCAGTTATAATACTAGATACCATTTAATGAGCACTTACTATGTTCCAGGCACCTTTCCAAGGGCTTTCCATATATTAACTCCTTTACTACTTACAGCAAGCCTCTGAGGTCTGATTATTATTTTCTGGCGAGGGAAGCAAGGCACAGAGAGGCAGCATAACTTAGCCAAGGAGTCATAGCTTGTGAGTGGTGGGAGCCCGATCCATCCAACTCCAGGGCCGAGTGACCGCTGGGCCACACTGCCATGTGTGCTACAGGAGACTGGATATGAGTGCTGCCCAGAGGACCAAGCCCAGGCCAGCCAAGGCCCCTGGGAACAGGGCAGTGGCCAGCACAGCAGGACTGCTGAGGGGACAAAGCTTGTGGCCACTGCAGACCAGCACTCAGCCCAGGCTTGTCCAAGGGTGAGTTAGAAGCATCCATGGTATCAGGTCCCGGCTCCGCCACTCGCTGTGGGTCGCTGTGCAAGGCACCGCCAAACCTCTCTGAGTCTCAGTTTGTTCCTTATTAAAACGGGGAAAAACCAGTACTGGCTTCCTAGGAGTGTTGTGGGAAATTCAACGAGAGCTGTGAAGCTGTTAAAGGGCTTAGCAGCAAGCTAGGCACAAAGACAATGCAGATAAATGTCAGCTATTAGTGTTATTATTATTCATTACTTTTGTGATGATTCACCATTATATTTCATTTTTGCACTCCCTCTCCCCCAGGGGATGCAGTGAGTAGACAAGTTGTTCTTTTTGGAGACAGAGGGATACACAAGATGGCTTTGGGAGCCCCATCCCCCTCCTTGCACCCCCCGCACCCCCCCCCATTCATGGCAGTAGCTATAGTCTCTCTGAAGTCAGTTTCCATCTTTGAACCCCAGGTGCCCTGGCTCCCTGCCTGTGGTCCCTACTGGCTGGATGCTGTTGCTATAGCAACAGCATTTTAAGAGCCTTTGGCCCCCCTCTGAGGCGACAGGCGTGGATGGAGATGGGCTGATCCAATGTCTCCTGCATTCCCAGACCTGTCTGGATGGAAGGCAGGAGAGTGAAATGTAAGAATCAGAGCTGGTTTGGGGTGGGGGGCTAGCTCAGCCCCCATCCCCCCGAGTTTCCAAACAGCAGCCCCCGCTGCGCTGTGTCACCTGGCAAAGAGCCCAGCAGTTGGTCACAAATGCAGATTCCAGCCACCGATGGCCCCAAAGGTCTGATTTTAATGATCTGGGGCGGGACCCCCTAGGAAGCTGCCTTAGATCCGCTCTGCTACTGGTTCTGAGGCAGACAGGCCCAAACCACACTTGACGAAATCTTGAGTCTCGGAAGATTCCAGAAGTCACTCTGGGCACTGAGGTTTGTGTGGCTCTCCCTGCTGAGAAAACTCCTGAGAAGCCCTGTGTGTCCTCCTGGGCCTGCTCCAGTCCTGCCTCCCTGCCCTTCCACAGCCCCATCTGGGGGAGGATGTGTGCCCCACCCTCCTCCCAACCAGGAAAATTCCAGGGCTGGGCTGCCGGAAGGCCCTGTTGGTCATGCCTCAGGGGACAGAGGCCGGCCCACGCTCCCTCAGGGCAATGACATTCAGGGGAGGCGCTGGGGGGCAGGGGGCGGGGGCGAGGGTAGTGAAGACTACCTTTTTCTCCAGATCCGAGGTGTAAAGGCCTCTGCCCTTCGTCCCCAGTCCGCCAGCACCACCTGCTGGAGGGGATCTTGCTCCCACCCCTGTCCCTCCCTCGCCACCAGCAGAACCCCGGACTCTGGGCGCCAGGGGCTGTGCCTAAAGGAAGGTGAAGCCTGGGGGCGGGGTGGGGGCTGAGAGTAGAGTCTGAGAAGATGTGGGGGGAGGGGAGAAGACAGAGAACATGGGGATTGAGGGTTCTCTCTGGAGTGCGAAGACCAGACTGTGGGGATCTGTGAATTTGAGGGGGGTGCGTGGCCCACGATGGGTGGGGTTGCCGAAGGGAGAGCAGAGACGCAGCAGATTTCCCTCCTGCTCCCACTCCCCCTGCTGCCACTGCTCCTCCCTGGGCACTAACTGGCCTCCAGCAGGTGATTTGTTCTCTTTGCCAAGGCCAATGGCACAGTGAATGGCGTGCAGTAATTTGCTTGACAACAACCCCTTCGTTCCTTTACCAGAATCAACCCCTGCTCCTCCCCTAGTGGTTCCTGGGATTACTGTCCAATGCACGTGCATTCAGACCCTTGTCTCGGGGTCTGTTTCAATGGGATCCTATGGCCAGAAGCCACTCCCAAATCCCCTGCTCATAGTTCTGTCCGAGGGCAATAATGCCCCTTGTGTCCTAAACTGTGTACCCCTGAACCCCAGCTGGGCGTGTGGCCTGCTTAAGGCTGAGACCTCTGGACAGGTCTGTACTGGGGGGAGGGAGCCAACCCCATACTTCCTGTACTCTGTCCTGACCGCCTGAGGGTCGTGTCTTCCCAGAGTTTCTTGGTGCCCGTTCTTGTCCCCTGAGCACGAGCCATGCCCACAGAGTGCTCAGGAGACACGTCCTGATGGGCTCAGTCCCTTTGCCCCAGCCCAGAACCCCCCTGGAGCCTGGTGCAGTGGTGGGGGTTCCCAGCTAGAGGGAGGCAGGGGGGCTTGTCTGGGGTGAGTCCTCCAGAGACGTCCGTGAGTCTGTCCCCACAGAGGAGGAGCTGCCACCAGGGGTGTGCAGGATCTGACTCTGCCTGGGAAGCCGCTGCCAAGAGAAGACGGGGGTGACAAAACGCTCAGAGCCAGGATCCAGGGGCTCGTGGGGGCCCTTGCCTTCGTCGGCCTCTCCAGCCTGGCCAGCATCTTGGGGCACAGGGCCTTCCTGGAGAGTTCTGTTCTGCCCCTCGCCGGGGGCCCAAGGAGGCCAATGGGATTTCGGTGCATGACCCAGGCCCAGGGAGTCCTGGGAGGGCAGGTCCTGCCTTCCCTTGGAAGTGACTTTTCCATTCACAGCCTGGCCCTTGGCGGCTGTCCCCCATCGTTCCAGGTGTGCCCAGTGGGCCGTGGGACCCAGCGGGCAGGCGCAGTGGGCCAGGGCCTTCTTCAGGAGGGCCTGGATCTCCCCGTGCCTCGCCCGGGCCTCCTCCCACAGGCCACGGCCCAGGCCTTCCCGGCTCAGGGAGGCCGCCTGCAGCCCCATGGCCGCAAGCTTCTCCGCAGGGAACTCGGACGACAGTCGCTGCAGGTAGCGGTGGAGGCGGCGCTGGTCCCCAGGGCTGGCCTTTTGGGCCTTGCCCAGCTTCAGCTGGGTCATCAGGTCCTGACAGTCCATGTGGAACCAGGTCATCTGGGAGACAAGAGGAGAAGGAGGTGGGGTTCAAGCTAGGAGAGGCGCCTGAGCGCTCCGTGAGGACAAGATGGGCTTCTCTGCTCTGAGAGAGAGCTCGGAGAACAAGCGTTGCTGGACTGAATTAACAACTTGCCCCCAGCCTGTGAGGGCCATGGTCTCCTCTGGGGACAGTGATGACAGTGGCTTCCCTCTCTTTCCCTGGGTACGCACACCTGCCACCGGGAAACGGTCCCCAGCCCCCTGGGCACCTCGGGCGTGAGCCAGCAGGGGCTTCTGCCTGACTGGGGCTCACGTCTCCTTTTGTAAAATAGGAGACTGTACAAGATGATCACAAAAAGTGTCTGAGAGCTTAATATTAGGACCCTTGGACTGCGGAACCCTTTCTGAGGAGCACTGAGGGAGGAGTCTGCCTCACGTTTACTGAGCACCCTGGGCTCCCCGTGTCGCACGTCTGCTCACACTCAGCTGCACCAACAGCCCATTTGACAGAGGAAGAAACTGAGGCTCAGAGGAGTGAAATCATGTGAGCAGGTCACACTTCAGGTTGGGGATGAGCTGGGGTTTGAACTCAGTATCTGCCAAGCATCTCCTTGTGCAGGAGAACCGGGCTCAGGCAGGGCCAGGCCCTTGCTGTCACCAGAGAGACCATCAGCCAACTCGGGCCCCACTGTCCCCTCATGCCAACCCCTCCACCCCATGTTAGGTGTGACAGGCTCTGCCTGTCCCCACTTCACCCCCAAAATGTCTGCAGGCTGCAAAGGAGCCAACACATTCCCAGCGGCTCGTGAAAAACATAATCTTTCTCTCCATTAATTTAGAAGCCGACAGCGAGCTGTTAGGCTGTGGGGATTGGAGAACCATTTTCTCCGAAGAAACCATCTTTCCGTGGATTAAGGGAACTTGTCTTTAGATAAATGGCTTCATATTCGCGGAAGCACACGGAGCTCATGGCCGGGAAAGGGCCCCATAAATCTCCGTGAGCGGCGCGGTCGTGTTATTATTATTTAGTGCCAAGGCTGCTGCCTGCCTGCTCTCCACCCAGGGCTGGCCCTGCACCGGGCTGTCCTGTCTGTCTGTCTGCCTAGGACTCCATCTTTGAGGCTGAGCCGGACAGAGATGGGCAACACCTCGGAAATCATCTTGCCCCAACAACCCTTGTTGTGCAGGTTCAAATTCGGGGCCAGAGAGGAGAGGGAGCTCACCTGGGTCGGACAGCAAGAGATGGCCGGCTGTAGTGGGGCTCCAGGTTAGGGTGGCCACAGTCCGTACCATTCCTGGTCCTGGGTCAGATCCACATCCCCACGTGCACCCACAGCCTCCCTCCCTCCCTCCCTCCCTCCCTCCCTCTACCCACCGGGCTGGCCGGCCGCAGTGTTCACCGGGCCCCTCTGGGCGCTGACCTTGTGCCAAGCACTGTGGACAGGACCAGGACCCAGTCAGACCCGCTGCTGCCTCGGGAGCTCACCTCACAGGTGACAGACAGGAGACAAGCAGGTGATGAAGCAGCAGGACACTTTCAGATCCCAGGGGCCCCATGAAGCAATACCCACAGGGCGATGGCAGGGAAAGGGGGGCTAGGTGGTCAGGAAGGGTCCCTGTGAGGAGGGGACATGGGAGCTGAGCACTGAAGGAGGACAAGAAGCCAGTGGGTTGAGGGAAAGAGATTCCCAGCCAAGGGAACAGCGAGTGCAGAGCCTCAGAGCTGGAGCAACTTTGGTTTCTCCAGGGAAGGTCAATGGAGCTGAAATCAGCTAAAACTGATGAGCAAGGGAGAAGCTTCCAGATACCCTTAATCCATGAAGCTACTAATGATAATACTAATATTGGTGTTAAAAATCATAATTCCAAATTTCAGCAAAGCCCGGGTGGGAGTTACTTACATGTAATTCTCTCGGCAATTTAATTCTAACTGGCAAGTCTGACACTAGAGTTGGATCACCTGGGTTGGAATCTCAGCTCTGCCACTTCCTGGCTGTGTGACCCTGGGTGAGTTCTTTGACCTCTCTGTGCTTCCTCATGCACCAAAAGGGCATAGTCCTAGTACCTGCCTCGTAGGGTGAGTGTGACAGTAAAACAAGGTATAAAATGACTGGAACAGGTAGTCAGAACTACCAAAGCATTGGTTGTTATTGTCATCATCATCATCATCATTGATGAGGAGCGTCGGCCTAGAGCGGGGAGACGGTCTTTGAGGCCACACAACCCACGCAGGCCGGCGTACGCTGCCTGGCTCCCTGACTTCTGTACAGGTGGGAGTGGGGGAAGCCTTTGCTGTCACGGCCCACGTCTGCCTCCCTTGCCTGCTCCCAGGGAGCCAGAGTGGCCTCTCAGCACGCCTGGCATGAGTGACCTGAGTCCCTCCCACTGCCCTCCGAAGCATCCCGAGTTTCCTGTCCCCGCTGTCCCTCGTAGGATGGGCTAGCCTGACAGCTGGGAGGCTGGGTCAGGCTCTTCTCACACTCAGTCCTCAGTGGTGAGGGGTAGCTGAGGGCACTGGGTCTGGGGCAGAAATGTGGGGGGTCTGGTTCCAGCTGGGTCACAGCTCTCCCAGGCTGCTCCCCTGGCCCCCTAGGCCTCAGTTTCCCCATCAGAAAATGAGAGGTTTAGGAGAGATTTAGGAGAGGCAGGGGGCTCTTAAGTCAGATCCTGCTTGGCCATCAGCCCTCTGGGGGACCTTGAGCCAGGCACTTTCCTCTTGGGGCCTCAGCGTGCTCATCTGTAAGATGGGAACAATGTTGGCACCCCTCCCTCATCAAGATACGGTGCAAATTCAACCAGGCAAGGTGTGTGAAGCACTTATAGGAGGCTCTGCCACGGAGCACACAGACGATACGTAGGCTACCCTAATAATGATCACCTAATCTTCATCATCATTGTGCTGGCTCAGACATGGCCGGTTGGTTGCCACTCCCCACCGTCCTGTCCTCCTTTGGAGAAGAACACAGGGCATGTCACAGGGCATGAATGTATCTGCGTCCAAACTCCAGCTCTTCTTTTCTCCAGCTATGTGCCCTCAAGCAAGGCCCTTCCCCTCTCTGGGCCTCAGTTTCTTCATCTGTAAAATGGGCTGACCGACCTTTCCACATTGGGTTGCCAAGAGATGACAGATGCAAAGAAATGGCGTTCCTCTTGCCTCCCACCTCAATACTCTGTGCTTGCCCCCCACCCCCACTCCACCACCGCAGCCCTACCCTCTCCTCCGCCCTCCTGGCCAAACTCCGGGTTCCTGGCTAGGACTGAGGCCTCTGTTCTGAGCATGCCACCCTCAGCCAACTGTCCCTCCCGCCCCCTCTTTCGCCATCTGTGCAGGCAAGGGGCGGCATGGGGAAGGGCACTGTGATGGTGCCATGGGCTCACTGTGTGACCTTGGCTAAGTGACAGCCCCTCTCTGATGCTGTTTCTCCAAATCTGAGTCAAAGAGGTGAGACAAGATTGAGGTTGCCTACAGAGATCTATGTGTGGAGAGAAAGACTATGGCTTCGATTAAAATCTGAGAAATTGGCCCTGGCTGGTGTGGCTCAGTGGATTGAGCACTGGCCTGTGAAGGAAAGGGTCGCAGGTTCAATTCCCAGTCAGGACACATGCCTGGGTTGTGGGCCAGGTCCCCAGTAAGGGGCATGTGAGAGGCAACCACACATTAATGTTTCTTTCTCTTTCTCCCTCCCTTCCCCTCTGTCTAAAAATAAATAATAGTAGGAAAAAAATCTCAGAAATCCCAATGTTTAAGAAGCAGGTCATATCCGAGGGTCATCAGGAGGATGGCTGGGGTCAGGGATCGGCTGGGCCTGGATTTAGGAGGGTGACTCAACCTCTCCGACTCTCTTCTTTCTGGAAAATGGAAGTAATACCTTCGCCCAAGCCCCAGGACTATGGAATGAATCACGGGCAGAGCCCAGCGCTGTGTCTGGCCTGCTCGCTGCCTCCCAGCTGGCGGGGTGGGCTCACCTTCTTGCAGAAGCGGTACAGCTGGAGCAGCGTCTCCAGGTCTGTGCGTTGCCGCTCGGCAGCCATGTAGAAGTGGGTCAGCTTAGCCTGGAAGGTGCGCTGCGTGGAGGCAAAGGCTGCCAGCTCTGGGAACTCCGTCCCTCCTGCCTCGCCGGCCCCTCCAGCAGCAGCTTCCACCTGTGCCGCCTGCTTGGACAGCTCCAGGCCTCGCCGGTACTGGGCCTGAGTGCGGAAGGGGAGGCGTCTGCCCAGCTCCCGCCTTAGCTGAGGCCTCCCCCCGTCAGAAACCTCCCGCTGCCCCACTGCTGAGTTATGAGACTTCTTGAGCCTCAGTTTCCTCATCTATACAATGGGGACCCACGCCTCTGCAGGGGCAGTTTACTTCACCTAGCTGGGACTCTGCTTAGTGTCATCTTCTTCTGGAAAACGTCCCCGACCCCAAAGTCTTATGTCCCCACAGTTTTCCCTTTCTGTCTGTTTTCCTCCTGCCTCCGTCCCCCACTGTCCTGGGAGGGAATCCCGAGGGATTCTGAGATAGGTCAGGCTTGGTGGTCCCTGAAGACTTCCTGGAGGAGGCAGCATCTAAGCTGAACTCATTATGATCCAAGCTGGCCTCTTCACTGTTTCCGGAAGTTTTCTTGCACTTTCCCACCCCCACGCCTTCGCCCTAGCCGTGCTGCCCCCTCCACTGCCCTCTCCATGTGCTCCAGTCCCGCCCCTCAGATCTAGGAACGCACTGCAGCCTGCAGGAAGAAGTCCTCAAACTCGATGTGGGCTTTCTCCACCGTCTCCAAGCTTCCGTCCTTGGGGGTCAGCGCTTGCAGGCTCTGGCTTCCTTCCTGCTCCATCCAGTTGCTGACCTGGGACAGAGGAGGGAGGTTTGGACACGAGGGGCTGCTGGGGAGATGTCCCTTGGCCAGCTTCCCAGCCTCTCTGGGGGCTGAGGTCTCCTTGTCCTGAGCCTCTCAGTTGCTGGGCCTGTGCTCACTGGCCTGGACTGGAACCCTCCGAGCTCTGGGGAGAAGGGACAACTTTGGGGGGTGGAGGGCGATGTGCACTGTCATGGTCTTCAAATATTCAAAGGGGAGAGGACTTCTGAGTGGGACCCCAGAGAACACCTGGCCTGGCCAGCGTCCTGTACAAAGCAGGGCACACTTGTCTGAGTGAAGTCACCGGGTGGCAAATTTCAGCTTACCCTAACCACTCAGTGCCACCCAATCATAAAAGGGGCAGCCTCAGGAGTGATGAGTTCCCCATCCCTGGGGGAGTGCAAACAGTGCTGGAGAAAAGGCTGCCTGCCGTTGAGGAAGGTGCATGGGCCTGCTATGAGTTTACTGTGTGAACTGGCTGAGGCACTTGCCCTTTCTGGGCCTCAGTTTACTCAGTGCAAAATGGGACAGACATGAGGATTCAGTGAGGGACAGACAGGTAACGTGCCTCCGGACCTCACAAGCAGAAGTTTCCTTATCCTGGGGCATCTTAAAGAACGTGTGTTCCCTTACTCTATCCTTGCAAAGCCAGAGCAGCAGGCACTAACCCTAGCCCCCACTTAACAGAGGGGGAAACTGAGGCACTGAGTAGTAAAGTAACTTGTCTAGGATCACACTGCCAGTAAGTGACAGGCCAGGATTGGAACCCAGAGAGCACACTGTGCTCTACAGCCCCAAGCTCAAAGGGATACGTTGTTTAAGCACCTGGGTCAGATACAGTGGTGACAGATGTGGGGTTCAAGATCAGACCCCCTAGGTGTGTGATCACAGGCGGGTGATGTGATCACTCCCAGCATAGAGGGAAATGCTAGCCCCTCCCCCACATCACTGGTAAGTGATGGGGTTAGAAAGCGATGATGCAGGCAAAGGCTCTGGCCCAGGGCTTGGCACACAGCTGGTGCACAATAAGTGCAGCTTTTGGGGTTGTCTTCACAATTAAGCTCTTACTGAGAGTCACGTCATGTGCCACGCCCCAACGATGTCTGCCTAGCCCTTGAAGAACGGCCAGAGCCTCAGGTCCTTACACCAGAGCAAGTGCCTGGCTGCGGCAGGGCCTGGAGCAGGGCCTTCCCTGCGGAGGACGGCCAGGCAGCAGCCCCCACGTCTCCCAGGCCAGCCTCCCCTTTCACCTGGTGGATGGCAGCTTCCAGGTGGCCCAGGCGGACTCGGAGCTCCAACCTCCCCAGGAGGTGATTAGATGCGGTGACCAGGACATGCAGCTGCTCATCCAAGAGGCTATAGAGGGCCGTGGCTTCAGCCAGATGGCTCCTGGGGGGGAGAGGAAGGTGAGAGAAGGCCCAGATGCAGCCCTTCCCCAGCACTGCTGCATGGCACAGACCTGCCCCCACAACTCCCAGCGATCCCTGTGCCCTGACCTGGGTATTCTAGCTGCCAACTTGCTGTGTGATCGTGGGCAGGTTCCTAAGCTCTCTGGGCTGCAGAGAGCCTTGGTCTTCCAGGGGACTGGAAGGACCAGCAGACACAGCGGGACTTACCTAGGAAGGTATGAACTGAGCTGGACAGATCTGGGTTCAAATCCCAGCCCTGCTGCCTTCTTATCCTGGGGCTTTGTGCAAATTTCTCAGCCTTTCTATGTCTCTGTTTTTTCACCTCTCCAAAGTGGAAATAACAGAACCCACTTCAGACTACTTGCAAGGATTAAATCATCTAACACCTTGGCTCTCAACCCTGGCTACACATTAGAACCTGCCCTGGGAGCTTTAAAAGTCTCAATGCCCAGGCCAATGCCCAGGCCCACGCCCAACCAACTGAGTCAGGTCTGAGGGCAGCTTGGACACTCATGCTTCCTAAATTTCCTCAGGAGATCCTGGGGTGGGGGAGGGCCGCCAGGGCTGAGAACCGGTCCTCTTACACTGAAAACACTTAACACCGGGTTCGCTGGGCACTCGGCGCTTGTTATTTCTATTACAATGTTAGTGAGTAGCTGTAACACCTCCTCCACCCCTGCCTCCATTTCATAGATGGGAAAACTGAGGTCCAGAGAGAGCAACTGACTTTCAGGCTTGGCAGTTTGAACTGGAACCCAGTCCGCGGCTTTTTCTGAGGATGGTATTTTAAAACAGTCAAAGCCAGCAAGACATGAATGAAGGATTGTGGATGGGATCTAAAGGTGGTAACACTTGGCTAAAGGGAGGGATTGCGGGGCTTTCCTGACACCCCTCAAATCCCATCCTACCATCCTCTGCCCTGGGTGGGGGCCAGGGAGGGAATCTTACTTCAGAAGGAAAAGAAGAGAAGAGATGGAAGGAAAGCCTGCTTGTCTGGAGGGAGTCTTGCGCTGGGCCTCCCCATCCGGCTGCTGCTCCCCACCAGTCACTCCCTTCCAGGTGAGGGCCCAGGGTGCACGAACGGGATGGAAAATGCCAGCTTGTCTGGCGGAGGGAGGGTGGGGAGGAAGGGGTGGTAGGTAGGTGGGAGCAGCCAGGCCCATCTGCAGAACACCCAGAGTGGATCATGTGGGACCACAGCGCCCCCTGGTGGAGATTCCAGTGGCCAAATGGACTAGAGGGGCCTGGCGCCCAGCCAGTGAGGTGGGGACATTCTGGGAATCACAGAGCCAGCTGCGCCAGGCCATGTGAGGAGCAGGGAGACAACTCCACACCCGGTACTAGGGCCCACTGCTGGCCCAGTGCTCATACCAGCGTGACTCTGCCTGTGGGCACAGCACAGGGCACTGTGTTCAAGTTTCCAGGCCAGGCTGCCTGGGTTCAAGTCCTGGCCCCACCACATCCCAGTCGTGTGACCCTGGGGCAGGTCAACCTCTCTCTGAGCCTCAGGCTCCTCCATTGTAAAAGGAGGATAAGGCTAGTGGGTAGTAGTGTCCTCACGCGTGGGAATTAAACAAGTTACTATTTGTAAAGCCCCTAAAACAATGTTGTGTTCATCCTAAGTGCTGTTTTGGAGTTGGTTAAATAAATAAATTGTTGGAAGCTACAATGCAAACTTTGGAACTGTGTGCTCTAGCAGAGATAAAATATTTCCAATGACTGACTACTTTAATTAACAGTTTGCCCCTCCTACTCCTATATTTACGAAAATCAGTACTTTCCAGGAACATTTATTATTTATTCTGTGTCTCTGAGGTTTTCCTGGCCAGGATCAGCTCAGTGTCTGGGTCAGAGAAAGCACTTGATCCATGAGTGTGACCAGAATCAGGCAGGGCTGTCCCTCCACCCCATTCTGAAGATGACCGGGGCTGAAGAGGGGCAGCAGAGAAGGGACATGATGTGGGCCCTGCAAACACCCCCATCCTGGGCATCTGCAGGGCCCACCTTATGTGCCCCCAGCTCCAAACTCTAAGAAACAGGGTGAGGTGGGGGAGGAAAAGACTGGGTGTCCGAACCTGACATCCGGGTTGAAGTCCAGCCTGCTGGCCTCCTGCCGCAGCCTGGCCAGGGTGGCTCCGCCATCCCGCTGGAGGCCCAGCAGACCTGGGTCCCTCAGCACGGCTTCCATCAGCTCCTTGGACTTGTGCAGACACCTGGAGGCCTCCTGCCAGTGTAGGAAGGTGGCCTGAGACCCAATCCCTACTCTCCCCCTACGACCTTCCAGGGCTCCCCACACCCAGATCGTGTCTGACTCCCCCAGTTTGGCATTCAAGATCCTACAGAAAGTCTATCCTGTCTATATCTAAAACATTTCCTCAAGCCACTCCTCTCATTGCCATGGCAACTTCACTGGTCCCAGTGCCCTCATCTCTTGCTGGGACACCCATCCTAGCCTCCTCACTGGTCTTCCTGCTATGCTCTGGCTCCCCCTGCAGTCTGTTCTCTACATGGCAGCAGGAAGGGTCCCAAAGTGCAATCTACCCTCTGCTTGAAACTCTCCAGTAGCTTCCCTGCCCACTTAGAAGGAAATCCCAACCCAGCTCCTCTTTGATACAGCCCCTGCTGGATCCAGAAGACCTTCTAGTTTTCTCCCCAGCCTTCTCCCCCAGCTCATTCTGTTCCAGGCTGGACTGCATGGTATTCTGGAACATACCAAGCATACTCCCACCTCGGGCCATTGCACACGCTGGCCCTGGAGCCCAGTCCCCCTCTTATTCCCGTGCAGGCCCTTCTCATCCTTCAGGACTGAATTTAAGTACCATCTCTTCAGTCAGCAGCATCTGGCACATTTCATGGCATTTGGCCCAATTTGTAACTACAGGTCCATTTCTTTGTTCACTTTTTAACAACAACCTCTACCACTGTACCACGAACCCCATGAGGGCAGGGACAAGTCAGCGTGCCCCAGGCTGGGTCCCTGGGTGCACATGGTTAGTACCCAATAAATATTAGTCAAGTGACTAAATGAAAAACAGGGGTGATCATGCCCACCCTGACTGTCCCCCTCATTGAGCCCTTGGTCTGTAGAATTTGGGGTGTGGCGTAACTTTCCCACCCCATGCTCCTTGCTCACCTGTGCCCCTCCAGGGGGGTCACCCTTCTCAAACTCCTTGATGGCCGCCTGTAGCAGGCAGGAGGCCTGGCGGAGGTCAGCAAGGAAAGGGTCCGACTTCTGCAGAACAGAGACCAGAGTGGGGGTGTCAGCCTGGGCCATGAGGAGGGTGTCTCCCCCACCCAGAAGGATACAGCAGGGGCTTCAGGTGGTGGTTCTCAAGCTGCAGCTGCATCAGAATCACCTGGACTGCTGGTCAATATCCATGCCGCTGAGCCCCACTCCTGTGTTTCTGACTTAGTTCCTCTGGGGCGGGGCCAGAGAATGTGAATTTGTACCAAGTTCCCAGGTGATGCTGACACTGCTGGTCCAGGGACCCCACTTTGAGAACCACTGTTGCTGGGAATGAGAGAGGCAGAAGAAAGGCCTGCGCTATCCCCAGGCCAGTGGGGATACTTTGGGGGAGGGGAAGGGAGGGGAAAAAACAGGAGAGGGGGAGGGATGACACTTCAGCCCAGCTCCACCACTTACTCGCTGTGAGGCCTTGGGCAAGTTACTTAACCTCTCTGTGCTTCCGCTTCTTCCTCTGTGAAATGGGGTCACAGTAGCTCTGGCCTTATAGGCTGGCGTGAGGACCAAAGAGTGTTAGTCTTCATCATTACCAGTTTTATAGTCTGGGTCTATAGGTAAGACTTGATTTAAAGGGAAGGTTTTAAAACAGAAATGTGGTTCGAAAGTCACTGGATTGACTGGAGAAGGGAACCGGGGCCCAGGGGACGAGCAGGAGAAGAGATTCTCAGTGCCCTTCGGTGCCACCTGAATTTTGAACACATGGCCTATTTTTAAAACAGATGTGATTCTAAAAGGAAGAGAACCATGCTGTAGACTGTTAGTACACACCAGTGGTTCTCCGTGGGGGTAGCGTTGCCCCCTAGGGGACATGGGCAATGTCCAGAGACGTTCTGGTGGTCCTGGTCAGAGCGGACAGAGCCCAGAGGGGCTGCGAATCCTGCTACAGCGCACAAGGCAGCTCCCGACAAAGACAAACGATCCAGCCCGACCTGTGAACGGTGCTGCAGAGGAGCGGCTGGTCTGGAGGAAGCCCGCTGGGCCCTGCCGGGCACGTTTTCAGTGCGGCTTACGCTGGTAATCTCGAGGACCGTTGTGCGAGCCGCCCCACCCCGTGTGTGCTCACCGGTTACCTTGGCCGTGAAGCGCCCCCTCGAAGGGTGGCAGTGAGTGGTGAGGAGGGACTGAGCTCACGCAGGAAAGGAGCCCAGTGCTGGCCGTTTTCTAACATCCCCTCTTACGAGAGGAAACATGTCTGCCTCCCCCACCAGACCCTGAGCTCCCGAGCTGTGCGGGTGCACAGAGCAGATGTCCATACTTACTTTCTTTTCAGTTAACATCGACACAGCTCCTGGCACATGCCAGATATTCTTCTAAGCTCTTTACCCCCATTAACTCAATTACTGCTCACAACAGCCCCCTGAGGAGGTACTATAATTATAGCCCCCCCCATTTTATAGATGAGGAAAAGGGCTCAGAGAAGGTACATAACTTACCCAAGGTCACACAGCAGAGTGGGATTGGAACCCAGGCGGTCAGACCCCAGAGCCTGAGCTCTCAATCACTCCACTCTGCCCCTTCATTTTAAATGTTTGTTGAAGGTTTAGCTTTAAACCTGACAGTGTGGATGGATCTGTGGGGCAGGATAGCGAAGGGAGGAAGAGAAGGAGTGAGGGTGCGGGGCAGAAGGCTGTGATGGTAGACACCTGGAAGAATTGCACCCACTCGCTGTGGCAGTAGGGGAAGGAGCCTTCCAGGGCTATGGGCAGCTGGCTGGGGTCCACGTGGTGGCTGAGGGCCTTTAAGGAAGTCAGCACCTCTACCTGCAGACAAAGAAGCGAGTCAAGAGGACCGGGCACAGACAATTGACAAGGTCATGTCCAGACCCCGGCCTCAGCACCAGTCCACCTCCCACAGGTGAGTCTGGCCCTGGCCTCAAGAGTTGCTTTCTGGGCAATGGGTCTTCTCTGGGAATCTTGGAGAGTCCAAATTTGGAGTCAGATCCAGGCCAGGAATAGCAAAGAAACAGCGCCTATACTGCCATTCCCCTAGCCTGTGCCCAAGGCAGACATCACGAATCAATCACAGCACATGTGCCCTCTGAGCATGGCTCTTTCCCAGCCCAGCTCTCAAGCAATCACACAAACTGATTGAAGCAGGCCCTTGACATGTAATTTCTTTATAATCCTTGTCCCATTATCTGGTGACCCATTCTCATGGTGCTGTCTCTTCCTTGAGGCTGTTGAGAAAGGTCACCAAATCCTAACAGTTTCCCCTAAGACATGGAGGAGGGGCTAGGTGACTGCCCCTCCTAGGCAGAGAATTTTGAGGTTTATGCTACAAACAGCTCCAGACACCTAAGCTTGGGACTGGGCAGATTTGTGGTTTGGGGGGACCCACTAGTTACCCCTGGTACTCAAAGTGTGGTCCATGGGCCAGCAGCTTCAGCATCACTTAGGAGCATGTTAGAAATGCAGGGTCCCAGGCACCATTGGAACTTGCACGTTGACAAGATCCCCTGGTGACTCATAAGCACCTTAAAGCTTGAAAAGCCTATCTCTAGCTCACAGTGTGTCTCATCCCTAACCAGGAGCAAGGAGCCCTTTAAAATCACTCCCTGAAATTGGGCAGAGCACAGGGTGCTCACACTTAGGATTGTGGTACAAGGCACTAATTGGGGGAAGCAGCCGGCTCTTTCCTGCACAGTCCCAAGTCAACGCTGCATCTGGGACAGAGATGCTGAGAGAAACTAGCTCGAGAAACACAGGAAGATCAGGAGGAAAAGGCCCCTCTGCCTGCAGCTTGCTACGTGGCCTTGGGCCTCAGTTTCCCCTTCTGAAAAGAAAGGGGGCGGGGTTGGCTAGGTGAAACTTTTCAGAAAGGTTTCACGCCGTGTGCAGCTGTCAACCACGCTGTGGTGCCCACCGGGTGTCACTAGGATTTCCAGAGAGAAGTCATTCTGTGACTCGGGGCAGGGCTGCAGGGTTGCGGCATCCGGGCCTTGCAATTATTGACCTTCACTACATTATTTCAGGGCCTCTCCTCACCCGTGAGTTCTGCAGTTCATCACCCCAGCTCAGCAAAATCCCGACAACTCCTCCCTGCCCCGGCCGACACTGCCTGCCCCTCACCTGGATGTCAGGTAATGTCTCCAGCGGAAGAGCAGCCTCCTTCTCCCCCAGGAAGAGGATGGCATGGATGGAGGCTGGGTCCAGAGCCTGTAAGAAGCATTTCAGAGCGTCTCTGCCCAGGCCTTCACTGAGCCACCGGGCCTCCCCACTAAGGGGCAAGCAGATAGGCCCCAGGGCTGGGGAGGGCGGCTCCCCAAAGGCTGGGGTGGTGTGGTATGTGTGGGTGGCGAACCACTGGACATCAAGAGAGCAGCGGGCCTAAGCTGTGTTGCAAACTAGATGACCTGCCCCCTCTGGGCCTCAGTTTCCCCATCTGTACAATGAGGAAGAGGAGATCAGACCAAGAGGTAAGCATAAGCCAAACTTCCAGTTACTCTACCGCGAGTACCAGCTAGTTAGGAATCTCTTCCCGCCCCCAGTCTCAATTCATGAGGTTCATGTGACCTAGTTCTAAGCCAATCAGCGTGTTGCATTCCCCTGGTCACAGACATTGATTGATGGCTGGACACCTCAGCCAAGAGGGGTTAGGGAGACACAAAGAAACTTTTGCTGAAACTTCTGGGGGGAAAAGTCTCTCACTCCTTCCTACTAGACTTGATTGAAAGACCATGTGAATTTAGAGCTTTGGGAACCAGAACACCACCAAGACAGGGGTCTGGGTGAAAAGGCCACCCTCCCAGGAGAACGGGGCCGGAAATGGAGCGAGAAGAACCAGATCTCGGTGACAATATTTGAGTCCTCGAATCAAGCCATACCTGCAGTTGAATTGAACTCCTGGACTGTGGAGTCACATGAACCAATGAGCAGCCTTTCTCTTTAAGCCCGTTTTAGCTGGGGCTTCTGCTTGCTGCAACTAGGAGTCCCTGCCTGGGGGCCTGGACCCAGCCCTGAGCCCCCTGGGCTCCGTGAATACCAGCAGGCCCCTGGTTCTTGCCAGGCTGATGCTGCCCATCTCCCACTCACCTGGGTGGCCTTCAGGGCCTTGACCAGACCAGGATGTAATGGCTGCTTCCTGGCATCAATCATGACTGCCAGTCCCTTGGTTTTATCTTCTGGCCTGTGGGTGGTAAACAGAACTTGGTCAGTGTTGCTGGATAAACCAGGCCCTCTAAGGGAAAGGAGCTAGTGGGAGGTGAGGGAAACTGGCCGCTAGAAGCCTTGATTAACTAGTGGACTCTTCATCCCGCAAGACCAAGATCCAGTGTCCCTCCCTCCAGGAAGCCCTCCCTGATTCTTCTCCAGAGTCTACTGCTCTTTCTTCAGTGCTCCCACAGTACCTCACAGAGTTCTCTCTCACACCCTAATAATAAGGATACAGCAGCAGTAGTTAAGTCATCCAGCATTCACCCACTCCTTTTGGGTGGGCAGAACTCTCATTGGTTCAAGAATCCAACTTCCTCCATATGACCATTCCCCCTGCCAAGGGCTAATTTCTGATTGGTTGAGGATGAGATCTAATTTCTTTAGCCAATGATTGGTTTAGATAGGGGTCATGCTGACATATTTCTGGTCAATGAGACATGAGAAGTTTGTTGGGGGACTTCTGGGAAGGAAGTCTCTCCTTTAAAAAGTTCTTACAAAGAGCTGTAAGGCAGACACATTGAATGATAAATTTCTTTATCAGATAAGACATTTTGAATTGGAATTTGTTACTTGCAGCCAAAACACCCTAACTGGCTCACATTGCACTTTTCAGCGATCACCTTCGATTTCCCAAACTGGCCAACTGTCGGAACTTGTTAAAATACTGATCCTTCACACCTCTCCCCACCCCACTCCCACCCCCAGACATCTGGCTGTAAGGGATGGGGCCAGGGAGTCTGTGGGCTTCCAAGAGCCCTTGTCCATTCTGACAATCACGCAGGTTGGGAAAATAAACCCACTGCCTTCAAACCTGACGACGAGCCAGTTCACAGACAAGACCAGGGGTGGCCAGCGCGGGGTAGAGCTGCGGCACTGCCGACGGACCTGGTCACCTGCGCCAGTCGTTTCATTGCACTAGAGTCCGTTCCCCCTCTGTAAATGGGGGTGATGCTAGTTTCCACCTCCTGGGACTGGACCGGCGGATTCATTACTGTAAAGCACTCAGTGACCGCGCAGAGTAGAAGGGATGCAAGTGTCTGCTA
This sequence comes from Trachops cirrhosus, assembly GCA_028533065.1. Taxonomy (NCBI): domain Eukaryota; kingdom Metazoa; phylum Chordata; class Mammalia; order Chiroptera; family Phyllostomidae; genus Trachops; species Trachops cirrhosus. The sequence goes on from CM052547.1 coordinate 77,706,579, forward strand.
TTATCATTATTATCCTCTGAGGGGAAACTGAGGCACAGAGCAGTGACGGGGCAGTGAGAAGAGGCTCTCGGAGCTGACACAGGGCTCTGTTTGTCCCCTACCTCATGTCCCTCTGGCTATGCCCCTGCTGGGAGAGTGGTTTGTCCTGGGCTCCAGGCTGATAGGTTGGAGGGATGGAGCGACTGGCCAGCCCAGCCTCTTCTTACCTGGGGACAGTGCACAGGTAGCAAAGCAGCTTGGTGACCTCTGAGGCCCTGCACCATGGAGCCTCCCAGGCCCCCTGGGTGGCTGACAGCAGAAGCAGGGGCCGCCCCACCCTGTCCCGACCACCTGGAGGAGAGAGGACACAGGTGCTTGGTGAGAATTTTGGTGCAAGCCTTCTCTTCTGGGACCTGCTCTGTGGCCTTCGGTCAGGCCTTTGCCCACCTGGGTCCCTCCGCCTGAAATGCCCTTTCTCCCTGCCCTCGCCCTTCCCGTTAACTCTGAACTCTGATTCAGCCATCAAGACCCCTCTCAAAAGCCACTTCCTCAGAAAAGCCATCCCTGAATTCCTCCCCTGTGCAGAGGTAGCCTCGCTCTCCTCTGGACTCCCCCCGTCCTGCGCGCCTGGCGAGGTAAAGCTCGTGGAATGGGCTTTGGGGCCACACAGACGCTGTCCTCCCACGGCCCCGTGTGGCCCCATGGTCACGAGGGGTTTTTCTACACTGAGTCGTAATACCCTGTTGAATTTTCTCCACCACTCGACTTCCTGAGAGCAGAGAACACATCAGACTTGTTTCCTGCTGAATCTGCAGTGCTAGGCTCAGGACCTGGGGCACAGCAGGTGTTCAGTAAGTATTCATTGCAAAGGAGAATGAATATTAAGCATAAATGATAATGCCCTCTGTGTTGGGTGCTGTTAATACTGCACCCAGAAGCCCTCATCAGGACAGAACACCCATCCCCCACAGCCATAAGTATTGGCTGTAAATGGCTCACAGATGCCCTCTCCTCTGCAGAATTGCTCTTGCTGAGTTGGATCTTGGGCTCACCCTGCATCCCAACCTGGGATCAGCCTGGGCTGGAACCAACAGACCCAGGCACCTTAAGGCGGAACCAGCTCTGTGGGATCAGGTCACATTCTTGCTTAGCTCCTCCCCGACCCTGCCCTGCTTCCCTCACCTGCCTTCTCCTGAATGCAGCCTCCAATAAAATAAATCACTTTCCCAAGGATCTCTGGCTCTGGCTCGGTTTCTGGGGAACCTGACCTAAGACACTCATCCTGCCTTCGTCACTGAAAGTAGAATGTATGTGTAAAGGTATGTATGTTTTTGGATGGGTAGGTGGATGGGTGGGTGGGTGAGTGGGTGGGTGGATGGATGGATGGATGGATGAATGGACATTGGATGGGTAGGTGGATGGGTGGGTGGGTGAGTGGGTGGGTGGATGGATGGATGGATGGATGAATGGACATTGGATGGGTAGGTGGATGGGTGGGGGGTGAGTGGGTGGGTGGATGGATGGATGGATGGATGTTTGGATGGATACCTAGAAATTGCTTTTATATAGCCTGGAAGTAGGTTTATAGTTGTGAATACATGAAAGAGTCTATTCTTGTATTATTAATTAATTACTGTATTATTTTACATATGAACAACTATAACCTGTAATACTTCTGCCCAATCCTGTATAATTCACCTTCTTCCTTGGAAAGATAAGAAACCTGACTGTCAGGAAGGCTCAGTCCTGAACACAAGAATCCAGAACTTTCCCTGTCTCCCTCCACACTCACCAGCATCTGAGAATGGTCCGGGACCCCACCCCCACCCCAAGCTCCCACCTCTGGCCCTCCACCTGCCCCTATAATCCCGAGGACCTGTCAGGCACGCTATCCTGGAGTGGACGATCTCCAGACTCAGAGCCCCAATCCCGGGCTCGGGCCCTGGCGGCTCCTCCTCCAGAGTGGGGCCTCTCTCTGGAGGGCCTGCAGAAGCTTCTGGGAAATCAGCCTTTTCTCCAGTCAGTGGGCCTGAGTCAGCGGCTGGGCCAGATGTTTTGGTCTGAGTTGCTCCGGCTGGGAAAAGCAACAACAAAGGGTGTTAAGCAGAAGACAAATTTTCCGGGGTTGGGGGCTGGGGAATGTCCTTCTGACTAATAATAATAGCTTACAACTACTGATCTCTGACTGCATGCCAGGCATTGTGCTAAGCTTCGTCCTTCTGGTGTCTCTTTGAACCTCAGAACAACTCTGTGAGGCAGGTAAGACCTCCATTGCTCAGACCGAGAGACCTGAACTTTGAGAGTTTAAGTCCTTGACCAAGGGCACCCAGCTGGTGTGTGGTGAACCTGGGGTGTGGACTCCAGCCACCACAACACGGTCACAACGCCTTGCTCAATTCCAGAACCAAACGACTTTAAGCCTCTTGACATGCCACCCTGTGCTCTGAACTGCTGAGAGGGAGCAGCCCAGATGGGTCTTTGTCCCCGACAACCTGCACTACCCTGTCACTTGATCCCACCCAGAGAACATTTCCCCCGTCCAGCTGAGACAGCGGGTACCTTACCTTTCCCCAAGCACTTGGCTTGGTTGGGTTTGTGAGGGTAGAGTGAGCACAAGACCTTCCAGGGCCCGTCATGTTGGAGTGAGGCTTTCTCTGGGGGTGCAGGGGCTTGCCTCTGCCCCTTCAAGAATGAGAACTTGAGGCCAAGAGTGGGGGATCTGGAAGAGGGGGTGCTTCGACCAGGACCAGTCACGGGCTTGGGAGATTTCCAGTTTCCCCGTTTGGTCCTCTCTCCCGTTTCGGTTTCAAGGACTGGAGCAGCAGGAGGAGAAGCTGGGCACAACCGGGGAGAGGACGTCTGTTTTGGTCCAGACCTGGGTGGGACCACATTCTCTGCATTTCCCAGGCGTTCCTGTGTCTTGGAGGCAGCTGGCTCTTCTGAGACATCTGTGCTGAGGCCAGTGGCACAGTGCAGTGGATTCTCAAGGACATTGAGGTAGGGCTCTCGGGGCTGGTGTTCTGAGCTGTGGGAGGGGGCTTTATGGTTGACCTTTCTCCTCAAGCCCAAGACGCAGGGCTCCTCCTCCATGCTTGCTGGCTTTGCCCAAGCACATTTTCCCAAGGAAGGTTCCCCACTGGCCCCCGGGAGAGGCAGCATCCTTTGAGAGAAAGGGATTTCTTTGGTCCTGGGCAGATCCTCCAGTGTCCCAATAGGACACCCACGGGACGTGTCCACCTCCTTACTCAGAGACTCTCCTCTGCTCTCTTGGGAAAAGCCCAGGAGAGCCACATAATCTCCCTCTAAGTCCTGGCTGGACACACTGTCCACCCTGAAGGCCACCTCCCCAGGCCTGGCTTGCTCCACTTTGATGAGTCCTGGGTATTTAATCCCACATGCCCTGCCCTTATCCTTGGTCAAGCTTTGGCCAGGAAGTGCCTGGCTTCCTGGGGACCTGGCCTGGTGCAGCCCTAGAGGGCCACTCAAATCGAGTGCCTCCAATTGAAGGGAACCCCAGGCCGGGGAGAGGACAGTTGCTGCTTGGGGTTTGTCATCCACAAACTCTGGGCTGGTTATCTTGGCCCAGGGCATAGGGCTAATTCCCTGCTCTGAAGCTACCAGGCAGTTGTGTAGGGGACTTCCCTCAAAGTCACTGTTGAAGGCCTCCAGCCACTCTTGGGTGAAAAGTGTAGGGTAGGATGACACGGGAACAGGCTTCGTGTCCACTGTGCGGAGGTCCAAGGTGAGGCACTTGACCCTGATGCAGACGGACTGCTCCTCCTGGGGCTCAACCTGAAGGTAGAAGTCTCCCTGGCGCAATAAGAGGGGGTTGAGGGGGGCCAGGTGGACCACGACCTTGTCCTGCAGGCACAGCGGCCAGCCCTGATGCAGGAAGAGGCAGTGTGAGTAGGGGGCCTGCGGAGAGATGGGGAGGGCGTCAGAGAGTCCGAAAGCCGCACTGGCGGGTCTGCTCCCTCCCAGCTCCAAGAAGGAACAGTGAACAGGCCAGGGCTCCGGTGAGGAAGAGGGGTGCCCAGGACGTGGCGTCTAAGGAGGCCCCGCTGTCAGGGGCCTGCACGTCTCACAGCCCAGAGAGTGAGCACCTCGGCCATGTTGCACCTTTGGTGCCCCTTGCCTCACCCTGGTCCCGGTCCTGACCTCAAAAACACTTGCTAGCCTGCTAGCCCGCTAGCCCACTAGCCCACTAGCCCACTAGCCCAGGGGGGACAAGCTCAAGTTCCAGGCACTGGTTAGCAAGCACCTTTCCCAGGAGGACCGTTCTGCTGACGCACGCTCCCTCCTCCTCCCCGTCCGTCCAGACTCCCCTCACCCCGGCTCCAGCCTGAGCCCTCCACTTCGGGGAGACATGGGTTCCATGGTCTGGGTGGCAGATGCATGCAAATCACTCAGCTCCTTTGAGCTTCCTTATTTTCTATCTGCAAATGGGAATGGTGACGCGGATTTGCATTGTTGGGCTGGTACAAGAAGTACGGGCAATGACATGTGCCTTGATATGACACCTGCGTATAAAAGGCATGTGTTCTATAAACATTAACTCCTTTGACAACACTTATTCTGTGGAAAAGTGTGGGGATTTTTGACTGAAAAAATAAAGAGGTCATTTACTGCCTTTACATCATTCTCTAATTTCTGAGTAGAGAAACTACAAAGTGAAGTAGAAGCAACCCTCAGGGAAAGTCAGGAACTCTGACCCTGCCTCACTATTCTGGGCTTGAGTGCTTATTATTTATGTGTTTGTTTATTAATTGTTTATTTGCCATTCGTGGTAACAACATGGCAGGAGAGGCAAAATATTTAAAAAATTGTTTTAACGGCACATGCCAGCAAATTCTGGGTGTAGGCTGATACAGCAAGTCACCCTGGGGCAGGCCTGGACCCAGTGATCGGCTTAGCCGAGCCCCTTCAGAGGGCTGTGCGGGACCAGTGTCCAATGGTGATGCCCAGTGGCCACAACAGAGAGAACCTCCACCGGACTGACAGCAGGTTATTCTCCACCTGGCTTTTGGAAACGAGTCTCATTCCTGTAGATGGAGTAAATCCTGGATAATCTTGTGTAATTTGGGTGTGTTTGTGGGAGGCACTGCTTCCTGCTAATTAAGGAGGTGTCTCCTGGAATTATTAGTTGGGGAAGTAATGAGATTCGACCACACTTGTACCCCAACTTGATAAACTAGTTCATATCAGTTACACTGTCCAGCCTGGATGAGAACTTGGAGTTTCCGTGGCCCTGAAGCCATACTATTAATTCCACCCTACTACCTACCCACTTCTCGGAGGTGACACTAATTCACCTATAATTACAATGAAAGCAAAGTTACCTGTAATTAAAAATAAAGAAACGGAAAGGTTGCGACCCTTGTCCCTGGGAGAAATGGGGAAGAGGATGGTGCAAATGCAGTTTTAATGGCCAAACAAAGGAACTGGGTGGTTGGAGAGCATGTCAGGGAGAAGAAGGAGGCTGAGGGGGCATGTGCATGAAATCACGCAGTGTGGATACATGGAGTTTGGCTGCAAATGTTTCAGAGAGGCTTCCTTCCGTATTATGACAATGCGTGCGTGTGGAGCTACTTCTATGTGCCAGGCACTGTGCTAAGCATGTTAAATGAACGATCCAGTTTCCTTCCAGTTCCAACCATCTCTAATTCTGGCGCCTAAGCCTGGACTTTAGCTGCCACAGTGCATTTCTTTCTACCACTGAAATGATGCACATGGTCCCCATCCTTACATTTTGCTCCGATATATCATGTCCCTGACAGGCATCAACAATTCAGGAAAGACTGGTGGGGCCTAAGACCCTCTCAGTGATTCTCGAGGCTGGGTGGCAGGAAGATGAGCATTATTACAGCATGGCAGGGCACAGGTGGCAACCCAGAGAAGGGTGTGGGCAAGTTCCAGCAGGGGGCATCTGAGGATTGGGTCTCCAAAGGCCTCTTCCTACCCTCTTCTTGAAACAGTCTCCACCCTCCGACCATAGAAGTAAGCATCTGACCCAAGGCTGGCCAATCCTCGTTCCCCACTCCTCTGGCTGCTGTGATTGGTCTGGGGATGGACACAGGACCCAAGCCTGACCAGTCAGGATCCTTCCTTGCAATGTTTTTATCTGCAGCTGATGGGAAAGAATTAGTTTCCTCTTTAGAGTAGGATTTGATCCCAGAACTGTCTTGGGCTCCAGCCTTGTGGGAACACGTAGCCTGTAAGAATGATGCTGGCAAGCAAGGACAAACAGAGACAGAGACGCACAGGGTCCTTAAGGGAATTAATTGATCAGTGGATAAATTTGGGTCTGAGGCCAGACTACCCTGCCCCGTCCAAGTAAGGAACCGTCATTTGCAGTTAATGAGTCCTGCCTAAAACAATTTTACTTCCATTTTGCCTCAGGAGACACCTCCCTGAGATCTGGGTTTGAAGGGGTCTGGGAAGAAAGGCCTCAAGGGCTCGAGGGAACGTCTGGAACATTCTCTAGCCTGGTGATGCCCACAGTGCCAGCCCCAGGGCAGCCTCCTGGAGCCAGGGAACCCACAAGGACTCCCTTCATCCAGGCCTTCGTCCCTGTTAGTGAAAGTGCAGATGTGAAAGACTTCCCAGCTGTCAGAGAGTAAAGGGCCACGTGACCTTCCCGCTCCATTTGGAGGGCATCCCTTCCGACTTACACAGGCTGCTTCTCGCACTTGCTCGCACAGGCGCTTGGCAGGGATCAGGAAATCCAGGAGGAATCTCAGCCCATCCCCCTGGAAGTCAGAGTCCAGGAGACGGAACACCTGCCCCAGGACAGTGGGCGCTGTGGCCTCAAAAGGCGGGTAGAGGCCTGCCAGGGCATTCTGAATGGCTGTGTCCAGGGATGCGGGGTCCTGTGGGGGACAGGAGAAGAGGATGAAAAGTGACAGTAGCAGTAATAACAAGGGTGGTGGCCACTTCCCATGACCTTCTAGGCGCCATGTGATTAAGGCTCTGCTAACTCTCTGACCTCCTCTCCTGCTCCTTCCCCTCACTCACGTCCTCCAGCCACATTGGCTTTCTTTCCTGTTCCTTCAACACCCTGGGCACAATCCCACCACAGGGCCTTTGCACGGGCTGCTCCTTCTGCCTGCAATACTCTTCTTCAAAATATCATTATTCCCTCACTTCCTGCAGGTCTTGGCTCAAATGTCATTCTCTGGTCCAAGGTGGAGAGGAAAATGAAGGAAGGTCTCCAGGTCAGGCCTAAAGGGCAAGGGGAGGTCAGCATCCCCAAATCCCACCACCTGCCTGACCTGCAGACCTGCAGCTCCCAGAGATGCTGATCCTAGATCAGACAAGCCCCAGTCAGCATGAAGTGCCTGGGTGATAATGAGTGGTGACTGTTTTCACCACTGAATTTTGGGGCGGTTTGTTACGCGGCAATAACTGACCGATACAAGTCAATATAAGTGATCTGTGAGCTCCAGACTCATCTAGCGAGCTGTTTTCTGGATACCTCCCCTAGACGCCTATCAGTCACAAACCACCAACAGATCAGACCCAAGCCAGTACCTCCCTAACCCTACTCTTCCCCCCATGTCCCTACATCAGTCATGGCCCCACCACCCAGTCAGCTGCTAGGCCAAGAAATCTGCTTCTAATGCCGCCCCCTCCTCTTGCCTCCCCTGCCCACAAACAACCCCCAGACATGTCCTATGCAGTCTTCTTGCCTCCAACAGCTCACCAACATACTCGCTCTGCCCTGCCCCCACCTGACCCAGGTCCCCACATCTGTCCCACTGAATCACCTCCTCATTGGCTTCCGACCTCTAGCCAGCCTCACCTCTAGAATTCTCCACCAGCACCCCAGAGTAACCTTTCCCAAATGCAGACCCGACCCCCTCTGTCTCCTGCCCAAAACCTGAAAGGTCCCCAGTGCCTTCAGAAATCGTCGGCCTCTGGGCACCCAGGCTCCCCGTGGCCTCGCCACTGTGCACCTCTCCGGTCTCACCCCGGCCCCGCTGCCTCTCGTGCTTCTGCCACAATGACACGCGCATTCTCTCGCTCAGCTCTGGGCCTTTGCACAAGCCGTTCCTTCCCCCAGGACGCCTTCCACTTTCATACCCTCTTCATCTGGCCAGCTCCTTCTCATTCTTCAAGATTCAGGCCAGCTCTCATCACTTCCCCAGGATTTTCTCTGACCTCCCTCTCCCCACCCCCTGGGTCACATGTCCCCTTTTCTGGGCTTCAGAGGTGTCCCTGTCATAGCGGTTTCCACACTGATTGCTGTGTCCCCCACGCTCCCTGGGGACAGGAATGGTAAGCAGAATAATGGTCCCCAAAGATGCCCATACCCTAATCTCTGGAACCTGAGAACATGTTACTTTACATTGCAAAGAGGAATGTATGTTGCAGATGAAATAAAGTTTGATGATCAGCTGGCCTAAAATAGAGAGATTATCCTAGATTATCCAGGTGAGCTCAGTCACAAGGGTCCTGAAAAGTGCAAGAAGGTGCAGAAAATGCAAGAGTCGGCGAGGAATGCGGCTGTGGAAGGAGGATCGGAGCGATGGGAAGCTACTGGCTTTGAAAATGGAGGAAGAGCCAAGGCATGTGGTTGGCTCTTAGAGGCTGGAAAACAAGCAAACATTCTCTCCTGGGTCTCCAGGAAAGCATGCAGCCCGCCAACACCTTGACGTGAGCCCGGCGAGACCCATGTTGGACGTGTGCTGCATAGAACGGCAAGATAATTGATTCACGTGGCTTTAGGTTACTAGGTTTGTGATCGTCAGCAGCAATAGAAACTAACACAGCAGGCACTGGCCCCTGTTCCTCTAGGGTCTTCAGTCCCTGGCACAAAATAGGTGCTCAGCAAATGTTGTGGAAAATCGAACAAAATGTCCCTGTCTCGACCACAGCTTTTCCATCTGTAACACAGGCAAGTGGGTCAAGGTCAGAGGTTTCCATTCAGATACAATAACAGAACCTATGGTTATGATGTTTAACTCTTAGGAAGCATCACGGAGGCCGTTCTGGTTGCCCCAGACTGGCTGCGAGCTCTGAGTCCACCAATCCCTGAGCAATGTAAAGGAAGAGGAGAATAAATAAGAATCCTCATTTACGTAATAGAGGCCCCTGGAGACAGGGAAGTAAGACAAAGCCCGAGAGGGGGAGGAAGGTGGCATCTCTCAATCCCAGCGAGATTCTAATGCCAGAAAGCTACAAAACGGGGGGGGGTATGAGCCCAGGGCACTTAGACAAATGCCAGTGTCCCCGCGGTGTCTTTAGTACCTAAACAGTGCTGGGCGCAGGGCAGCCCCCCACCACTGTTGTGGAGTGCTTGAATGGGGGGATGCCCACGGCCCCCCTCTGAAGGAATGTGGGGCCTGGCACTGTCTCGGTGGCACGCTCAGAGGGGACAGGGTACCAGAGGCACCTGATGTCCAGAGAACGCTGCCCCAGAGGGCCTCGTTTCACACTGAGCTGGGGGAGGGTCTTCACTTCGTTAGACTAGTTGGCTCATCTGGCCTGGTCACCTCTTTCAACGCCTCCCCGCAGCAAGGCTAAACCCCAAGAGTTATTTACCCCCCGCCCATGCAGTCCCCATGACAGCAGTGGGAACAGGGAGTCAGAGGACCGTGTCTGACACCCGCGAACGCAGACACGCGGAGTCAGTTGGACTGGCAGCCCTCCCCGGCCACACGCCCTCCCCACTCCACCCAGCTGTTCCTGGGGCCCTGGTCCCCTGGGTTCCCCTTCACTGTGCCACCGCGGGCGGGTGCCTTCCTTCTCCGGGCCTCTTTCCTTGTGGGCACATGGAGGTGGCCTAAGTTTGTTTCATTTTGTTTTTGGAAATTTAGTCATTCACTGTCACCTTCAGGAATTTTAGCATATCTTAGCATCATCTGTACTATTAGCACTTACTGTTTTTCTTCAAGTCCACTCAGCTTTTTAAAGACTTACATAATTGCATTTTAAAGGGAGATTCTCTGCCACCACACTGGTTATGAGAATGCAGCCTGATTGCCCAAGTTCAAGTTCTGGCTCTGCCACTGACTAATTATGTGGCGTGGCAAGTTACTTAACACTTGTCTGCCTCAATTTTCTCATTGATAATACTAGAGGTTATAATCGTACCTGCCTTAAAGAATTTAGGGAGATTCGGCGATACAGTAAATATAAATTCTCTGCATGGGGCTACCATTTAATAAGCTCTCATTAAGCAAGAGCCATCACCGCTATTTTTGTGTTCATATTACAGTTATTATTATGTCAACACTTTAAATTGAAAAATCAATACCAACTGGCATAAATAGAATGAAACTCCAAAAATAAACCAGCGATGCATTGGGTGGTTTTCATACTATTTTATTTATATAAGTATATTTACATTTATTATGATTGTAGCTATAGTATATATCTTATATAATTATATATTTATATAAATAAGATAATAAAACTAAATAATAGATACACATTCTTATAAAATTTATTTTACTGCTCTATTTCTATAAAAATAGTTTATTTTTTAATAGAAAAATAATTAATGAAAATAAATACTGCCATTCAGTTCTAGAGACAGCTGCTCACCTCCTAAAGGCTGAACGAATTTTCTCCCTTTCTTCCAGGAAAAACATTGCCCCGCATTTTGGAAGGTACAAAGGGCACCTCGCCATGGAAGGCAGACTCCTCTCCGGGCCTCAGAAGACCAGACGAGAGTTCAAAAGGGACCAACCCTCTCTCGCCACTCGATTCCGTGTTACCTAGTTCCAGTCTGGGGCACCCTATATCCCGGCTGTGGTCTGCATCCCAGCCTCTGGGAGCAGGGAGCTAAACCACCTCTTCCTCGGGGGGCTTCAACTTCCCCACCTGTGAATGGGGTTCTAGTCCCTGTCCTATCTCACTCAGAGGTTGACCTGCAGATACAAGGAGAGAACAGATGCAGGAGATCCTGGGAGAAGTACAAGGAGTTGCTGTTGCTATTATTGTTGTTAATTTATTTTTACCCATAAAGCTCAAGTCCCAGCCTGTGTGTAGAGACATCGTCCCCCTCTTGGTCCCTTCTGCTCACTGTCAGCCCAAGAAGAACAATAGTTTCCAGACGCCCAGTGTACACCAGGTCCTCTGCGCATACTCACTGGCTTCGACACCTAAGGATCTTAGGGGCTAAAGCAGGCACATTCCACTCTGCAGATAAAGAAACTGAGGCTGATTTTGCCAAAGTTCCCAGAGAGAAGACAGAGCCAGAATCCCACCCAAGTCTGGATCGGCCGAGTCTGCCCTCTTCTCCGGTCCCTTTGTGCCTGGTCTGTCTTGCGGCCACCAGCAGCCACCAGCTTTGGCGGGGGTCTGTCTTGTGCCACTTCGAGTGGGGCCTAAAAAAAGCTGTTTGCCTCTCACAGACTAAGGCTCGAAGGCTGGGACGCCCTTGGCTTTCACAGATTGGCTCAACTGCCGGCACACACGGTAACCATTTAAGGGGCAGCCAGTAACAAGAAAGCATGTTCCAAGTTAACAGGACTCCGAGCTCTTGGCCAGAGCATTACCTGCTACAGGCCTGAACCCCGGGGGCTCATAAGCTGTCCAAGTGTTGGGGGAAGCGCGCTGTCAAGGGGGCCAGGCGGCTGCAGGAAGGAAAGCTGGCGACTCTCCATTTACAATCAACCTGGCAGCCCAGCCCGGGACCACAGGAACCCAAACACCGTCGGCCAGACGTGGGCCCCTCAAAATGATTTCCATGAAACTTAATCGACGCCTTTCCATTCCTTCTCGGTGAGCGCAGCCCGGCTGGGCCTTTAACTGCTCCTCAGCAGGAGCCCAGGCAGGGGACAGCGCGGAAGCTGGAAAGGAAGAAGAGAGACACGCCAGAGCCAGTGTGCAGCCCGGGCCCCTCCCCTGCACCTCGGGGCCTGCGAAGGAGCCCCCTGGAGACCAGCAGAACCCGGCCCGCACAGCCGGCACCTCATACGATGCTCACGGACCTTCTGGACCGACACGGGGACCTTGTGTGGTGCCAAAGGACACAGAGCAGTAGCTGTCCCCAGCAGTTCCATCTGGGCACGGGAAGAGAGGAAGGCAAGGTTTTGCATACTTTCTTCTCCGAGTCTTTGTAATGAGCCGCCATTATTATTGTAATCCGAGTATTACCTTATATAGTACAATAGACAAATACGATGTGCACAGGTGGGCACATTTTTACCTGCGTCGTACATACCTCCTGTAACTACTCCCCAGATCAACGTACAGGGTTTCCACCACCCCAGAAAGAGGCCCCCTCCCAGACAGCCTCCCCTTCCCTGTGACCCCCAGGGTAACTACTCTTCTGACTATTGGCATTTTTTAAAAGAGAAATCCCCACACAAACCTCTCTCCACCGTGGAAAACCGTGTGTGAGCCAAGAGACCATCAAAGAGTGTTGTTAACTGTGGTTCCCCCTGAGGGCTGTGAGGGGCCGGGGCCTCGAAAGGCACGTTTTCATTTTCTTCGTAGCTTTGCTGGATTTTCCAAACACTCTGTAACCAGCTTGTAGAGCTTTTATAATCAAGGGGGGTGGGGGAATAAAAGTGTGATTGTGTGTTTGTAACGCTGGTGCTCTATTTAAATGGTCTCACCAGATGTGGTTAGTCAGGCCTTCTGAGACGTGGGCTGAACTTTTCTTAAAGGTCCAGATTTATCATCTGCTCCGACAGGCCAAATTTCAGTATCACCTGGCGTCCGCACCTCCTCGCTGGGGAAGAGAGGGGCCTGAGAACCCCGAGTTCGGCAGTGCATTAGGGCCGCCCTCAGCTCCCGTCCCCACCATGGCCGCAGTGCCTTGACCCGCCGGGTGACGCTGGCATGGTGTCAGTTTCCCCATGTGCAAAATGGGGCCATTGGGTTTCTCCATCCACAAGGGCCCTTCCAGCAAAGCCATTCCAGAACTCAAGGTATAATTTAGCCCAGGGAGAGTCTAAACCGCAGGGGCCTGACAGGTGACATGGAAGACACAGTGTGATGTGGAGCCGGGTGTGAGAAGACAGCCCCCGCTGGCACCTGGCAGTCACCCTCGGTGCCCGGGGGGCCGCAGGGAGCGATGGGCCTGGAGCAAAGGCCCCGTCTCATCAGCCTGAGTGTTGCCTCCGCCTATGACCTGCTGTGATTTCAGTAAAGCCTCCCAACTTGTTTCAAAGTTGGCCGAAGCGAACCTATCCACGAGCCCCACACAGTCCTCAGTAGGAATCAGGTTGTGGCCACTGGCCTCAACTACCTGGAACGCTCCGCTTCGACTTCTCCAGGCTGGAGGTTCCGAAGCCAGCATTCTGTCGCTCCGACTGCCAGAAAGTTCTTGCCCACGTCCAACTAAAACGTCTCCTGCTTTCAATCCTTATTTTTGTGTGGGTGGAGGTATGAGTGAGAATTGGCTCTTTATTTAAAAAAAAAAAACCTTTCAGAAACTGGAAAAAACATTCCAGTTGCTGAGAACTGAGAAGCAAGTGGGTATTCGTCCAGCTCTGTCATGCATCATTGGTGTAACCTCAAGCGGGTCACTGTCCCTCTCTGAGCCTTAGTTCTGTGTTTGTGCCTTTCGCTCCTGGCCCCTCTGCCCCTTCCCGAGGGTTCACCGTGTCTCACCCAAACTGTGTGCTAATAACAATTACAACCGCAGAGCTGCTTCTTACTGAGCAAGACTTCTGCGTCAAGCCTTACACTAAACACTCTCCATATGTTATGTGATTTCATCTTCCCAACAAGTCTCCTGAATGGGTGTTTTATCCTCATTTTACAGGTTAAGAAACTGAGCCCAAGGCACTCCTGTCAGTAAGTGGTGGAGTTGGGGTGTGAACCTGTGCAGATACCTGTCAGCTCTGCTGCCTCTTCCCCAGGCTCCCAGGCTGCCCCGTGGCCTTTGGGACCTTCCACTGCTCAGCCACCTTGAGTGGCTCCCCTTTGCCGTAGCAACTCAGCCTGGCCTTGGTGGCCCGTCAGCCTGCGCTTCCTTCTTCCTCTAACACAGTGGACACTCCAGCCGGGCGCTGCCCAGCCACCCACACGCTGCACCGCTGGGTTTCCCTTGCTCCTCACGGATCCTCACGTATTGTTTACTTACTATTGTTTATTATTTACTCCACATTTAACTTTCTGCCAATTCGTTTTCAGCTCAAACGTATTTGTGTTTACTGTCATGTGTGTTCTACTTAGATTATTTCCTAACACGCTGTAAAATAAGATGAAAAGCCATACGATACAAAATGTTCTTCTAAGTGCCTTCTAAAGTCTCTGCTCCGAGGTGTCATGCTGAGTGAAGTAAGTCAGACAGAGAAAGACAAATACCGTACGATTTCACTTAAGAACAAGCAAAACAGTTCTTCGCCAAAGAACAAAACAAACAAACAAGCAAAATAGGAACAGACTCCTAGACACAGAGAACAAAACGATGGCTGCCAGATGGGGCGGGGGCTGGGTGGAAAAGGTGAAGGGATTAAGTGGTGCAAATCGGTAGTTATGAAACAGTCCCGGGGATGTAAAGTGCAGCGTAGGGAACACGCTGATGATACTGAAGTTGGTAATATTGTGATAACCGCGTGTGGGCCCAGGCTGGCACTGGAAATACCGAGCGGAACACTCTGTCAAGTTCACGACTGTCTAACCACTATGCTGTACGCCTGAAACAAATACAAAATAATCTTGAATGTAAACGACAATGGAAAAATAAAATGAAAGCAAATGGCATGCAAAAAAATAAGCAATAAAATAAAGTCTGTCTTCCGAAGACCCCTGGTGGACGCCCCACCTTGGGAAGCACTGTGTCGCCCCCCGGAACAGGTGAGCTCCCTTCCACACTCCACAGCCCTGTTCCACCTGCCTCTCTTCTCGTCTCACGACACCTGTGCTCCCAGGCAAAGGGATGGACGCCCACTGCCCATGACACAGCCCAGAACTGTCAGTGGGCGGCTCACCGCCCAGGGCTTGCACAGCTCTCCCCCGGGTCCTTACACAGGGCCTGCCACGGAGCAGGCACAGCACTTGGGCAGTGTTGAGTGAACTGCACTGGGTTCAACCAGTTTTTCTCAAAGTGTGGGAGAGGGTCACAGGTGGCCCGCGATTCGGGGAGGACATGAACTCCACATGAAACCACAGTAAAGACGTTTTTCCCATCCTCTTCTGGTCTTCTTGATGACACTAAAGACAAGGTCTCGGTTCATTGACAGCACGTCGCAAACACCTCTCAACACTTGGTCATTACTCCTTTCAGCGGAAAGGAAGCAGTGCTCGGGTTTGCGGTCGTGCACAGCCAACCTCGCCCGGCCGGAATCTGATAACATGGGTTCGCCCCGGTTGTGTATATTTTCACATATTACTTTCTGTTGATGACAAGCAATACTGATTTTTCGTGGTCATGATATAAAATTCCCTGTTTAAATATATGTTTACATTTATAAAGTTTATGTACATAAAAATATGAAGTAAGTAATAAGTAGTAGAATTTATTATTTCCTATATCCAGTAAGTGGATGTGCAAAAATTGTTCTGATGATACTGAAATTACAGAAATCAGGGACTGGATACACCCCAAGACCCTTTGTCATAAGAGACTCCGACGCCAGGCTGCCTCAGAACACTAGAGAGCCATTAATCCAATTATCCCCAAAAAATAACACCTGTGGCAAGTTCTTGAAGGAGAGATATGTGGCTAGAGTGACAGGAAACCCGGGAGAGGCTCTCCTAGGGAGGTGACATTTGGTTAGAGATGCACGGGACAACTAGAATGCATTAGGGGAAAGGGCTCCACCCAGCAGCACAGCATGTGCAAAGGCCCTGTGGCAAGAAGAGACATGAAACATCAGAGCCTCTGAACCAAGGTCAGAGTGTCTGGATACAGAGGTGAGGCCGGAGGGGTGGGCAAGGGACAACCCTTAACACTCAAAGACAACGGTAGGAGGGAAATCTGTCCATCACTCCCATTCAGCAAAGAGTTGCTTATTCTTTGAGAGGGCCACCCAGCGCCTGACCGTTGATCTCAGGGTCTAGGGCTCAGCAAGGAGTTTCTGGATTCTCAAAATAATAGCTAAGTTAGGTCTAAAACCAGGCAAGGTGTGGCAAACACCTTAACAACTGAGTGCAGGTTTGGAATTCATGCTGTTCTCACTCTGACTTCTTGGTAGGGTAACCTTGGGCAGCCACTTAAGCTCCCGGATCCTCAGGGTGGAATACCAGCGGGCACACTCAGAGTTGGTGAGTGTTACACCAGCTCCTGCAGGTAAATTGCCTGGGGCAGGGTCTCGCGGTGCTGTGAGGTGAACAACCTTAGCTTACCACAATTATTGTCAAAGGCTCTAACAGTCACAGGTGCATGCACCTGCCCCGCTAGGGTTCGAATTTAGGAGCTTGGTGTGCAATATGTCTGTGGTGCATACGCGGGTGTGTGTCCATGTTTTAGCAGTATGGGAGAGCAGGTGGACAAGGCTTGCGTGTGTGAGAGGGCACGTGGGTTCAGCTGTGGGAATCAGCAGGATTCCCATGCTTTGGGGTGTATGCGTGTGTGTGTGTGTGTGTGTACACTTCTCTGTACAGAATTCTTCCGTGTGTGGACATGCACAGAATGAAAACCCACACAAGTTCAACCTGGAAGACCACAGTCACAGGGTTAAACCCTGGCCTGCCTTCCCGGCCCTTTTCCCAGTCCCCACCACTCCTGTGGACCTATGTGAATCTGCCTGGGGCCCCTGGGCCCATCTGGAGCTGGGCATGGATTCTTTTAAAACAGACTTCTCTTTCATTCTTATACACTCACACACACACACACACACACACACACACACACGCACGCCCGACCCAACCTTGAGGTGCCAGCCCAAGGAAGTCGAGGTCCGTGGGTATTGCCTCCCCCTCCCCCTCCCCTAGGCCTACCTCTCACCCAGTCTCCATGGGAGCACCTCAGCGCAGGGCAATGTGCATATCTGACTTTCCTGCTGTGAGTCTAAAACAGCAAAACCGCCCCGAATTCTGGTGAGCAACTTCCTCCTCTCTGCTCCTCACCCTTCACCCTCCTTGCCCTCCACTGCCTGAGGGCGCCCAGAGGGGCCTTTAACCCCCATCCCCATCAGAGCCCTGTGTGGGGACCGGGGGCATATCTGAGCTCAGCCACACGTCTAAATGCAACACCTCTCCAAGTCTGGTCCATGGCCCCAGAGCTAGGATTCCAGCTCCGATCTGGGCCGTGGGACGGGGCAATGTCGAAGTTCACAAATCTTACTCATCCACTTTACAGACGGAGCGACGGAGGCCCGGACTGCAGAGAGGGGCGTGGCCCAGAAACGGGTCTCTGCACCTCCCCACCACTCCTCCCCTCCTGGTGGGGGGGGGCAGGCAGTTACGCACAGAGCCCTGGTGAGGCACTGAGGGCTGTCTCAGCATAAAAGTCGCGGTCTGCGCTCCACACCCCCTCTAGGCTCCCTCCAAAAGAAGACAGAGGGAGGTGGTCCAGGCTTTGGCAGGCGTTACCATGGTTACGGGCTACAAGCTGCAGCGGCAGGTCCTCTCTGGGCGTCGGATTAGTTCTTCTGCGGGTCCGTCTGTCCCGTGCAGCACCTTCCCCAGCCTAGCACTGAAGCGGGCTGGCCTGGAGCGCCGACCCCAGCCTCATCTCCGAGGGGAGGCTGGAGAGACAGAGAAACAGGGAGAGGAGGTGCCCGAGAGACGGGCGAAACTGAGACAGCGAGAGACAAGGCAGAGACGCGGCGGCGCGGCCGGGCCACCAACTAGGGGCGGCCGCAGGGGCGGGGCGGGGCGGGGGATACCCGAGGCCCCGCCCGTGTCTGCGCGCTGCTCTCCGCGTGGGCCGGGTGGCGCGACAGCGGCCTTGTGTGCGCCGGCGCCTCGTCCCCCGCCCCGACCGCCGCGCGCGTGATGAGAACCAGGCGCCCCCCTCCCGGCTCCAGGCCGCGCCGACTGCCAAGGGGAGCTGGAGCTGGCCCTGCGTCCTCGTCCTACTCGCCCCTCCTCTTCTCACAGCGCTCCCAGCTCCACCTCGCAGCGCCGTCTGACCCAACAGCCCCCACTTGCAGAAGCCACTTTCCAGTGGACGGTTTAGGACAGTCACAAACTGTCTTGAGCCTTAGTCTCCCCATCTGTAAAATGGGGTTGATGACGATACAGTGTTGATGATGGTGGTGATGATGGCAATGCCTGCCTCTTAGATTCGGTGGTGAGGTGTGAGTGTCTTGTGTCTCCCAGATAACGACCACCTTTGTGACCCTGGCCCAGCCATTGTTCCTCAGCGTTGGAGGGAGACTAGAAACCAGATGCCCTCTGACTGGGTGACTCTGGGGCCCATCCATTTATTTATCAAACTTGGTGCCAAGCCCTGAGCCAGAACAGGGCAGAGTCTCTGCCCTCAGATCCTGTACACTCTTTTGGGACAGGCGGGCGAGAAAACTTACAGAAAGAAAAAAAAATAACTAAATGTGGTAACTGTTAAGGAAACAGAAAAATGTCGACTTCGGAAACTGTAAGGAGATCAGCTTAGAGCTGGTGGTCTCAGAGGGCAGAGGATCCTAGATTGGGAAGAGGGAAAGGCAAGGGGTGAAGGGTGGGGGAGGAGTGTGTGGGGAGAAGCAGAGTCCTAGGCAGAAGGCCCAGCGTGCCCAAAGGCCCTGAGGTAGTATTCAGCTTAAAGAAATCGGGAGAAAGCAAAGAACTGAAAAAGAGAGAGTGCAGCAGCAAGGGTCTAAATACAAAACCCAAGGCTTATCCAAAGCCCGTCTTCCACTGCACATGGGTCAATCAGCCTTTTAGCGGAGAGAACCCGAGTTAAGAGCCAGTCTGTCTTGCTGTGTAACTTTTAACAAGTCCCTTCACACCCCTGGACCTCCATTTGCCTGTTGTTAATTTGGGACTAATAATCCCAGCAGTTGGCTGTGCCATGCAGCCCAGAGGACCCCTCCATTCTATTTACTAAGCAATCCCATAAACCTTCTCCAGCACGCAGGTTTTGGTATTACTATTCCAGACGTGAGCTTGGGAGAAAACATTGACTTGCTGATTGATGTCAGGTGCAGAATTCCACCGAGAGTTGGGGGGAGCGGTAGCTCGGAGGTTACAAAGTCACAGCTTTGCAGTGAGACAGAACTGACATGACAGCTAGTATTCTGGGTCTGCATGCGGCAGAGAGTAAGTCTGAGATAGTTAAGCAGGTAAACAGTGGATTGGGTGGGCACCCGCTGCTCACAGAGTTCGCGAGAAGGCTGGTTCTCCAGACAGCACAGGAGCAGGCAACCTGCTCCAGGGGTCTCCTCTGCAAGAATGAACTTGTGAACCCCTCACAACTGACAGAATTACATGCAGACAGACAGACACACCAAAGTAGAACTTTCTAGGTGTCAAGTACATCTCTGTATAAATTATGAGTTAAATTCTATTGTCCTCGTTCACAGATGAAGAAACTGAGGCACAAGGAAGTTACGCAGCTTGCCCGGTGTCGGCCAGGTGGTAGACTGTGGAGTCAGGAACTGGACAAGGTTATCCGTTTCCAGAAAATAGGTTATTAACGCCTTCCTGTTCCACCTGAATGAATCTCAAGCCTTTTGTCACTCTGCTAGATTCAAAGACTTTAAAAGAAAGATTCTAATTGGGTCATATGCCCAAGGTCCCCTTGCAC
The DNA here is from genome assembly GCA_028533065.1 of Trachops cirrhosus. Lineage (NCBI taxonomy): Eukaryota > Metazoa > Chordata > Mammalia > Chiroptera > Phyllostomidae > Trachops > Trachops cirrhosus. The sequence goes on from CM052547.1 coordinate 77,726,152, forward strand.
TAAACATTTCGGTACTAGTTGGTCATCTAAAACAAAATTAGATTGCATTAGAAGGGTGGGATGTCCTGGCTGGTGTGGCTCAGTTGATTGGAGCATCATCCCATGCACCAAAAGGTTATGGGTTCGATTCCTGGTCAGGGCACATACCTAGGTTGCAGGTTTGATCTCCTGGTAGGGGCATGTACGAGAAGCAACTGATCAATGTTTCTCTCTCACATCATGTTTCTCCCCACCAACCCCTGCTTCCTCTCTCTAAAATCAATAAATGTCCTTTTGGCTTTTGGCTGAGAGGAGGTGTAGATACAACTTTCTTCGGTCATCCCAAATCTGGGTTCATCCGATACCAGCTGCCTCCACCGAGCCGCTGAAGTTCGACCCCAACAAGATCAGTCATATACCTGAGGTGCGTCGGTGGGAAGTCAGTGCCCCGTCTGCCCTGGCCCCCAAGATCAGCCCCCTGGGCCTGTCTCCAAAAACGGTCGGTGATGACTTCGCCCTAGCAACTGGTGACTGGAAGGGTCTGAGGATGACAGTGAAACTGACCATGCAGGACAGACAGGCCCAGACTGAGGCAGTGCCTTCAGCCTTCAGCCCTGATCATCAAAGCCCTCAAAGAACCGCCACGAGACAGAAAGAAGTAAAAAGACAGTGAGCACAGTGGAAATACTACCTTTGATGAGATTATTGACTTTGCCCGACAGATGTGGTGCTGATCTTTAGCCAGAGAACTCTCTGGAACCATTAAAGAGATCCTGGGGACAGCCCAGTCTGTGGGCTGCAATGTCCATGGTCACCCCCTCATGACATCACAGATGACATCAGCAGTGGGGCAGGGGAGTGCCCGGCTAGCTTAGAACGACAAAGGGAAATATTTCAACTGAAGATCATTTGACAATGAAAAAATGAATGAATGAATGAATGAATGAATGAACGAACGAACTGTATCCTCAGGCGAGGATTTAAAAAAAAGAAGAAAGGTGGGAACGGACAGCATGTGGTCATTACAGTCTGCCCCTTGGGCCTCTCAACATCCTTTGCACCTTTATTCCCATGACCTGTTCTTCCAAAAGCACTCTCTGCTGACACAGTGCGGCTCCACACTCACCCAAAAGTGTTCACGCACACACACACACACTCCCTTGTATGACTTGGTCCCATACTGCGTGTGGAGGTTCACCTTTCGGAGCCTCGGGTTCATCCTTTGTAAGATGTAGAGCATAATATTTACTTCTTCGTAGGACTGTGGTGGGGGTTGAACAAGTTCGTGGAGGTAGGTGCTCTGCCCTGTGTCGGGCACACAGTGGAGTTAACGTAACACCACATAAAACGGCGTTGTTTGTGTGAGCGGCCAATGGTTGTGAAATCAGCCTCCAAATACACAGGTTTAAGTGTGGGATTGGACGTCACTCAGGGACTTTCCAGAGGACTTTCCAAGGCGTATTCAGGGATTTATTTCCTCTCTCTTTGGTAAATGAATAACGGAATCATGCTCCAGTGGCTACGCTAGATCTGGGAAGAGCAACCCCCTCACCGGTCTTCACAGGGTGGAGCGGAGAACGCGGGCAAGCGGTGTAGAAATGGGCTCTGCTGCCGGCTGCTGGGCGGTTTTGCGTAGATCCCTCCCCTCTGGGGCCACAGTTTCCTCAGCATGAAATGAATATTATAATCCTCGGGAGACTTTTGTGAGAATCCAATGAAATCATTCATTGAAAGGGCGTATCAGATGTCCCCAGCAAACGGTTCTGATATTGATTCTGCCATTCTATCACTCTGATGTGCCCGGGCCAGGTGCCGGGGCATCGCACCGGGGAACAGCCTCACTGGGGGGAAGAGGGTTGCCTAATTTAAAGAGAATGTCTTGGGATTCAGAATTCATTCACTCAGTCACTCATTGATTTGTTCCTACTAGGAGGGTAGCAAATGCTTGGCACATGTGTATGCTCAGCCCTCTCCTGCTCACAGTGGACATCGTGCATCAAATGTGGAATTGCCTGCTGAACCCAGAAGCAGCCTCGGAATCCTCTTCAACACAGAACCCAGGCAGCTGCGTCTGCCTGGCCAGGAGAGGTTCTACGCCTTTTCCTGGATTGCGTGGAATGGGGACAAACTCCTCAACGGAACCAGAGAGAGGGAGATGAAAACACAGGTTAAGGCAACACATGCCTTTTTCACCGCCTACTTCATAAACACTGGAAAGAAAAAGGATGGGAGAGATGTGCTTTTATCTCTTATTGCCTTCTCTTCTTGCAGGGGAAAATAGAACATTTAAATGAGCTTCCTGATGCCAGATCTGGCGATGGGAGTGGAGGAGACCTGTGAACACACAGGTACCTCAACAACTGCCCGCACCCCCTCTCCTGGGGCACCCAAATCTGGTGGCGGGCACGGAGAGATGGAGACAACCTGTGAGAACAGAACCCCTTAGAGCCCCTGGGACTTAAAACTCGCTTTATCCAACTGTCCTAAGTTACAGCAGGGAGGCCCACCCAGAGAGGGGTGACTCACACGGTGCCATACTGCCCAGCCAGGATAACGACCTGTCACACTTCGTCTGCTCCTAAAATTGCTTTGTGGTAGAGGAGCCCAATATATAGGGGCCTTAGTTCAAGTCCCTGCCTGCCCACTAACTCCCTGGAAGGTCAGGGGGTTTGTCTCAATTTTCTGCACTACAGTCTTCTCGGCTGCACAATAAAATCACTTATCTCTGCTTTGCTCCCTCCCCTGCCTTCTGTGAGGCAATAGCCGTGAGCATTTGTCATGTCTTGAAAGAGACAGGAGTCATGAGATGCATTTATTGATTGCCCACTCTATTCCAGGGACAGAGTCCTGGGCGCCGGGGAGCATGGCACACCCTTCCTGCCCTCCTATAGCTCAGAGTGTAGTAAGGGATCAGATCCTTTTAGTGAATGCATTGTGCACATGGTGTACAGTTGTTAAAGGGGAAAAACACTTATTGAAGGAACCCAGTAGATCCTAAGCATCTGGGGAGGCTGCTCTGATGGCTTAAGCTGAGACCTGAAGAGAGGAAGAAGTTAGGGAAGAACATTACGGTCAGAGGAAATAGCACATGCAAAAGCCCGTAGGGGAGCAGGTTGGAGGCACAAAAGAGGCAGAGGGAGAGAGAGACAGGGAGCTGAGAAGAGCTGGGAGGGTGGGCTAGGCTCTGCAGATCACAGAGAGCTTGGATTTTCTCCTTACAGCCATGAAAAGCCATGGAGGAAATTAAGGAGGGAGCAATGTAATCACTAGAGGAATCGAAACATTCCCTGAGCTGCTGGGTGGAGGAGACCGTGCAAGGGGAGCTTTAAGAAGCCCTGCCAGCAAGGGAGAGCTGCAGTGGAAGGCAGGAGAACGATCTAGCTCCAAGGGCAATGGCAACCAAGGCCAAGGCCCTGGGGGGCTGGAGGCCCCAAGACAGGGGCTGCTGAGGGCTGTCTGACTCCCCGAATCCCATCCCTTAGCACCTGCCCCTCTGGGGCCTGCAGCCCTGGGGTCCGTCTATCCCCTCAGTCCAGCCCTTTCTTGTTATTGTGGGACAAGCTTCATCAATGCCTCATCTAGCACTTGGGTTTCTTGTCCCGCTGTCTCCCCACCAACCCTCACCTCACCCCTCTTCCCTCTACCTGGAGCTCCTCAGGGCCTGCGGACCTTGCCCCTCACATCTGGGGCAGCAGCCGAGAGCCCTGGCAGTGTGGGGGAATGTTTAAGCAGGAAGGGGCTGGGACTCTGCCAGCCTCAGGCACCACCCACGCTTTTCTGCCTCTGTGATTTTGCTCATCCCTCCCGCTGCCAGGAGACCCCTCTCTGCAGGTCCTGCTCATCCTCCCAGGACCACCTTCTCTGGGAGGCCCTGCCTGGCACACCTGGATTTGTGTGTTTTTTTTAAAAAGAGATTTTATTTATTTATTTTTAGAGAGAGGGGAAGGGAGGGAGAAAGAGAGAGAGAGAAAGATCGATCAGTTGTTTCTTGCACGCGTCCTGACTGGGGGTCAGACCTGCGCAACCCAGGCATGAGCCTTGACCAGGAATCGAACTGGCAACCCTTTGCTTTGCAGGACAACGCCCAACCGACTGAGCCATGCGAGCCAGGGCTGCAGCTGGTCTTTTCACTCATTCCCTCAGGAGCTCGCCTTGTGGGGAAGAAGATGGGGGAGAGCAGTGATGGAGCTGTGGGCACAGATGTGGTCGGGGCCTGAAGAGAAAGCTGGTAACAGAGCCCAGAGGAGGGGTCAGAGGAGGTGGGGTCAGAGGAGGTTTCCCAGAGGAGGAGACACCTGCCCCTGGGCTGTGAAGGTGGACTAGAAGCTCACTGAAGGGAGAAAGATGGCCACAGACACAGTGTGTGATTGCAAGTCATCTCTGTCATGTGTGAAAGGGGCCCAGTGCATTGGTGCATGGATAAAGGAACGCTTGGGGACAACACTGAGACATCCGGTGTGGCTGCATCAGAGTTTGCAAACTGGTAGTATATGGGTCACATACAGCGGGTTTAAAATAAAATGGAAGTAGTTGTTAACGTGTAACAATAGAGAGGCTTCACATGCACTCCTGGCGCTGGGCAGCAGCCTCTCCTCTCATCCAGGCCCATGGTATCCAGCTCACCAGAGTCCGCACCCGGTTCAATTCCTGGGCCCTGCGGGCATTTGAGTTTGCACCTATTCTAGGTGATTTGTTCAAGGCTCTGGACCAGAAGCTGCTCACAGGGCCAGGCACACAGCAGGTGCTCATAAAAGTTTAACTAGGTGGATGAAGAGTGTGGTGATTCTAAAACATGTCCACAAATTTAGAGATTCACCTTTAAAGTATCAAACATGGAGGAAGTGACACCATGTGACTTTTGAGACTGGGTCATAAAAGACACGTGGCTTCTGCCTTGCTGTCTCTTGGACCTCTTGCTGTGGGGGAAAATAGCCACCGTGTCATTAGGACACTCGTGGAAATACCCATGTGGCAAGGAACTGAGGCTTCCTGCCAAATTCAGCCACATGGGCAGCCTCCTTGGAAGTGGGCCCTCCAGCCCAGGCAAGCCTTCAGACGGCCGCACCCAGCTGACAACTTGACTGCAAACTCTTGAGAGACCCTGACCTAGAACCACCCAGCTAAGCTGCTTCCCAAACCTGATCCCCAGAAACAATGGGAAATGACTATTGTTGTTTCGGACATTGAGTTGGAGACAATTTGCTATGCATCAATAGAAAACTAACACGGATGGATGGATGGGTGGGTGGAGGGATGGATGGATAGACAGGCGGATGCAGGGTGTGTTAGGGAGGGAGGGAGATTCTATTGGGAAAGTGAATGGGGATCAGATTCCAACTGAGTTTGTCATCCTAAAGAGCTGGTAGGAGTTTGCCATCTGAGAGTGCCATGTTCATCTCTCAGTTTCAGGTGGGTCACTCAGGCAGCCAGGTAGGGGAGGATGGAGTCGATGAGCCGTAAGGCTGAGAGGTAAGCGAGAATCTGGGTCAGCCATCCTGGGAGATGGGGTGCCCTGCACCTTCAAATCCAGCTTCTTCCAGCAGCAGTCCTGCCCAGGCCCCTGCGCCCCGTGCCCTGGCTCCACCCGCCATCCCGCAGCTCCGGCCAGCCCTCGCAACTGTGGGGGAGGTCAAGACCTCAGCATTTCTCAGAGGCCAAGTCCTGCTCCTCTCTCAGAGTCTTCTTTGTGCAAAGGAAGCTGTTGCTTCCTCAGCTGGGGGTGGGGGGTGTGGCTCAGCATCAGCGGAATTCAGAAACCCAAGGGGGCGGCCAGAAAGTGAGGAGCTGTGACTCCCTGTGAAGACCCCGCTGGCCCCCAGGCATGATGGGGAGCCACAAACACCAGCCACCCATTGCGGTGGATCAACCCTGCACTGGTCTACTGGGATTGCTGGAAATGACCCACGGCATGATCTGGGAAACCGTGTATGAGAAGTCTTAATGCAAATCCCATGGTACCGAAATGCCATTTCTCATCCATCGGATTGGCAAAGGTTCAAAAGCTTGGCGACATGTGGTGAGGCTCTAGGCAAACAGGCCGTCTCGTGCGTCTTCGGTGGGAATGTCGGTCAGTCACAGACAAGCCTTGTTGGAGGGATTCTGGTGGTCTCTACCAGAATAGCAAAGGCTGTGCCCCCTCCCCCAGATTTTCACTTCTGGGCTTAACCTAAAGCTTTAACTCCACAGTGATATACATACAGTCGCTCATCGAGGCGTTATTTGTGATAGCAAAATGTTGGAACGCCCAAGTGTCCATCCACAGGTAACTGGACGAATGAGCTATGCAGGCAACATAAGGGACAGTCACACAGCCATAAGTGCGGAGAGGAAGATCCCCATGGACCTGTACGGAATGACCCACAGCATGTGTTGTTAAGCAAAAAAAACAAAACAGAAGCTAAGTGTAAAGGACTGTATATAGAATGCTACCTTTAATGTAAAAATTTTTTTTAATGTTTATGTGTCTACCCACATACTTATTTAATTATGCAAAAGAAATCCAGGAAGTATAAATGACAAACTTACTGAAAATCAGCACTCATAAGGAGTTAGTGGGAATGCAATGGAGAAGAGATGAGAGTGGATTTTCCTGAATACATTTTTATACAGTTTTGACCCTTTAATCATTGTAAACGTTTGACATTTTCAAAAACAAAATTAAATAAAAAGATGAAAACCTAAGCTCTAAACTTGAAAACAAGGAGAAAAAAAAAGCTTCACTGTATGTCAAATTAATACGTACCGGAGACGGTACGGACTCATGTGTAGGGTGAGATAGGGACGGACGTAGATACGTAGGTAGGTTGATCGATACATGGAAGTATTTATGGAGATGTGTGTGTACAGAAGGTAGTATATGCACATCTATTTCCTTGTTCCATCCGATGAGAAGGCTCAGAAGCGAAGACACACCAGTAGCAACAAACGTGCCTACCACACAAGTCTTGGCTTCTAATGCCATTCTCCAGTAAAAGAAGCAGGGCTTTTTGGAGAAGTGGCTGGTTCTAGGGCTGGAGCAGGGAACTCACAGGGTGAACCTGGAGCGCCTTGGAGCTCCGGAAAAAAAGGAAGTGTTAAAACAAACTCTCGAAGCCCACGATGACGGAAAGGGAACACAGGAACAACTGAGAGAGCTTCTGATAACCAAATTTGGAACAATTCGAGCAAGAAAATGGAGTATTATACTGACACAGATAAAGAAGTGGGAGAGAAGAGGCAAGCCTGCCATGTGGAAGAATTCCAAATAATTTATCTTCACCCTCAACGAGATGGGGCGTCACTCCCCAGTCCTAAAGTGTGGTCACACATAGTGACGTCCTTCCAAAGAGCACCGTGTGAAAAGCGGGGGAAGTGAGTAAGGTTGTGGTGGAGAACCTGACAAACACTATGCCTGCCAGGTGGCCAAGGTCAACGTCAACGGCGATAGGTCCTGTTGATAGCATGTGCCCTTGATATGCTGTGCGAGAATGGGGTAATTCTCCACACCTGCCTTGCAGAGGTGCCCAGAGAGGGGGACAGTCTTCTCCAAGGCCACACAGCCTGTCCATGGCAGATTCGGGATTCAAACTCACTGTCCTGACCAGGGATCCGCTCCTAAATCCCTGAGTGCCAGGAGTGGCAGGCATCGAAAAGGCCCCTTTATGGCGCCATCAGGGTTGCCACTGTAGGGACAGCCCTTTCACAGAGAAGGTAAGGGGGGCTCAGGGGGCTGGTGGAATTTCCCCGCATTACCAGGGCTGTACCGAAAAACACAGGAAGTGGGGCTCCCCAAGCCATCACCCCCACAAGGGTCGCATCTTAACCTCATTTACCCCCATTTCTGGGATTCTCAGCACTGAAATGTCTTACTCATGGGGACAGCTCCTTTCCACCATGTGCCCATGTCAGGGGCTCCGGAGGCCACCCAAGAACACCCGGAGTCTCTTCCTGGGGTCAAAAGTCCTCGGCAGTGAGAAAAAATTGGGCAGATGGTGTTGTGGCGACGGCAACAGGACGGGGGCCAAGGTCATGCTGCGGCCTCTCCCGCCAGCCGGCTGAGGACTTAGTCCCGGATGGAAGGGCTAAATTGTCCTCTGCAGCTGTGCTTGTTTTTCTTCCCCTTTCAGTCTGCAGTCCTGATAGGGGAGGGTGGCGGTCGTCTTCTTCCAGCCTGTGCCTCCCGGCCCCCAGGACTGTCTTCCAGGGGCCGTCAAGTGCCAGCTTCTCCTCCTGGTTTCTTGTCAAAGCAGACTCTCAGGCCTGCAGAGTGAGAAGCGGCCTCGGAAGCCATGGTGTCCAGCAGTCACCACATCGGCAAGACCCATGGAAGGGCAGATGTGCCCTTCTTTTCCAGGACCAGGACTCCCCAGGGCTAGGAACAGAAACTGTATTTTTAATAAACACAGCTGGTTAGGGAGACACCTGCTTACACAGACTGAGAAAACTGGGGTCCTGAGAGGAAGGAGCATGAGTTTGCTCAGGATCACAGAGCAAGTTCTATGTCTAGACCTGAGCCAATTCATTCATTCATTCATTCATGCATGCATGCATGCATAAAACATTCACTCAGCACTGATTATACCAGGCTCTGTGCTAAAGATGTACCAGAGAAGGTTTGAACACAAGATGTACACAATGAGCCAGCAAGAAAACAGCAAAGAGATTCTTCAAAAGCCCAGTGATAAGGACTGCAATTGAGATGTTCAAGATTCTGTAGGGGCCCAGGGAAGGGTACTTAACCAAGGCAAAGAAGCAGTGATCAGGGAAGGCTGCCTGGAGGAGGTGAGAACCCACGTGGAATCTTGAAGGAGCCATAGAAAATATCTATGCAAAGGAGGAAGGGTCTTCCAGGGAGGTGAATCAGCATGAGCAAAGGCTTGGAGGTGAGAAGCAGTGTGGTGTGTGTGGGCCAAAGCAGTTCAAGGTTGCTGGAGCCCAAAACGTTCGCTCACTGATTATGTCCGGTGAGTGCTTACTGTATGCCAGACCCTATTCGGGCTCTGGGTTTGGGCACAGCGAACAAAGCCTCTGCCTTCGTGACCTTACACTGCTGTGAAAAGGAGAGAAAAACACAAACTATAAGCAAATAAATGCATAACATGTATGAGGTGATAAGTGCTAAGGAGAAATATAAAGCAGGGTAAGGGGCGAGGGGTTCTTATCTCATGAAGGGCAGCCAGGGAAAATGGCCGTTAGTGGAGACCCAAAGGAAACAAGAGAGCGAGTTGTGACGAATCTGGGTGGGGCAGTGCAAATGTCCTGGGGCAGGAGTTCGAGGAGGCTGGAGAACCATTGGCAGGGGGCAATTCAAGGAGGAACTCATGTGACACGCTGAGAATTTTCTTTTCTTCTTCTTTTTGTAAAGTATAAGAAGCCAGCAAAAGATTTCAGCAGAGCAGGGAGCATGGTCGAATTTAGATTGCAAAGTTCCTTCTGACTGTGCGTAGAGCATGGAACAGAAGACAGCAGGAAGACCAGGTGCGGAGAGATGGCAGCCTGGACCCTGGTGGGAGGGCACGTGGGGATGAGGAGGAGAAAAGAAAGGCTGCACTAACTCTCCAGGACGCCACAGCCGCAGGGCTCCATTGGCTTCTGTCGTTGGGGGAGGTGGTGCCTGGGACAGGACGGCATCAGGTTACTGGTGGGAGGAAGGGCCATCTCTTGGACGAAGGCATTTCAGGACAGGCACGACTGAGCGAAAGGTACATTTAGCTTTGACCCCCTGCGCCCGAGGCTCCCGTGGGATATCCCTGTCCAGGGAGATGCTGATCTGGGATCTGGAGAGATCTGAGCTGGAGAGGGGAGTTTAGGAGCTGGCATCATAATCAGGGGCTAAGAAGAGACCGGACCTACTTACTGGTCATTCGAGAGCGTTCGTGACATTGAGCAGGAAGGGAAGGGGGCCCAGGACAGAAGCTCAGAAAGCCTCTGGGCTTAAGGGGTAGGATAGAAGCCCACAAGGGAACCAGAGAGAGTTGTCGGAAAAGGCCACCCACCTACATAAGCATCTGATGTCCGTTTCCCAGAACCTCTCTGGGAGGGTATGCTTTTCACTGTTTATCCCTTTGAATCTCTTACACGTTTCCCTGTTCTAATAAATACATTTTTAAAAATAATTACCAGGTGACCAAAGGAGGGTCCACTGAGTTTGGAAAGAAGTTCTTTCATTTCTTCTGACAACCACTGTTTTTATGGAGTTCCTACTGTGCGCCAGGCATTGTTCTTGGCGCCGAAACAGTGGACTGAGCGAGGTTCCTGCTGTCTTCAGCTGGATTATTCTGCTACGGCTGCCATAACAAAATACCACAGCCTGGGCGGCTTCAACAACAGACATTTATTTTCTCACAGCTCTGGAGGCTAGAAGTCTGAGATCAGGGTGTCGGGAGGGTTGGCTCCCCCTGAGGGCTGTTCCAGGCACCGCTGCTCAGCTTGCGAACAGCCAGGTTCACGTTCACACAGCCCCCTCCCCGTGTACGTTTGTCCACATCTCCCCTTTTTTATAAGAGCATCAGTCATATTGGATTAGGGTCCGTGCTAATGGCCTCATTTTAATTTGATGACCTCTGCAAAGACCCTATCTCCAAATAAGGTCACATTCTGAGGTACTGGGGGTTAGGACTTCAATATGGGAGTTTGGGGGGAGCACAATTCAAATTGTAATGCCCGCCTTACAATCTAGTGAGGGCGACAGACGTTAAGGAAATAAGCATGTAGCATCTCAGGAGGTGAAGGGTGCTGTGGGGGGCGGGGGGACAGCAGGACAAGGGGAAGGTGTTGCGCTTACCTAAGGGGCAGAAGGTTCCAGAGCTGAGTGGGGAGGACAGGAAGTGGGAGTCTGGAGCAGGGAAACAAATGGTTCTTTGAAGAGGTTTGGCTGAGGAGGGGAGGGAGGACATAGCTGGAGGGAGGCCTGAAATCAAAGGGAAGGATTTTATGATGGAGAATTTTGTGAGCTGGGAAGACTCCAAAACATTCGGAAAGGAGGAGGGCTCTGACGCCTCTGGAAGCTGAGAGGAAGGGAGGGAGGGAAGAGGCAGGTGCATATGCGTGAGTGTTGGGGGAAGTGGGAAGGGGGCAATGAGGAGACCTGCTAAGAGGCGAGATGCAGGGGCTGTAAGAGCAGGAAGAGGGAGAAGGCTGAGAAACACAGGAAGCGTGAGGGCGGGGCTCCCCAGGCCTCCCTCCCAATCCACCAGCAGCCCTGCAGCCTCCGTCCTCGCCCTTCCCTCCCCATCTCCCCCGGGACCCTCCTGTGAGGTCGAGGGGACACTCCCTCCCATCTGCTGTCCACTCTGATCAATGCATGCTGTGTTCTCTCTGGCACCCCCTCCCCGAGCCTCCCCGCCCCCCGTCACAGGGACCGCATGGCCATGGCTGCTGCAGTCCCCATCTGGCCGAAGGGAAGTTCTGCCTCCACATCTCTGCCAATATTTAAAATTCTTAAGAAGCTGTGTTTTGTCTTCACATCCATGGGACCCTGCCCCACCTTTTGAAAACCTGCCAGTGACACCCCACTGCTCAGAAAACAGAATCCAAACACTTCAGCGTGGCCTCCAAGACCCTGCGTGGTCCAGCTTCTGTAGTGCTTAAAATGTTTTTATTTTGAAATAATTTCAGGTTTGCATAAAGATTGCAAAAATAGTATAAAGATTTCCGATATACCCCTCACTAGGTTCCCCTAACGTTAACATCATGTATAACCATAGTACATTTATCAAAACTAAGAAATTAACAGCAGTCCAATGATGTGTTACCTTCAGAGTCAAAAAATGATGATGGATTTCTTTCATTTTTATTGTGGCATATGCTATAGATACGAAGGCATATACATACAGTGTGAAGAATAATGTAAATGCCCTTGAAACCACTTATAGGTTTAAGGAATAGAACATGGCCATTGCCTTGGCACCCCTGTGCGCCCCTCCCTGATTAGATCCCCCACTTCAGTGATTGCACCCACAGATTTTAGTTTATGGTGACTGAGTGAAGACTAGGAGAGCCTAATGCCACTGAAAAGAGGATTTACTACTTACATTTTCCAACGGAAGGGGGCGCACCACGTCGCTCAGGGCCACAAAAGACAGTGTGGTACGGAGACCAGGGCAGAGGGGACCACTTCGGCATGCGTTTAATGGGGTTTCCATTAGAAAGGCCAGTCAGGGCAGGACAAACAGTTTAGGATTGGCTGGTCTGAGTAATTCCAGTGGGCTTTGGACTACAGTGGTGGTTTCCAGCCCTGAGCAGAAATACTGGCGTGGTGTGTGAATTAGATAAACAGGGGCCTCGCTGTTTGATTATAAAACGCGAGCTCTTGGCCGAACCCTCTGCCCTCTCTAAGGATCGGCCGCCGCTCAGTGTCCGTCAGGGCACAGCATCTTCAGCTTTGCTGAAGGTCACGGGAAACTGGTTTTGAAACTTACACGCTCCCGGGCTCCCTCTAGACCCTCACCGTCCTCTGATGCTGTCTGACCTTCACACCGTTGCCAATCCAGGGGACCTGTAGTGATTTCGATAGAGTCTCACTCTACTTCTCTGACTGATTGACAAGGAAATGCAATGTCTGCTCTCATGTTTATGAATCACCCTGCTTCTTTCAGGAAGTTTCTGTTTGTGCTTGTGCACATTTTTTATTGTGTTCCTTTTCTTAAGGATTTCATTTATTTATTTTTAGAGAGAGGGGAAGGGAGGGAGAAAGAAAGGGAGAGACACATCGATGTGAGAGAAAGACATGGATTGGTGGCCCCTCGTACTCGTCCCAACTGGGGACTGAACCCACGACCCGGGCACATGGCCTGACGAGACATCAAGTGGATGACCTTTCCCTTTTCAGGGTGACACCCAACCAACCGAGCCACACCAGCCAGGGCTCGACTGCATTCTTTACGCGTCTCACCTTATTGCTTCATAGGTAGTTTTCTATATCATGCGGTCTGTGGTTTCATTGATATGACATTCCCCAAAACGGCACATTTGTAAGAAAAGAGAAACATCAGCGGTTGTTGGGGGCTGGGGTGGTAGGAGGAGCTGACCACAGAGGGGTACAAGGGAAGCCTGGGGGGTGAAGGAACTGTCCTGTATGTGGGTTACGGTGGTGATTCCGCGGCTGTGGGTTTGTCAAACTCAGACAAAAACCCTAGGAAGGGTGCCGTTTCCTGTACACACGTGATACCCCAATGAAAAATGCAAATGGTGAAAGGTGCTGTGCATAGTGCATTTGCAAATTAAAACAAACAGATGGTGGGAAAGCTATAGAAACATAGGCTGTAAGAACATTTCGTGACATGGGAAAACATCCACAGGATCGTCCAATGAATATCCACGTTGTACAACCACAGGTGAGTTTCCACCTATCTGTGCGTCTGCTAGAAAGACAAACTGCTAGAGAAATACCGGAAGTGGTGTCCACGCGTCTCTCTGAGTGGACGAGTTGCAGCTGATTTTTATTTTCTTTTGCACCTGTGTTTGCTAATTTTCCCACACTTTGTCCTGGCTCCTTGGAGCCGCCGGAGTCTGGGCCTGACTCAGGGGTCTGGGAAGAGGCAGCCAAGCCACAGCTGGGAAAACAGCAGCCCCCAGATGAACCCTGAGCCTCGTCCTGTCCATGTTTATTTTACTCCCGGAGCAGACAAGGCAGGAGACTGGGACGGGGGGCAGAAAATCAGACTTTGAAGCCCCCTCCCGTTGCCACCAGGCAGCCTGGCCATCTCAGAGCCAGGGGACCCCACTTGCTCAGCCCTGCCCCACTGCCTGGGCTCTTGTAGTTAGTTGCATGTAAGGTCAAAGAGGGTGGGCTCTGGTGCCCAAACAGACTGACTCCCGATTAATCACATATCGGCTATGTGTCTCTAGGCCAGTTACTCAAGCTCTCTGTGCCTCCACATCCTCCTCTGTAACCTGGGGATAAAGACAGTGCCTACCTCATCAAGATGTATGTGTGTGTGTGTGTATATGAGTGTGTGCCCATGTGCTAAGATCTCAGAATGATGCCTGGGAAACACTGAAACATTTACATTGCTCAGTAAATGTAGGAGGACTGTTGTGAAAATCCAGCTGAAAGATGTATGAGCAGACAGGTCCCGTCTCAGGGCAGATGGCAGTCACAGGGTCAAACCTGACATCCTCAAAATAATTTTTAAATGACTCTAATTCTTCACTTGTGATTTAGTGGATCCTGAAGGGAGTAGGCAGTCTACAGAAGTGCTTCCTAATATTTCCCTCTCTTGAAGTGGCTGCTTCCCTCACCACCATTGCTATCATCTCTCTGCGGGTGGGGGTTCTCCTCCAAACTGCAACAAGGGTTTACTGAGCACCTACTATGTGCCAGGAGCTCTTCTGGGTACTTAGGATAGGTCAAGGGACAACACAGATAAGAACCCCCATGGTCCACATGCAGATATAGAGCCAGCCCCCAGAGCTAGCCCCAGACCCTTGGTCTTTCCCCCTTTCCCTCTTTCTTCCTGCTCCCCCTTCTTCCTCATTCTGCCACTCAGAACCCAGGAAAACCCTGCCACCCCCTCCTCAGAGGGCAGAGTGGAGAAACAGGCTGAGCTGGTAAAGACAGACTCTTTAGCAGGCAGGGCTTGAGCAGAGCCTGGGCATTGCTGGCATCAGCAGCCAAGTTCCATTACAAGTGGGGAACGCCAGCCCCAGCCTGGCACACAGTAGGAGCTCAGCAATGGCGGTCCCCTCGTCCCCAGTTGGATTGGCAGCAACTGCCAGGCACAGAGCCCCACTGTCGTCACTCCTTGGGGTGTGCACGGCACAGGGCAAGGCACAAGGTAGGTTCTTAGTGGCCCTCTAGGGCGCCCCATGGCCTGACCTCTTTCGGAAAACACCAATCTACTGGGGAGGCACGTGGTGGTGGGAACGCTCACCAGCCCAGCCAAGGCTTTTGCGGGGGTTTGTGTGGGTCACAGCGCTTCATCCCTTTTGAGGTCCCACCTGGCCAGCCTCCCTACATGTTAGTCCTCCAGGCGCCTCTGTGAGCTCCTGGGGACAGGCAGTGGGTGTGGTGGCAGGAGGCCCGGGTCAGGACTTGTCCTCTGTTCCACCCCTTAGTAGCTGTGAAGTCTGCAGCCACCTTGACCCTCAGTGTCTCTATCTGCAAAAGTACAAATGTCAAGCCCCTCCTTGGCGGGAAGGATGAGGTGGGAAGTGGCACGTGGGAGCGTCGTGTAAATGCCTGCCTGCCCTTTTCTCCAGAAAAGCAGCCTCCACCTTCAGACATCAGACCCCGGACACTGCCTCTTGTGGCTCTTTTCACTGTGGCCCCTCGGTCCCTCAGAGGCACACGTGTCTGCCCAAGTACACCACACAGACACTGACGGGATTGTACTAACCAGGGTTCCTGATTGCAAGCAACAGAAAACAACTGTGGCTGATTTGAGCAGAAAAGGACTTCATGGAAAGGATGAAACTTTGACTTACAGACCCACAGGAAGTTCTCCAGGCATCTACGCAGAAGGCAGAGCCAACTTCATTGAAATTAAGTGGGGGATGCAGGTAGCATTGTGCTTTGCATGGACTCAGTGCTCCGTAAATGTTATCTAATAATAACAGAAGCACATTTCTCCTGCAACACCTCTGCTCAAAATCCTTAACAGCTCCACCTGTCACCAGGGAGGACCTGGCCTCTGAGCTGTCTGTGAACCCTCAAGGAGGGGGTGGGGATGGGGGCTCTGAATTCTTTCCAAGGGTCTGCAAACCCCGCAGTCAGGAAGCACTGTCTGGAGGCCGTCACACACCCCTAAGTGGGAGAAACAACACTCTCACCCCCACCTGCTTCTCTGCTGTCCAGGCTGTCCTTCCCCCTCCCGTAGGAATCTGGAATTGCTGCTCTGATTGGCTGCATTGTAGGACATTGATTGGCCTTGGTTTCCAGTGGGCGGGAGTTTCTGTGCTGCGAGACCGCACACCCAGGTGCCCTTGTTCTGTTCTTGAAATTGTGCCATGTGACCAGGAAGCTAAGCCTAAACTCTCCTTTCAACCTCGTCAACGTAAGAAATGTCCAAACCTGTAAGAATTTTATGAGTTTATTTGAGCCAAACTGGCAACACTTTCGGGGAAGCAAAATCTCAACGGAATGAGAAAATGCTCCAGAAAATGGCAGTTTTATCACTTATTTTATACATCAGAATCACACGGGAAGATGTAAGGGGGTTCCATGAAATCCATTGGTGACAGATTAGGGAGGTGGGAGAAAGCAAAGGGGGAAAGGGGGACCTCTGGGATTGGATGAAAAGCAAAACAAATAGACACCCACTTCTTCTACACAGGCAAGTTAGGGCAGTTAACAGTTAACAATTCACACGATAATCATAACAATGAGATCCGTGGTCTCTGCTCTGGTGCTGCGGTTGAGCTTTGAGGGGCCCGAAAAAAATAAAATTACTTCGATATTCCAAAGGTATGTCACCAGGCACGTTATTATAGATGAAAAAAAAAAAGAGGACAGGCTCAGTTAAGGCAAAGATTGACCTTTGTCAAGAAAAAAAGTTACTTTTATATTCCAAAGGTATGTTATCATAGATGCAAAAAAATTTTACTTTGATACAGCAGTACCTCGGTACTCATTGTTAATTCGTTCCAGAACTCATGACAAGTGCCGAAACCAACAAGTCCTGAATGATGAAGCAAGCATTTTCTCTCCCTGGGAGGCGTCAGGACTCATACAAGTACTGCCAAGTGCGATGAATCCCTAACAAGTGCCCAGTGCTGAAACATTTTTTTCTCATCAAAATGCAATGAATACAGGGTTTGATGAGTTCTGAAGCCGAGGAGTACCAAGGTATGATGGTATTTCCAAAGTATGTTATCATGGGTGCAAAAAAATTACTTTGATATTCCAAAGGTATGTTACTGGGTATGTTATTATAGATGCGGGCGGGGAGCAAAAACCAGGCTCAGTTAAGGCAAAGACTGACCTTTGTTAGGGAAAAATATCGACCTAGGACACAACTACCCACCATGAACTACTTTTAGTTAGTTTTAATTTCAGACCACCCCAAGTGGTGACTTTAGGTCTCTGAGTTTGTCAGGCTGCCACACAGGCCTCCCCTGAGCTTGTCAGGTTTAGTATGTGGCCCCTTTTTTGCCCACACCCTCCACCCAGGCCAGTCAGCCCGGGATTTCTCCCTCACGTGGTCTGCTACAGGCTGGGAGGGGAAGGCGGGGGCGGGAAGAGGCCGGTCCCAAGTCTGCCGGGCTCCTGGCCAGCCTCAGCGATTGGCCACTGGCCCAGGCAGCCATGAATCGGCACTTTGTTTCTGAGCATGACAGTCTCTGGGCTCAGGTCCCCAGGTGCAGCGGGGACCAGGGGGCAGGGAACTGGCAGGGCAAGTTTTGGGGGCATTTAGAGGTCCCGCAGCCAAACACTATCAAACGTGACCACACACGCCTCTGGCTCTGCACATTTCAAATGGCTGTAAACCAGGAGCTAGGAAAATGAAAATTCATTTAAAAGAGCTGTTAAAGTTGCAGTGGCTTTTTTCCTCAACCTACTGGTTGCAAACCTAGCTGTTATCATGGGAAGACCTCCCTACTTGGAAAACTTAGGGGGTCACTGGCCCCCAAGAACAAGACCACATCATGACCCCATGGCCCAGCCCTGCCACCTCCCCCCTTGCAATCCCACAATGAAGCCCCTGGGAATTCTCACCCACTGTGACTTTGCTTGAGTTGTTTCCTCGATGGGCCTGCCCTTCCCCCACCTTCAGCCCAGGCAATGTGTTTCTCCTGGAGCCCTGGCATTCCATAGTCATCTCCATCATGTAACCCAACGGGAAGTGTCCCCTTCCTCATTTTGGAGCCCTCGACATCCCTTGGTCACTTCTCTGTTGTGTGGCCTTGGGCAAGGCCCTTAACTTTGCTGAGCCTCAATGTTCTCATCTGTGAAATGGACCCAATGAGACCAACTTTCAGAGATGGATGTTTAAAACAGAATGCCAGCCAACGGTTTGACTTGTTTTCTGGAGTGGTTTAAGTCCTTCGGAGATGGGACTGCTGTTGTGGATGAGGACCCTGAAGCTCAGAGGGGAGCAAAGCTTCGTCCAAGTTCACAGAGCCATGCAGAGGCGAGCCAGGGCTCAAAGCCAGGCCATTCCTCACGGATCTCCCTCTAGTCTAGGTCTGTCTGTGTCCCCAGACTGGGCAGGGCCAGGCAGGGAGCAGTTTGCTCTTGACCAGCAATAGTTCCCTTTGGGACCAACCCTCGGTCTCCTGGGGCAGGCTGAGCACACACACCTATTTCCTAACGTGACTGAGGGGAAATGGCTCTGCTTTCGGGAGGCCCTTGGACGTTTGGCAAGTCCCTGTTGCCTTATACTTCCTGTGATCCTCCCTGGGGCCGGCTGGAGGAGGCCCAGCCTGCTAGAGCCCAAGCGTAACACAGGCTAAGCTCTCCAGTTTCTAAAGAGAAAGGAGAAGTGAGAGCAACCCTCTCTCCCCTCTGCCACACCCACCCCACCCCCGGCAACTTTCTTTCTGTTCTCCTTTCCCTCAGCCTTCAGCTCTCCCCAGCTGCTGTTCTTCGTGCAAAGCCTGTGCCTCCAGGCTTGGAAGCAGACCTCCTCCTATCAGCTCTGAGGCACAGAGGGGGGCTGCCCCCAACCCTGCTCGCCCCCCAGGGCCAAGGTCAATTCTTGCCTCTCCTGGAAGCCCAGGGGGATTGTGAGGTCGGGCTGAGCTTGTCCTTCTCAGGCTCCAGATGTTTATTGCCTGGAATTAATGCTCTGGGTTCTGACCCTTCTTTCATTTATTCACTATTAAATATATCACTCGGGGACTGCGATAATAATAATAATAATGCCTTAAGGAAGATCTTCCCCTACCTCCAGGCCCAGGGTACCCAAAGGGACCTTTTTATGAGACAAGGCTCTGGGGACAGACATTTTTAGCACAGCAAGGCAGGAGAGACACCCTCTCAAGAGGTTATCTCCATGGTGCAAAATGTCTGATTGGTGTTTAGATGCTACATCTTGAGGCCGGGTCTCTTGAGGACCCACTCTTCTGCTCCCTGCCACCCCCAGCACCCACCTCAAGGCCCTCCTCCTCCTGCCTCCCCGATCTGGGATCAGACAATGACCAACCACTGATCCTGGAAGCCAGACACACGGAGGAGGCAGGACAGGATGGGTGAAGGAGAGAAAGCATAGGAGAATCTGGGTCTAAGGGGGAGGGAGAGGCTTGTGGGGCCCCAGTGGACCACAGGGATGGCCTGGTGGTCAAACCTGAGCATCTGGGCCCGAAGAAGGGCCTGGACCTGAGGATGGCGTATGGGGACAAATGAGGAAACTGAGATTCAGCAAGGTTAAGTTCAAACTCACACAACAAGTAAGTGGCAACCTGGGATCTGCACCCTGGTCTCTAAGTCCCCAGACCTCATCCTTAACTGCTCTGCTGTGCAGGGACTGCCTGCTTCTCACAGCCCGGACGCCAGTGGCAGGCTCACGGAGGCCCTGTGGGCCACGGATTCCTCTCTGCATGTATCCACACCAAACCCAGGGCTGGAGCGCTGAGAGGTCAGTTTTCCTGGGGACTGGAGGACTCTCCAGCCAGCTAGTGCTAAAGGATGCGTTATGGCTGCCTACTGAACACCTTCTCCGTGCAGATTGCTTCACACCTCTCATCTCATTGAATTCTCAGAACAACCCTCATGATGGGCACTGCTTCCCCATGTTTCAGAAAGGTCCAAGAACTTGACCAGAGTCATACACAGAGTAGGTCGCCTGGCTGGGACTATAAACACAGGTCAGCAAACCCAGTGCACTTTCTTCTGGAAAAACTCAACATCCTGAAGACCACAAAGTAGAAAAATAGAACCAACCCCGGCATTAACTGACTCTCGATCTACCTCACCTCTAAATTCCTGCTGAGATAATACATTTTCCTTATGATCTAAGCCATGTTGATCTGGGATGGCAGGAGAAAGTTTGAGGGGATGATGGAACTATATCCTTATTGTGGTCCTGGTTGCACATAGCTATACAGGCATTAAAATTCATAAAACTAAAAGAAACTATAAGGAATAAATATGGCATAATGTTAATATTTTATAAACTTGTGTAGTCTATTTTTACCTTTATGTTTGAAATATTTTATGACAATAATGAAAAGGCCAAAAAAGAGGAGGAAGAAGAGCAAGGGGAGGGGACGGAGAAAGAGACAGCTGAAGAAGTCTGTTTAGATGCAATGGCTGGAGCCACTGCAGCCATATTGCAACCATAAAAGGAGCCAGTGGGAAAGTAAATCTGAGACACAAGGATGACAGAGCAGAGAGATGGAGAGATGGTAAATGCCTGTTAGCTGCTGAATCAACCAGAACCTCGAACGGGCCTTCTCTGAGATAATAAATGTGCTTATTATTGAAGCCAGTGTGAGTTGGGGATTTCTGTTACCTGGGTTGATGACACGGTCACTCATACCAAGTAACGAGTCAGATCTGAAGCAGTGGGACAACTCCACGGCCAGTGCAGTACTGAAGGAAGCCAGAGGGTCACTCCTGGATGCATCATGGATTTGTGGGCATGAGTCACCAGAGAGAAACTCATAAACTTGCTAGTTGATCTTAAGATTCTAATTTGGTGGCAATGTGTGAGTCAGAGTCCCATGGATTTCATCTTATGGCTCCTTCCCTGACACTCTCGAGGATACACTATCTGCCTGGGCCCGGGGGACTCAGGCATTTGGTGCAGTTAGAGCTGCTGGTGTTCAAAACTGTGTACGATGATTTTTTTTAAATCTAATTTTCTGACAGGTCATCGATCTATGTGTTTTGCCTGTTACTTAGAGCTATCTTCCTGGTCCAGATACAGACATCTGACACCGGAGGCCCAGGAGGGCAGGGCTGGGATGATGACCCAGGGTGACATGTCCTCCTGTCACCTGCCCCAGCTGAGGGGAAGAAGTCTTCTCTTTGAGAAAGGCGGTTTGACCTCGACGGGGCCATAATCAGTCTGTGCCTCCGTTCCCTCGCCTCCAAAATGAGGCAGAATTGTCCTTCCCTCGCGGGCGGTGTCCAGGCTGGCAGGTAATGCACGTAAAGCGTGGGCAGAGTAGACGCTGGGCGGAGCCACGGTTTTCATTCTTAAGCGAGCGGCATTCTAGTTGTGGAGGGGGCCGTGAAGGGAAGCCGTTTCAGAACCAGGCACAGAGAAGAGAAAAAAAGCAGCTCTGGAGATCTCACCTCCGCCTGGCTCAGCGGGCTTCAGCAGACTTTCATAAAACTGAAGTCGGGGAGACAGGGCTCCAGGGGGCTGATGGGGATCCAGCAGGAGAGAAGATGGCCTCCCCTTCAAAGACGCCCCCTATTCCCTCATCACTATGGAGACAGCACTGGCTGCCCTGTGGGGCTCCCGCCCACCCAGAGCCTGAGGCTCCTACAAAGGGAGGGGCAGGGGCCGTGCAGACAGAGAGCCACGTGGAAGGGTGGGGGCAGGCGGGAAGGGGAGTGTCCGTGCCTCTCCTCCCACCCCCAAGGTGCTGAAGAGCTCAGGCCGGTGTGGAACCGAGCAGGTCTGGACGTCTGAATCCCAGCTCTGCTAGCGGTAGCTAGTTTCGTGACTGGGAAAAACACTTCCTCTCTCCAAGCCTCAGGTGCTGCATCTGCCAAAGGAAGGGGTAGAAAGAATACAAAGAAAACTGTGGAAATGAGCACAGACGACTGTGTGGTGACAGCCAGAGGGAAGGAGGATGAGGGCTGAGTGCAGGTGGGCAAAGTGGGGGAAAATGGGGACATCTGTGATAGTGTCCATAATAAAAAATTTAAAACAATACAAATAAATATAAAAAAAGAAACTACATTAAAAAAAGAAAACTGTGGGAGGAGGAAGCAATAGCTACGGGACATGTAGAAGGATATTCAGTACTCAGGGGAACATTCACTGCATGCTGTTTGTCCAAAAAAGGGAACTTCACAGCACCGACCAGTGTGATCTCATCTGTTTGTTAAAGGAAACAAAACACGGATTCGATTTATAATGACCCAAAGAAAGAGGGGGAGGCAGAGAAATAGTCTAAAACACACCTCTGCTTGTTGTCTCTGCAATGGGGATTGCACGTAGTTTTTATCTTCTTGGTTCTTCCTCACATGTTGGCCAGGGAACATGGATTGCTTTAAAGATCACAGCGACATTAACGGCTACCACTTCCGTGCTTACTGTGCAGGGGCATTGGGCTAAGAAGTGCTCTCCATGGTTTAAACCCCTTCTGTCATCCAGGGAGGGAGAGTACCCTGATAATTCCCACTTTACAGAAGAGGAAATTGAGGTTCAGAGAGGTTAAGGGGCGTGACCAAAGTCAAACCACCCAACAGGCAGAGTGAAGATTTAAAATCACAGCTAAGATACTGGATTCCAAAATCCAAGTGTTTAATTATTACCACTACTGCCTCTCAGGACAAAAAACAAACAAATCTGCTAACGGTTCTGCTTTCTTAAATGTTTTAATATAGAAAGTATCAAGAACATCAAAAGTAGAAAGAAAAATATAACTTTCTGTTACAAAAGGAGTAAGTTTGGGGAACTGTGACTGCAGTTAAGAATACTACTTTGTATACTTGGAACTTGCTACGAGAGTCGGTCTTCAGTGTTCTCGCCACATACACCACAGATTACAACTATGTGAGATGCTGGATGTGTTAGCTTGGTCGTGGTGATCATTTCACAATGTATACATGTACCAAATCATTACATTGCATATGTACTTTAAATGCATATAATTTTATTGTACATGTCAATTATATCTCAATTGGTCAGGGAAAGATATATAATGAACCCGGATGTACCCACCACCCACAGAGGAGGATGGGGTGCTTTGGGAGGGGAACGATGCCCAGAGCCAGAGGTTCCCTCTCAACTTAAACATTTACACACACCACATGTGCACACACACCACATGCACACACACCACACGTGCACACACCACACATGCACATGCACATATGTACACACCACACACGCACATGCACACATGTACACACGTCACATATATACCACATGCACACACATGCCACATGTGTGCACACCACGTGTACACACATACACACACCACATGTGCACACACACACTTCCCAGACTCCACTTCTGGCCGCCTCTGGGGTTATGGCCCCAACCTTAGTGGGGAACCGCAGGCGGCCGTCCTCCCCCTCTCCTGCCCCAACCCCAGTTCCTTCCTCCTTTCTACATTCTAGTGTAACTTGCATTTCCCCAGCCAGCTCCTTTATAGGTCCCTGGTTCCCTGCCAAGGCTACGAGGCTGTGCCAGCTCTGGAGGACGAAGACATGGCCAGAGGCCTGGACTGCACGACGAGGTGGGCAACCCTGGTGGTGCTGGCCGCCCTGGGCACAGCTGTGACAGAGGCCACCAACCCCGGCGTTGTGGTCAGGATCACCCAGAAGGGCCTGGACTACGGTAAGCCTTCCTCTCTTCCTCTCCCACCTCTGAGGAACGTGTACTGAGCATCTGCTGTGTGCGGCCCTTTAACTCCAGCGCATGGCATGCTCATAGCTCCGCAGAGTAGGTCCCTCACCCCATCTTATGTATGAAGAAACTGAGGCGAGACAGGTTGCCCTAGATCGCAGGACTGGGACCGCAGTGCCGGGCCTGGAGGACTTCAAGTCCAGTACCTGGGCCCCCAGGGGTCCTCGAGGTTCCCCCCCTCCCTCTACCCAAACCTCAACCCCGGCTTCTGAGCCCTTTATTTTCTTCCCAAGCTTGTTCTCAGCCCTGTCATTTGCCTCAAGATTACTGCTCAGTCTTCAGCGTGGGCAGAGCTCAGGCAGTGGGGAGGCTGAGCAGAGGGCAAGAGGCACAAAGGGAGGGCCCTTCTTAAATGTTCCCCTGGGCAGGGGCTTGGTGGCCATACTGTGCACATTACCCATGTGGGTGGCCCAGAGAGGGTCCCCCAGGCCACTCACCCATCCCCAGATAGGGCAGGAAGCAGCTCCTGCTGACCCGTTCTGCTCTGTGCCAGGCACTGTGCCAGGAGCTTCACACACACCGTCTCGTTTCATCTTCGTGTCACCCCTGGGTGGGACGTACTGTTACTAGCAAAGTTCACAGATGAGCAAATGGAAACTTGGAGAAGGTAGTGGGTAGGCCAGTGGGCCTCCTGGATTTGAGCTCTGGTTTTGTATGAGGTTCCTGCGTGTGGCTGCTCAATGCTGTCTCCCAGTGGCTGAGAGGTGAATTGCAGAAGAGTGAGGCTAGCCCATCCCAGAGCAACCAGACCAAGGAGAAGAAGGCAGAGGGAACCTCATGCCCTGGGGCACCACTATGGCATCAGGACAGGACTCAGGGGGACCTGGTCTGTCATCCCTGAATTCCTACACCAGCCCAGGCAGGGCTGAATTCCAAGGGGAAAGCCATATGGCCCTGCTCCGAACACAGTGCTGGGGTGGGTGGTCCCAAGGGCTTGCCAGGAGCAGAGGCTTGAGCTCAGCCTTTAAACCCAGAAGTCTTCATATTCTGTCACAGCAGCCTCAGTTTCCCCTCCGACTCACACCCCACATGGTAGCCACAGTGGGTTTTCTGAAGGGCAGCAAATCTGCTCATGCTCCTCTCCTTACCTAGACTACCGTATTTTGCTGTGTATAATGCGCATCCACAATTTCATGTGCATTATACACAGGATTGTTATACCCATGGTATGTAATAATTATGCCCATGTATAGTGTGCATCCTTATTTTTCCCTGAGAAGTTTGGACAAAGAAGTATGCATTATATACAGCAAAAATACGGTATTCAGTGGTTCCCCAGGACCCTCAGATCCCCGGACCCTCAGATCCTCTTTGCATGGCATTTGAGACCCTTCAAGACCTGGCCGCTGCAGACCCCCAGATCCCTGCCAGCCCAGGTTTTCTTTCCTCCTCCAGGCAGTGACAGTGTGTGTGTTGCTTACTTTTGAAACCCCAGGGGGCCCATCCCAGGGCATGGGCTCTGGGACCACAAAGCCTGGATTCAGATCCTGCTTCCGTCACTCCCCAGGTGTGTGGTCACCTTGCTGAAGTTCAGCTTACACGTCTGAGAACTGGGGGTGGTAACGGATCTGCTTTCTAGGAGTATTCAGATTCAGTAACTGAATACATATACAGAGCCCAGAACAGTGCCTGGCATAGAATAAGAGCTTGATAAATTATTATTATTATTATTATTATTATTATTATTATTATTATTTCCTAACTGGCTCTTGGAAAACACAAAGCCCAGGATCCCTCATTTTACATATTACTCTCTCAGATAACCTTTGCCTTTTCATTGGTTCTTTGATGCTGTTAGCTACATCATAACTGGTAGTAAAATCCTTGACACTGAGGCATTCATTCATTTATTCATCCAGCAAATACTAAGTGCATTCTAGTATAAGTTCTAGTCACTGTGGTAAATGTAGAAAACACACTTACATTAGTAAATAAAACAGGCATTGCCACTGACCTTAGGTGGCGGGGAGAGACATTAACCAAAAAGTCGCATGAATAAATGCATAATTACAGACAGGAATGGCAGAGCCCAAGGAGATGCCCATGGCATCATGAGGGGCCAGCTGGGTCAGAGAAAGTTCCTGGAGGAAGTGATGATGGAGCTGACCAGAAGTTGATCAGGTGAAGACAGAAGAGAAGGGTTCCTGAGCAACAGGAATGGCATACGCAAAGGTCCTGTGGAGACACAGTCCAGAAGCCAGAGAGGCTGAGTATCTGTGAGGGCATGGCACAGAGCTAGGCACAGAGCTAGGCACACAGTAGGTGCATAATGAACGCCCATAGGATGCGTGACTGGGTGTTTCAGGGGGGTAATATTTTAGACCAGGGGATGGCAAACTACAGCCTGCAGGCCAAATCCGGGCCACCGCCTGTTTTTGTATGGCCCAAGGACTAAAAATGACTTTACATTTTTAAATGGTTAAAAAAAATGATATCTCACACCACGTGAAAATTATACGAATGTGAAATTCCAGTGTTCATCACGTTTCATTGGAGGAACACAGCCACACCCACCACTTACATATTGTCTATGGCTACTTTGTGGTGGTTGTGACAGAGACAGCAGGGCCCACAGAGTCCAAAATACCTATTCTCTGGCCCTTTACAGCAAACCTTAGGTTTACACCTTCCCAGTCCTGCTGCGCCAGCGACGGACGGACGGGGGCAAGGGCCTGGAGGCTGCCCTGGCCCACCAGCCCTGGCTCCCAGCCATGCCTCTGACAGTTGCCCCTGCTCTCTCCCCTCAGCCCGCCAGCAGGGAGTGGCTGCGCTGCAGACGGAGCTGGAGAAGATCGAGATTCCCCCTTTCTCAGGAAGCTTTAAGATCAAGTATTTGGGGAAAGGCGAATATAGCTTCTACAGGTGAGGCCTGTCAAGCTCCATCCTCAGTGTGCAGGGCTTTGTAGTGTTCTGGGGCCACCAAATCCTAGAGTCACAGAGCCACCCACTCCTCAGCCTAGAGAGGATAGGATCCCAAAGCCCGTGTTTCACCATTGCAAGGAGACGCAATCCCCCAAGCTTCCACCACGAACGAAAACTGCCTTTCAGACACTCACCATGACTCCCTGAGGGATGTGTCATGAACCCCAAAACTCTGTGCTAGGCCCATATATCAATTAGGATATAGAGGATGGGGGTTCAAGGGCAGAAAACCTAATCCAAAATGCCTAAGCAGAAATTGCTGCTCACAAGACCGAGGTGTCCCTGGAGTAGTCTAGCTTCAGGTTCAGCTTCAGGCAGGCTCAAGTGTCATTGGATTCCAATTCTCTCTTGCCACCTCTTGGTGTCACTTCCCTTGGGGAGACCTAATTCTCAGGTAGGGTGACTCCAAGAGTTGAGATGCCCACCAGCATCACCTCAGTGTTGCAAGTCCTATGGAAGGAGAGGACCTGCTCCTTACAATTCAAGCAAAACCCCTAAGATTCAGTCTGATTGGTTCATCTTAGGTTATGTACACATTCCCGAACCAATTACTGTGGTCATGGCAGTAGAATATGCTAATCACCTCATGCCCAAATCATAAGCTCCACCCCCTAAAGATGGAGACAAAGTCAACTTTCTTTGGAGCAACATGGAAAAGTTAAATGATCTGTTAACACAATAAGGGAGTGTGGGCCCTGGGCAGAACACCCACAAATGTTCTGTAGAGAGTTTTATACACCTATTCACTCAAAAAATATTTTTGAACATCTGCTGTGTCTGACACAGCAGGCTTTGCTACAATAGTGACGAAAAGACACACTGCACCCCTGTATAGAACTTGTAGTCAATGGGGTAACATCTGTCGTCTTTATTGATTGTCACTCACCAGATAGAGATTATTGTGTCCATTTTACAAATGAGGAACCTGAGGCTCATGATGATTAAGTGACCTGCCCAGGGTTACACAATAGTGCATTTAAGAGCAGGATTCAAATGCAGACTTGTCTCACTTCAAAGCCTAGCCACCTGCCCAGTGCAGGTCTCCCAAGGCTGCTCTCACCGTGTCTGGGTTGTCCTGGAATGGATGGAGTGCAGGAACTGGGTGGGAAGCCCCCGTCCACATTAATCGTTGGCTGGTCCTTGTGTGGGCCCCCAAAGGCTAACCGAACATTTCTTCTTTGCAGCATGGTTATCCGTGGAGTTCAGCTTCCCAGTTCCCAGATAAAACTGCTGCCCAATGAGGGCCTTGCTCTCTCCGTGACAAATGCCAATGTCAAGATCAGTGGAAAATGGAAGGCACGCAAGAATTTCATGTGCGTTTCCAAGCCTGGGGTTTTTGAGGATGTGGGTGAGCTCTTGGTGATACTTGGAAGAGTTGAGAGCCAGGATCTCCGGAATACTCGGGTTTTGCCTTGCCCATCACCACTTGTACCCACAGTGTTCCTGGAAGAATTTTTCACATAAGAAGATTCAACATAACCCTTGGTTAAGAGCTGAGCACTTGTCCTTTTCTCAGTGCAGGACACTGGCAAGGCAGAGTTAGTGCACGTGGCTTCAGATGGAAGGCTAAGTGGGACCTTTAGTTTATCCCTTTATCAGTTAGTTATTGCTGTGTAACAAGCATCCCAACCCGGTGGCTTAAAACAAGTCATATATTATCACTCGCACATCGATGTGTTGGCCGGGGATCCCACATCTGGGTCAGGCTTAGCTGAGGTAGTGCTTCTCTACCTGTATCTTGTCCTTCTCTCTGGACCAGTGAGCTACCCAGAGCATGTTCTTGGTGATGGCAGGAGGGCAAAAAGTCACCAGGAAACAGGAGGGTCCCCTTAAAGGCTAGATTCAGAACTGGCCCAGAACTGGTCACTTCTACTCATATGCCATTGGCCAAAGCAAGTCACATGGCCATACCCAAAGTCCAGAGCATGGAAATACACCCTCTCCCCAACATAGGCAATGGTGAGGGTATGGATGCAGGGAGGGGTAAAAAATTAGGGCAAACCATCCAAACTATAACTCAGAATCTAAATATTGGGCTCTCACCACAGTGACCCTTTCCACTAGTGACAGTGGCTGCAGACTGACCAATCACTTCAGAAACCTCTCCTTTGTGGGGAATCCAGGGAGAAAACAGAGGAGAGGTCACTTTGTGAGGACAAGGGTGTGGATCTGTCTTCCCTTACAAGGACCTCTGGGCTGTCGGTTCCCTACAACAAGGATAGCTTAGGTCTTCACTTGGGCTCTTTAGTATCTATCATTTCACTTATCTATCATTTTTTTTAATTTTAAGATTTTATTTATTTATTTTTAGAGAGAGGGGAAGGGAGGGAGAAAGAAGGGGAGTGAAACATCAGTGTGTGGTGGCCTCTAGCACACCCGCTACTGGAATCGAACCAGCGACACTGGTTCGCAGGCCCGCACTCAATCCACTGAGCCGCACCAGCCAGGACCTATCATTTTTTTACTCACACAAAAAAATTAACATTACTTCATCACTCTATAGAAGAGTTAACAAACCACATTCACAGCCACTGTCTTATCCAAACCCATTTCATCCCCAAGGGAGGAGTTGTGAACTCCACTTAGTGAATGGGGGCATTCCTTAATTAAAGTCATTGATCCCAAACACTCAGCTTTTTCGTGACAAAACTGGTGTCTCACTGCTGGTATAGGGTCTGGATGAAGAAACTGAAGCTCAGAGAGGCAAAGAAACACTCCCAAAGCCACACAGCATGGGTGGAGGCTGAGGCAGTGGGTAAGAGCAGGGTTCTGCCAGGTAGACATGGGTTGAAACTTCAGATTGGAATCCTGGACCTTTCACTCGGCTGCTGTGTGACCTTGGGCAACCTACCTCCCTCTCTGAACTCCATCTCCTCCCCTAGACTGGAGAGAATAGCAAAACCTACCTTCTAACATTGGAGAGAAGTTCAAACGGCAGTGGGATGCTGCTTGTTCCAAGTCTTTTCTCTTTGTCTCCCTTCAGCAAAGTCAGAGGCAACTTTGACCTGAGTGTGGAAGGCATCTCCATTTCGGCTGGTCTGAAACTGAGCTGTGACCCCACCTCTGGCCACTCCACTGCCACCTGCTCCAGCTGTAGCAGCAACATTGCCAGTGTCCACGTGCACATCTCAGGCAGCCGCCTGGGGTATGACTTCCTGGGGCTGTGGATAGCAGGAGGGACATCAAGGAGAACTATCCTAATCATCCCTGTATTTAGAAAACATGTCCCGAGTGCCACCTCCCTGCCAGGCCTTCTTAGAGGCCTCACATGTAGGGGAAAGAACAAGGGTCCTTGATGGAGCAGACCCCGTTCCTGCCTCTGGAGGGGTCACTTGTTCATTCAACATGCATTCAGCAGACTTTACTGAGCTCTTACTATGGCCCCAGGCTCTGGGTTAGACACTGTATATGCACTGAGTTATACAATCCTTACCACAAAACCATCGGCATTCCTCCATCCAGCCAGCTAGTCAACAAATATCTGCTAAGAATCCTATGCACCAGGCTTATGCAACACGCTCAAGAAACAGACCAACTGGCCAAGGCCAATTTAGCTTATGCTGTGCCCGATAATGTGTTAGGCACGTGCATCACCTCATCCAATCCACACAACGACTCTGAGGTTAGTTTGCTAGTACTCATTTCCTGGGGAGACAACCCAGGCACAGAAAGGGTAGGAAATGACCTGAGTTTTCATCCCTAGTGATTATTGAGAAGGGGTTCAGCCCAAGACTCTCTGCCCCCAGATTCTTAGCCACACAGTCCCTGTTCTGTTGAAGCTCCCCGTCCAGTGGGAAGACAAACATTAACCAAATGTTGCATTAATGAGTAGCTGACAAACAATTTTAAAAGGCTATAAGAACTAAGAAGAAGAGGTACAGAATGAGGCGAACACATAGAACAGGAGGATCTGACCTAGTCTGGGGGTTGGCCAGTTCTTCCTTGAAGAAATGATGTTTGAGTTGAGATGAAAAGAATAAGTAGGAGTTAATTAGGTCATTGTGGGGGACGGGGATGTTTTAAGCAGCGGGAACAGCACGTGCAGAGGCCCTGGAGTGGGAGGAAGCACAGGGCGCCAGAGGATAGGGCAGAGCAGTGTGGCCGGAGAGCAGAGAGGCAGGGGAGTGGTGAGGAATGAAGCTGAGACAGGGCAGGGGCCCAGCTGTGTGTGCCCTTATTGAAGAAATAACCTCATAAGCAGGTCACTGTGCACAGGGGAGAGCGTCTAATGGAGTGTGTGCATCTCAGGGACGAGGGTGGGTGCCTAGGCCGATTGTGAGGAGGGAGGTGGGCTTCCCGGATGAGGCAACCTTCCCAGGGCAGACCAGGGACACCTGGGAAGCTTCACCGATATATCCATCTCTAGGTGGCTGATCCAACTCTTCCAGAAAAAAATTGAGTCTTCACTCCGAAACACCATGAACAGCAAGGTAGGAGGGGCTCAGCCTGTTCTCACCCGTCAGAGCGGGAGGGACGCTCCGTGTCCACACACCTCATGCATCGCTGATCACTTCTGTAGTCACCTAGACTGCCCGGCAGCCCTTCCAGCCCTTTGAAACCACACCTCCAGCTCCCAAAATCAGGCATGTCTATTCTCCTGAGGGGTCCAGTAGGAGACTAAGAAAGGGTCCCATCACACACCCACAGCAAACGGCCATGTGGGCTTGGATCACCTCCGCTCTCCCCCCTCCCCATTTGTCCCTGCAGAGAAACCGCCATCCTCTCTCCACCAACCCCCTCTCTCATAGTCCTCTGGCCTCCTTCCCCTTCCCCGCCCCACCCCAACCCCCCTTTGTGGTGCTCCCCCTCCAGAAAGTGTGCAACTGTTGTTGTGGCCAAACTATTCCCTGAGGCTGGAGCTGGTATGAATGACAGGCACTGGCCAGTCCTCCAACTCTGCCTTCACGCTAACCCCTTGCCCCCAGCCAACCTCTTCAGCAGAGAAAAGGGGCCATTCATTGGCCTGGTTTTCCATGAATAAATCATCAGCTTCCAGGAATCCCCAGAGCCTGTCTCACAAGCCAAGTAAGCTTGGGGTTTCTCCAGAGGGCCCTGGGGAGTCATTGGAGGTTTTAGGCAAGGGGGTGACCCAGCTAGATCTGTGCTTAGCACAATCTCTCTGACTGCCGTGAGAATGGATGGATAGGCAAGAGTGGGGGCAGGAGTTTTGGGGAGACTGAGGAGGCTGTGAGGTCTTCCAGAGAGGCGATGTTAGCTCCTCAGTCAAAGGCAATCAACGATAATATGGGTAGGGAGAAATCAACCGAATGAGATCATTTATTTGAAGACACTTTCAAAAGTTTGTTTGTTTATTTGTTTGTTTTTAAATCAATGCATAGTTGCCAAAATGTATAACACAATGGATTATACGATGACTTTTAGAGTCAGGATTTCTGGGTTTTAATTCTGACTCTAGGGTAGAACTAGGTATATAAACTTGAGCAAATTACTTGTCCTTCCTGAATCTCAGTTTCACTATCTGTAAAATGGGGACCTAATACCTTTTTCAGCAAGCTGTCGTAAGGACTACTGATATGATGTAGACAGTGTGCCTACTCACCAGCCTGGAAGACCCATAATTCAACTGTCTTTGTAACTAGGTATTAGTATGAGGGGAGTGTTAGCATATACTTAACACTTGGAACTACTAAAACAGATAATTTTCTTGGTAACACCCTAAGAGTAGCACCTTGATAGCAACCAAGCTGAAAAGCAATAATACTGCTGCTGCTGGTGAAGATGGTGGTGGTGAAGATGGTGGTGGTGATGGTGAAGATGGTGATGGTGATGGTGAAGATGGTGGCGGTGAAGATGGTGATGGTGAAGATGACGGTGGTGAAAATAGTGACAGTAATGGTGAAGGTGGTGGTGGTGAAGATGACGGTGGTGACGATGGTGATGGTGATGGTGAAGATGGTGGTGGTGAAGATGATGGTAGTAAAGATGATGCTGGTGAAGGTGGCGGTGGTAAAGGTGGTGGTAGTGAAGATGGTGATCATGAAGATGACTGTGGTGAAGATGATGATGGTGAAGATGGTGGTGGTGAAGATGATGGTGGTAAAGATGGTGATGGTGAAGATGATGGTGGTGAAGATGATGGTAGTAAAGATGATGCTGGTGAAGGTGGCGGTGGTAAAGGTGGTGGTAGTGAAGATGGTGATCATGAAGATGACTGTGGTGAAGATGATGGTGAAGATGGTGGTGGTGAAGATGGTGATGCTGAAGATGATGATGGTGATGGCAGAGTGCTTACAATGAGCTTAGAACTATGTTAAGAACTCTTTACAAGAATTCTAGCCTTTAATTTACACAAAATCCTTATGAAGCAGGTATGTCAGATTTTCCCTATTTTAGAGATGAGTAAACTGAGACACACAGACAGAAATGCATAGTGCTGGGATGCAAATCCAGGCCACCCCACCTCAAAGGCAAAGCTTTTAATCCTAACAAGGTATTGTTTAGAGTACTGACCTGAATGGATGAGTGAGTGGATGGATGAAAGAGTAAATGAGGTGACGGGGTGTCCATGATACTAGGAAAGCTGGACATGGGGAAGAGTGAGCTGGGGATTGAACTCCCAGGAACCCATAGTGAAGGGTGGTGTCAGAGGGAAGAGTCTATGTCAAGTGGGGGTGGGTAGGATGGGGTGGAGCCTGGGAGGAGGGGGCAGCAGCAGGAAGCCAGCTGCAAGCTGTGATGGGATCTGCTGTGGTTTGGGGCCACCTGGAGGCACATGGCTGAGTGGCATTGGAAATCGTGGCCAATGGACTAGCAGCCCAGGTGTCCAGCTGGTCCCAGTTGCCAGAGGTGCTGTCCCGCCCAGCCATGGGCCACTTGGAGAAGGGACAGTGGTTCCTCAGATTCTAAGTCCTCTTGGAACATGCGGAGTCTTAGGTGACAGAAACACACTTCAGGGAACCAGATTTCTCCCTCCTTCATTCCTTTCCTTTTCTCTCTCTTTTCCACTCCCTCCCTCCCCCAGACAAAGTAATCTGATTGAGAAGTGTGAAGGGTGCCCTCTGGGCAGACTGGGTGGGGTGATGGCCCTGAGAAGTAAGAACCTGAGGGGTTTGGTTGATGGGAGTTGGTCTTCGGGGCCTGTGGCCAGGAGGGAGCTGGACCCTCAGGCCTGAGCTCAAGGGAGAGGTCTGGGCTGCACACCAAGGTCTGGGTGTTGGCCACAGATTGGCAGCCTGGAGGAGGTGACTTTGCTTGGGCCCCTCCCCCCACCCCAGGCAGGTGCTGAGGCAAAGATTCAGAGGCAAGAAGCTTACTGGGAGGGGATCCCAGGCAGCAGGGCCAGGGGGTGGAAGGGAGCTGGGACATTCTGAGGGGGCTAGTGCTGGGGACACTGGGGCTCAGTCCTGCAGGCGATTCTCAGAGGAACCGTGGGGCACACACTGCAGAACTGCCCTGAAGTGGTGAGGAAGCTGGGGCATTTATCCACCAGTCCTCAGCGCTCTTCGGTTGGGCTGTTTCTGGCACTGTAACTCCTGGGCACTTGGGAGCAAGGGCCAGAGGAGAGAAAGTGCTCAGGCAGGGAGAGCTGCCGGGTGTGTGGGGAGCTGTTCACACCAGGAGCAGGTGGCCTCCGGGAGGAGCACAGCAGGGCCATGGACGTGCAGGGCACAGCTCTGGAAGAGCTTGTGAGTGGAAGGAGCCGGGAGCCCCAGGAGCTCCGATATGCCAGAAGGAAGAGGAGCTCATGAGGAGCTCACCAGGGTGTCTGGGGGAGAGGGAAAGAAAGCACAGGTGGAGAGCAGGGAGAGCGCCCCGTGCCGGGACTGCAGAAGGAGCATTTCTGGGAGACAGTGGTCCACCTGCCAGGGGCTGCCCAGTTCAGGAAAGGCGAAGGCCAGGAGACTCAGTTGGATTAATGAGGCAACAGTCTCACTGCAAACTCGGGCGAGTCCTTATGTGAAGGCAGGGACTTATCTGACCACCCCTCCCCCAGCCCCAACGCCTTCAAGTTAGGGGAGGCTGCAGTTTAAATCCTGCTTTCCAGCTCTGTGTGGCTTCAAAACAAATAGTGCCAAATACAGTGTCCTAAAGCAACTCCCACTTTCTAAGTAAGGCTCATGCCCGCCGTCTGAGAGTCAGGAAATCAACAGGCTTGGACGGCTTAGCACATCTCCCCTCCTTGCAATGTGGGGCTCCTCTGGGAAAGACCCAGCGGTCAGGCCTTGGTGCCTGGGCTGGGACTCTTGACCTGAGTAACCACCCGTGGCCTCTCCATGGAGCTGGACAGCATGTCACTGGGTCCCCAGAGGAAGCAACCAGAGAGGAAGCGTTTCAAGAGACCAAAGTGGACCAAGAGCCTCTTGTGACCTGGTTTCTGAAGTTGCACAATGTCACTTCTGATGTGTTCTGTTGGTTAAAAGCAAGTCACCACGCCCACCCCGATTCTAAGGGAGAGTTCCCAGACCACCTCTCCATGGGGCTGTGCCAAGGCCGCATGCCAGAAGGGCAAGTGGAATGGGAAGGATCTATTTCGCAGATGAAAACACAGAGGTCTAGAGAAACAGAGTTACCGTATTTTTCAGACCATAAGATACACCTAGGTTTTAGAGGAGGAAAATAAGGAAAAAATTTTTGAAACAAAAAATGTGGCAAAATACTTGATAACACAAATAACATAATATTTCACCCATGTGAATGTAAACAGAACTCAACAGCAGCATTATTCCTCCCTAGTTGTGGGGTGGGGGGTGGGGCGTGGAGGTGGGTGCGACTTACGGTCTGAAAAACACAGAACTTCCTCAGTGGCAAAATCAGCACGTGGGCCACGGCTTCTCAGACTCGGGCTCATTTCCTTGTGAGTCAGGGGAGGGGCAGGGGCGGCTTCTCTGGCCACACTCAGCAAAGGGGAGGGTCCCCCCACCCGGAACTGAGCAGGGGCCTGCACCCCGCTTTCAGAAGCACAGACAGGAGAAGGCTGATCGCTGACCACCTCTTGTTTATTTTTCTCGCCCTCATTCCACAAAGGATCTGAGACAGCAAACACAAATGGATGAATACAAACCCAAAAAGTCCCACATTAAAAAAATGGAAAACACAAATACCCATTAGGGAAGTTCCACACCAGAGTAGGAAATGAAATGCAGATGTGCAGGTCATCCAGTCATATACCGTTACTATTTCCAAGCTGCGTGCTGACCTCTGAGTTTCCTGGTGGCGAAAGAGAAAAGGGAAACTTGATTAGTTATATGATTTTCAAGGAAACATTCCAGGAAAGCAAAACACATCCGGATCATTATTCCCAAAGAACATGTTACACTATGGATGTCCTCACTGATCACCTCTTTTGTCCTCCCCAGATCTGCCAGATAGTGACCAGTTCTGTGTCCTCCAAGCTGGAACCTTTTCTCCAGTCAATGCCAGGTGAGTGCTAGGTGGGGTCAAGGAGACTGGGATAGAGGGGGCAGAGGGGTAGGAAGGCAAGGAGGAGTGGGGCGGAGCCAGCAGGTTTTCCAGACAGGCCTGAGCCTGGGGGGGAATGGGTAGAACGGATTGTTTTCAGATGGCAGTTGGATGCCTGCTGGGTCAGGGCCCTGTGGCAGGTCTGGAAGTGAGGTGGAAAAGCAGCCCACAGCCTCTCATTCTCCTCCCCCTGCAGGGCCCGAGCAACCAGGTACCCAGAGCTGTCTGAGGCCAGACAAGCATAACTGGCCTGAGACCCGAGGCTGACCATTCTGGCTCTCTGGGCCTCAGTTTCTGTATCTTTGAAATGGAAACAATTCTCCTTATCCCTGAGTGCTTGGTAAACTGTGAAAAGCCACAGTAGGCGGGGGAGGACCCGCTCCCCCGACTGAATGTTCAACGTGTGCCTCGCGTCCAGCAGAACTGTCTCTCCTTGTCCACACCCCACTGAGTTTGTCTACTCTCCCAATTTTACTGCAAGGAAATGGAGACTCAGAAAGGACCTGTGACAGTTGCCCAAGGTCGTAAACCCAGCGAGAAGCAGAAGCAGGATCCAAATGCAGGTTTTCTGACTCCAAAGCCTGTGCCCCAAACTGCCACTGACCCCCCTCCATGGGAAGCCTGGCATGGTGGGCACTGGGCTCATGGCACTGATGATGCATTACCTTCCTCCAGGCACCCCCAGCCCCTCCAGGGGCAGAGCCCATCCTGGGGATGTTCAGTGCAGTTGAGTGCCAAGGTTTGGACACTCTCACCAGGCAGGAAGAATAGGTTGGTCTCAGTCCCAGCTCTGTCACGCACCAGTTGTGCCGTCTTGGACAAGCTGTCATTTCCAGGCCTCTGACATGGGAAGGAAGGGCTAAAAGAGGGACCAATTTTTATTGCATTGTCATTGATTACTGCTGGGAAACAGAGAAACCGCTCAGACCTGAGCCAGCCTGGGCTCGACCTGGGCTCAGCCTGGAGTATTATCACTGCTAATATCGATATCTTCTGGCTATGAGCCTGACCAGGTATAGAGCATTGGGCATCTTCACATTCAACCCTTCGGCACCTGTGAGCCACCGCTGTCACCCCATTCTACAAATGACAGAAAAGTGACTCAGAGAAGCAAAAAAAAAAAAGTGACGTGTCCAAAGTCACGTAAAGTCTGAATCAAGCTCAGGTCTCTCTGCTCCTTGACCCCGTGTTTTAGCTTCACCTGGGGGCTGATGGAAGAAGAGGGAAAGACAGTGTCTGTGAAGGTGGGGTGTGGAATCATTTTCCTCTAAAGGGAGCTCAGGGTGGCTCCTGGAGGAGGCGGAAATGGAGCTAGAACTGCAGGTTTAATTCAACTGCAGGGGAAGCTGACCCTGCATCAAGGGCCCCAAAGATGCTGCCATGGGGAGCCAGCTCACGGTCCCTCTTCTTTCCCTCCAGTGACAGCCAAGATAGATAATGTGGCCGGGATTGATTACTCACTGTTGGCACCTCCGACAGCCACGGCTGAGACCCTGGATGGGCAGCTGAAGGTGAGCCTTACACGGAGAAACATACTCTCACTCCCGGGCTCCCCCTGACCCTCGGCAACAAATCTTTCAGAGCCTCCACCCACTTCCTCTCAGTGCTCAAGCACCTTGCAACTCCACCCTCCGCGTCTTCTCCCGCTCCAGTCACTCTGGCCTCCCCGTCATTCCTGAAACTCTCCACCTGCTTTCACCCCAGGGCCTTTGCACTTGCCCCTCCCTCTGCCTAGGAGGCTCCCATCCGGATGTCCACATTGGCTCTACCTTCCTTCCTTCAAGTTCTTACTCAAATATCCCCCCGCCCTGGAGGAGCCTTCTCAGACACCGCTGTCACTGAAATAGCCCCCTCCTCTCGCCCCACCTCTTGCTTTATTTTCCTCAGCAGTGTTTATTACTAACATGCACAGACACAGAGTCACTCACTCACTTGGTTGAAAGGGAAGGGGCTGTGACCGCTTTGTTCTTTACTGTATGTGTAGCACCCAGAACAGTGCTTGGCGTATAGTAGGTGTCCAATAGATATGTATCGGATGGGAGGATGAGGGGGGGATGGAACTGCATTTCACGCTGCTACCCTTCACTCACCGCCCTCCAGCCAGACACGCTGGCCCGCGCCTCCTCCGCACATCAGGTCTGTTCCCTCCTCAGGGACTCTGTCCTGCCACAGCCTCTGCCTGAGCTCCTCCCTCCCATGCCCTCCCCGCCCCGCTGGCTGCTTCTCACACCTGGTGGGTCTGCGTGGGGCGCTGCCCCCCGAGCAGGCTTCCCTGACCCCCTGGCTGCGGTAGGTCCCACACCCTCCCCCACAACCAGCCATTGGTGTGTTTGTTTACTGTTTCCTTGTTTGTTCTAAAAAATATTTGATGTAAAAGAGAAGATTTGGAAACTACATCGGAGAGAGAAATAAATAAATAGGAAGAAAGGGAGGGAAGGAGGAAGAGAGAGATTACCTGAATATTACAACTCAAGAGATATGCACTATTGACACACAATAGTGTTGATGCCTCCAACACTCCAACCCTTGTCTATACCAAGACACACACACACACACACACACACACACACACACGATGCAGCACACACACACAAAAGATGCAGCAACAAGTGCACAACAGAACCACCTGTATAGACATAAAAATAAATACGCACAGTCTTACATGAGTCACACTGGACCTAGTGTTGTACAACTTTTGGAAAACAGAACAATGTAATGTGAGCCTCTCTCCATGATGTCCTCCTTTATGCAGCCCCTTTACTGGCTGTTGGGACCTTCAGGGGTCAGCTTGTGGTAAGTACAGCGCCCCCTCCTGGGACATTATCGCTCTTCCCAGTTTTCCCACAAATGTAACCAGAGGCACAGTAAACATTTTTGTAGCTGGATCCCTGCCCAGCCTTGGATATTTCCTGGAAGTGAAATTACGGGACCAAATAGCATACTATTAAAAAAAAATCTAAGTAATACACCAGAATAAAGGATTTAGAGGATGGACAATTATCCCTAGTGAATGAGGGATGCGAAGGTGCTGTTTACGACGCCCCCAGGCACCCCGTGCAGGCTCCTGCCGGGAGGTGATGAGTGTCAGCCCTGGGGGTGGGGTGTCACCCTCCCAGTGTCCTGGTTCTACGCTTTTGAAGTCGCATACCTGAGGACCCATCTAGGTGTTCCTGATGACCTGCCTCCCTGAGTGGATCCACACCGTGCTTCCACTTGATTTTGTCACCTAACCAAGCGCGTGTCTTAGAGACGAGCCCTCACTGGTGCATAGGTCCATCTCACTATTTCCAAGTCACGTGGTAACCTCTAATCTCTAATACGGGCGTCATGGTTGTTGATTTTCAATGACAACTTGATTCAACAGTACAGAGAACATTATACCCTCTAACGTACCCACCACCCAAATTTAAGAAATGTTACCATTTTGTCATATTTGCCTCTGATTTTACTTTTTAATTAAACATTGTAGAGATAAATAGCTCAGGCCCCCAGGGCCCCCTCTCCAAAACGGCCCACCCCACCCCCTGAGGTAATGACACTGATGATGTGGGTGTGTGTCCCTCCTGCCTGTGTCTTTATACTTTTACTCCATAACTCTCTGTCAGTAATTCTTATACAGTAGGTTTCATAGGCCTTTAAATTTTACATAAATAGTATCTTACCATATGTATCCATCTACAATTGGCTTCTTTATAACTCAACGTTATTATTTTTTAACTAAATAGATTATCTGCTTTTGCGAGGTGCTGCTAAATTGCTTTTTAGAAACATAGAAACATGTATTCTCCAGCACCTGTGAACACTTTCACCAGAACCTGGATAGTGTGGGTCTAAAATACAAACGTGCTCACAACCGTTCGCCTCCCTGTTTTAGATGACTGCTAATTTAATAGAGGAAAACACCCAAC
This sequence comes from Trachops cirrhosus, assembly GCA_028533065.1. Taxonomy (NCBI): domain Eukaryota; kingdom Metazoa; phylum Chordata; class Mammalia; order Chiroptera; family Phyllostomidae; genus Trachops; species Trachops cirrhosus. The sequence goes on from CM052547.1 coordinate 77,765,834, forward strand.
GAACAGAACCTGATGTTCTTTAGAGTTCCAGTGCTTCCCGGCAAGGCTGAGGCGGGGCCAGCGAGATGGCTGGGCGTGTGCTGCTGGACCCTGGGTGCCCGGTTCCATTCCCGGCTCTGCCACTTACCCGAGTGACCTGGGGCAAGTCACTTCACCTCCCTGTTCCTTGGGGTCCCTCCTGTACAACGAGCATGACCACACCTACCTCACAGGGTCCGCAGACCCCAGTACCCAGGAGAGTTTGATGCTAGTGTTGGTTTCTGGCCATGACTTCCTCCTCCGGTGGCCCTCAGCCCACGTTTTCCTGGAATGCGCACGTGGAATTATAATTCCCGAGGGATGCCCAGGCTCACTCTGTGGCCTCCACCGCCAGGGGGAGTTTTTCAGCCTGGCCCATCGCACCCCGCCTCCCTTCACCCCACCGGCGTTGGCCTTCCCCACCGACCACGACCACATGGTGTACCTGGGTATCTCCGACTACTTCTTCAACACGGCTGGGCTCGTGTACCAGCAGGCCGGAGTCCTGAACCTGACCCTCAAGGACGACATGGTAAGTCCGGGCTGGGGGTGGATGTGGGAAGAGCAGCAGACAGTCTGGATTTGAGTCCGCTCACGCTGGGGAGATCATGGTCTAGGCCCTAGAGCCAGCCGGACCTGAGTGTGCATATTAGATCCCTCTTTTCCAGCTGCGTCACCTCCAGCCTGTCACTCCACCTCTCAGAATCTCAGTTTCCTCATCTGTAAAACTCCAGTAACTCTATCTACCTCCAGAGGGGGCGCGGAGGATTAACGGAGGTACAAATGCATGAGAAGCACTCAGCAGAGGCTCGCATTCGGGGACTGCTTGATGAGTGCTCCGAGTCACAGCCAGCCCCGACGGAGTACTCGCCTTAGGTCAGGCTCTGTAATCCAGTCTGAGCGTCCTGCCTCCATCACTGGCCTATCCTCCTCCTCGTCTCTGTGTGCTCGTGGCTGAGTCCTGCTCTAGAACTCCGTTTACCCATCCTATGCCACTCCTGGGAGAGATGTCACATGCTCCCACTCTGCAGAGGTGCCACCGGGAGGCTGAGCCCCCCACCTGTCCCCTGCAGAAATAGACAAAGACCGCCTGAATGAGAACTCTTCCGGGCAAGGGGGTCAGCCACCATCATTTGCACTTGGCAAAGACTCAGAGACAGGCGGGGGGGTGGGGGTGGGAGGCTTTCTAGGGCTTCAGGTGTGTGCTAGGGAGATGGTTGGATGGCGAAGCTGGGTGGGGGTTAATAAAACTGGGCATCCTATATGATTCACTTAAGAACATATTTGACTTTTTCATGGCACAAAAAATATTGGGAAGCTGGCTGTCACTGGGCAAGTCCTCGCCGCTCTGGGCGATTGCTGCAGAAGCGGCAGGCCAGTGTCCCATTGTCATATGTGGTCTGGCCATTGTCTGTCTGTGTATTCAGCCTCTCACCCCTCATGCAAAAGTTGCCCCCCTCCAGCCTATAACATAATCCCGCAAAACCTTTTTCTTCTCTTGCTACAGATTCCAAAGGAATCCAAATTCCGACTGACAACCAAATTCCTTGGAACCCTCATACCCCAGGTGAGAAAAGGCCTGCCGCCCGTCATCAGCTCATGAGGGGGCCTGGGGGCGCTGGGAGGACAGGGCTCTGCTCAGGGGCCCGGTCCAGGGGCAGTCCAGCCTGAGAGCGTGGCCGAAGCTTTGCACAGCCCACCCCCAAACAGAGAAAGGCCCCCAGCAGTCGGGTGGGTGCTGGGGCTTGTCCCGTCCACACGTGTTCAGGGTCCACCATGTGCCTCGGGCCGTGTGCTGGGTGTCCAGCAGGACAGACCATCGCCCTGCCCTCCTGGGGCTCCAGTCCAGTGGACAGAGAAAATGATTATTCAAGTATCCAAAACAATAACAAACTGTGAAAAGGGAAGCCGACAGGTTGATGAAGTCTTGTTAGACAAGGTGGACAGGGGAAGCCTCTGTCCACCCTAACCAAATGCCACAGACTGGGTGGCTTAAACATCAGAGACTGACCTCTCACCGTCCTGGTCCAAGGTCGCAGTGGCCGCAAATTCGGTTTAGGGTGAAGGCTCTCTTCCTGGCTGGTGGGCAGACGGCTGCCTTCTTGCTGCGTGCTCAGATGGCCTTCCTGGGAGCACACGTGGAGAGCGCGAGCTCGCCGGTGTCTCCTCTTTCTAGACACTAACCCCGTGGGATCAGGGCCCTGCCCTGACAGCCTCGTTCGCTCTAATGACTTCCTCAGGGCCCTCCCTCCACAGACAGCCTCACTGGGCGGTTAGGACTTCGATGTATGAACTTGGGGGAGCGGGTGGACACAAACATTCAGCCCTTAACCACCTCCTCGGTGGCGAAAATGTTATACAGGAGGTACGGGTGCAGAGGAAGTGTGACGGATTAGGTGGCCAGGGCAACTGTCTTGAAGCTTATTTTGCGTAACGATCACATTAGTTTTACTCAGACTGTGAGTTTACCTGGGGGAGGATTGGAGGCCAGCAGAGGCGGGGTGTCCCCCAGGCCCTCCTCATTTCCTCTCGGAGCCACCACTGCTCTCTGAGGTGACATTTGAACTGAGACCTGGGGGAAGAGGAAAGGCCAAGCTAGGAAAGAATGGAGGACAAGCATTCATGGAGAGGGAACAGAGAGTGCAAAGGGCCTTGGGAGCAGCAGGTCGTATTCGTGGAGCAGGAGCCCCACGTGGCTGGCACTGTGGGTGTAGAGAGTGAGGTTGGCAGGATGCCAGCTGCCCGATCATGCAGCCTTTACTATTTAGTCAAAATGCCATGGGGAGCCCTGGCCGGTGTGGCTCAGTTGGTTGGAGCGTCGTCTTATAACCAAAAGGTGGGGGTTCAGTTCCCTGTCAGGTCACATACCTAGGTTTCAGGTTCAATCCCCTCTCCAGTCAAGTACAGGAGGCAATCGGTCAAAGCTTCTCTCTAAGAGCAATGAAAAAATGTTCTCGGGTGAGGACAAAATAAATAAAATATAAAAAATGCAATGGGAAGACATTGGAGGTATTTATGCAGGGTCTGGGACAAGATAGGATTTAGAAACGTTGAAATAAAATTGCCCCTTTTGCTGGTTGTCCCCGCCGGGGGCCACAGGTGGCCAAGATGTTCCCCAACATGACCGTGCAGCTCCTCGTCCGGGTCTCCTCTCCACCGCGCCTCACGGTGGCCCCCGCTGGCCTCGCCTTCACCCCTGCCCTGGAGGCCCAGGCCTTCGCTGTCCTCCCGAACTCCTCCTTGGCCCCTCTCTTCCTGCTTGGCATGGTAAGCTATTCCAGGGTGCGGGCAGATGGGGAGCCCCGGACAGGGCCGAGAGCACTGCCCTCGGGGTCAGGGGCCAGGGTGAATCCTGCCCAGATTCAAACCTGGACTGTGCGGCTCCAGGGCCTGAGACCAGAGCCGTGGACCAGCTGCTTTGGGCTCCCACAGGCCTTCATTCATTCAATTATTCATCCCTTCATTGGCTCGGAATACGTGTCCTGTTCCTGATTCGTTCACTCGTATCTTCCGTCATTCAATTACGCATTTGTGTGCTGTTCAGTCGTTTATTCATTCACTTATTCATTAGGTTGCTAGCTTGAAATAGGTTATACCTTCTCTGGTTCATACATGCATTATTGTTCGTTCACTTACACCTTTGTTCAGTTGATCATCTCTGTGTGCTTGTTCATCCACTCATTACTCATCCACACATACCGTTGTTTATCCCTTCATGTGTGTGTGTAATCCTTCAGTTGTTTAAATTTTATTCCATTGTTGATTTGCGCATTCATTCGCCTTATCACGGTGTCACTCCATGAACATTTGGTGGCACCCACTCAGCCACTGGGAGTGAAGATGAGACTTTCTCTCCACCAGGAGGCGCTCACAGGCTCAGGCAGCAGGTCTGCCCTGTCTGGAGTTGAGACCCACTTTCCCCGCTTTGCAGATTAAATGCGTTCTGACAGCAGACAGGAAGGCTGAGGCCGGAACCTCGGCTTCCTGACTCACCGAATATTTGTGGGGTAAATAAATGCCTGAATGGCTGTAGGGGCAGGGCTGGCCTAGACTCCAGCCCTGCGGTCTGGCCCTCACAAGCAGCCTGGGAACTCCGCTGGGCACTCTTGGGCTAGGGAGAAAATGGTCCTTGGTCGACAGTCCATGACTCATCGATAAACAGGAAGCAAAAGGAAGATCGCTCACTCCCACACTTGGCCTTGGCCTCTGTGGGTCTGACCCCAGTGTGGGTGCTCTGAGGGCTTTCCGAGGCGGACCCTCCCTGCCTTGGGGGCCGTCCAGAGCCCCGGGCCCTGCGTGGGGGCTTCACCTCCTCTGTCGTTGCTTTGCAGAGCACGAATGTGTCTGTGGAGGTCGGCGCCAAGTCCGACAGGCTTGTGGGACAGCTCGGCTTGGACAAGTAAGTGACCCTGCAGGGGAGGGGCGGGGAGCTGCCCCTCCGTTCGTGGTGTCCATGAGCCAGCGTTGACCTTACGACGCGCCCAGCAGTGTCGTTGCTGTCCTGTTCACCCATCACACCGAAGCTTCAGCGTGCAGAGGACGCAATGTCCCCATTTTGCCAACAGTGAAATTAGTACTCAGAGATGAAGTGACTTGCCCAACGCCACACATCATAGCATAACCAGCCACCTCAGTTTGCCTGGAGTGTCCAGTTCCAGCCCTGAGAGTGCGTCCCAGGCCACTCCTGTGTCATGGGCCAACTCATGGCTGGGTGGCACCCACTGACCCCACTGCACACTGGACCATAGTGGCCCCCAGCCACCCCATGTCCCCAGCCTTCCTCGGCACTTGGAAAACCCACTCTGCCTTCTTCATCCCCATCCTTGGGAGTTTCTCAGGCCTCCCCTGTTGGGAGACTCTGGGATCCGTGTGCCGGGGTTCGAATCCTGGCAGAGGAGGTTGTTAGGAGTGTGTTCTCTGACGCTGAGGCTGCCTGCATTTAAAGAGCAGCTGCTGGGGGCAAGCAACAAACTCCCCAAACTTCAGCGTCCCCGGATGTAAAATAAGCCTGGTCATTGTTCTTTGCCAACGGCACGGTCGTGAAGATGAAAGGAGGTGTGAATATGTGTTGAAGTGTTTGGAACACTTCAAGGGACAAAATAAGTGTTCAGTAAGCAAGAGGGAAAGACAGAGAGAAAGAGAAATGCAAAAATCAGGGGACGGACAGAGAAAAAGACAGAGAGACACTCAGAGACACAGGAGGGAAGGAAAGGAGGAAAGGGAGAGACATGGAGACAGACAGAGGAGAGCAAGAGACAGACAGACAGACAGACAGACAGACAGGAAGATGGGGAGACACGTTAAGAGGGAGCCTGTCAGAGAAAGACAGACACAAAAGGAGGGAAGAGGGAGGCGTAGAGAGGCACCACACACAGAGAAAGAAAGGGCGACACCCGGACAGAGTGGATGCAGTGGCCCCCACCGTCGGCCTGGCTTCTACCCCTTAATCACATTCACGCTGTTTCATTTGAGTCTTGACCCACATTCCTGCATGTCTGCTGTCTCCTGGTGCAGAGCTGTCCTTCTTAACCTTGAGATTGGCCCCTGAGGCTTCCACGCTGCTCATTTCTTGTGGCTTCCATTTGACAAGTGTTACTGCTTCGGAAACATGTGGATGTAATTTTCCTTGAAACACCCGTGGGCCTCTCAAGTAGAGGAGGCAGGCAGGGTGATGGCTGCACACAGACTTTCTGAAACATGCAGGGCGGGTTGAGAATCCACAGGGCAGGGGCCTGGGGCTGCTCCGTCTCGGTGAGCTCTCGGTGAGTGAGAGGGAGTTTTCAAGCTTTGTAGGGTATTGGAGAGAAAGAGAGAGAGAGAGGGAAAGCTTTGGCATCAGGGAGACTTATTAGAAATCTTACTTTGCTAATTGTCAGCTGTGTGGCCTTAGGCAAGTTGTTCAGCCTCTCTGAGTATCAGGTTTCTCGTCTGTCACATGGGAGTGTGATGGCCCTCTCAGAGTTACAGGAAGTCAGTGGGACAAAGTACAATATTCAACACAGTGAATGATAGGGGCCCAATAAACAGCCATTTATTTCCCCCTTTCTCTGAGATCACATTTAAAATGCCTTAAAGGCTGTAAAGAAGGGATAGTTTATTGGCTCAGGTCATTAAAAAGTCCAAGGGTTTCAGGCAAATGTGGATCCAGGTGCTTAAATGAGGTCCTTGGGACGCTGACTCTCTTCATCTCTCGGCTCTGCTATCCCTTGTGCTGGCTTCATTTTCTAGAAGGCTGTCCCAAATAATGACGAACATGGTCACCAGCAGCTCCCTAATTTTCTTGGAGAAAGAGAGAACACCTCATTCCCCATCCCAGCAGAAGTCCTGAGGCCAACTCCCGCGGGCTCAGCATGAGTCAGGTCTATCCCTGAAGCAATCACTGTGGCAAGGGAGGCGGAGTCTGCTCTTTGGCCAGCCCACCCCCAAGCTGGGTACTAACAATGTAGAGAGTGGGGTGATTTCCCCAAAGGAAAGAGCAGGGGGCTGTGACCAGACAAAGGGGGATAAATGCTGGTGGGGAAACGAAGCAGCAGTCCCCAAAGTGGGCCCTTTCTCCCCAGTAACTGAATCCTCCTACGAGTCAAGCAAACGGGCCTCAGCCTCCCCCTCCCCTTCCCACAGGCTGCTCTTGGAACTGAAGCACTCGGACATCGGCCCCTTCTCGGTGAGTCCGAGGCTGTTGTGGCTCCTTCCTTCCCTTTACCTTGAGATAACAGTCCCAAGGCCACTGGGCTCATGGCATCCTTTCAGGAGGCCACTGGTTCATTTGCATACACTTTGCATGTACAGTAATGATGGGAGGAGCTTTATGGAAGAGATCTGAGCTGGAATCTCTGTTCCTTGCTTACTCACTGTGGGTTTTGGGCAAGTGAGTCACTTCCCCTTTTGGAATGTCAGCCCTTCCCCACAAATCAGGGATAATTCTTCCCACTTGAGTTAATATAGGGAAGTTTAAATGGGATTAAATGTGCATAATCTGGTATGCAAAATCTGCTCAATAAGTGTTGAATGAACAAGTGGACTACTTTATTGAGCACCTACTATGTGACAGACAGCGCTCCAGGTGTTGGGATACGCTCATGAAGAAGACAAGGAAGCAACCCCTTCTAGAGCCTTATAGCACAGTGGTGGACAGGCAATAAGAAATCAAGGTTATTTTGGTTAAGATCAGTACTATGAAAAACAAATGGAAGTGGGGTAGACAGTGATGAGAAAGTTGAGAGTTAGACAGTGTGATCAGGGAAGGCCTCTCTGAGGAGGTGATATTTGGGCGGAGGGAGCCAGCAAGGGGAAGATCTGCCACAGGCAGAGGGAATAGCACGGGCAATGTCCCTGGGGCTGGCTCACCCCGGGCCTTCGGGGCTAGGTAGACTGTGTGTGGAGGGCAGTGAGAAGCGATGAACTGTTTCACACGGAGTCACATGAGCTGATTTATACCTTCCTGAAAGGTGCTCCTGGCTGGCGTTAGCAGAGTGGGGCACAAGGTTAGACCACGTAAATTAGTGGGGGAGGTGGGTGCGTTTGTCCATGTGAGAGCTGATGGGGCTGAGACTAGGCCAGAAAGGAAGAGAAAGATGACAGACAGATTGGGGATAGATAGTACTTTCGAAGTCAGATCAGACACAACTTGGTAAGAGATGTGAGGCGCAGAGCGGGGGACAGGGCACAAAGGAATGACACCTAGATTTGTGTCTTGAGCAGCTGGGTGAAGGGCAAAGTCACGTACAAAGATGGAGAAGGGCAGGTGGGAGGGAGAGGAGCAGGGGTCTCACCAGCCCTGGGACCAGATTCCACTACCCAGATTCACTGACCATCATTAAGTAGACCCACCCCTGCCTCCTCCACCCAAGGAGGGCACTGGTGGTGAGTTGCCCACAGAAGTAGCAGCTCCAATGCCCTTCAGCAGCCTCCCTGGAAGAGCATCACCTGTGTGACTTCCATTAGAAGCCCCGGCATGCTGATTCTCTCCGCAGCGTCTAACCACACGGGGCCTTTTGTTGAACCCCTGGAGAACATTACCCTGGATCTCTGAAACGCCCCCCAAGACCCTCCCCAAGTGGGTACCTTGTAAGCCCCCCAACGCCCAAGTCAGACCATCCCAACGTCCCCTCCAAATCCGATAGCGCTCCAGCCAGCCATTTCCACCTGATGAGACTGCATCAAACAAAAGGGCCCGAAGCTTCCTCAGTGTATTTCCGTGGGCTTACTGGCACCAAGGCCCTGCTGGTGTGATGACTCAGTGGGAAACTAACTTCTGCTTCTGCAGAAAAGAAAATTTTTAAGTTCCTAGATTCATGGAAAGAAGGGCACCACATTTGATTAGCCCAGAGAATTGCAGCCTGGGAAAGGAAACTCAATTGTTCCAGAAACAAAATGTACATATTTACAAGTTGTAAATGTCAGCATGGCAGGCAGTGCTCTTGAGGACGTTACATTAGTGTTAAACTGTTTCTATTATTGCAAGAGGAAGTATACATTCTAGAACAATCAGAACCCACGGGTTTAGGAGAGAAAGGAAGTAAGAACCATTTCCAAGTTTCACCATTAGTTAATGATTTGGAGTTCACCCTTTCTGGCATTTTGCTGTATATTTAATGACAAAATGGAATTCTGTGGTTTCTACAGCCCTCTTCTCCTGGTTCAAAAAATATCATTCATGTTTCCGTGATGATAAGTGTATTCCTACAATGTCATTCAGAACAGTTGCGTAGGTTCCTGGCATCAAAGTGCCACCATGTCTTCCAGATGCTTCCCCAAATGTGGACGTGTTGGTTGCTTAAAAACAATTTATTACAGCATAGTTGACATAAAATATGGTATTAGTGTCAGGTGCAGAACATAGTGACCGGACATTTGTGTACCTTACAATGTGATCACCACGCCAGGTCTATGAACCGTCTGTCGCCATGGCAGAGTTATCACACTGTCATTGACTCTGTCCCCCTTCACCAGCTTCACCCGTCCCTCCATCCTCCTCCCCTCCGGCAGCCACCGGTTTGTTCTCTGTTTCTGTGAGTCTGCGTTGGTGTGTTGGGTTTGTTTGTAAGTCATGCTGTATTTATCTTCTCCCGTCTGACTTATTCACCCTCCAGCTCCATCCGTGTTGTCGCAAATGGCAGAATTTCATTCTTTTTTATTGCTGAGTAATGTTCCATTGTTCCGGTTATATTCATCACCCTTTGAACATCTTTGCATCTGTTTCTGCCTACATCCTAGTCACTTCCTTAGACTAAATGTCTTAGAGGCGTGTTCACAGCGCACCACGCACACACATTTTTAAGGCTTTTGGTGAACATTGCCGAGCAGCCCTGGGAAAGTTTGGACCAGTGTGCCCTCCAGCCCACCCTGTCTGAGATCATGCATTTTCTCATTCAAAGGCTTTCACCTTTAATACTCTGCTGACCTTCCCCTGCCTTGCACCTTACAGTCTGAAACTTGCTTTACATCCAGAATCTTTAGAGTAAAAGAGATCCCTTCTGTGACCTTGATCGGGCTGCAGAGTTTTCACATCACTTGGCCCATTTCTCAGCAGTTCTCCAGCTGTGAGGTCGCCCTGCTCGGGAGGGAGGGAGGCTGATGGAGGGCCGCTGGAGCTTCCTCGCCCTGACGTGGGCCCCGCCCTCCTCCTGATTTCCAGGTTGAGCTGCTGCAGGCCATCATGAACTATGTCCTGCCCACCACCGTGCTTCCCAAGGTCAACGGTAAGGAGCATTGGAGAAACGACTGGTTTTCAGTCCTGGGGAAGTGGTGGGGGTAATTCCTGGAGCCACCCCACCCCTGGCCCCTGTTGTGTGGGCTGAGGGGAGGGCGCCTCACATGAACCTCAAGTGGCACCTGACCCGGAAAAGGAATGGAAAAAAGGAAACCCATGTGGGTAGAGTTCTTACTACGTGCCCTCCCCATCCTTAGGAGATGAGGGATTATTCACATCTCCAGTTTTCACGGGAGGAGATCAGAGAAGTTAAATGACGTAAGGGAATCAGAGAAATGAAATGCCCAGTCACAGAGCGGATGAGAGATAGAGCTCAGGTTTGATCCGACCTCTGAGCCAGAGCCGGAGTTCTTACTCCCAATCGAGGAGGAGGACCAGAGAAGGAGGGCCTCGGCTAAGGGCTAGTGTGCTCACCCCCCGGTAAAGGCGCCAGGCAGGCCTGCCGCTAACCTTGGCATCGCCAGGGGCAACAGTGCCCATGAAGGCCCATGCAACATAGGACCAGAATATTTAAAAATCGTAAATGAAGACCAGTTATTGTACAGAACATGACTTATCCTCCCCGCTCGATACATGTAGCATCAAATGGCCTAGGAGACCAGGTTTGAATTTAGAATTCTCCCGAGTTCTGGCCCCCACTACCGCCTGTCCCTGATTGTGTCCTAAACACTGAGGGGCTTCCTGCACACACAAGTAGATACCCCCAATCCATGTCCATGCGCTGTCCACACCCCTGCAAGCAGGGGCCCCTGCTGTCACTCGGGCCTGGCGTCCTCTGGCAGTGCCGTCACCCTCAGGAGGGTGGTCGTGGTCAAGAGGCCTGCACTGGTCCTGGACTTGAGCTTGGGAGATGGGGTGGGAATGAGAGGGCCCCAGGTTTCTCTCCAGTCCAGGGAGGCCGCTCACCCCGCTCCCTTGGAACCCCCTGCCGCACCCTCCACCTTCTCCCCACCTGATCCTTACCCTAACCCCCATTGCAGAGAGGCTGCAGAAAGGCTTCCCTCTCCCGCTGCCCAGGCACGTCCAGCTGCTCAACCTGGTGCTTCAGTCTTACCAGGTGAGTCCCAAAGGCCTCTTTGCACCCCGCCTCCCACCACAGCAGCAACCTGGTGCTGAAAAGCGTTCTCTATGCCAGCCCCATGCCACGCACTTTCTACCCTCACTGCAACCCTGGAAGGTGGGCACTCTTCCTAAACAGAGAAGGAAGACTAAGACTCAGAAACGCCACATGGCTGTGAAATGAAGTCCAGCTCCAAAGCCAGGTCCCTGCTGTTCACTGTTGGCTACCATTCCCACCTAACACTGGGTAAAAATGGAACTGGAACTCTCTTGATGGCCATAGATCCTCTTCCATGAAATGGCTGCTTTTAATTACTGAGATATGTGTTGGGTGCTTTCCTTCGCATCAGCCTCACTCCAGGGGCTGGAGTTCATCTGTGGGGTAGGAAGCCTGGTCAGTGTCTGGAGAATTTAGATACCAGAATGCACTGCCTCCTCTTGCCTTTCTCCCAGCCCGATGCCCCTCTCCCTGTTTTCCAGCCATCTCTCACCGGGGTCTTTACAGTCTCCTTTGCTGCTTCCTGCTTCCCCTTCCTTCCCAGAGGGTGTTCTCCGGGTCCTCCCAGGCCTCTGCCCTTCCCCCACTACAGGCTTTCCCTGGTCACTTCCATCACCTCAGGCTTAACATCCACCTTCGCGCCCACCCAGGGACTCAGCCATGCTTCCAGTTTCTTCTACACCCTGACTTGCGCGCCTCCACCCTGAGGCCCCAGCAAGTTCCCACAAAGCAGATCACTGTGCAACAAGCCATCACCTCCTGCTGCATCCCTTACCTCGGTCAATGGCTTTCCTAATAACGTCACAGCCCTCATGGGAAACCCACCCATCACCCAGATTCCTCGCCCTTCCTCACTCCGGAGGTCCAATCAACCCCCAGTTATTTTTTTTTTACGATTTTATTTATTTATTTTTAGAGAGGGGAAGGGAGGGAGAAAGAGAGGGAGAGAAACATCGATGTGTGGTTGCCTTTCACGCGCTGTCAACTGGGGACATGGTCTGCAACCCAGGCATGTGCTCTGTCTGGGAATTGAACCAGCGACCCTTTGGTCTGCGCAGGTCAGTGTTCAGTCCACTGAGCCACACCAGCCAGGACTCAACACCCCCCTGACACCCCCACCCCCCATTTTTTAGACCAGGAAACTATTGGGGCTAAAAGACTGTAGAAAAGCTGATGAGAGAGCAGAGGAAACACATCTCCTATGTTGCCCACCTTATACCAAGTTCATCCTTAAAAAAAATGACCCCATGGCACATTAATTTCTTCATGTATGAAAATTGTGAGTGGAGGGCATGATGGAGCAAAGAGAAGTGGTTTTGCAGCCTTGGCAGGAACAAGGGCTCCCTGAGCCACCAGGGGGCCAGAAGACAAACGAAGGCCTCCAGGGCCACCCGGGGGCCCCCACGCCTGAGGAGGGCGCAGCTGCCAAAGAAGCTGGACAGACTCACAGGCGTTGGGCTGGGCAGACCCCTGAGGCGATCCTGTAGCGCGTCCCCACTCCCTCCTGCCTTCCTGTCAGCAGAGTGGGGCTACTCTGCTCCCAAAGTCTTCTCCTAACAGCCCAGCAGCCGCCCCCGCCCAATGAGGGGTGCGCTTCCTGCTGACTCGATGTTCCCATCTCTTCCCAGAATTTCCTGCTGTTCGGCGCGGACGTGCAGTACGATTGAAGTCGCCTTGGGTGCTGGGGGCTGTCAGCCACACCAGGAGGCAGAGGTCGTCGACACCCACTCCTGACAGGCCCGTGGGGCCCAGGCCACCTTTCTCCCAGCAACGCTCCCTACCTCTTGACCCCGAGACCCTTGCAAACTTCTCTGAACTCGGGTTCAGAAACAACCTAAACACGGGGAGCCTTGTTCCTTGGGAAAGGGTGGTGTGTATGTCAGGGACTAGGTGCTTCTTGCAAAGGCTAAGCCTGCACCAACATTTCCCTCAGGAATTGCATTTTGGCTGTAACCTCAATGTTTCTCTTCGTGCTTCACACAAAAAGTCTGGGTGTTTAAAGTGTGGAATTCTGTGTGATGGTGTTGTTTCTTGTTTTATATGTCCATTCATTCACCGGCTGCACCCAGCATGGCCTGTAGCACCAATGCACAGCACAAATACGTCACCTCTTTATTTCTCTAATTAGTTTCTTGAGCCCCCACATGCCCCTGTTAGCAAAACTGCCATTGTTTCTCTTTGAAGACACCCCTCATTCCACACTGGCCAAGAGTCCCAGGGGAGTAGTAAGTCTTGCTTGCTAATGCCAGGCAGTTTGCAGAGTGGATGAGCCCACGGGGCTGTTGTTCCTGCTATGGACACGTGGTGGCGCTGTTGAACAGCTATCCTGCACAGCCTGTTTACCCTGCCCCGCACTTGGGCCGGTGAATGATAGCTCCTTCAGTCTACCTTCTCCTCTCCTGCCCAGCCATTGGGCCCAAAGCAGAACTGGGCCGGAGGACAGAGGCCATTGGAGTTTCAGTCAGTCGTATCCTCAGCTACAGTTAGCATCTTGCCCACGGCTTTCCAGATCACCTGTGCAGGCTGTCCTTGGACTCAGTGAGTTTCCTCCTGGGCTTTGGGACAGCTCCCGCCCGGGGACGTCAAGGGTGGCTGTCTCAGGCCATTAGACGGGTCCTAACAGCACTTGATTAAGTGTTTCCCGGAAGTCCTCTCTGAGCTGTTGGCATTTGGTCTGAGGCCGGAACGGCGAGGAAGGGTCTGAAGCAGTCAGTGGGGTGCGGGGTGACATGACCAGATTTAGCTTTAACATGTTTTGTTGGGACTTCTGAAAGCACTGGAGGGCAGGAGTGGAAGAGGGTGGGCACGAATTAGGAATCTGTTGTTCAGACTTCATCCAGGCGGGCCACAGTAAAGATGGAGAATAAGAGCATGGTTAGTGATGAAAACAGGATAAAAGGTATTTTTAAAGAAAACTGTACACATTGCTGCTAACAGCATCAGTTCTGTCTCGTGGAGGTGGAGGCTCTGGGGCCACACAGGGGAACAGGGAAACTGATCAACCACAGCACACAGACGATCTCACTGAACCCCACAGCCCTCGCCTCCCCGACAGTGCGAAGCATTTGAGCCTTTGGATGGAGTCATTCTCCCTGCATCACACAGCTGGCAAATAGCAAAGCTGCCATTCCCCCTCTCTGTCACCAGAGCCCATGTCTTTCCACTCCTCCCGGGTGTTAGTCTCGTCTGTTTGATGCGTGAGGCGTTTCAGGCGGAATTGCCGTGTTCAGTTGTGCAGGTTGAGCTCTGTAAAAGGTGTCGGGCTGAGGGAACTAAATCCTTTCTCTAATTTGCCCACTGTGAGGATGCATCTTTTTCTGCTTGCCTAGCAGAGGCTCTGAAATGAGCAGAAAAGCAGCCAGTGGGGCGGGAAGGAAGGGAGGGAGGGAGTGGGAACAGGACATGGGGGGAGCCGGGGAAGGCCACCGCCCGTCCGTGTGTGTACAAGACCGCGCTGCAGGGGCTGGGGAGCAGAGCTGGCAAGCATAGGGACACAGCCCTGCCTTCCCCCGCCCCCTCATCTCCCACCATTCTCTTCGGACTAGCTGCTGCCCTCCTCTACTTTCCAAAACGTTCAGGCAGTCCCTGCCCCACTCTGTATAGGAAAAAAAAAAAGCAATATTTCTTGAATTTAAGGACTGGTGAGCGGACCTCTCTCTAAGGGCTGAGAAACAGGCAGTTGTTCGGAGGTGTGATGTGAGAAGCATTCCCCGAGACAATCCGAGTTGCCGAGTTACCGGCCAGGCTGCCTGCAAAACCACTGGGAGAGCAGCTTCCCCTCGGGCCGAGCTTTCCAGCTCCACCTGGCTGCTAATGTGTGCCGGTTTTTTCGGGGGGGTGTTGGAAGTCTCTAAAATTAGACCATGGGGATAGTTGCGCAATTCTGTAAATATAGTAAAAACCACCGAACTGTACACTTTAAATGGGTGAATGTTATGGTATGTGAAATATATGTCGATAAAACTGTTAAAAAAAAAACAAAAAGAATCGCCTACTCCAGACTGCCTAAAAGCTCACCATTTAATCAGCTTCCGTTCTGGGTTAAGGATTGCCCTCGTGGGGTTCCTTTTGGAAATGGCGATGTTGAATGTGATGGAGGGTTTCTTGTGTGGGGAGCTGAGGGGTGGGCCATGCAGGAACTAACAGCCCCTGTGTTCAGCATTTTGCCACATCCCATGAGTGGCCGTGAGTGTCCCTGCCCTGGGCCAATCTCTTCACATTTATCATCTCATTTAATCCTCACAACCCTTCTGAAAGTAGACAAGGGGTCCCCGTTTTCTGGGTGAAGAGTTTGAGGTTTCGGGAGTTGATGTGGCAGCACCTGCCCAAGGTCACTCAGCTCAGTGTTCAGAGCCTGGGCTGCGGAGTCACCTGGCCTTGGCTCGTGCCTTAGTGGTTAAAAACATGGGCTGTGCTCCCAGACACTGTGGGTTCAAATCCCAGCTCTGCTACTTAATTGGCCTTGGGCAATGAACTCTCCGGGCTTTGATTTTTCTTCTCTGGGTCATGATAGTACCTGCCTCACAGGGTTGTGAGGACAATCAGATACGTGTGGGATCTGTGGCCCCGGACCGAGTAGTGATCACAGTTAGCTCTGAACATCAGTAAAGTCAGTTCTCTCTCTACCGTCAGGACTGTGTCTGGCTTGCCATAGTTGCATTCCCAATGCCTGGCAGACAATAGATGCTCAATAAATACTTATTTTAAAAATCAACTAGGATTTGAATTCACAGCTGAGTGGCTCGAAGCCACAGTGTCAATGATTCTCCGAGTGTGGTCCAGGGCCGCCTGCCTGGACGGGCCTGACCCCGAGAACCAGAAGCGCGGGACGGCCGGCAAGTCGGGTCCAGCGCTGGGCTCACCGCGTGCCTCGGGCCAGCCCCTCTCCCTGTCTACATTTCCGTCTTGCCATCTGTAAAAGCAAGGGCCCTCTGGAATTCCGGGAACGAAATCCAATAAAGTGAGCTCTGGCAAATATTAAGGAATCTTTTCTCACTGAGAAATTTTCATTTTAACAGAAGCTCCTTAGGGTCCCCAAAGCTATCAAGACTCAGTGAAATGAGGCTACTGCTGGGATTTTAAATGCTGGTTATTGCAGAGGCCAAGGGGGTGGGGAGGAGGGGCGGGAGGGTTCCCAGGATCCTCAGGGTCTCCCTGGGGTGAGGGGCTGGGTAATTGACATTACTTTTTTTCCTTCTGTAAATTCACATGCCTCGTGTGTATGTGTGTATTTGCACTCACACAAGTGTGCAGGTGACAGGGCCAGGAGAGGGGGCCGCCATCAACATCAAACCCTCAAATCCAAAGTGCCCTAGAGGGACCCAACGAGAGCTGGCGTTCTCAGGAGCGTGAGCACCGTCAAGGGAAACGGCACCAAAAATAGAAGTGGACAGAGTTTTGAAATTGCTGAGCTTCCAGCGCACCTGGAGCTCATTTCGTCCTTTGTACTCAAAGCTCCGTCCAACACCAGCACCACCTGGGAGTTCGATAGAAATGCAGAGTCTTGGCCCCCAAAGGAACCTGGGGAATCAGAATTTGCATTTAAACAAGATCCCTGGTATATATTCACCACAATGTCTTTATCCGCCCACCCACCGATGGACACGTAGGTTGTTCCTGTATCTTTAGTGCTGTAATGAATGTGAGGGTGCAGATATCTCTTCGATATCCTGTTTTTATTTCCGTTACATAAATACCCAGAAGTGGCATTGCTGGATCGCATGGCGGTTCTGATTTTAGTTTTTAAAGGAGCCTCCATACTGTGTATTTTCTGAGGAGGCTGCACCAGGTCATGTTCCCACCAGCAGTGCACAAGGGCTCCCTCTGCCCCACATCCAGAAGCCGTGGCCTGTGTGCCCCATGGGGTACCGTCCAGCCACGAGGAAGAAGGAGATCCTGCCCCTTGCAACCACTGGGTGAAAGTTGCGGGCACGGTGCTCAGTGAGACAAGTCGGAGAAAGACACCAACTGTGATCTCACACATATATGGAATTGTTAGCAGAGGCAGGGGGCGGGGAACAGGAGAGAGACTGTTCCAGGGGACAAACTGAGAGCTAGCAGATGTGTTAAGTCCTGGGGATCTGGTCTGCAGCGGAGTGATCGGAGACAACGATACTGTGTTATAAACTTCAAACTTGCCAAGGGACTAGATGTTAGTTGTTCCCATCACAGGGAAAAAAATATAATTAAGTGACGGGACGGAGGTGTCTGCTAACACTGCAGTGGTCGTGACATTACGACATATAAATATATCGAGTCAACACGTTGTACACCTTACATGGACAGGTCAGTTATATTTCAGTGAAAATACATTTCATTCAATAAACAAGGCCCCTGGGGAGTTTAAGGAATGTGGTCCTGGTTTGCCCCGTGTCACACGGCCCTTGCAGAGCGGAGCCCCGGCGAGGACCCAGGCCTCCTCGCTGCCGGTCCTTCCTCTTCTACGGCTCTGTGTTTTGGCACCTGCTGCTCCCTCCTCTGCAAAACCTCCATGTGACCTTCAAGATCCAGCAGGATGTCATCTCTCCCCAGAGACTCCTTTGGTGGCAGAGCATGAGTCGCTGCACGCGCTTAGTTGTCTCGCAGTCCACTCACTGCCCCTGCATGAGACCTGCATGAGACCTGCAGACGTGGAAAAGATCTCAGAGCTCTCCCCAAGAGGACGGCATTTGCTCAGAGAGGTCGCTGTGCCACTCATGCCAACCAGGGTCCAGGCAGGACACCAGAATCCAGCTCGGGTGGTTCTTAAGATTCAGGTGAAGAGACTGTTTGCAGAGCTGGGAGGCAGGCTGAAGGAAACTGGCGAAAGGTGTCGAGGCCCCAGGAGTTAGAATCTCTGAACTTGAAGAGCGAAAACAGAGGCAGGGTGCCCAAGCCCAGCGAGGGCTGGAGATGGGTGAGGGGCGCAGGGGTGGCACAGCCATAGAACTCTCCAAGCACCTGTGGTGCTGCCCCTCCACTGAGCCCAGCTACAGACGGGGACCCAGTCACAGGGTGCCCAAGGGACCCAGTCACAGGGTGCCCAAGGGACCCAGTGGGCACGTCAGGGTTCACATCCAGGCCATCTGGTCCCGGAGTTCACACCCTTAACCTCACACTCTTTCCCGCTTCACGTTCATTCGCTCTGGGGACGATTACCTTCGATGTGCCCGCCACTCAAGCGTTCCAAGCACTGTGGTTTCCAAATCCCGGGTTTTCTGAATTGTTTTCAACTGACACTTTGTGACCAGAATCAATAAACTTGGTTCTTTCGGAAGCGAGAACGTTCTCACTGCTGTCGGCATTGGTGGGTGGCGGCAGCTCTGGCGTTCACGGAAGTGGCTGGGCAGCCTGGTAGGAGAAAGGCCCGGGGGCCCGGCCAGCACTCGGGTCACACAGCTGCCAGGCGCCTCTCCTGGGTCCCGGGCCCCAAGGGACCTCGAGCAGCAGCGAGCACCTATGGGGGTGGACGCCCGGCCCGCAGCCGTGTGGCGCACTAGCCAGGGCAGGTCTAAGGTCGGAAGTTTGCTGCTGTGGGAGTTCTCCACCCCTACAGGCGGCCCCCAGCCTGGTACATCCTCAAACTGCCGCCAGAAGAGTAACATGTGTCCCCATGAGGTCCTCACTCTCCACACTGTCATCCCCGACTCTCCAGGGCCGGAAGGGCCCATGGGAGTCACCGGCTCTGTCCTCCTTGTATTACAGAGGGAAACTGAGGCACAGGAGGAAACAAGGCTTGCGAAGGGTCACATGGCCAGGCAGGGCTGAGCACACTGGTTTCCTGACTCCAAGCAAAGGACTGGTCCCCCTCTCGGCAGGCCGAGTCCAGGAAGCCGATGTCCCCAGGATGGCTGAGTCCTCTTAACCCTGCCCTCTGGAGCACCGGGGCTGGTGAGGTGACAGACAGGACCTTGACAAATTTCAGCCCAATGACAGGAGAGCAGAGAGGCGGCAGCTGTGGGCTTCCCCATGCCCAGCGTGGGAAATCCCTTCTGAACCCCAAGTATGACTTGCTGGGAAGTAACTCTGTTACTTCCACAACATTCAGTTTGTGGAGGCAGTTGCAAAGACCTAGCCAGTTTTAAGAGGAAGGTACAGAGACTTCACCTTTTGATGGGAGAGTGTCAAGGTATTTTTGGACCTAATTTTAAAGGACCACAATTACAAAAAAAAGCAGAGAATGGTTAATGCTGCTATGGAGAAAGTGCAGAGGATTCTGGGACCTTAGAGGGAGACCTTTCTCTAGTCCAGGGAAACAAGGGGGTGATCAGGGAAGGCTTCCTGGTGGTGGGGGTAGAATAATGCTCACAAAGATAGGGAGTTCTTGGGGATCCCTATGAATTTAGCATAATCCCTACTACAAATTTTGTTTTCCAAAATGAAATTTTATCATCTCACTGCAAATAAAATACATTCCTAGGACCACACCCCCCTCCCCCAAATAAAAATTTTAAGTACCAACAAGCAAAAAGATTTTTAAAACACCTATCATCCTGCCCATTCAACCAGAGACAATTTCTCGTTGCTCCTTGCTAAGGACTTTCCTGATTGGCAAACGCGGGACTAAGACAAAGGAACAGAGTCTCAGGACACGGCGCCACTAGAAACCGCCCCCTTGTGACCATCTGTTCACATCAGCAAATGTGGTGACTTCGGCAGCCTCACGTTGAATGGCTGCACCATCGTTAACTTAGCCGGTGCTCTTGTCAACACTTGAGGTTGGGTCCGGCTCCTTCCTTGCCTATTTCACCTAGCACAACAATGGGCGCCTTGATGCAGTGGCGTATTGGTTCACTGGCTTCATTATGCAATGGCCGGGTCACCGGGCATGCAGGCGTTTAATGATTTGCCAAGCTACCTTCCGGAAAATTATACCACCACCAAGATTTCAGAGAGCCTGTTTTCCCATGGCGGGGTGGCGATGGGTGGTTCTTTTTTAAATAAACAGTGTCGAATATCAAGATGAGAGAATCCGGATGGCGCCAGACTCCCAGCTCTGCCATTTGCTGGGTGTGTGATCTCGAGCACTCGACGTGGCCCCTCTGAGCCTCAGTTTCCTAGTCTGTGAAACCAGGCTTCCTAGCAATGAACTTGGGGTCTTTCTGTGGGAAGAGTGGACAGATATTGCCACCTGGGGCCTGGCCGGTCCACCCTCTGACCCTGGAGCGGCAGCAGCAGGCTATTTAGTATGACACGTGACCCCCACAGTGTCGCAAGCAGGTTCCAGTCCCTGTGCCCCCCCTTCCCGTCCTGATTCCAGGAACTCGTCCCCACATGGGAGCTGCCCCAGCTCGCAGGCACAGCTACTTAAGGAAGCAGGGCCCAGCCCGCACTTACAGCAGCCCTGGCTCACCCACTGGGAGCCCAGGATGCGGGCCTCAGCCAGGGCGCTGGCCTCTCTGCTGCTGGGGCTGCTGCTCACGTCCTCCCCTGGGGCCCTGGGTGTCCACCCCGGCCTGGTCGCCAGGATCACAGCCAAGGGCCTGGAGTATGGTAAGGCGCAATGGCCGTCAGCTGGGCTGGCTGACCCGCTTGGCACCGGGTTGCTCTGGGTTCAGCAGGGGCACAGACCGGCACGCTTCTTCGGGCCTGGCTGGGACTCTGGGCCTCGCCACCCAACCACCGTGTCACTCAGGCACCTACTTGTCTTAGCTGGGGTCCTGCCAGCCAAAGAGACAAGGGTTGGGGTGCAAGTGGTTGGTTTGGGAGAGGATTCCAGGACACACCCTAGGGGAGAGGAAATGTAAGATGGGAAAGGAAGACAACACCTTAAGGTTGGCGCCCGTTAGATACCTTGTGTATGTTATACTTCCGTTTTAAAGAATGGACAAAGTAAGAGTATTTTTTAAAAGATGCTGAAACAATGCCTCAGAATTAATCAACCCACGGGTCAAGGGGTCCGGGGCATTTATACACCGCTCTGCACAGTAATTGATCAAGGGAAGCTTCTCATATTCATGGAGCCTCAACTGCCTTATGTATTAAATGGGGTAATAACATTCCGCCAGGTACGGTTGCTGAGAGCCCAGGCTGTCTGGGGTCAGAGGGAGAGGGAAATCAGGAAGTCTTCCTGGAGGAGGTGAGGCAAGGCAGAAAAGATAAGTAGGAGTTAGCCAGAGATAAGGGGGTAGAATTCTGGCACAGGGACTGGCACATGCGTTTGCTAAAAGGAGGAATGTAAGTTGGAAAGAGGCAGACAGTTGGTCATTGGTGTGTCCTCCTTCAGGGCACAGTCCTGGCTCCTTCATGTTCAGAACAAACAGAAGGTCCGGTTTCTATTGAAACCCTAAATCAGACAAAATTTCCCTTTCGTTCCTTTCCGAATGTGAATGTACCGTGTTTATTTAACAGATCCTCTAGCGTTGGACTTTTGGTCCTTTCCATACTTTTAATACACAAATCCGCCTCGCTGTTCCCGGCCTTGACCGAGTGCCTGCTGTGTGCCGGGCACCAAGCCAGGACTGCCTTTGATCCTCCCAGCCCCTCGGTGCTCTGAACGAGTTCTTTTCACCCTCATGCACCCCAGTGAGGAAAGTATTATCATTGCCTTTTGACGGATGGAGAAAGTGAAGGTTGAGGATTTGTTCAAGTTCACCTTGCTGGAAAGAGGCCAAAGCGAGAACTCTATCCCTAAAATCCTTACAGTTTCTTCTACACAGGCTAGACACCAAGAGGGATAGGAAAGAGAATTGCCCACACAAGCACACAGCAGCCCTCCCCCCTGTGGAGCTGCTGACACAGGCATTCTGTTTCCTCATCCATAAAATGGGCACGTGCCACACACGGCGCGGTGATGTCCCGACTGTTTCTCAAGCCACCTGGTGTGCAGAAGGGCTCACTAACCCATACCTGTAATTAGTGTTGATAAGGAAGCGGGCCTCTCTCCCCAGGGCAGGTGGAAGCCACTGAGGGATTGGAGGGGAGGGAGGCAGGCAGACAGACTACGCTGACTCCTAGCTTCTTCCCGTCCACAGTGGCCAAGGAGGGGCTGGTGGCCCTGCAGAGAGAGCTGCACGAAATCACACTGCCTGACTTCGACGGGGACTTCAAGATCAAGCATGTTGGACGTGGGCACTATGAGTTCCACAGGTGGGGCTCCCTTCTGCTGGGGCCCCGAGGTGGCAGGGGTGGGAGCCTGGAGAGGGAGGGAGAGCTCCAGGATTGGGTCAGGACCCCTCTGAAACAGACAGTAGGACAGTTTCTCAGAGTTCAGAGGGAAGTTCTAGGAGGGAATTGGGATCCTCTATTCGCTCATGCAACGAATAGTAACGAAGGCACACTGACTCTGTGACCTGAGCCTCAGTTTCCTTATCTGTGATGCGGATGACACTGAACCTCCTTTGAGTAATAGTAGTCCAGGTGTGGTCTGACCCCCGGACAGTCTGGAAGGAAAGATAGACCTTAAACCTTAGATACAGTAGCCCAACTGTTAGAGCTGAGATTTGTACCTCTGGGGGAGTCAAGGAAGTCTTCCCAGAGGAGGCGGCATTTGAGTTAATTCTCCGAAGGACGGATACATACAAGCAGCTGATGCTAAAAAAGGCATGAGGCAGTTTTTGTGGGGCAGACAGTGAAAGGAGGGCAATGGAGCCGACAGCTCATCGACCCCCTCCCTGCTCACTACCATTGATTGCTTCCTTCCTTCCCTCTTTTATTCAGTCCATCAGCAAACACTTATTGAGCACCTACTATATACTAGGCAAATAAAATGGCACTTGATCATTCTTTTCCCAATGACAGCCCCCAATAATGTGTCATCTTGGTTTGCTGCCCTCAGCCCTTTTTGCATCTTTACTTAACTGCCCTTGCCCTGTGAATCTGATTCCCCCCACCTACCTGTGTCAAGGGAGGGGATGGCTGGGGAAGGAGCTGCAAACACAGCGGGGTGTGTCTGTGGGCCCTAATCCAGATCCCACCCAGGATCATCAGACCCATGGGCTCTGATCCTGAGGCTGTGACTTTGGGCAAGTGCACTCCTTCCGTGAGTTTCTATTTCCTCCCCTGTGAAAAGGGAAGAAGAATAGTGCTGACCCTTCTGTGAGGCCTCAGTGATGCAGTGGATGGAACGTGCTGAGCATGGCTATGTGGTCAGCGCTGGGTGCACAGCAGGTGCTCAGTAGGTGGGGGTGCCCAGACACCCACCTGAAGCAGCCCTGCTAGTCCAGTCTTCCCTGTGGGGAAGGTACAAAGGTGGGAGCAAGACCCCTGCTGAGGCTGGACCCAAGCGGGTGCTGATGCCACCCTCTGTGTCTCTCTCCTCAGCCTGGACATCCGCAGCTGTGAGCTGCTGGCCTCTGCTTTGACACCCCTCCCTGGCCAGGGCCTGAGTCTCTCCATCTCCGACTCCTCCATCCAGGTCCATGGCAAGTGGAAGGTGCGCAAGTCATTCCTGTAAGTTGGCTCGACTCCCAGGCTCTTGGGCCCTTGGCCTTGACCCCATTCTTCTTGGGTCCAAGGAGTCCCTAGCTCATCACAAAGGCCACGTGGTGGATGGAGGGAACCCAAGCCCAGAGACCACCCAGGTTCCAGGTTCTGGGTCTTGGATCAGTCTCTTACCATCCTTCCTGATGGGGTGTGGGAGAGCTAAATGAGATAATAACATCATGTTCTCTTGGTTTGCTTACCCCAGCAGCAGACCCCAAGGTAAGAGTTTAAGTGCAAGTACTTTACCTGGGAAGTGGCCTAAGGAAGCATCCATAGGGGTCTGGGGAAGTGAGGCAGGAAGGGAAGACACTCCTGAGAACCTCCAGAGACAGTGTGGATGGAGGACACACCTCTGAGTTACCCCAGCACAGATAGGCGACCCATCTTCCTCTTTGCTTTATAATACACATTTGAAATAATTTTTTGTAATTAAATTGTTGCTCCAGCTCCGCTTATTTGGGGGTAAGAATTGGGCTTCGTATTTTATGTTTCCCCCCCAAATTGTGGCCGACTCTAGTCTAGGAATCCATTCTCGCTTCTCTCTTCTCGTCCAGGAGACTACAGGGCTCCTTTGACCTGTGGGTCAAGGGCATCACTATTTCGGTCAACCTCGTCCTGGGCAGGGAGCCCTCGGGCAGGCCCACAGTCACTGCCTCCAACTGTAACAGCCACATCCATGACGTGGAGGTGGACATGTCGGGAGATTTGGGGTAAGCCACCGCTGGGACAGTGGCCAGCTTGAGCCCTGGGTGTAGCCCCGGTCCAGCCCGCCAGAGACCTGACCTCTGACAAGCATAAAGGCCCTGGCTCAATGCGTGAGCACATCACAGGCACCTGGAGGTCGTTCTTGGGGAGACTGCTGAGATGAACCGGTACAGATTCAAACCAGGAGTATGGGTGCACCATTTCCACCAAAAGGACTTCAGGAACTCCCATCTGGCCAATGAAATGTGGCTACTGGAGGAACAGAAGGGCTTTGGGCCAAAGGAGAGTTTATGAAAAATATACAAGCCTTTGGGCAAGTCTCTCTAAGTCAAATGTCCTTGATTAGGAAAATTCGGCTTTTTGAGCCCCTTCCCCAAATCTGTGGAGTTTGCTTGGGGCACAACAGGGGGCTGGGGTGCCAGATGCCCAGAATCAGTGAGTGTGCAGGGAGTTGGGACTGGGAAACACAGCAGGGTCTCAGGATGGGGCAGGGAGGGCTCCCTCGGGGCTGCCCCACCGTCACTGTGCTCAGTGGCACACAGCTGACCGCCCCCTGTGCCCTGCTCCCCAGGTGGCTGCTGAATCTCTTCCACAGCCAGATCGAGTCCAAACTCCAGAGGACACTGGAGAGCAAGGTAAGAATGTCAGAGCCACGCAGGGGCTGGGCTCAAGTCAAAATTGGGCCCCAGGCCCAGAGAGGACAATGCATCTGCCAAAGGTCGCAGAGCTGGTGTGCAGGCGGGGGCAAAACAGAGTGAAATCACGTGACTAAAGCAAGTAGCACAGTGCAGACCAAAGCCGGAGAGCTCACTGGGCTTTCTCTTCCACCTCTTTCAGATTTGCGAAGCTGTCCAGGAATCGGTGGCCTCTGACCTGCAGCCTTATCTCCAAACTCTCCCAGGTAGGGAATCCCCCCAAAAGCTTATTCCTATTAATTCTTATAAGAGCATATATGTATCTTATAAAACCTTAAATGGGACAGAAGTATGAAGAGTAAAAATTGAAAGCCCCTTTTTCTCCCCAAATTTCTTCCCAAGAAGTAACCTCTCTGTTGGGTGTATCCTCTTAGACATTTCCTCTGCGTACACAAATACAGGGTCTGGCACACGTAACGCCCCCTTTTTACTATAAAATCTTTTATTACAAAATCGTAAGCATGTAATTCTGTCACATAACAATATCACACTCAGGCACACCATATGACATTTTAGGTGAAATGTTCGAGTTAAAACAATAAATTATTACACCTTTATTATTGCCCCACCACCACACTCAGGCAGGCCTTACTCCTGCAGACCTGTATACATATACATATACATATACATATACATATACATATACATATACATATACATGAGTATATGAACACACACTCACATGTGCATTCCTTTTTAAGGAATATATGTATATATGCATAATTGTGAATATATAAAAAATCAGTATAGACGTTGTCCTTTTGTAACTTGTAAATGTTGGAAGTCTTTCTATATCAACACATGTAAACTGATCTCATTTTTGAAAACATTTTTTATGTAAGTTAATACAGAAAAGTGCTCACAGTGTAAGTGAACAGCTTGAAGAATTTTCACAAACTGAGCACATATACGCCAGCTCCCAGAGCAACATACAGAGTGTGACTGGCCTTTCGGAGCCCCCTCGTGCCTCCCTGTCACTGCCCGCCACTCAAGGGTGACCACGGTCCCAGCTTCTGCCAGCAAAGGTTAATTTTGCATTTTGTACACGGATGGAAACTTGCAGTATTCAGAGTCTTCTATCAAAAACAAAGGTTTTCTTTGTTCACCTTTAAAATGAGTCTGATCCATGTTGTTGCATAGTGAGTTCATTCATTCTCCTTGCTATGGAGGGTTACTCTGTGGACGTCCCTGCATGCATTTATCCCGTCTACTGCTGACAGTCCTGTGGGTGTTTTCAGTTTCAGACCGAAAATTATGGGCAGTGCTGCTATGAATACTCTAGTTCATTTAACGCATGTCTCTGGGTTATACCCAGGAGCGAGATCGCAGGCTCACAGGGTATGCATAGTTTCAGCATCATCAGACCCTGCCAGTTTCCAAAGGAGTTGTAACAGCCTCATTTTAATAGCTGTGTAGTATTCCCTCCTATGGAGGTGCCTTCATTTATTTAATAAGTCCCCGGACTCTGGGCATGTAGGCTTGTTGCCCCCCTGTGCTATTGCCAATCTGGGGGAGGGGCACCTCGCCCAGCCTCTTTGCCTGCATGTTAAGTGTACCCACAGAACCTTCCTCAAACTCAGCAGCTCTAGATCTAGGGTGCACACGTAAAATTTGCAGGGACAGTCCCTGACAAATTGTCTGAGGTGTCCTGTGATGACACGGCCCCTGGGCTCCTATACTCCCTCCAGTGGAAGCCCAGGTGGACACAGACAACCCAGCGCTGAGACATGGATCTCCTGTTCCTCCAGGGCTGTAGGGGGACGTGTCTGACCTTCCTGGTCATTTGGTCTGTGTTGTTAGGAGGCCAGGTCCCCTAAGATCAAGGCCTCCACTGTAAGCCTGGACAGCCATACCCTTGGTTAGAGGACTCTCCCCACTGTGTGGCTGCCTTGACAGGAAGCTCCAGGTGTGAATGGCTGCCAGACCTGGGCTCCTCCCGCCCTCGGGATGTGTGTGTGTCTCCCTGGAATCCACTCAAGCTACCGGCTGAGCTTTCCCACTGCCCCCGTGGCTAATCCACCAGTGGGACAAGAGAACCCAGCTGGTCTGTTTCTTGGTGAAAGAGCTCTTTGTCCCAGGGCTAGGCTGGGTGGAGGATCTTGAGGCAGAGGGTCAGGGGGCTCTGAAGAAAGTCACGGGAATGTAGGTCAGTCAGGACCCTCACCCCTTCTCCCTGTCTGCCTCCTAATGCTGCCTCTCCCCTGTTCACAGTCACCACAGAGATTGACAGTTTCGCTGGTATTGATTACAGCCTCATGGAGCCCCCTCGGGCAACAGCCCAAATGCTGGACGTGATGTTGAAGGTGAGGGTCCTGAAGCAGAGGCTGGGGTGGGTCCTGCCTCAGCATGGCATTTGTCCCTCAGGACCAGCTATTTCTTGGAGCCTCCTGTTCCCTGGTTTCGGATCTGTCTACATCTCCCTGTGCTTTCAGCTGTGTCGAAGGTGGGGCAATAGGGAGTGGTGGAGAGTGTTCCCAGAGCCAGGAACCTCTCACAAGTGTCTGAAAGCTCTCAGGCCCTGTTACTTCCCCTCCCCCTTCTTCCTCTCCTTCACCTTGCCCACTGTGCAGAAGAGGTTAGTCAGAGGGTCTGGCTAGCAGGTCTGGTGGGTAAATGTACCAAAGCTGGCAAGTTTTTTATTAAGGGATTCTGGACAATTTTGGAAGTGAAACACTTTGACCTAAAGGAAAACGTCTTTACTGGTGGAGTTTCAGGTGGTGTCTCTAGCCAGGGCCCCCTCATCAGTCTGTGTTAGGTAATTACCTAGCTCAGATGTCCAGCCCTGGAATAAACTTTGAAAATTTCAGTCGACCTTGTTTCTCTCTCCAGGCTGAAATTTTTAACCGTGATCATCGCTCCCCAGTTGCCTTCCTTGCTCCTGTCATGAGCCTCCCTGAGGAACACAGTCGAATGATCTACTTTGCCATCTCTGATTATGTCTTCAACACAGCCAGCCTAGTATATCACGAGGCCGGGTACCTGAACTTCTCCATCACCGATGATGTGGTGAGGATGGCCGAATAATGCTTACAAATGACAATGTAACCTGGTTCCCCTTCCTTCTGTCCTTTCTATACACTTTACATCAGTGAAATCATAAATTATGATTACAAAAAAAGATCAAGACCAGGAAAAATATGTTAGCACAATTTCTCTTTTCACTTTGGCTACCAGGAAGCTCAAAAAAAAAAAACAAAAAACCAAAGTTCTTTCTTTCTTATAACAACTGTGGAGGACTTGTGTTTTATTTTCCCCCTAGGCTAAATCTGTTATTCTAATTCATATTTTCTCTCATTCTCATGGCTTCTAAATGTTTTTAAAAAAAGATTTTAGTGAATGAAAGGCATAAAGTTACATAGAATAAACAGTAAATAAAGACCAAGTTGAAGGTAAAGCACAATTATGAAGACACTGGATTCACAAATTGATTTTTTTTTTAATCGCAAATCTATCTGGGAGCTTCCTGGAAGCCAAAGTGAAAAGGGTACACGATTTAGTGATTTGTGGTAGAAAGGAGAGACAAAGTCTTCCTAATACTTACCTCCAAAACAACTCCCTCAAATGTGGCTTTGTATAAGGGATACTAAATTTTATAGTGGGTCACATTTTTAATATCTCTAGTGTCTAATATTTCTGGGCTTCAGAAGATTATTTCTCGTAGCTCTTGTAGCTCATGAGCAATGTCAGGATGGTGGGGGATACACAGGGCGGTCTGATTTGGCAGATCCAGTTTCCCCTGGAAATAAACCAGGGACTGTCTGGCGGAGGGCTGGAGTGACTCTCCCCTTCGAAGGGTTTCTCATACATGCAAGGGCCTTTCCTTCCTTCATCACATCCGGCTCACCGGCCCCACCTGTGGTGCAGTCCTTTCTTTTGTGGTGGATCCTACAGCTATGTTTCACCGAGCACTCACTATGTGCTAGGTCTTGTGCCAGATGCACTGTGCCCACCCACTCACTGAGCCCTCCCAATGACCTGATAGGTGGGAACTATGACTGACCCATTTTATAGTGAGGAAGTTCAAGCTCAGAGGTGAAGGGAGTGGCCTGAGGCCACACAGTGACAAAGCCAGGAGCCGAACCTAGGTCTGTGTGTCTGCAAATCTCACCTTCATGAACCCTCAGAGTCTGTCCCACACGTCACCTGTGCCCATGGAGAGCAGAGAGTACCTGCGGACTCATGTACTTCCATTCAATGCAGGACGGGCACCTCGTCACGTGGTAACCCTGAGCATTCAAGAAGTTCCAGTCCTAAATACCCCCACCTCTCTCTTTAGACCTTCAGCTCCAGAATGAGCACCCTAAAGCTTCTCTGTGTCTCTTTCCTGCAGGTTCCACCGACCTCTAACCTCCGACTGACCACCAAGTCCTTCCGCCCCTTCGCCCCCCGGGTAAGGCTCCATCCATCAGCCCTCGGTGGGTGCAGGCCAGCCTTCCAGGTTCCTGTCTAAACCCCCGTGCTCCTCTCAGCTTGTGCAAGAGTCAGTGAGCAGCCACGAGCCCCCCAGGGAAAGCCAGAGTGCCGGGGGCTGCGGGCCTCTCCTCCCCTCAAAGCCCAGATAGTGCAGGCCTGAGCCCGGCTCTCCTGGGGCCACAGGCACCCCAGTCATTTACCGGTGCTGTCTGAGAACCCCAGAGAATGCACACGTACCCTAGTTAATAACACCAACTAAAGAGGGCATGCTAGGGACCAGACGCCGTTCTCAATGCTTTAAAAAATTTTTGACTGGAAAATAAATGATCACAGTTCAGTATTCGAATGGCATAAAAGGCTATGGAATGGAAAGTCTCCTGTCTACTCCCGTCCCCCGAACTCCCAGTTCCCACCCCGAGTCTACCAATATCACCAGTGTACGCATCCTTCCGCGAACACTATGCATATACAAATTTGTGTGTCTTTCCTCTTTTCTTACGAACTAAAGGCCCATTGTACATGCCATTTAGTGCGTTTTCTCCCCTTACTGTACCGGGGGATCACTCCATACGGTAGACAAAGATCTCCCTCGCTCTTGTTTCCATGGGCGCCCGTCTGCCGTGTGTGGACTCACCGGAGCTCATTCTCCCAGGCTCCCAGGGAAGCGCACAAAGTTTGCTTCCAGTCTTCAGCCACATCCTGTGTGGCCGCGAATAAACCTGTGGCTCTGTCGCTGCTGGGCTAAGCTCTTCCTGTGCAGCATCTCATTTAATCCCACCGAAAGCCACTGGTCCTCTCCTCTCCCCACCTTCTGAGTCCCCCCAAAACACGGCTCAGACAGGCCATAGTGTTTAACATGCCTTGCAGACAGCTTGATGATGGCTCAGAGGAATTACACTGGTGGGAAATTTTTAAACTTCAAGTCCTGCAGTGCCGGGGCTGTGTCCTTCCGTAAGGCAGTCCCCACAGGCTCTTGCTCTTCGTAAGGCCCCACAATGGCCCGACTGGGCTGTGTTGCCCTGGCCGGCTTCGGAGGGCCCTTGGCCGCACCCTGGCTCCAGCATCACTTTTGCCCCAGAAAGAGAAGCAAACTCTCCCTCCCCCTTCCTGCTTGCATCATATTTAACCTGACAGGGAAGCAACTCAGCCCACCTTCTTACTAAAGAGGTGTACCTCCTCAACTTTCTAAACATCTCTCTTTTGCAATAGGGTGTAGATTTTATATTTGCATAACCAAAAGGCTCAGGGGACTGTTGTTCTTTCATCAACTGTCCCCCCAAAAGGATCAGTCCTGCCCCAAATTAAACCTGTACCTACCCCTAGTTAAACAGAAAGTTATGAGCACTTTTGAAATGGAAGGATCTGGCTGTGTCATACTTTAAAAACATTAGTGTCTGATCTCTGCATATATATAGTCACCCTCCTGCGAGGAGGGTACACACGAACAATAGCTTTCACCCACACCCAGGAAAGAGTGGGGAATGAAAAAATCGGGCAGAGAGTTTGGCAATTCTGGTCAGAAAGCTTTAAAAATATCCCTGCCCTTTGACTCAGTAATTCCACTTCTAGGAATGTATCGCCCCAAATAATAGCCGAGGGCATGTCTGGAGGGGTCATTGTCACGGCAAAACCTTAGAGACAATCTGATGCCCAGTAGGGTTCGATCAGCAAGAGTAGCCATGCACTGTGGAATACAATGCAGTCATGAAAAAGAGGGAGCCGACTCTGTGTGTCTGACATGGACAGATGTCCCGTTATACCACTAAGAGAAAAAGGCATAGTGCATTTTATGGCAGTGAAATCAACCAAAAAGCATTCTCAGATTTCTCGGACTCCCTCCAGCTCTCCTGGCAAACCTGCATGTTTCATTCTCTTGATGTCATCTCCTCATTCTGCCCCCCAGTTAGCCAAACGCTACCCCAACATGAACTTGGAGCTCCAGGGAAGAGTGGCCTCGGCCCCTGCGCTGAACTTCAGCCCCGGGAATCTGTCCTTGGCCCCCCAAATGGAGATCGAGGCCTTCGTGCTCCTGCCCGACTCTGTCAAGGAGCCAGTCTTTCAGCTTGGCGTGGTAAGGTTTGCATTTGCAAGCAAGGTTCCTTCTTCCCGTGGGCTTCTCTCCCCACCCCCCACTTACCTATTTCCCTCAGGTTTCAACTTGAACATCACTTTCACAAACAGGCCTTTCTTGATTGCCCTTACCTCCGTGTACCTCGGCCCCTTGTCATTTTTCTTTTGTAGCACCCTATTATTTTTCTTCATTACATTTATTATAAATATACCCGTACTTGTGTAGTTGTTTGTAGGTTTGTTTAATGTATGTGTCTCTCACTAAGTGAGTCTGGGCTACTGTGAGGAGGAGGGTTTAGGGGTGTTTGACCTGTTTGCTCTGCTCTGTATCTGTATCTATATCCGACCCCCGAAGACTACATTTCCCTGGATCCCTTGCACCCTGACTTCCGGGTAGGTCAGCCAGGGGAAGGCGCTGTCAGGAAAATGAAGCACAGGAGGAAGGAAGAAGCCAGAGCATAGTTTTCCTCTCTTTGTCCTAGACAGAGACGTCGGGGAGTGACTGTGTCTCCTCCACGGTGGCTCCTATAACCCCAAGTCCCTCTGTTCTTTCCATCTTGGGGCGGAAGCAGCTTTCTGCCTCTGCTAATCTCTCGGTTGCCTCCTCAGCGCTTTTTCCTTTGGCTTCTCAGCATTTCCATCACTCATGTAACCAATTCCCTGCATTAAAGTCTCTCTGAGTTAAACACTGAGAGAGTTTCTCCTCTGCCAATGGACCCTGCCTAATAAAGAAGGGATTCTGAGCCTTTTGGGGCTCCTGCTCACCGGATGGAGAACTGTGCTCTTTTATTTGGGTTTGAAACTCAAAGAGACAAATATCTAGAAGAGTAATTACACCTAAATGCTATACCTGCACTTTGATATTGTTATGTAAATTTTTGTTATCAATATATTTAAATTAAAACAATATTATTATTATTATTATTATTATTATCATCAGCATCACTACTAGGGCTGACCCTTAGCCCTGAAATAGCTAGAAATGGTCCCTTTTCTGGAGATCTCCAGAGGTAGGCTCTCTACATTTTCTCTCGATAGCCTATTCAAAGTTTAATTGCTATCATAGTCAACAGTCTCAAGTAAAAATGTTTGAGTTCAACCATTTATCGAGCACCTACAATAAGCCTTCTGGGAATCTATAGTCCAGTGGAGGAGGAGTTCCTGCTTTAATTCACTGAGCTGCTTGTTTGGAGAAGACAGCTGGTCCTCGTAGTTATCCTTCCTGTGCATTCAGACCTGTTTTCCTCTACTGGAATGTCCAGGCCGCTAATATATCCGCCGAGTTGACCTTCAACGCCAGCAAGATCACTGGGTTCCTGAAGCCAGAAAAGTAAGTCAGTCTCCCACCCACTAGGGGGCGCTCAACTAGGCTTGCTCTGTCTGGCCCTGTAGCTGATCCTTGCTGGAGGTGGGGGTGTGAAGAGATCCTCCTCTCAAAGTTAGGGGCCCACCATTTGAAAGGGAAACTTACGTTCTAGCCCAGCTGGCCAAATTCCTTTGCCCCACCGGCCCTGCTTCTACAAACTTCCTTTCCAACTAACCCCCATTACTTCCAGACTTCTACAGAATTTACTAATACTGCTTGTCTTAATCTGTGACTTTGCGACATCAGCTACACTGACTTCCTGAAGTGATGGGAAAAGATCGGGCTCTACACTACCCACCTCCCTTCTCTGAGTCTTCCCAGTGAGGTCCACTCACTGGTTTGGGTTCCTCAGTCATCTTTTTCACTCCCGCCCCTACCCCGCTCTTGGCCCTGTGACTTCTCAAGCTAGTGCCTTTCTGGGAACTCCCCCATTGCTTAGGTCGCCCATGGGAGACCCACATCTCTGAACTGCCTCTGATTCGTTACAGGATACAAGTGGAACTGAAAGAATCTAAAGTTGGAGTATTCAATGTAAGTTATTATCGTTTTTAATTATGCAATGATTGGGATACTAATTAATTCAGAGTGTTTCCTGAACAAAGCTGTAGCACCTGGAGTAGAAAGTAGAGAAGGAGGAGAGCTGCTCTCCGTCCCAGCAGAGGTTACCTCCCAGTGTAAGACAATATGTAATTAAATCTTCTGTTGGACCAAGTTCTTCTAACTTCAAGGAATAGAAAGCCGACTAAAAATGTCTTACGCATACAAGAGGAATGTATAGAAGCATAGAATTAAAAAACAAAAACAACAAAGAAAAAGAAATGTAGAGATTTCAGGCATAGCTGGACCTAGGTGCTGAAATTAATGCATCAAGAAACTCTCTACAGCCCTGGCTGGTGTGGCTCCGTGGCTGGAGTGTCATCTCGTAACTGGAAGGGTCGCAGGTTCTGTTCCCGGTCAGGGCACATATCTGGGTTTTGGGTTTGCTCCTGGTTGCAGCGTACAGCTCCGGGTCCAGGGGTGCAATCCCTGGTGTCTGCATGTGGGGGAGGCAACCAATCGGTGCTTCTTTCTCACATTGCTATTACTCTCTTCCTCTCTCCCTTCATCTCTCTCTAAAAGCAATGAAAAAAAAAAAAAAGTCCTTGAGTGAGGATTTAAAAAAGAAGAAGAATCCACCTATCAGTGAAAACCATCTAAATTTCCTGTAGTTTCATTTTATTTAAACCTACAAAAAAAATAGTCCCTGTGCTAGCTCTCATTGGATCAGTCTTAGCCATGTGCCCATTCTTCAGCCAATCAGGGTGGCCAGAAATTTGACAAGGCCAATAGGCCAAGGATGGGTTTCCTGGAGCCAGAATTTGCAATCCCCCACAACATGCACTGAAATTAGAAAGAAGGGGTCTTGGAGGGTGGGGAGGGTGGGAAGAGGGACTCTCATTAAGACAAGAGGAATTGATTGCTGGGCACACAAAACAAGAGATGATTTCCACAAAGAGGAAGACGTGGTGAAATAGATGACCCTCTATTAAAGGAGGAAGGAGAATGGAAAGATCCGTGTGGGCTGAAGCAATCACGGGGAAATTTCTGAAAAGGGAGAAGGTGGGGTGATGGCAGCTGCTCCTCCCAGGCCGAGGAGGAGATGGAAGGCTTGAACTCGTAGTAGTTGTTTTCCTCTTTATGGTCCCAGGGACACTGACCTCCTCTGACCACCCCCCGCCAGCTCTCCTCCTCCCAGACTTTCCCTTGAGCCCTTACAAAGAGGAAATAAACACACACAGTGTGGGGCACACAAGGCCCCAAAGGAGACTCCTTTTAGGGAATAAAGTGAATAATGATACACGAATATCCAATCTGTGTATGGCATGTAAAAATGTTCTATAAAGTAAAACATATGTAAAGATTCACAAAAAGTTAGTAATCAGGTTTTTGGAACATGGATATAAAAAGCAAGACCTATAGAATAAGACAAATCTGGCCCCGCTGCCCAGTTTCTAAAAAACCACCTTCATTCTGCTGGCCTCAGTTTTCTTATCTGTGAAATGGGGACATGGTTGTCAACCCAAAGGGGTTATTGTGAAGGCTGAAGCAGACGGACAGTGCTCTGAGCCCTATACCTGCCACATGCTGTTAAACATTGTGTTTCTTAAGTTCTGTTTATTATACAAGTAATTCAGGAAAACACTCTCATTTAAACAAATAAGTACTTAAAATAAGGCCAAGCCAAACCTTGATGTCCTCCCTAGAGGAAAGACGGTTGGGTGTGTAGTCTCCCAACATTGTTCTATCCCTTTGCACACCTACAGGTGTAGATCTCGAAAACAGTTTTATCTCAGAGTAGCATGGTGTAGGTATCTATCTGAGATTTGCTTTTCTCAAGCCTTTTGCCATGTCAGCACATACAGAACCACCTGCCTTCATGGTGGCCGTGTGGAGGTTTATTGGTGGGCAAGATGGCACACGTGGTCACAGTGCTATCTGCCAGGTGGGGAACACCATGACCACTGTGACCACCAGGTGAACACTGTGACATGTGCCATTCTCCTGTTCTCCACCAGGTGGAGCTGCTAGAAGCGCTGCTCAACTACTACCTTGTCAACACCCTCTACCGGGAGGTCAATGGTAAGAATCACTCTGGATCTTTCCAAGTCAAGAATAGACACTGTTTTGCGGGGGAGAGTTGGACTTGGAGTTGGGAAACAGGGCTCTCCTGCAGGCTGTGAGACCTTGGGCAAGTCACTTCTCTGTAAGCATCAGTGGCCTTTCTTTGCAATGGGAGTGTTGAAGTCAACTTCATCTCCCCCCAGGGCTTAATGAGGGCTGGGGATGGGGCAGCTCTTTGGAGCACAGAAAACTCCTTCTAAGAGAAGGAGAAACTCGCAGAAGGGTCTCCTACACCCTGAAGTGGCAAGTGAAAAACGAAGGACCAAGTTAATACAGAGAGCACAAGGCAGCCCCCCTCTGAATTCACATTTCTGCGTCAACTGCCAACTCCCTAGTCCACAACATAAAGCGTAAAGACCTGAGCCCTGTGTCCATCATGAGGCTCTACTTCACTTTGCTGCAACAGAAGACAAGACGAGGGTGGAGGGCAGAGAGCAGCTCCCACAGCTTCTGTCATGAGTGTATTCGCCCCACACCTGCCACTCCTTCCACACAGCCTCGTGGCTGCAGGCTCAGGCTCCTGTGCCAGCCTTCCTGGGTTTAACTCCCAGTTCTGCCCCTTTCTAGCTGCGTGACCTAGGAGAAGTTACTTGAGCACTCTGTGTCTCAGTGTCCTTATCTGTAAAATGAGAATAATAATCATATCTACCTCACAGTCTTTGGTAATAATTAAATGAGAATGTACTGTGTATAGATTTTGAGCAAAAGTTTTTTTTCTTAAAAAAAACTTTGTCAACAATTGTTATTTATTAAAAAATTCTCTCTCAATGTTGTGCCTCAAACTCCAGAGAAACTGGCGAAAGGCTTCCCCCTTCCTCTGCTAAAGCATATTCAGCTCTACGACCCTGTTGTCCAGATCCACAAGGTGAGTGGGCTCAAGGGGTCTCGGGGAATTTGGGGAGGGGATGATTTAGCTTTCTAGGTTCGGAGACCAAAGCTCAGTGAGCGAGGTGCCGCCCAACCCTGCAGCTGGAAAGCCTGGACTGGAGTGGGAAGCTGTCAGCATGGCTAGAAGCCACAAAGCCATCCACCTGGCCTTCAGAAGTGGCACTTCTGTTGGAGCGAGGGGTGGTTGACAGTCTGTGCTGTACTGCCTCCTACTCCCCAGGCCCAAATGACCTGGGTTAACCTCAAGACCAGCTCATTTTAAAATCCTGCAATCCTAGATATGCTAACAGGCCAAGTTCTAAAAGTGGAAGAGCTTTATTATAAATATATGCTTGCTGTGCTCCCCTCACAGACCCATTCCCCACCCCCCACACCCGCAGTTTGAATTTTGGTGGACTCTTCTCAGTACTTTTTATTTCTCTAAGCATCTAAAAATTATTTGTGAGTTTCAAATAGTTGCATTGCTAGTGCTCACACATTTTCTTTCTTTTTCTTCTTTTTGTTGTAGTCTTGTCCCCGACCCCACGCTCAATGTTAAGTCCTGTCCCACCCATCAGATGGACCATAATTTACTTACCTATTTTACTACCAAGGAAGGTGTCCGATTCTCCACTTTTCTCTCCACTATTCCGATCGAGTGCTTTATGGTCCGTCTGTGCCCCACAGTTCAGGTCATCTTTCTAGAATGGCCTCTGTAAGGGGGGATGACTGAGGCAGTGGGCCTGGGAGCTCTAAAAGAGGTGTTGTCTGGTGCCCTTACATCATCCACATGCAGCAAATAACAGCTACGGAAGCGAGTGCAGGGCAGCGGTGCGGCCAGGAACACTGAAACACTGGCCCACCAACTGGTGTATTCGAAATCACATGTCCAAAGGTGATTTGGGTGCAGAGATACTCAATACCCAACTACTGCTGAGTGTTTACAGAGTCAGATCATTGTTCAAAGCAAAGGCTGAGAGACAATTCACACAGCTGGCCTCAGTTTTCTCCTCTGTAAAATGGGGTGCAGCCCACTGGGCTCTTATGAAGATGAGAGACCAAGTATGGAAGCTTCTAGGTCAGTTTGGCACGCGGGAAACCATGGGAAGATTTGTTATGTGCCATCATATTCATTAGAATTTTGAGGTCAACACTGTTCATTTATTTGACACCCAAAGGCAGGGGATGTATCGCTAGGGGAAAGAATAGGACTTTGCCTTGAGTTCAGAATTTCCACCCGTTTGGGCGATGGAAACCTATGAGGAGGTAGGAGCGTAAACCCCAGCAGCTCACAATTTTGTATTATTTGCCCAGGAGAGAACGTTTAGGTGATACAAAGGACATTTATGAGGCCTGCCAGGAAGCAGCAGCTTGGGAAATGGCAAATAAATCGCTACCTTAGAGAAGGTGGCGGGCAAAAGCTGTGCTTTATGGAGACCTTGGGGACAGAAGCACACTCGGATTTATGCCCCGACCTGGTTTCTGGCAGGGCTCATGTTTTCCCAGCCGCAGGCCTCCTTTTAAATCGGAGATGCAGCTTTCTGGAGCAGAGGATGCTTTCACCATCCTCTTCTGTCTTGTCTCTCCTAGGACTTCCTGTTCTTGGGCACCAATATCCAGTACCTGAGAGTTTGAGGGCAAGGAGAAGGACGGGGCTCAGAGGCCACAGCTGGGTCAGCAAGTCGCGTTTCCAGATTTGCAGGATACTCCTGCAAGAGATTCTGGGAGGATGAAGACTCTTCTGTTCTGCGCTCTGGGGGCCAGGTCTGCCTGGCCTCTGCCCCCACACTCCTCCTCTTCAGGAACTGCACCCATGCCCTCTCTGACTCTGAACTTTGCTCTCTCCGCCAGGATGGACCATCCTCCTCACTCGCCTGTACGATCTTTAAGGGCAGACACTGTCTTTTTATTTACCTTCTGATCCCATGCCTTGCATAGTGCTGGCACATAGTAGGTCCTCAATAAATATTTATTGAATGATTCAGTGAAGGAACCACCTAGTATGCTAGCTGAACCTCCCCATGGCCCATGGTCAGTCCCACCTGTGGCTCCAGCGTTCAACCATGACCACACTCCCCTTCCCATCGGCTGCTGCTGTGGGGACCTCAATGAGAGAAAAAGGGATTCCACTCCCCGCTCAGCCCTGGACCTGACACGGATGCCCGCTGTCTAAGGGGCTTGTCCATCTTGCTTTATGGGCAGTTCATGGGCTCATTTAAGTATATGCCTCCCACCCCCTCATTTCTTGCCTGCTGCACACACGGAGCCAGTGGGTCTCCCAGAGCACAAACTCAGCCTCGTACTGCTCTCCCCATCGAAATGGGTGTAAATTAGGAGGAAATGAATCTGTCGAGGTTTCTGGTCCGACCCAAATAAAAACTTCATGCACCTGCTGTTTATGAGCCCCCAGCCTGGAGGAAGAGGCCATAGTTTCTAATTATCGCACAACCAGACTTTGATCAGACTTCCTAACGAGTTGTTTCCAAGTTCTGTGGTTCGTTCCCCCGGGACTGGGAATCAGAAGGCTCGTTTGATAATTTTTTTATTGTGCTAATGAGCAGCTGGATGGAGCTGCCGGCTAGCAGATAATTCACTGGAAATAGACCCATTTACCCTGTGTGTGACAGAGACGCGATCCAAAATGGGACGATGCACTGGCACCAGCTGCCAGCAGGGTGAGCCTTGGCTTCCCCTCCCCCTGCCTCTTTCCTTCGGCTCATCTTCCCCACTATCTTCCATCTCTACTGTGGATTGCAGAAAGACTCAG
Organism: Trachops cirrhosus; assembly: GCA_028533065.1. Lineage (NCBI taxonomy): Eukaryota > Metazoa > Chordata > Mammalia > Chiroptera > Phyllostomidae > Trachops > Trachops cirrhosus. The sequence goes on from CM052547.1 coordinate 77,804,567, forward strand.
GCTTCTTCCAGCACTAGCCACGTGGCCTTGGGTGGGCCGCTTCCCCCCAACCCCATGGGGTCCTCATCAATGAAATAAGGATGATATAATAGTAGCTACTCCCTAGGGCTATTATAATGATGATGTTAGGTAACCCATATAAAAGGATTTATTTAGCCATAGTGGGGATTCACTATTTATTGGCCAGACAGGCTTACCAAGCACCTCCCACTTGCAGACTCTGGGCTGCTCAGCATGGGTAAGTAGAGGCAGCTCAGATTCAGTTCCAGTCCCTGCTCTTAAGAGCATTACCTCAGATACAGTGGCAAGAGCCCATCTTAATTCCAGTGCACCTGCTTTGGGCCACTGGCAAGGCCTCACTCAGCCTCGGTGTCCTCATATGTCAAATGTGGCTGGAGACCCCTCCTTTTGGGGTAACTAGGGACTCAATGGCTTCGTGTCAATCTTCTGGGGATGCCCGGAGCATAATCAAGTCCTGGTAAATGGTAACAACCACCTGTTCACTTAGGGGCCCCAGAAGCAGACCCTGAGACACGGAGGGAGAAGATCGCGGGAAGTACCAGTAGAGAGGAAATGAGATGGGGAAGGGGAGGGAGAGGCAGTCTGTGAAGGGTGCATGACCAGACCACTTGCCACCACGGGTGACAGGAGCTTAATCCTTCCTGCTGGGAGACCAGGAGCCAGCGTGGAGCAGTCTTCAGAGCGCCCACCCAAGGGTCAAGGGAGCTGGGACGTTTATACACCACCCCCCACCAGTCACTGTTTGAGGGGAGCGCCTAGGGACATCGTTCTCTGGTTCTCCTAGTCTGGGCAGAGCGGGCCGACTAGAGCCTCTCAGGCGAAGAAACGCAGGTGCCCAGTGCACCTCTTCCCTTGGCTGGTTTTAACTGGTGTCATTTCCCTTTAACAGACTATTAAACCAGACTATGGGTATAACCGCTTTCCGTGAGACCTGTGCGTCTTTCTAGTGAATTCTAGAACTTACACATTCGTAAGTCCTTGGGACCCTCAAACTTGCAACTGGCGTCAGAAGTGAGCGTGGTCTGGGGACTGTGCTGCATCTACCTTCACAGGGGGTCTCCTGTTCTCCGGCCTCTCTGGCCAACCAACACGTTGCTGGCCTCGGACACTGAGCACAAGGCGATGACCCTTGACACCTGTTCTCTGGGGCCTGGCTGAGCCTGGGGCCACCCCCCCATCCTGCCCCCAGTGGACTCACCCTCAGCTTTGCTCTTGCTGGCGCAGCAAATCGTGTACTGGTCAGGCTCCCTGACCGCACACTTCAGAATCCTCTCCGGGTAGCAGAAGCAGAAGGGGGGTTTCAGTCTCCAAGCCTTTGAAGACCATCAGTGGCTGCAATCACCCTCATGCACGGTAAGTCCTCACTTAACGTCTTCAGTAGGTTCTGTGACTTTAAGTGGAACGACATATAATGAAACCAATTTTACCATTGACAGAAACAAGAATTAAATTCCTATTGCATCTCATCAACATTATAACAAAATGACGTTGAATGAAACAACAATATTCGAGGACCTGCTGTAAATGTCTTTGGTCCAGACGTCTCTTCTGAGATTCTGACCTGTCCCCTAACTACGTCCCCCTTGGGCAGGCTGGAGTTGGGGGCTGCACCTGTCTTGCGTGGCAGAGGAATCTGCAAAGGCATCCTGAGGAGTCTGGTGCATAAATTTCTCCCTGCCACCCCACCCCCAGCACATCTGCCTGGGCCAGCTTCTTCCAGCCAGTGCGGGAATGCTGGTAGTAAAACACAGCAACACAGACGGCTGCTTTATGGTCCAGAAGAAACGATGTCCCACCTGGGGCCACTAAAGGATCCAAGCTGAATTCTCTTCTTCCCTTAGAGAAGGCTTTTCTCTCGCTGCAAGTGATCTCACGGGGCCCTCGGGGCAGACCTGTCAGCAGAAACCCCGGAGCAGCTGGGCTGTTTTTAAAGGGGTGCTCCCACCACCACCATCCTAGCTCGGGTGAGGGTGTAGGCCCAGGGCCATCACCTGTACCCCCCAGACCCGACCAAGTCCAGCTTGCTTTCAGCCCCTCCCACCCCCCACCCCCAGCAAGCTTTCTGGATCTGCAGTCCAACCCAGAGTGGTTCTCTAAGAACTGCCCCTGCACAGAATCGTTTTGAGTCCATATAAAATGGCTAAAATAAAAAACACAGACAAAAATCTAAAGAACAGCAAGAATGTGGAGTCACTGGAACCCTTGCCCATGGCCGGAGGGAGTGTGAACTGGGACAGCCAGGAGGATCTGCTAACATTGACCAGGCATGTCCCCATGACCCAGAAAGTCCGCTCCTCAAGGACACCCGACTGAAATGGCTGCACGTGTTCAACAAAATAAAGCCCTCTTCATAACAGCCCCTCACCGAAAATAACACAAACGCCCAGCAGCAGTGGGCAGATGAACTGTGGAATAGTCGCACAAAGCAAGAGTGAACAGCGCTGGGCACAAACCAGCGTCGGCTGCCTGCGGGAACGTAGATGAACCCCGCAGAGAGGACGCTGAGCTGGAGGCAGCCGGCACCAAAGGGCGCCTGCTATGCGATCCATCGCTCAAAACCAGGCCAAAGGCGGGCGCTCACGCCGCCGGAAAGGGGCAGCTGGAAGGGACACAGGGCTCCCCTGGGGTGTTGATCCTCTTCTGCCTCCTGGCCCCAGTGCAAGTTCCCATGGTGAGCATCCATCTGTGCACACTTATTATTTGCACACTTTCCTGCACATATGTTACACTTCAGAGAAGTATGTATAAGACAAGTCTTTATTTACGAGTCTTCTTATAGTGTCTTTGATTACTTAGCTCCCAATAAAGTTCCATTTTTCCAGATTTATTCATGCAATATAACAGACGTGTACCATGTAGAGGCTGTTTATCATGGCATCGTTTGAAACAGCAAAACAACAACAAAACACAGCAAACAAAAGCTGACTGCAACCTGTGTGGCCCTTGATAAGGAACGGCAGATCCGTCTCGGGGCCTGCGCGCAAGGGGGCGCTGTGCAGTCTGGGAAGGAAGACCACGTGCAGCAGACACAAAGAGCTGTCGAAGGCATTTTGAAGTGGAAAGAGTAAGCTAGGCAGACACCGAATTATCTCCCTCTACCTATTTAAAGTGATACAGACACTTACAGATATGCCTGTATGTACACAGGAAATTTCCAGGAGGTTATGGAAATACTGGAAAGAGAAGTCGGTTCCGGAGAGTGGAAATGAAGGGCTTGTGAAGCTGGGAAGTTTTTATTTTCCTTCTGAGGCCTGTTTGGATTGCTTACACAAACAAACAATGACTTTTTAAAAATAAAAATTTGTGTGCTCTTCCTCCAGGGACCACACCCACGCCTCTTCCTCCCTCCTCCTTGTCCCCCTCCAGGTGCATTCCCTCTGCCTTCCTCTCTCCTACTACCTCTGTAACTTTCTAAATAAACTTTCTCTTATACCTTGAAGAGAACGAAATAAATGAAAATAAAAATTTAAAGCTGTAAATCAAAGTAATTTAGGCACATGCTTAAATAATCAAACGTACAGAAGGGCTTATAATAAGAAGCCATGGTCTCAAAGTGAAATCTTTTCATTCCTTAAGTGTTTCTGTTGTGAATTCTTTTGATGGCTATTTCTAAATATTGAGTAATGTTCCTGTTTCCCGTTTTCATTTACCCGCTGTAAAGACAAGTGTTGACTTTGTGAGGACTGAGCTGATGGGGCCGCCCCACGTGGCTTCCCTGGCTGTTCGAGCCAGGACTTCCGTGCTGTGAGGAGCGAACCGGCCGAGGTGTGCGTCCCCGCCTCCTTCCTAAAACCGGAGGGAAGGTTGTCAGCGTTTCACCACTGCAGGTGGTGTTGGCAGTTGGCTTTTCATACAGGGGCTTTGTGATGTTGGGTTGGTTTCCTTCATTTCCTAGTTTGCTGAGTATTTTTTGTTAATCAGGAAAGGTGCTGAATTTGATCGAATGCTTTTTCTGCATGTACTGGGGCAATTATGTGATTTTCAGCCTTTGTGCTGTTGAGGCGGGATATGATTTGTGTGTGAGTACGTTGAGCCATCTTTGCAGCCCACGGATAAATCCTGCTTAGTCATGGTGGATGATCGTTTCACTGCTGTTGAACGAGATTTGCTAGCATGTGGTGGAGGATTTTTCACATCCTAGTCATCAGAGATATTGGCCTATAGTTTTCTTTCCTTGCAGTGTCTTTGGCTTTGGCATCAGGGTAACACCGGCCTCATAAAATGAGTTTGGATGTATTCCCTCCCCTCCAATATTTTGGAGGAATTTGAGAAGGATTGGCATGAATTCTTTTTTAAATGTTTGGTCGAGTTCTCGGTGAAGCCATCTGGTCCTAGGCTTTTCTTTGTTGAGAGATTTATTTTATTATTACTGATTTAATCTCCTTACTAGTTATAGGCCTGCTCAGATTTTCTATTTCTTCATGATTCAGTCTTGGGTGGTTTGATGTTTCTAGGAATGCATCCATTTCTTCTAGCTTACCCAATGTGTTGGCACGTAATTGTTCATAGGAGTCTCTTATAGTCCTTTTTATTTCTGTCATCAGTTATAATGTCTCCTTTTTCATTTCTGATTTTATATGAGTCTTGTCTTTTTTTGTCTTAGTCTAGATAAAGGTTTATCAATGTAATTGATCTCTGGAAAAAAAACACCTGTTCATTTCATTGATTTGCTCTGCTCAGTTAACCGTCCCTTTCCTCCAGGAAGAAGATACGCACGTCTCTAACCACAAATAATCAGGTAACCTCTCCTGGTCCACAGTTCTAGAAGCTTGTTTGGAGCTCTCTAGTTCCTTTGGCAACTGATCGCGTGATATTGTGAATGGCTATTTAAATATTTTGCTATGTAACTACTCCTGAATTGTGTGTCTAACCTTCCTAGATAGATTATAATTTCCTGGAGGGCAGGAAACAGATATTATATGTCTTTACATCACCCACAGCTCACTGCAGTACTGAGTTGGGTCCTTAATATGTATCTGGTGATTTGATTTGAAGTCTCTTGTCACTTAACCTAACATTCCAATCTTTTCCCCAGTTCCGGGCTGCCCCAGGCCCTTATTGAGTAGCTCCTCCAATTTGCGGTCAGCTGTTAATTATCTCCATATCCTCTGCTGGTGCTCCCCACGCTCAGTCGCCCCTGCGTTTCACTTTCATATCACTCCTGTTCAGATCACAGAGCTCCGCAAAGGATAGCTCACCCTGTTCTCACTCTTTCCGGTGATTCCAAGCTGGCTGCTCGGCCTCCAGAGGGTGCTGGGAAGGTAGGTGAGCCACGAAATGTGAAGTCGGATGGCTGGAAACCCAGGGCAGCAGGGAACAAAGGGATGCCTGCATGTTGGAGGGTAATCAGCAGCAGCAGGAATGGGAGGCCTGGTGGACTCAGGTAATTTTTACCATAGTTAATATTTGGGCAAATTTCCATGACCACTTCCTGTTTCGGGAGAGGCTGGGCATGGTTAAGATCAAGCAAAGAAGGGGTATAGGCTGATGTGGCTCTGAGAGAAAAGTCCCTTTTAGCTCTGTATTCCATGATCTGAAGTTACTTAACTGTGGTGGGCTGATTTGTGTCCCCCCAAAAAATATACACTGAAGTCCTAACGTCCAGGACCCCAAATTGTGACCTTATTTGGAAATAGGGCCTTGGTTAGGGTAATCAAGCTGAAATGAGGTCATTAAGGTGGACCCGTATTCAACATGATTGCTTTCCTCATAAAAAGGGCAGATTTGGTCCTGACCAGTGTGGCTCAGTGGGTTGGGTGTCGCTCTGCAGACCGAAAGGTTGCCGGTTCTGTTCCCAGTTGGTGCACAGGCCCAGGTTGCGGGCCAGGCCCCGTTTGGAGGCGTGCAAGAGGCAACCAATCGATGTTTCCCTCCCTCTCCCCCTTCCCCTCTCTCTATAAATAAATAATCTTTTTTTTTAAAAAGGGAGATTTGGACCTAGGGACACATGCACACAGGCAAGAGGATGTGAAGACAGCCATGTGATAACGGAGGCAGAGATTGGACTGATACAGTTGCCAAGGAACAAACACCGAGGCTACCAGAAGCTGGGAGAGGCAAGGAGGGATTCTCCCCAAAGCCTCAGAGGGAGCATGCCCCTCTGTGGGCACCTGGACGTCAGACCTCTGGCCTCCAGATCTGTGAGACAGCACGTCTTTGTTGGTTTAAGTCCCCCAGTTTGTGGCACTTCTCTACAGCAGCCCTAGCAAACTAACACATGTATCTTGTCCATGTGTCCTTTCTCTTCTCCATAAAACGAGCACTCAACGTCAACCTCCCAAGACGGGGAGGGTTCCAGTTGAGATAAAGACACCAACGGGCTTTAAATTAGCCATGCAGAAGTCAGCCTTCTCTCCCAGTTTGCAAAATACTGTACTTTGCCATGTGTAATGCACACCCACGGTTTTTGTGTACATTATAGACGGGATTATTATACCCACGGTATGTAATCATTACACCCATGTATAATGCATGGGTAAAACAATGCATCCTTATTTTTCCCTCAAAAATTTGCACAAAAAACTGCACATCATATATGGCAAAATACGGTAACCACAGCTGTTTCAAGTGTTCTTTTAAGAGGAAAATCTTCCAAAGTGTTCCCGGGGACGTGGGCTCCCAGGTTGTCACGTTCTTTCCTCCGGGGACCGTCCTAGACTGCTCAGCGGTCTGAGGAGCACTCCTGCCCACTTGTGTGAATCTCGGGGGCACCGGGGCAGAGAGTCAGATGGTGGGGTGGCTGCTGATGTTTGGGGTCCGATTCTTTGCAAAAATCCTTTTTGTTTCCTTTAGGACTTCCAGTTTCCCCAGTCTACGTGCCAGTGCAGGGAGAAGGAAAATTCGCTCTTTCCACAAACGTGTGTCGAGTCTGCACTGTCTGCCAGGGGCTGTCGTGGCGCTTGGGATGTATCGGTGAACAGAACAGATCCCCAAGGCCCCGCCTCTGTAAAGCTTCCATTCTGGCGGGAGAGGGGCGATAAGCAACATCATAAGTTAATTATACCATAGGGTAAGAGATGATCATGGTTATGGAAGAAAAACAGAATGGGGATCTTATCCAACCTTTACTTTATTACTCAAACAGTCCCAGCCTTAAGCCATTAGGAACGACTTCAGGGTGACTCCTGTGTCCTTTCAGAATGGCCCCGGCATTGTCCAAGCACTTCCTCTCTCTCCAGCACCGGAATATAGCCCAGGCTCATATTGATGTTCCCTATCGGGGCCCTGGAATTAAACTTTATCCAAGGAACCTGAGCTTTTTAAAGTTGGGAAATGGCATTTAGAAACCATGGTCTGGGCACCCAGTATCTAGATGTGCTCACTCCTCCTGGGATGTCACTGCACTAAGAAATACACGTGGTGAACCAACACATTCACACACACACACACACGTCCATTTTTACTGCTCTGTTTATCCGTCGGTAAATACTTTTAAAACCATGGCTTCACACCTATATTTCAGATTCCAATCCAACACCACACAGAGTTCATTCTAGCTCATTCCTTATTTCTGATTTCTTTTTCTGACAATGAGAAACATGGTTCTCATTATCCACAACATATTTAGCTTTTTCGTCCAATATTAGTAGACATATATTACCAAATAGAGCCCAGCATTTGTATGCAGTTCTTTTTGTTAGTAGCCCTACATTAGTCAGTCAAAATACTATTTTCCAAAGTTACTTAGGTTCGTTCTTTTATTTCCCATATTCCTCAGTGGGCTTTCCACTTGTAACAGGTTTATTTGCTATTGTTTGCACGCCACTTTGGGTTTCTTCAACGTACCCTGGTTGTTTGGGTTATTTCTTTGTTTACTGGGCATGGGAAACATCGCCATGGCCCTAAGCGTCAGGGCTACAAAAAAAGATGTTCTCACCAGCACTTGGTATTGTCAGTATTTTCCATTTTAGCCAACCCAGTAGGTGTGTAAGGGTATCTCACTGTGGCTTCATTTGCACTTTCCTAGCAGCTAATGATGTTGAACATCTTTCCATGTTTCAGTTTCCCTCTTTACATCTTTGGTGAAGTGTCTGTGCAAGTCTACACATTTTCTAGTTGGATTGCTTTCTTAGTGTTGAATTTAGAGAGTTCTTTACGCATTCCGGACACAAGTGTTCTGTCAGATATCTGATTTGCACGTAGTTCCTCCCAGATTGTGGCTTGATTTTCATTTTCTTAACAGGGCCTTTAACAGATCAAAAGCCTTTAATTTTGATGAAGTCCAATTTATCAATTATTTTTCTTTTATGGCTTGTGCTTTTGATGTCATGTCTAAGAACTCTTCATCACGCCTTAGGTCAGGACGATTTTCGCCACTATTTTCCCCTAAAAGGTTTGCAGCTTTGTATTTTACAGTTAGATCTGTGATTCATTTTGAGCTGATTTTGCACACAGTGTACAGTTTTGGGGGAGGTTCATTATCTTTGCCTTACAGTCCCATTTTGCCAACACTGTTTGTCGAAAGGACTACCCTTTCTCCACGGAGTGTCCTTTGTGCCTTTGTCAAGAATCTGTAGGTCGTACTTTTGTGGGTTTATTTCTGAACTTTACTTTGTTCCCTTGGGTTATGTGTCTGTCCTTATTACACCAAGGCCACGGTCTCGATTGCTGAAGCTACATATAATAAGCAGTAAAATCAGGTAGTGTGATGCCTCTTACTTTATTCCTTGTTTTCCAGTGTTTTAACCATTCTAGCCCTTTTGGCTTTATGTATATATTTTGGAATCAGTTTGTCTGCAGCTACAAAAATCCCTGATGAAATTTTGACAATAATTGTGTCATACCTATAAATACATTTGGTGAGAAGTGTCCCCTTTGTTATGTTGGAATCATCCGATCCATGATCGGTTGGTCTCTCCATTTATTGATGTTTTTGCCTTCCTAACACTTCATGGTTTTCATCGTGTAGATGCTGTACATGTTCTGTTAGAGTTATGCCGACGTATTTCATCTGCAGAGCTATTGTAGATAATATTGTTTTTTATTTTGCTGTCCAATTGTTCATTGGTAGTATATAGAAATATGACTGACATGACTGATTTCCATGTGTTAACGTCCCATCGTTTGTCATTTTTTAGTTCGTTATTCATTAACTATGTTACTGGATTCTAGTTTTTAATCTTTTATAGAAAAGTTCTGCTTCAACTTTCAGAGATGAAATTAATCTGTGAATTTCATTTTGCTGCTTTGTATAGTTTTGAAATGACTTAGCTCAGGCAGCTGTAACAAAAAAAAACATAGATGAGACAGCTTAAACAACAGAAATTTATGTCTCACGGTTCTGGAGGCTGAGCAGTCCAAGGTCAAGGTGCTGGCTAAACGGGTTCTTGGTGGGGGTCCAATTCCTGGCTCGCAGGCCTCCATGCTAGGTCTTCACACGGAGAGAGAGGGAGACGTCTCTCCCATCTCCTCTTATAAGGACACCAATCCTATTATGGGGGCTTCACCCTCGTGGCCTCCTCTAAACCTAACCACCCCACAAAAGGCTTCATCTCCCAGTGCTGTGTACTGGGAATCAGGGCTTCAATGTATGAATTTAGGAGGAAGACACATTTCAATCCCTAGCAATATTAGTAGCCTTCATAAACATAAGTGGTTAATTTCCCTGATTTCTTCATGCTCGGGAAAAGTTTGATGAGCTTTGGAATTACCTGTCACTTATAGATTTGAAGGAACCATGAAGCCCTGGCTGGTGTGGCTCAGTGGATTTGCACTGGCCTGTGAACAGAAGGGTTGCTGGTTCGATTCCCGGACATGCCTGGGTTGCGGGCCAGGTCCTCGGTTGGGAGCATGAAAGGGCAACTGACTGATGTTTCTCTCTCTGTCTCCCTCCCTCTCCCTCGCTCTAAAATTAAATAGATAAAATCTTACCAAAAAAAAACTGTGGAGTTCTCTTGGACAACTTCCTCAACTACCTGCATAGTTATTAGTCTGCTTAGATTTTCTATTTTTCTTAAGTTAATTTGGGTCATTGTATTTTAAAAATTTATTTCGGTTTTAAATCATCCTAATTTTCAGGAGGATTAACATTGCATTGTGTTAAATAGGCTCGTATAACCGTTCCCCTCCCTACCTTCAGGCTGTATAATCTCATGCAACAGTTAAAGAGAATTCAGTGCATCTATATGCTGGCTTGGGAAGATCTGTAAGACATAATGTGGAAAAAAGCAAATCTCAGAAAAATAGAGAATCCATTTTTTAAAACAGACATTTATTTTGAAATTCAAATCTCATTTTAAAAATTTATATTGTATTTTTTCAATTACCATTTAGTCCCCTTATACCCTCCCCCCTGAATCCCCACACTGTGGCCCATGTCCATGAATCCTTTCTCCTTTTCACTCAATCCCTCCACCCCTAACCTTCACCCCCTTAGCTGTCATCCTGCTCTCTGTCTATGAGTCTGTGTCTATTCTTGTTAGTTCAGTTTGTTCATTAGATTCCACACATGAGTAAAACCTTTTGGTATTTGTCTTTCTCTGACTTGCTTATTTCACTAAGCATAATGTTCTCCAGGTCCATCCATGCTTGCAAAGGGTAAAATTTTCTTCTTTTATACAGTCAAGTAGTATTCCATTGTGTAAATGCCCCGTAGTTGTTTTATCCACTCATCTACTGATAGACACTTGAGCTACTTGGTTTTTTATAGAAAATGGATGTAAAATGGTCTGAAAAGATACCCACTGATACGTAGCTGTGGCTGTATTACCCTTAGACCTGAGCAAGAAGAACCTGTGCCTTGAATTTGCTCAAGCTTCCTCCAGAGGCACCCACCCCACAGGGGGCCCACCCATCTAGAGCCTGAGCCTGCCCTCTGGATCAGGCTCCCTCTGCTGGGGACCCTGGAACCAGGGTCTGAGGGGTCTCACCCCGGGACGTCCCACTGAGGATGGGGGCACCACTGCTGTGACCATTGCTGGCCCCAGCCCTCACCAGGGGGCGCGGTTCGGGGAAGGTGTGGAGGATTTTGACTGCAGGCTGGAGCCCACACCCTTGCACAAGGCCCTCGTGGTGTAAACGGAGCCGAGGGTGGGAAGAGAAGGGAGGCCTCACTGCCATGTTCTGCCAAGAATCTCTGGAGAGTCCAGGAATTGTAAACCTGAACCTGGTTTTCCAGGTTAATATAAAGGTAATATCGGTCCAGGGTGGTGAACAGGACATTTTAATTTAACTGTTTTTAGCTGGATTTCCAAATATGTAGACATATGGCATGTGGGCCTCAGTTTGACCCTCATCCTGGTCCGCAAATGTCATGGGAGGGTCTGGGTATCATGTTACTTCTGGAGAGAGAGATGGGACTTGGGGGGTGGAAGAGGGTGTTATGTGCTGAACTGTGTCCTCCCACAATTTGTGTTAAAGCTCTAATCCCCATTACCTCCGACTGTGGCTGTATTTGGAGACAGGGCCTTTAAAGAGGTGACTGAGTTAAAATGAGGCCATTAGGGTGGGCTCTAATTCAAACTAATTGGTAGCCTTATAAGAAGAGGAAATTCCAGACAAACCAAGAGACACCATCAACCTTATATGGAGGAAAGACCACGAGAAGAGGCCGAAAGAGGGCAGGCGTCTGCAAGCCAAGGAGAGAGGCTTGGGAAGAACCGACCTGCAAACGCTTGGATCTTGGACTCCTGGCCTCCAGAACTGTGAGAAAATGAATTTCTCCTCCCCAGCCCTGACCACCCCACTCCAAGTCTATGGTGTGTTATTATGGCAGTGTTTTAGATCACCTCACAAGCTGATACAGAGGGCTTTAACTTTTTGCTCTATTTTTATTTCTTTGGCTTCTGTTTCAACCGAGAATGTATCCATGCATTATTTATGTAATTTGAAAGTGCATATTAAAGTGTTCTCCTATTGTGCTTATCTGTCATTTCTCATTTCTAATTGTGCCTTCTCTGGGTGTGCTTCTCTCCCCCTTGATTAAGCCAGCGAGTGCCCTATCTGTTTTAGTCTGTGAGGGTTTTTTCTCACAATGAATCAGCTCTTCGATTTATCAATTCTACCTTTGTTTTGTTTTCTGATTCATTAATTTCTGCTTGTCTTCATCCTGCCCTTCTTTCCTTAGATTTATTCTGTTGCTCATCGTATATCTTCCTGGGTTGAATGTTTAATTCATTCTCTTTTTCTTTTTCAGAAATATAAATGTTTAAGACTAAAATTTCCTTTCAGTATGGTTTTAGCTGTATCTCATTGTTTTTGACGCGGAGCAGCACTTTCTCTTTTTTCCCCCGTTGTGGTTTGAACTTGATATTTTGACTTCTTTGTTTTCTCAAATGGAAAGTTTTGAGTTCCATGTGGTTGGACTTTTGGTCTCATTTCTACTTTTGTTTTAATTTCTGGCTTTCTTACTTGGTGGTGAGAGAGGTCGCTACTATTCCTGTTTGGAGGAAGGGACTGATGTTTTCTTTATAACTGTGGTCAGTTTTTGTAAACGCGCTCATGGGTGTTTCAATGGAAGGCACAGGCTCTGTTTGCAGAATATGCAACGCAACGTTGTCACTGATGTCAGCCTGACTCGTTATCTGGCTCAGACCCTCTGTGCCCATCTGTGACCTACGGCCCACGGGAAAGCCCTGAGCCACCCTTTAGCGGGAGAGCTTCCGTTTGTCTATCCCTGGTCAGGCTGGCACGGGGAAAGGGTGATGTTGGAGTGTCAGCCCCATCTCTCCAGTCCCCGCCCTGCACTCAGGTTGTTGGTCTGGGTTAGCAGCCCAGCTCAGAGGAAAGAAGGGTAGCGAGGGTACTGGGTCTTCCCTTCAGCCCCAGCTCCTGCCATCCTGGGGCTTGAGGACAAGCTCAGGGTGTGACCTTCCCTACTCTTCTGAGTCCATATCCGCCCTGAGTCCTTATCCAAGCAAGGATGTTGGCCAGACTGTTCTGGAGCATCCCACTTACTTTTAAGGAACCTACTTCATATCTGGGAGGTAGGCAGGGGATCTCAAGGTCTTCCTTAATAAGTTACAGATATCTCTGTGTGCCTGGAGGTACTCTTGCCAATTTGCTTGAATCTGCCAAGTTCATTGCAGATGGCGTGTTCTTCTGTTACTTGCTCCGCCATTTTGTCTCTGCTGCTGCTGCTGCTGCTGCTCGAGAGGTGCTGGGTGCTGGGTGCTGGGTGCTGGAGAGCGTCATTGGGCTTGCATGCTGCCATTGTTCCCTCCTCGGACCCATCCAAGCCCACTGCTTCTGTCCATTGCCACGGTCTATGAAAGCCAGTAACAGGATCCTCACTAAACTGAGAGACTCTGTGTTGAAGTATCTGATTCAAAATAAAGGTATGGACATTGTGGATCCCTGGGGACACCTTAAAGGTCCTCCTGAAACTAAGGTTCAGCAGGAAACCCACGTGCCTGCTGCTGATGAGGAGAAACAGACAAGGCACGCTGAGACGCCATTGAGGGGGAACACGGTGGCTTCAGGCCTTAAGTCTCAAGGACAGAGAGATGTTCCCAGCTGTGACTCACATAGGCAATGCGCTGAGGCCTCCAGATAAGCAGCAGCCAGGCCTTGTTGGTTTAATAATATGCTTTTTATCCACGAGTAACAATAGGGAGTCTGTTGAGTTCTATATAAACACCATATTCTCATATTTTCTTTGCTTTTCTTTTAATGTTTTATCTTTGTCTTGTCCTTTCCATTTTGTTCTGTTTATTCCTTCTCCTGATCCTATAACAAATTTGTAAACACAAACATTGTTAATATCCAGGAAGCATTTTTATGACTCTTCCCCTTTCCTTTGAAAAAAGAGCTTTTTTGGTCTTTCTTTTAACCACAATTCTTATCTTCCCATAGTCTTGTACAAAACAGAAGAATCTTCTATTTACTTTAACTGGCAATTACTATATAAAATGCTCTTTGTAGGTATTAGTCAGGTTTCGCCAGGTTATGCTGCAGAACAAACAACCCCAAGATCTTAGAGGCTAAACAATGGTTGATTTCTCACTCACATCACATGTCAGCCGCAGCTCTGCTCCAAGTCCACTGCATTCTGGATCCGGGCTGCAGGAAGAAAGAGAAGATCAAAGTGCAAACAGGACAAGCTAGCCAAAGCGAACCCTTTTTAAAGAGTTTTCCCAGAAGCCCACCCCTTCCTGGCTCAGGTGAGCTCACTCAGCAGCCTCCTGGAGCACAGCAGCAACTCCAGCATCGGGCTCTCTCGGTGTACGGCAGCCAGCAGCATGGAGAGGCCAGTGGCTTCCCCCAGCAACCCCACCTTTGGCGATTTTGTATCCACGTGCCTCTATCGAGACACCTCCCACTGAACAGCTTTCCCTGGCACCCTAGAGGCAGTTCTAAGAAGTTCCAGATGACAGATTTCCAGCAAGTTCACCAACACAGAACACCATGATTTCTCAGTCACAGCCCTGCCCTCTCCAACAAAATCTGGACCTCAGCCCTGTAGGGAGACAGAGGGGGAAGGGAAGAACTCTATGTCAGCCCCAAGAGTAGTGGCCACTCCTTACATCTGCTACTTTACTCCTGTATTCTTCAAAGTATTCTTTAATTCTTACTAGCCAATCCCTCATGACCACAATCCCCTGTTACAATGAATAATTCTTTATATTAAACTTTTCCTATTCAAATTGCTGTGTGGTTTTTCTCTCCTGATTAACTCCAGACTAATACACCCAGCCAGCTTTCTGACTCATAGCTCACTGGCCAGGACTGGCTGCCAGTCCTGGGAAATGTAGCTTTTAGTTGGGCAAGTAGCCACATCAGCGAATCCAGGCTCCCGCTAATAAGAAAGAAGGGGAGGTGACGTCTCGCATAAACAACGGGCAGTGTCTGCCTCGATGGCAATGGACATTGATAAGGATGCCTTCCAAACGTCTCTGTTTTCCAGCACATGTCTCTTGCCCGTGCCCATCGGCGAAAATCCCCACCGCCTGTGTCTCTAGGCTTTCACACCATCCTCCCAGACACTGAGGGGCCTTTCCCTCGAAAATCCCCTCAGTGAAATCTATTCAAAAGGGATTAAATAAGTGGAAACAAATTCAAAATATGCTTTGCTCTGCAGTGGACATCACACAGACCGAATGTTCCCACAGTCCCCTCTGTCCTCCCCCAAGTCTTTAAAAGCCCCCCCAATCCCTCCAGCCTCTGAGTCTGCTAGACAGCAGTCCCACTGGCCCCCCATGGGCTGTGATCCATGTCCTTTCTGCCTCCCTGGCCATTCGAGTCCCCCTTCCCTACAGGGGACAGACCCAGTGTCTGTCACCCGGCCCTCACAGTCAGGGAAGGGCATGCCCTGCCTGCTCAGGATGCTCCCAGAGCTCTCAGAGCATGTGCTGGCGACACAGACCCTATTGTTCCCACCTCCTCTCGCTCAAGCACAAGGTCCAGCCAAGGTGGAAATAGGAGGTGGTGACAGTCACTTGCTGTGTGACTTTGGGCAGGTTCCTGCATTAAATGAGAAAGTGAATGAGTCGTGCTTGTCACGCTGTCTAGTACACAGGAAGCTCCCAGTAAATGCTAGTTGGAGGTATTGTTAATATTCTTATTTTCACAGTTCCTGGCTAGCTCTTCAGAAAGAAGGGTCTCTCACCTCAAGGAATGGTTCATCTCTGACAGAGGAACCTCCGAGTGAATTCTGACCACTTTGAGGTCCTGGTGCATTCAAAGAAGTCACTCTGACGGCGGGGAGAGCAGGCAGCAGGAAGCTTAAGCAGCCAGGCTCTCCTGGTAGATGTTAGCTTGAACTCACAAAGAAGCATCTTAGTGAGAGGTTCAAGAAATGCAGAAGCTGCCTTGAAAGTGCAGCCTGCAGCGCCATCTACTGGCCATGTCCTGAAATGTAGTGCCTGGAAAGAACAAGATAACTAGTCACCTAGGATGCCTGGCCCACACTCCCAGGGGTACTGGGGTGTCTGCATGTTCATCCAGTCCCTCGGGGGGTTTTCAAGCAGATGGTGCAGGAACCCCCCTCCCACAAGGGCACCCTATTTTAAGCTTGTGAACAAAAATGTTCACAGTGATGTGATGCACTGAGATGTGCTCCTGCCCCAAACACCCAACCTGAGTCTAATCATGAGGAAACAACAGACAAACCTGAAGAAAGTGACTGGCCTGTGCGCTTCAGACATGTCAGGGTCGTGAGAGAGTCACAGAAGACTGGGGTCCCGTTACCACCTCAGGGAGACTGAGGAGGCAGGACAACTGAATGCGATATAAAATGCAAGACCTTCCTTTGCTATACAGGACACTGTGGGACAACTGACAAAATCTGTACATGGTCTGCGGATAGCAGTCTCGTGTCAGTGTCGATTCCGTGGTTTTGGTCATTGCACTGGGACTATGTAAGAGAATAGCTTTGTTTTTAAGGAATACAAACCGAAGTACCTGGGAGTAAAGGACCACCAGTTCTGCATCTGACTTGTAAACAGTTGAAGAAGACTATATATATATATTTGGTGAAGAATGTTCAGGAATTCTCTGTATTGATTTTTGCAGCCTTTCTAACACTCTGAAATTATAGTAAAACAAGAAGCTCAAAGATTTTTCACAGCCCTCCTGAGAAAATGGAGAGTGACATAATACCACCATAATTCAGTTGCACATTAAAACAGCAACTCCCCACCTTTTTGTGGAGCCCTTAGGAGGTGCCGGGCTTGTGCTAATTACTGTCCGTGGTTCTTCTCATTCAGTCCTCACTATAATCCTAAGAGAGAGGTGCTAGGATTAACCTCCAGTTGTCAGTTGCGGAAGCCTGCACCTCAGAGAGGTGGAGGGACCTGCCCGAGGGCACACAGCTAGTAACTGATGGCTCTGGGGTGGGCTCTCTGAATCAGAGCCATTCATGTCCAACAAGCAGCACGTGGTTATCCACAACGCTAGACGTCAGGGTTCTTATTATCGAAAGGACTGGGGACCGCCTCCTACAGCTTCCAGATGGAACTCTACAATGTCCTCCGAACATGCGTGGGTCGTGGCTCTGCCTCTGGCCGTGCTGTTGCTCCTGGCTGTCCTTCTCACTGTCTGAAGTGTCCCTTCCTTACCGCCTCCCCGCCCCCCAGCTCCTTCCCAAACCCTCTGCCTCCTCTGCAGGGCCACAGCCCCGTATGTACACCCTCTCTCAGAGACGGTCCCATTCTCCATGTCCTGCTATAATTCCCTTGGCAGAGGCAGAAGAGTGTAGCTATTGCTACCTCCAGCTTTGGACTCAAACAGGCCTGCATTCAAAACCTGGCTGTGCCATTCACTGGCTGTGCAACCTTGAACAAGTCACTTGACCTCTCTGATCATCTTATAAGTAAAACAGAGCTACTATAACCCAACTTATTATAAAGACAGAGTAAATTGAGCTGAACAAAATCTTTCATATAACATCCAGCCAGCAGCAAGCACTTAAATGTTAGCTACTGTTCCTATGTCCTATCTCCATGATGAGTGTTTTAAATTTTTTCAGATAAATTTGTTAGAAGCAGGTGTCAAAGTTTTATTTTAATTTTGCCACAAAGCCAAGTCAGAGTTTTCTTTTGTTAAGGACATTTCACAGGAAAAGAAAATGGTTGGGTAATCATTGTTAAAACGGATACAAGACAAAGAATGTCTGATAATCGGCTGCGTGTTTGGGTAGCTGATTTCCCCACAGAGGTTTTAATCTTGTTAAAGTTTATCAGAAAATTGCTTAAGCATTTATCAGGAATGCTAATTTCCTCCCAGAAGGAGGCTGTCAATTGCAGGAAGCCAGAGAGTTCTGTACCAGACTGGGACTGGGACGCTTCTCTTAACCACATCCATAAGGATCAAGGCTGACATTTCTTGTGGCCCCACTGTGCGCACAGCCTTGAGCTGCACCACAGGCCCTGACTCAAAGCAGATCCTGCACACATGTCATCATCGACCCTCCAACCTCCGTTGCTCCCATTTAGCGTATTCTCACCTAGTTCAGGGTCAGACGAGGCAGGTGACTACTAAATCCGGATGGAGTGAGTGGGTGACTGGGAGTAGTAACACTCGTCCCAGGCCTTTGCACAACATGGGATGCACATCCCCTCCTGTTCTCCACATCACCAAGATAGGAATAAACGGGTTTCTGAGAATAGAAGCCACACTCTGCTCCCTCAGTTTAGTAGGGTTCAAGTAGGTGCTATTCAGAAGAATGTGACTTGTTTTCTGGTTCCATACCATCCAGTAAGGCCTTTACCAAGTAGATGACAGGGTGTTTTATCCTGGCCACAGAGCCCGGTGGAGTGACCAAATGCTCATTACCAAGCATGGATACCTCTCCTCTGACAGACAATAAAGATTCAGATCCAAGGTGCTCATTAGCTTCTTCGGGGGTTTGTTGGACATCTTGCTGCTCTATGAACAAGCAGATGGACTTAGCTGTTGGCTGCAAGGGTATTTGGAAGAAGCAGATCTGCCTACCCATTGTGAAAAGCTGCATCCGGAGGAGATGCACTGTCTCCAAGCTGGTTTTGGATGAGGTCAGTTGTCCCCGGTCAGCAACATTGGCATCAATGAGGAACTCGTTAGAAATGAGACGTCTTGGTCCCCACCCCAAACCTACTGAATCAGAAACTCTGGGGTGGGGTCCAGAGACATATGCTTTATTAAGCCTTCTAGGTGATCTGTATACAGATTGAATTTTGAGTTAAGTCTGGTTAAGTTGGGATATCTTTTCCCCTTTCCATCTTCTCTTCCTCCCTACAGTCTCCCATCTTTTCTCCCATCCTTAAATTCAATCCAAGTGCCCAGGTCGGTTGTGAGACACCCTTGGTGGATCACCAAGGAAGAGGGAAGATGCTCAAGCCCCAGGAAGTTGTCACATCCTCCAGGTGAATGTTTGGGAGCAGGCCTGCCTGGATGAGCCGGAAGACGCCTTGATGGCATCTGAGGTCGTGGCTCCAGACACTTCCAGGCAGAAACAAGATCAGGTCGAAGGCTGGAATCTGTGCTGGCCCTAGCTGGTTATAGGCATGTTTGAAGCACAGAATGGTTTAGGGAAAGAACAGCAATTAGCAGAAGAGGTGACTACGTGGCCGGAAGTAACCACAAAGGCACGATGGAGCCGTTCAGAGAAAAAACACAGCCGACAGCTGTGGGCCCGTGAGTCTGCACTGGGCTGTCGGGTGGGCTTCCTGCAGATCTGGGGGCAGAGTGCGAAATGGGAAGCAGAGCCCGCGATTCCCCTCCTTCTTCAGTGTTCCCTCAAATGCTCTCTGTCCTTTCCCCCTGCAAGCCAGTTCGGAAAGTGAAACTGAAAATAAGAAAAAAGTCCACAGATGGGAAATAATACACCCATCTTAGCCTTCTTTCACCTGCATCTCTGTTCTCCTTCCTCAGTCCCCCAAGGTCAAAATGCAGCAGGCTTTTCTTGTATAATTCATAAATATATCTTTATTCTTCCCAGTCCTGCTAAACCTTAATGGGGGACAGAAGTAGCTAGTCCACATCCCTGAAATATTCTATGGGAACGGGTTCTCCAAGCTTGCTCATCGGTAGGTACAAGGGAGAGAGAAAAGAATCGGGAGAACTCGGCCTTGCAAGGCTATTGTCCTGCTGCAACAACCCCATTTTTAAATGGCAAAAGCTGACACCGACCTTCCTTGGCATTCTTTCTGCAACAAATTTGAATTTCTTCTTTATGAATAGCCCAAACCCAAATGGAAAAGGCCTGAACTTGTTAAAAAGGCTCAGAATTGTTTTAGGTTATGCCACGTTGTGGGTATTTTTTGCGAGGGTGATGGCAGTGTTCTGGAATTCGATAAGGGTGATGGCCGTACACCTCTGAACCTCCCTCCCCGCCACGTCCTGCCCTGGCCAAAAGAAAGAAACTCTAAATAGGTTTACAGATTTAATTCACAAAACATATAAAAATGTAAACACGTTTAACAATAAACACTATCAAACTACTCACACAAAATACCTTTAAGAAGAACTATGCCAGTCATGTGATACGTATAGAATCTGTTTTTTAAAAAATTAATTCATAGCGCACCAGAGGCACGATTAGCCCAGTAAAGATAACCACACTGTGGGATTATGAAATACGGTGTTAAGTGCTATAAAGACAGACAGTAAGGAAGTAACCACCCAAAGGGCTAAATTTTATTACAAATTATTTTTTAAATCTAACTTTTCTGGCTGGAAGAAGACGCGATGACTCGTGGGCCCTCATTAGAGCAGGGCCAATTTGCTCGCTCCAACGTGCCTACGGGCCCCTTTCCCACAGGCTTCAACGTTTCCTTACTAATAAAATGCGAGGGATAAGGAGATCGGGGCACTCTTGGAAAATGGAGCGTGTAGCCAGTCTTTAAGGCGGAAGAGAGGGCCTAACCTGTCTCCCTGGGTCCGTATAAGGCCTCGCAGGGTTTAGATTTGGTCCTAAGAGATATGGAGAACCACTGGGGTGTTTTAAACAAAGGAGCGATGTGATGTAATCAGATTCACATTTTTAGAAGGAAGAGTCTGGCCACTACATGGCAACTAGGCTCTAGGGCAGCAAGACTGGAACCAGGGAGACTAGGGAAGAAACGATGTGCCCTAGCCCAAGCCAGAGGTGCTGCGGTGGCTTGGACAGGCAGTGCGACAGTGAGAAGTGGTCAGATTCCAGGCACTACCAGCCATAGGACTTCCTAACGGACTGGAGCGGGGTCTTCTTCGCCCTAAGTATTTGGCTTAAATGCTGGATGGGTGTGTGGTGGAGCCATCTGAGATGCCTACTAGACATTCCAGTGGAGGCGTTGGGTGGAATCTGGTGCTATGAGTCTGCAGCCCAGGGGAGAGGTAGGAGCTGGAAATATCATGTGGGGTCTTTTACACATAGAAGATATTTAAAGCCAAGAAACTTGTTGAGGTCACCTAGGAAGTGAGAGAAGAAAGGAAGGCCAAAGCTGAAGACTGAGACTCTTCAACGTTTAGAGGTTGGGAACAGAAGCAGGTGTGAGCAAAAGACCCAGAGAAGAAGTAGTAGCCCTGGCTGGTGTGGCTCAATGGATTGAGCAGCAGCCTGTAAACCAAAGGGTTGCCAGTTCGATTCCCAGTCAGGGCATGTGCCTGGGTTGCAGGCCAGCTCCCTAGTAGGGGGCATGTGAGAGACAACCACACATTAATGTTTCTTTCCCTCTCTCCTCCCTTCCCCTCTCTCAAAAAATAAATAAATAAAATCTTTAAAAAAATTCCTTTTCGGTGAGCTGGAATGGGAATAAAGGATAGAAAATGTACAAAAAAAATTCTTTTTCCAGTCCAGTGACTGCTTCTCCCTTCTCCCTCTGTACTTGGGGATAAAACAGTTCAGCTGTTACTAACTCCAGGTTCCTGTGCTTCCTTTATACCTATCCCATGCCTCCCAATAGTCCCTTTGTAAATATACCCTCCTTTAATTGTCCCAACTTAAATCCGTCTTCCATTTCCTGTTGGGACACTTATGCAAACCACTATCCAAAAATTGAGCAGCTGGAAACATTTAAGAAAGACTATTTTTTATTAGAAAAGTTTTCAAGATGTATTAGAGTGGAGAGAGTTTTATAATAAACTCCCACGGATGTAAATATTACCTAACATCAGCGACTAACTACGGTCACTCTCATTTCATCTACGCTGTCTGCTCCCCACCCCCACCGCTGGGTCATTTTAAAGAAGATCCTGAACATTCATCCATAAGTAATTCTGTACAGATACCTAAAAAGAATCATTTACATAGCCACAATACCATCGTCACACCTTAAAATTTAGTACTAATTCATCAGCATCATCAAAGTAGCCAATCAGTGTTTGCATTTCCCTGATAGTCTCATAAATGTTTTCACCTACTCAGTTGGTTTGTCTCAGGATCCAGACAAGCTCTCTTTAATCTCTAAATCTCTAAGTGTCCCCTCTATCTACTTTTTTTTCTTTGCCATGAAACCATGTCCAAACTCTAATGTTAAGTGCAATAAACAAGGTGTGAGAACTTGTGTTAGTTACCTGGTGTGATTTTGTGGTCACCAGGTACTTTGGTTACCAAGTACTTCTGGAACCACGAGAAAGACACTGTGTCTGGGGAAGGGAGCTGGAGGACTGGGGACAGGGGTGGGAGGGAGAGGTATTTTCACCCTTTTGCATCATTTGTACCATTTTTATCATGTACAGATATTGCCTATGAAGACATTTTTGATCATTTTTGATCAGCTTCATTTTTGAAGCTAGAGCTTCAGCCCATCCTGGGGGAAACAGATAAATGGCATTGAGCTTGGACAATGAGCCAGGGATGGGCACAGTGCTCCTGCTGCAGGTTTAAAATCTATGTAGACGGCGGGTGGACCTGAGATAAAGATCAAATGGTCCCACCTAGGGAGGGAAGAAAAAATGCCAAGGCTGGGTGTTCACAGTTTGGAGTGAGCTCCCTATCCACGGGAGAAGAGGAATTTGAGTGCAGGGCAGTTTTTTTGCAGGGAGGGCAACCCCAGGGAACATCAAATCAGACACTTTTGAGATGCCCGGAGGGCCCACTGGTCTTGTAAAAAATAGCTCGAAGGCACATTTTCAGCCCTGAGCTCTTGAGTTCAGAAGCATGAGATAAAGTGCTTCTCAGATAAGGTCAAGTTAAAGGAGTTCATCATCACCAAGGCCTTATTTTATGAAAGGTTAAAGGGACTTATCTAAGAAAAAGAAGATAAAAAACATGTATAGAAAAATGACAGCAAACTCACAATTATTAACAACCACACCTAAAACAAAAACGAAAACAAACTAAGCAAACAACTAGAACAGGAACAGGCATACAGAAATGGAGATCACATGGAGGGTTAGCAACAGGGGAGTGGGAGGAGGAGAGAGGGGGAAAAGGTACGGAGAATAAGTAGCATAGATGGTAGGTAGAAAATAGACAGGGGGAGGACAAGAATAGTATGGGAAATGTAGAAGTTAAAGAACTTATGACACATGGACATGAACTAAAGGGGGAGAAAGTGGGTGGGAGAGGGTGTGCAGGGTGGAGGGGAATGAAGAGGGGGTAATGGGACAACTGCAATAGCATAATCAATAAAATATATTTAAAAAAAAGAAGAAGCATGAGCTTCCAATTTCCTGTCCCATCCTCAAATTTTGGCCAAAGAGGAAGTGAAAGTTGCAATAAGGAGTTTTTCTTTACTGCTGATTTCAGTTTCTAAAAAAATCTGGTATCTCAGAAAGCCAGCTCAGGGACAGTCCCAATGCAGATGACCTCATTGCCCAGGCTCAGTACTCAGCGCTTTCCGACTATTATCTTATCTATTCCTCATAAGAACCCGGCAAAGTTGATGGTATTATTTGCATTTGGGGATAACATACAGGCTCCTGAAGAAGCAGTCACACAGGACCCCGACTCAAAGTTCCGCATTGCCATCACTTTAACTGCCACCCTCATTCTTAACAGAACGTGACCTTGTTAGGAAATAGGGTCACTGCAGATACAGGTGGTTAAGATGGGCCATTGGGGTGAGCCTCTACTTCAGCAGGACTGGCATCCTTATAAAAAGAGAAGGTTGGAGACAGACCCACACGCTGGGAGAACGGCATGTGAAGATGAAGGCAGAATTGGGATGATGCATTTACAAGCCGAGGAACTCCGGAGACTGCCAGCAAGCCACCGCAAGTGTGAGAAGAGGACCATACCAGATTCTTACTCACAGCCCTGAGAAGAGGCCAGTGCCTCCAACACTTCCATCTCAGATGTCTACTCTCTGGACGTGTGAGAAAATAAATCTGTTGCTGAAGCTACACAGCTCGAGGTGCCCTGTTACGGCAGCCCTAGCATGTGATGTTCTGCCCCCTAAATCATTCCGGGGGTCCAACCCTCTGGACCTCCTTAATGTAGGTCTGCTCCATCCCCCAACTGCTGCTGGCCTCCTGGCCACTCTCTTGATTAAATTATTTCCTGGAAGTTGTAAAGAAAGACCCTTAGCTATCCCTTCCCAATATCATCTTATGGGAAAGGGGAAATCATTTCCTATTGGTTGGTTCCCCTAAATAAAATCAAGGTAGAAAGGCCCCCAAGAGAACTTCTCCTAAAAATGTAGGGACTCTGCACCAAGCAGACTGACATCCCATTCCCTAATGGGTCCTTAGCTGAGCCTGGGCTTGCTGAGCAGCCCTAGTGACCCAGAGCAGGGAACAGAACACTGGCGAGGGGTGCCATGTGCAATAGGCAGACAAACAAGAGGCAAGGACCACTTCCTGAGATACCATTCTCCAAAGGGATGGAAAATTGGACTCAATTCTGGCCATAGGCCTAGGGTTGAGGACATGAAATAGGGGGCTGCAGGTAGAGGATGATTCTCCCAAGGGCTGATCTTTGCCAAGAGCTGCTTGGAATTGATGGGGGCTCTGTTTACCCACCCTGAGCTGACAGACATCAAGTTCGGTGAGTGGCAATGACCCTCAGCCAGGGCCACGGCACCACCACTGAGATAAATACAGAGGGTACCACCCCCAGCCCTCAGGCATCACTGGAACAGAGCTGGGATGAGGAAGGGGTACATGAAAGAGAAGACTACCCCATACGCACATGCACACACACACACACATGCATGCACATGTATGAACACCCATGCTTGCTCACTCCAAGCCATGAAAACAATGGAAGCCTGCATGAGAGTGAAGGGAAAATGGTGAGAATATGAGGATGAGAGTTTGCATGGATGGGACCAAATCTTAGATTAAGCCAAACATGGCTGGACAGTGATGGAATCAGGACTGAGTTGTCATGACGGGAGCCTCCTGCTCAGGAAAAAGGAGAACTGAAGAAAGCAGAAGGAGGATCGACGACTAGAAAATGAAAACTATTCCATGTGTTTACTTCAAGGACCGAATAACGAAGCCCTGCCCATGTTTCTGCCTCCACTCCTTCCACCACCAGTCCTCCCCCCGCACCCCTCGCCCTTGACGTTCCCGTGCTTCTTTGTGCTTCTCAAATGTGCAGCACTCTCTCCATGCCTTGGCTCGTGCTATCCTCTATGCCTAGGAGAACTTCCCACTCTCAGTTGGCAAACTCCTACACGTACTTCAAAACCAAGCAAAAGCTCCTCTACTCTCTTCATCACTCCCTCTCTGTTCCTGTAAGCTCTAGAATATAAACTCTCAATGCACCTTCCAGGCCTCCTAGCACTTACCACAGTGGAATTTTGTGTTGACTTGATGAAGAGGGGACAGGAACTGGGAGATGCAAAAGAGGGGTGAGCGTGAGATTTTTCACATCTTATTATGATTGATTGGTTTTTGAGCCATGAATGTATTTCCCATTTGAAGAAAATCTAAAATATGATACAACAAAGGGATTGTTCACACCACTGTGTGTAATACTACTCTGCAATGAAAAGGAATAGATTGTTGATACACAAAACAAATGGATTTGTCTCAAAACCTGATGCTGCCTGAAAGAAGCCAGTCAGAAGAGCATCCATGCTGGATAGTTCCATTTATGTGAAGGTCTAGAATGGGCAACAGGAGTCGAGGGTAATCTGTGGTTTCCTGGTATAGCGGGTGGGAAGGAGATTGGGAAGAGGCACGAGAGAACTTCTTGAGGTGATAGAAATGGTTTTTATCTTGATTATGATGTGGCTACATGGGTGCAGACATGCGCCAAGACTCAGTGAGCTGTAAATGTGTGCATTTTATTAACTGCAAAGTACGCCTCAATCAAGTTGATTAAAAAACAATGAAGGCAAGAGAAAATCCAAAACTTCCTGGAGCCTAGAGTTGCAGAATCCATTGGTTGTATTTGCGGGCTGAGTGGAAATAGTCTTACTTGATGTAAGTGGATAACAGCAGGTTCCATCCAGCAGAGCCGGGTGGAGGCTCGGCGGGTTGGGGCTTCTCTGGTTGGAGAGGTGCCTTGCAGCCAAGTTGTGGTGGCCCTCACGGCTAGGCTCAGGGTTTAGATTTCAGTCTGTAGATAATAGGGAATGAATGGATGGTGTTCAGCTAGAGAGAGGTGTGGTGGGGAGGCTCCTTTGGCTCCAAGCAGTATTTGGAAGAGAAATAAACTAGAAATTACAGCACCATTTCTGACCAAAAATTAAACCACAAATGGTTTCATAAGCAATCTCTTCCTATCTCAACTTGCTGAAACTTAGGCTAATGCAAAGCCTTGAACCCTCCCCGCCCTCATTCCCAGCTGCCTCAGTTCCTCCTATGGCCTCTGGCTTTATAAGGACCTCAGCCTCTGCTGTCACCTTCAGAAACGGAGGCTCCTACAAACAGACCCTGACCAACCTCTGCCTGGGAAGGAGCTGAGGACAAGATGATGGCCAGTCCATACTGTGTGGTAGTGGCCCTGCTGCTGCTGGCAGAGGTCTCCAGGCTTGGAGAAGGGGCTTCTAATCCTGGGTTTGTGACCAGGATCACCAGGGAAGGCCTGGAATTTGGTAAGTGGGTTTGGTCATTCCTCTGGGGGCCCATTGTTGCCTAATGGAGTGGTATAACCAGGATAAAAAAAATCACAGGCTTAGGCTGTGCCGCTTCCTGGCTTAGAAACCTTGGGCATATCACCCTCTGGGCTTCAGTTTCCTCAACTTGAATGACCAGAGGTTAAGGGAAAGACTAGGTCAGCACTTTTGCCGGGGTGGTCTGTGGACCACCCACATTAGAATTGCTGGGACACAATTGTGGAGATCCACCCAAGATTGACTGGATCGGGCCTGGGAATCTGCATTGTTGACATATGGCCCAAGCAATAGTAGGTTACTGTGGTCTGTTAACACATCCAAAAACCCTAGGGCTTGACCACACAGCCGGAAATGATTCCTTAAAAGTCCCATGGTATTCCATCATCGCTTCCACGATCTGGTTGAATGAATAAATAATGATGGTTGCCATTTACCTGGCACGCTGAGTTTGGCACACGATCTAATTTCATTCTCAGGCTCAGGTTGGCAGTATTATTAGTATTATTTACCATTTACATGTGGAGGAACTGACACTCAGGGAATTTAAGGGACTTTCTTAGGATACACCAGTAGTAAGTGGCGGGTCTTGCATTCAATCCCAGTCCTTGTGATTCCAAAGCCTGGCTACTCAATGTTACCCTAGCTACCTCCAACTGAGTGAGCTAATTCCCTCTATTTGCCCACAGCCCACCAGTATGGAATGGCCACCCTGAAGAAAGAGCTGTCCACCATCAACCTGCCTGATTTGTCAGGAAGCTTCAGTGCCGGTTGGATGGGAAACATGAGCTATGAGATCGGGAGGTGAAGTCTCCATTCTTTACCATGGGGCAGTGGAGGAGGGAGAATGGGGACCTAAGGTCATGGGGGAGGGAGACAAACATGGGGTCATCGCCTGGTCTAAAAGCAAAGGGACCATAGCCAGCTTTTGCAGGACCTCTGGAAGGTGCTACATTTTTCCTTGGAAACCATTCACCAGCCTCTAGGTCAGTCCTGCAGAGAGTGACCCTGAGATTTTGCTCTACCGGGAATCCTTGGCACTCTCCTGATTGCCCATTAGGGACCTGCTGGAGGCATACCATCCATCCCTCCGGAGCCTATTAGAGGTCAAGGACTTAATGTCTTTCTGGAGCCTATTCACATTTTATTCGCATGCTGTCTCTTGAGGATAGCATCCACACATACCCCCAGTGAGGAACAGAGCAGGGAGCTCCTGGTCCCTGGTGAACAAGTCCTGGTTCCTCATCTGCCTCCCCAAGACTTAAATGACCTTAGTCTCCCTCCAGCTTTCACATAGGCAGTCTTGGATTCCTCACTCCTTGCTCTTTTTCATCTTGCATCCATTCCTCGTTTGCATGGGTTCTTCTTCCCCAGTCTCCTCAGTGTCCAGAATGAGCCCTTGGGGATCACTGATAGAAAAGGTTGCCTCTTGGAATCCTCCCCAAGTCTCTGGAGACAATTTCCTGAATACAGCCAGCAAAGAGGAGCTATTTTAAATTTGCATGTGTGCACACGTACACACACACACACACACACACACACACACACTCCCTAGGCCAGGTCACTTAGAGGGCAATGCCCCTTCCCATATCCCTAAACCACCCCATTGGGCAGAGCCATTAGGGGGTGGCTGCCACTCCCTGTAGCAGGGACTGGTGCTCTAAAGAAATAAGAACATTGTCTTTTGACTTTTTCAAGAGAAGCCAGAATTCTGGTGGGGGGCGGGGTTCCTTCATATTTTTACAATGAAATTTCCTCATTTTAAAATGTTGTGACTGAGTCCAATTTTAAGAACACCATAGGAAAAGCCTGTCAGTAGCGTAACAATCATATGTATGGCCCACAGATCACCAGCGGGTGATCCCAGTCATAGATTGTGAGCCCTGATCTGTATTTGAAGTGTGGGGAGCAGAGAGGGGAAGCTGCCTCCCAGGAGAGCTCAGTGCCATCTGTGGGGACAGGACACATAGTGCAAAACCAGCTCACAGGGTCCTCCTCGCGGTGAGGGTCAGTGGTGAGGGTCCAGTGACCAAGACAGACTGGAGCAGCTAATGGGGGTAGATGTCATAGACAATAGGAAGATCTTTGGTCTTGAAGGTTGGGGAAGACTTCCTTTGTGGTTTGTCCTTTGTGGTTTAAGTCAATAAATCTGAAAGAGAGTGTGAGAGTCTAGAGGGAACTCTGGGGACTCATTCAGAGGACTGATGTGACCCTCATTTTTCCGGGTTTAATAGTCTGCCTTCCTTCCCTAGCCTGAGAATCCATAACTTCCAACTCAGGAACTCCAATCTGAGTCTATGCCCAGGGCAAGGCATCACAGCCTCCCTGTCCAATAGCGACATGGCTGTTCTCGGGAACTGGAAGGTGGAAATGGCTTTCATGTAAGTAATTGGGTTAGAATGTCTCTCGGCTCTGGGCAAGGGCGAGTCCTCCCACCCTGGACTTCTATTTCTGGATTCTTAAATGTCTGGTCTATAAAAGACCCAGATCTATCTTAATGCAGTTGTGGATTACATTAAACAATAGATTGGAGTGTGCCTGGCACATAGAAGATACTCAGTAAACACTGGCTGACAAGTTCATGATAAGTTGACGCTGTCAGAATAATATAATGGAGCCACTTGAAAACAGATCAGAGCCGCCATGGCAGAGAAACTGCCCAGCATGTCTTGTCTCAAACCTTTGCAATGTTAAAACAGCAAAAGAATCTTGGCATTGGGCCTAGAGCAATCTTGTGCCCCAAAGAACTGTCTGCAAAGATAACAAGACAGCAGGTATAATGACTACCGGACTGATGACTCCTAGACTGAAAATTAAAAACATTATTTAGAATTAACATCACGATGTTACGTCTTCACTAGGAGAAATGCCGTCCTTCTGTTTATGTAATTGTTCCCCTTCCCTTTGTCACAAATAACCATTGCTTTTGTCTCCTAGTTGAAGCATTATTTGGGCTTTTGCATTATCAATGCTTCCTGAATAGCTACTGTTATTGATCTCAAATAAATGCTGTTGCCTCTCACCTTGAAAGGCCTTTTTATTTTTCGGTCACCATGGCTCAGCCAGGACACACAGCTCGTTAATGGGGAACTGGGAGATTAACCTGGGTCTGCTGTCTTCTGGCTCCTCTTTCTGGAAGTGACTGATTATTCCGTGTGGTTCTCATTTCTCCCAACCAGCACCTTACAGGGTGCTTTTGATGTGAGTGTGGATGGCATTTCCATCTTGATTTCTCTGAACTTGGGCAAAGACCAGTCTGGACGACTCACTGCCTCCGTGGCTCACTGCAGCAACTCCATTGACCACGTCAGCATTGACGTTTCTGGAAGCCTAAGGTAAGTCACCCCATATACTTGCTGGAAGTTGTCAGAACTGCCTCAGCCTCCAGCTCACCTAGGGGATGTCCCTGATGCGCCGGAAGGGAAAGAGTTAAGCCTCATCAAGCTCAGAGATCAGTGAACTAAAGCCTCTGGGCCCAATGCAGTAAGCCACCTGTTTTTGTAAATAAAGTTTCATTGGAGCATAGCCACACTCGTTTGTTTACAATTGTCTAGGGCTGTTTTAGCACTGCATCAGCAGAACTGAGAAGTTGCAACAGAGACCACATAGTATGCAATACCCCAAATATTTACTATCTGGCCCTTTAAGAAAACGTTTGCTCACCCCTGGGCAAGACTGCCTCTAATGGCAATCTGGTTTCCCAAAGTGACTTGCCTGGAGCGAATGCTCAGTGAATTTCAAATGAATGATGGCAGTCTCTGGGGCGACTGTTTTGGTTGGCACTGCATCCCTCAGACCCTGGCAGGAAACAGAGGGCAATTCAAAAGGCTTCAGTGATACAAATCTAATGAAGAGAATATTCAAGGGAGACTAGCAACAGCAGGGAGCTATTACCACCCCTAGGGCTGAAGGTAAGAGGGAAGGGAAGGGTGTTGCCAGAGCCTAGAAAGATCTGGAACCTTGAAGAAGAGCCCTGGAACAGGAGTACAGTGATTCAGCAGGCAGGGAGGGACCTGGGTGTAAATACCTCCACTCCTCTCTCTTCTTACCCGAGCCTCTCATGGGCCAAAACAACCAGAAGCCAGAAAGCAAGAAGGCTTGAGAGAAGAATCTGTAGATGTCAGCCCCCAGGATGCTTTCTGCAGAATCCCAGGAAGCACTTGTGTCTGCTGTTACCCCATCAGTTTATAATACACACACATTTCAATATGTACCACCAATCATCCAATCAGCAACCATCAAATGGTAAAGAAAACTTTATGGGAGAAAAAACTTTACCGGTAGTAATTCCACTAACGTAGTTCACTTATTTCCCACAACCTCTCACCCCCACTTCCAGGTGAGAACATAGTGTGAGAAGCTCTCTTCTGGGCCACGAGTCTCAGAGCAGGGTCTATGGTTGGGGGGGCGGCTCTCAGTGGGCAGCTTTACTGGAAGTGGGTTAGACTTCCAGCCTGAGCTCCATGAGGCTATTCAGCAATGTCCCTCAACACCTTGCTCGAGCTTAGCAGGTAGGAGGGGCTCAGTACATGTTTGTTGAATGAATGAGTGAGTGAGTGAATGACTAATACCTAAACAGCCAGAAGTTGTTTGGTGGATTTTGCAGGGTATAAAGAAGAGGTCTTTCTCTCCTTATTATACCTTAAAAAATGTAAATGTTTTTGAATAGGTGATTCATTTGCATAGTTCCAAATTCAAAAAGTGCAAAGGGTACAGAATGAAAGAAATATTTCTCCACTCTGGTTGCCTCACCAAGCAGCTCTCCTTGCCAGAGCAACCAATATTAACAATGTCTAATGTCACATTCCTGAGAGTCTACGCCTGAACAGTTAACCACTGCACACTTTTATTTTGACAGAAATGGTAGCATGCTATAACAGCATTACATCCCTAGCCTCACTTAACAATGCCTTTGTAAGCCTTTCCACACCGGAACACAAGAGCTTCATTTTCAAAATACTCCATTATATGAAGACACTGAAATGTAATAATTAGTCCTCTATTGACACTTGTTTTTTAGCTTGAGGTTTTTTTCACTCTTTTGCTATTACAAACAATGCTACAAAAGTGACTTTGTGCATAATATCATTTTGAAATACATTATAGAATAAATTCTTAAAGTGGGATGTGCATTTTTTCAATTTAATATATACTAACAAATTACCCTCCCCGGGGTTTGCTAGTTTCCACTGCCACCAGCTATAAAAGTGTCTATTCCCTCCCACTATTGCCAACACAGCATATGAGCAAAGATTTAGCTTTCTGCCCATCTGAAAAGTGAGGGCATCCCAGTACCCAAGGGCTACCCTTGGATTAAATTCACCTGGCTGTGTCCCTTCTTCAGATAACACCAGAAAGCTCAAGTGCATGGGTAGCCCTCCTCCTGGGAGTCTCAGCCGCTCATCAGCTGGATCCTGACCTCCTTCCTTTTTTTCTCTAGCTGGCTCCTGAACCTCTTCCAAGAAGGACTTGAAACTAGCTTGAAAAATATCTTGAAGCAAAAGGTAAACAAAAGATAAGCAGATTTGCAGTTAAGGATCATTGGCCGGTGTATATTTGGTATTTGGAAATAGCCTTGACTCTGAAGTAGGTTGCCGTTTGAATTTGCTTAGCAAAACCTTCCTCATTTGCTGTGTAAAGTCAAACCTCAAGGCTTCCCCTAGTGTGTGTGGTCACATACACGAAAATGGCATTTGAAACTGGCAAAGAGTTTGATATCTGGGTGTAGGTAACATTGGAAAGATACAGAGAAGTGATTTTGGGATCCCTCCCTCACACTACACACAAAAGCAACCCCCAGTGGGGGTTGCTTTAAATCCAAAGGGTTTAAATCCAAAACAAATCTATAGGTGTTTAGGGAAAAACCTACAATATCTTTCTCATCTCAAGAACAGGGAAATGTTTCTTAAATAAGACCCCTCTGCCCAAAAATGCATCATATTGAGAACAGTACTGAGGTTGGCCCCCAGTATCTGCCAACTCTGGAAAAAGCCTTGGTCTTGGAGGCAAAGAGGTACCTTTTACATTTACCCTTCGTGTATCTTTGGGCAAATTGAGGCACCCCCTGGAGCATCAGAGATGGAACTGGAATAGCTGAAGTTAGGAAATCGCCAGACTAAAAGCGTCTGGGCTCTTTCAAGCTGTATTCTTGGTTTACAAAGCAGTAGATTGGTGAACCTGCCTTTTGGCTTTGCTTTGGAGCCCTCTGCTGGCCATAGTTAGTACTGCCTACAGACCAAGCACCATGGTCCTTTGCGGATTCGCTGCTGGCCAGAAACCTCAGCAGGAAAAGGA
Source organism: Trachops cirrhosus (assembly GCA_028533065.1). Classification (NCBI taxonomy): domain Eukaryota; kingdom Metazoa; phylum Chordata; class Mammalia; order Chiroptera; family Phyllostomidae; genus Trachops; species Trachops cirrhosus. The sequence goes on from CM052547.1 coordinate 77,837,227, forward strand.
AGCGAAGGGCCTGGGGAATGGGGTGGTGGAGCCTCTGACTCAAGAGCCTCTTCTTGCACCTAGAACCTCTTCCACGTTGTCCCTCTGCTTTCCAACATAGGCATTTATGTACTGTACTTTTTGCCACGTAGCCCCAAGAGGGCCATGACAGTAGGCAGACCCTACAGCAGTGCTGACTTGACCACCACCCACTTTTAACGTGGGTTCCAGAAAAGTCCAGGAACTTTACGTTGGGCCCACCTGTGTGAGAGGCTGGTCCAAATGGGACAATGACCAAGTGTGTATGGGCGTAGCGGTCTCTTCTCCCTTTTCACTGCACTGTCCCTCCCCTCACACACTTACCCAAGGTGGGGACCTAACGCAGGGCTCCTGGTGTGGGGGTAGGGGAGGGTGGGAGGAAGAACTCACCTGGCTTTCTCACCCACTTTTGGCAGATCTGCGAAATGGTCATGCAGTCAGCAACCTCACACCTGGAGCCCTATCTCCGGACTCTGCCAGGTTGGGAGCACCCCCCACCACCACCACTCACTCCTCTGGGTGCCATCAAATGCCACAGCACCCAGTACCCCTGGAAGCACCACCCCCAAAGAGCCCTGGGAGAATTTTCCCCACTGCGTATCTGTCCATTCTACATAATTAGACATGGGGCAACCATCTTTTTCAGGGCGGCGGGGGGCGGGGTGCAGGTGCAGTCTGGCTCTGTAAGGTGATCGAGGGTGGTGACTCCCAGAAACCTGCTGGGAGCATAACGTGGGCAGAAAATTAGGAATACGTGGGAGAATCGCGTGTTGGCTCTGTACTGGCTGCTTTTACAAAACAGGAGCGCTCCAAGCTCCCTGTGCAGGCAGGGCTGGGGGCCCTCTGAGCCCCTCACCCCTGGCTGCCACAGGGACCTTTTACAGGCACACACCAAGTCAGGTCTCCGCCTCTTCTAAAATCTGTCGAAGACTCCTCTGCCTCTCAGAATGCTGAGCCTAGCTACTGGAATCCAGGCCTCGCATGGTCTGTCCCGGCCACACCCCCCAGCTCCAGCTTTATCTCGCTCCCCTCCCCAACTCAGCCTGCCTCTCTGGTCCCTTTTAGTTCCTCTAATACACAGCGCTCTCTAACATTACAAGATCTTTGCACATGTCATTCCCTCTGCCAGCGTCCTTCCTCCCCATTTATCCCCCTTCACCTAGGCCTCACCTGTTCTTCCTGCACATCTCAGCCAAAGCAACACCTCTTCTGGGAAGTCTTCCCTGACTCCCTGTTCAAGTCAGGTTGCCACCTCCCACTTTACTCCCTATTAGATGCCTGGCATCCTCCTATGGGCTTCTGCTACCTAACATCTAATATACTTGCAATGGTACATTTATTTCCTTGAATATCTGATTATTTCCTTCCCTGGACTTGTGAGTTCCATGAGGAGAGGAACTCAGACTGTCTCACTCAGCTGTTTCATCAGCCCTTTGCATAGCGCCTGGCATACAGCAGGTGCTCAGTAAATACCGAATGAGTGAATGAGTCAGTGAATAATGAATGAAGTACTCTCTGTGTGACTGAAGGCACCAGGGATATGCCCCAGCCCATTTCCATTCTCCAAAGGCTACAGTCCGTGAGAAAGGAGCTCCCTGGGGCTGTGCAACGTGCAACCTCCACAACTGTGTTTCGCTGCCCTGTTCACAGTGCTGCCTCTTTCCCATTCCACAGTCATCTTGAAGATTGACCAGGTTGCTTTCGTTGACTACCGTTTAGTGGGAGCTCCCCAGGTGACCTCCCAAGGCCTGGATACGCCCTTCAAGGTAAGGGGCTGTGGAAAAAGGGCCTTGGAGCTGAGGGCTGGCAGGAAACTAGCTCCACCTCCCAGGGTCATCGCCTACCCTCCCTCCCCACTTCATCTGCCTCTCGATCCACATCCAGGACCGGGGCCGACAGTGGGCAGAGCGGCACTCAGCACTGCAGGACAAAACCTAAAACAAGGTCTCTGAACTAACATGGTAAATCTGTCTGGGGTCCAGAAGACCTGACCTTGAACCTGGGCTCTATGACATATGTGGTGGAGAACCTTGGAGGCAGAGGCATTAAGGGATGCTGCAGATGCTGTTCAATATTATGGAAATGCTACTTCACCTCTCTGAGCCTCTATTAAATTGGAATAATAATAACGTTAGCTCATAAAGCTGCTGTAGGAATTAAGTGAGATGTGAATGAAGTGCTTGGCACACAGCACACCTATAAGGTAGCATTGCTAATACTATCTGCCTCCGCCAATAGAAGGCTGAGGAATGGCTCTCTAATAGGTCCACATCCTAATCCTCAAAATCTGCATATGTCACCTCACATAACAAACGGGATTTTTGCAGCTGTGATTAAATTAAGGATATTGACGACAAGATTATTCTGTCCCGTTGTAATCACGGGGATCCTTATAAAAGGGAGGTACGAGGTAAGGGACGAGGTAAGGAGGTACGAGGGAACCGCAGGCAGAAGGATGCAGGGGCCTCTAGAGGGAAGAAAAGACAAGGAAGCACATTCACCCCTGAAGCCTCTAGAGGGAGCCCAGCCTTCACATCTTGAGCTTTGGCTTCTGCCCCCCAGAAATGTAAGGGAAGAAATCTGTGTAGTTTCAAGCCACGGAGGTGGAGGTAATTTTGTCACAATAGCAATAGGACACTAGTGACGCCCCCTCTTCATTCCTGTCTCTTCCACGGCTCCCCAGTGGGTTGAGCCAGGCCCTGGAGGGCCACCCCTTCCCATTTTATTTATTGAACTAACACATATGCTTCCTACTATGTCGCAGAAGCTGTTCAATATTCACGTCTTTAACCTTCATACTACCTCTGTGAAGTAGGAACTGTTAGCATCATCCCCCTCATACAGGTGGGGAAGGTGAGGCACAAGGGCATTTGGTGACCTGCCTGAGGTTGCAGAGCTAGGAAGAGGCAGACCAGGGTTCAAACCCATTCAGTTAAGCTCCAGAGTCCCTGCTCTTCAGCACCAACTGTGTTTCCTGTCCTAAGTCCTGAGCCTGGGAGAACGCAGGACTCACCTCCCCACTGAAGAGGGATTCCAGGCAGCTGTCAGGACCTAGATACTGAGGAGCCAGAAGGAATCTTTCAGGATGCCCGACCCCACATTCTGCAGAGGAACCGCCACCCTGGCCACCACCTCGGACAAGGAGGCCTCCCCCAGGAAGGCTCTGGATGCCTCTGCCTGACACCCTCACGGGTAGGGACCTTGGGTGACTGATACGTCCTTCTGTCTCCAGGGTCAATTCTTTGGCCTCGGCGCGCACTCCACGGTCCCCTTTAATGTTGCGCCCATCGGGCTGCCCCAGGAGCATGACCTCATGATCTACTTTGCAGTCTCCGAATATGTCTTCAACACAGCCAGCTGGGTTTACCACCAGGCCGGGCACATGAACTTCACCATCCGAAATGAGCACGTGAGTAAGGGGTAACCAGGAGAGAGCATCAAGTAGGATTGTAGACCCGCAGTGGGAGCCCTAAGGAGCTAGGGGAAGAATGTAGAATTTGGAGCCTGCCCAAGAGGAGTTCAAGGCCAGGCTGCACCTCAGTTTCCCTGTCTGTACACATGGACGCCAGGGGTTCTATGAAAGATCGTATAGCACTTGGTGTCTGACACACAATAGCATCAGCTATGCTTAGCAGTACTTTAAAATATCAGACAGACTCTGGTCTGGTATTTTCTTCCCACAGTCCTCCAAGCAGCGGATGCCAAGGCAGCATTAGACTTAGAGGGGTTTACCAGGGAAATGCCCATGAAGGACAAAGGCGACAAGGAGCAGGAGGTGGGAGAGGCCTCAGACTGCGATGCAGGATGGACACCCATAAAGGGTGGGGGCAGGCGGGCAGATCGGGTAAATGCTACTGTGTAGCTCTGAGAAGTCTCAGCCAAGCCAGCGGGGGCAAGAGCCACGCTCGCTTATTAGAAGAGGGCCACACACACCAGGCTGAAGTCCTATGCGTGACCTTCCAGACCTGACTGTAGGCAATTACACAGGCTTTCCCTGGCACTCTCGCCAGACCAGGCCTGGAGCTGCAGGCCTGGAGCTGCAGCGGCCAAGGACTCAAGCCCTGCCCTTACCCCACCCCCACTGTGGACAGGCGTATCGGCACTCCTAGCCTGGACCCCTCTATTCAGAGGTCTCCGTATGGATGGGAGACGAGGGGGAACCTCAGCCGAGATACTGTTCAGGTGCCTCTGCTGAGACCCCTTTCTGGAGGTCTCCAAGACCGTTTTCTCCAGTCTCCGTACTCAGTATCTGCTCCTGGCCCTTCCCCTTTACCTCCACCGCCCCCCCCCCCGCCCCCGCACTGCCACCCCAACCACAAAACAGCAGGAGCTTTTCTGTTCAGGGCTCCCTTGGCTCCCAGCCCCTGCCCCTCTGCAGGGTATACCTGACCCTCGAGTGCCACGAGGGAAAAAGGAAGGTGGCGGGGGGCACCCTTTCTTGTTTAGTCTCTTGCTGATACTACCCCCTCGAATCCTGGCAGTGATCTGAGAAAATTCTCTGGCTCTTCCACCCAAGCCGTGCTCAGCAGGGGCTGGGAGCTGTCTGGGAGAGCGTGGCCTCAGCTCAAATGATGTGGGACCTGAATGTGAGGCAGTGGGGTGGGGGGGCAGGAGGAAGGCTAGCAGCAGCCCTCCTCTCCGCTGATCCCCTTGGAGGGAGGTCTGAACGGAGCAGCTCCAGAGCCTACACTGTGATAAGTTCTATAGGAGCTGCCCAGGTAAATAGTGGGGAGCCTGCAGGAGGAGGGACCAAGAGGGCTATGTAGGCAGGGCTCCTGAAGCTGAAAGATCAGCAAGTCATGGGGTGAGTACAGAAGGACACCGGGGGTCCATATCTGGAAGCACACTAAACCCAGACTGTGGTGGCGGTCAGCCCTCACTGGCCCTCGAGGGGGACATGCTGAGAAATAACAAATAACAACAGACATGTAAGTACTTAGTATGTGCCAGGCACCACACCTGGTGCTTTATCCACATCCTATCTCATTTCATCCTTGTACAGCGAGTGCTATTCTCATCCCCATTTCACAGATACAGAACCTAACACAGTTCGTCGGCAATCACTCAGCCAAAGCGTGGCGGAAGTCACGCTGCCTGACCTCACAGGACGTGCCGTTCACCACCATGGTATCCTGCTTCTCAAGCAGCTTCCTGCTTAACCTGCTGCAGCTTCCCCTGGACTTTCCAGTTTCCCTGCACACCAAATCGTTAGGGGCCGTGATTCCTCAGGTAAGACCTCTGCCCACTCATCGCAGAAGACAAGGCGAGCCCCTTGACCTAGGCCAAACGTGGGGACTGTATTTGAGCTACACATAGACTTTCTCCAGACAAACAGCTTACCTATTAGAACAGTGAGTAAAGATAGAAGTTACTTTTTTTGTACAAAATGCCCATCATTCTCTGATTCCTTGTGGCATAAAGACAGAGGATCTGTATTCAGAATGCCAGTGTTTGAATCTTGAATCTGCTGTTTTCTGTCTTCAAAACTCAATCTTGTTGGACCTCAGTGTCCTCATTTCTCAAACGGGGACAATTGTACCTGCACCCTGAGTTGTTGGATCCCTGGGGGACAAAAGCACTCAGCCAGTGCAAATATACAGGATCCTTCCAGGGCACAAATATTGGGCAGCTAATACTTTGGGATTAGGCTATTCATTGATATTTGCTCAATGTCTATGTAAAACATAGCAGAAAGGAGGCAGCAGCAGAGTGAAAAAGAACGCTCAGTCTCCCCTCTTTTGAACCAGGCAATTCAGCTCAGCCCCAGACTTGCACCGTAGTCAGCACAAGTTGGCCAGCGTAGAAGGAAGTACGGTGACCATCCACTGTTATTGGAATGTGCCCGACGGGGAGTCCCATCCATCTCAGACACTTCATCAGAGTGCCCTTTCCAACCACAACAGCAGTCTTTTGGAAAAAAGTTCAGAAAAATGCAATTCCCTCCATCCTGTGACATTACTGCTGCTGGTTTCGGGCCCTTGGAGATTTGAACTTTGGGAATCCACCCATCTAGCCCTTTCAATTGGAATACAGCTCGAGGTCCTTCTGGTTGTCTCTTGCCCTTTCCTGAGTCTCTGCCCTCTTCCTCCAGCTGGCCAGGTTGTACCCTGACATGGAGCTAGAGCTTGAGGTGTCGCCTGAATCAGCTCCATTCCTCACGTTCACCCCTGGAAATGTGACCCTTGTGCCAGTGATAAACATCCAGGCCTTCGCCCTCCTGCCCAACTCCTCCGACCGCAAGCCACTCTTCCAACTCAGGGCGGTGAGTCTGATCCTGGCTGGGGCAGCAAAGGGTCCTGCTTGCGTGGGTGTAAGCCCCTTCCTCTGGGGAAAGGCTGGGAGGCTACCCAGCTGATAGATGCTGGAGGCTACTTATTTCCACTGGAGGCATAAGTGGACCTTGCAATTCTGGTCTGATCAGCCAGGCTTCCCAAGGGCGCAGTTATCAGAGTTGTAAGAAACCTTAAAAGTCATTCACTCTAGCTGAGTTGAAGATTTTATGTGTGTCATTTAAAAAATTGCTTAAAGTATAACTCTATTTAAATTGTCATAAACGAAAGTCATTAAATTATATTTTTAAAGAAGGTATAATTTTTAAAGAACTCTTAGAATAGCAATACTCTCTAAATTGATTTACAGATTCAACATAATCCCTATCAAAATCCCAACTGGCCCGATAACAAGCTGATCCTAAAATTCATACGTAAATTCAAGGGACCCAGAATAGCCAAAACAATCTTGAAAAAGAAAAATAAAGTTGCATAACTCATACTTTCCTATTTCAGAATATACTATCAGGCCATAGTACACAAGGTAGTATGATACCAGTGCAAGGACAGATCTATAGATCAATGGAATAGAATTGAGAGTCCAGAATTAATTCCCCACATTTATAGTCAATTGATTTTCAATAAAGGGACCAATGCAAATAAATGTGGAAGAATAGACTTTCAAGAAATGATGCTGGGCCAACTGTATACCCACAACAATGGAACCAGCCCCCTCTCCTAAACTGTACACAAAAGTTAACTCCAAGTAGACCATAGACCTCAGTGTGAGAGCTAACATTGTAAAACTTTCAGAAAAAATACAGTAGTAAAATTTCATGATCTTGGGTTAGGCAGAGCTGTCTCAGATCAACTCAAACACGCAAGCAACAAAATTAAAAATAGGTAAATTGGAGTTCATCAGAATTAAAACTTTTGTGCTTCAAAGGACACCACCATTCAAGAAAATAAGAAGGCAGCTTATGGAATGGGGGAAAACATTTGTGAATCATGTATACGAGAAGGGCTTAGGGACTCTCTGAACTTCCCCTAGTCTGCTCCAAAGCTCAGTTGTGCTCATAGGCAGATGGCCTCCCAATTCGAATACTCTGAGGTTTTAGTTTGGGTTTATTCTCCCTTTTTGATTCTTCCATTAAGATGGAGACCTCTGCTCTGGCAGGGTAGCTCAGTTGGTTTGAGTGTCGTCCCAATAACACCACGGTTGCAGGTTCGATCCCTGGTCAGGGTACATACAAGAATCAACTAATGAATGCCTAAATAAGTGAAACAAAAAAATCAGTGTCTCTCTAAAATCAATCAAATTAAAAAAAAGATGGAGACCTCTGAAATCTCAGCTCACCTGTCTTAGAGCCACGGCAGCTGTGGAGGCACCATCATCCTGCATCCTCAGTCCATCACACTTGAGTAGCTGCCTTTGGCCTTGTGGTTTCTATTTCTGGAGATTCGTCTCCTGGACTAGGAACCAACAGCACGCCTATGTAGTCTGAGAATCTGGATGTTGTCCTTTGCTTTTCTAGAGAACCAACATCTCCGCCACCATCAGTGTGAGCTTCAACAAGATCCGGGGCTCATTGAGCCCGGGAAGGTAAGAGGCCATGGGTGGGGGAGAAGAGGGGTGGGCGAGAGGTCAGAGCATCTAGTCTGGTTCACTGATAGGGCTGGAGCTGCCCCTGGCAAACAGAGGTCTCCACTGGGGTGGGTTCTGTGCCCTCATCCAGTGCCCCCTCCGGAAAAGGCATATTGACAGTGCCTCAGGGGAAAAGCCAGAAGTCAAGAGAAGTTGTCAGGTTCCTTCAGGTTCCCTGTCACTATGGGCTCCTCACTTCCCCCTCTCAGGCTTCAGTGAAGGAGCTGACACTTCTGCAAAGAGGGTACTTAAGAACGACAGTCCAATTGGAGAAGGCGTTTGCAAGGACTTTACATACAAGATTAAGAAAAACTGTCAATACTACACACCAGAAAATGGAGATTTTGGATGGAGTGTTATAGGTGCCCCCAAGCCACTGCTGACTGCTCCATTGCCCAGATACCCAATCCGTGGGCAAGTATTTATTTAACCAATGAGTCAGTGGAGAGTTCAGGCTTTGGACAGCCCCCTGGGACTGATACTTTGGCTAGTGGTGACCTCTGTCCACAGCCCCCACGTGTGCCCCTCAGCTCACCCACTCCGGGTGCTGCTCCCTGCTGAGGTACAGGCACAATGGGTTCATCAGAGGAACGAAATCCTGGCCTCGGGGTTGGACGTCCGTTGGCTGATAGAGCACCCTGACCCCATTAAAATAAATATCTCCGTAAGTGGTCTTTAAATAGAGAAGCTAATGATGAGCCTTTGGGGCTTTGAGAGGTCCTGAATGTGAGTATATGCATAGACCTGGCTTGGGGGAGTCTCTGCAATATTGGGGAGGACAGCCATGGACTTAGGCTATGAGGAAGGAGGCAGCAAAGTGAGTAAAGGATCTCGCCCAAAAATTTACTAAGGAATTATTAAAATAACTCTGCCCCATGAGCAGAAAGCAGACATCTGTCCGGGGTAATGAGGGTTCCTGAACAAGGGAACCAGGATGGATCAAAGAAAGGAAAGATGGTTAGGAGAGGGATCAATGGGGGGAACTGGGGTTCAGCTTCTATAGTGACAGCGACCAGGTGCCGAGTCCCCCCACTGGCTGCCAGCTGCCCACCATTATCATTAGGAGTGCCTCTCTTTTCCATTTTTATTGTCTACTCCCACATTATACAAATAATCCACACTCATGGCGAGAAAAAAAAGAGAATTACTAAGGTATAAGCAAAAATCACCCCTAACCTTGCCCCATACAGTCTATCACCCTTAATAATTTCTTGTTTCCTTCCAGTCTTTTTTCATACATTTACATACAGCAGGAAACATACAGTGTATTACTTTTTATATTCCATTTTCTCCCATTAATATTTGTCACCACAATTTCTTCCAACTTATCAAAGGTGCTCAGACAGCACTATTTTTTTAATGTCACCTCTTAAGTCACAGCACATGCGTAAAGCCTTGGATTGCAGAAGAACCCTTGGTGCTTAGCCCCTGAAATGCCCTTGCCCGTACAGGCTGCACCCCCACCCCGGGGTGTGGGGAAGTAGAGCCGTGGCCGGGGTGACCATGCCTCTCTCTTCTCCACACAGTAAGCTGAAATTGGAACTGATACACTCCGACATCAATTTCTTCAATGTGAGTTGTTTTCCCTCAGTATTTCTTTTTTAAAATTATTTTTTTAAAGATTGTATTTATTTATTTTTTAGAGAGAGGGGAAGGGAGGGAGAAAGGGAAAGAAACATCGATGTGTGGTTGCCTGTCACACACTCCCTACTGGAAACCTGGCCTGCAACCCAGGCATGTTTCCTGACTGGGAATTGAACTGGTGACCCTTTGGTTCACAGCCCACGCTCAGTCCCCTGAGCCACACCAGCCAGTCTCCTTGGACTCGTTTTCATTCGTATCTTGTTTGATCCTTTTGCTCTGGCCCCTCCTCTGTTCCAGGTGCAGTCGATGGAATCTGTCTTGAATTACTATGCAACCTACATCATTTACCCCTCTCTCAATGGTAAGCAGAGCTGCTACTGACTGCCACACGCAAAAGATGAATTCTACCCTGGCTGTCAGATTTACAGTTCACTCATTATTCAGCAAGCTGAGCCTGTCTTCCAAGCTGACTGGGGTATGGGCAATCTATGAGCCTTGCCCTCATGGAGTTCGCACTTTGTTGGGAAGGCATACATTAAGTTGGATAAATGCCACAATAGGAGGAGTGAAGGGGGCTGCGGGAGCTAGAAGGAGGCACTGAACATGAACTTAGAGGTCGGTCCAGGAGGTGAGGGCTAAGTTGAGTCCCAAGGCACGAGGAGTTAGGCCCGGGGAGAAGTGTGTCAGGTGGCACATAGAGAACGCCTGGAGTTGACATGCCTGGGTCCTGAGCCAGGTCGGTCACTGACTTGCTGGGGGACAGGGATGGAAGTAGTACCTGGGACAGTGGCTGCCTGAGAAGCCAGCAGGCCTCCTCCCAAGTCAGGGCCCTCTCCAACTGGCCTCACCATCTGCCTTTTACAACTAAGAGATAAGAGCAGCAAAACGGACCTGTGGAAAAGAGTTGGTGGGGGAGATGGTGTCCTCGAGGGTGAGTCTCTGTATATAGACACTGTGTGGCCCAGCCCTGCCCCTTTGGGTGGTGACTGGGGGAAGGCTCTCGAAGGAACTAATAGCAACACAAGAGGCTGTCAACTACTAAAAAGGCTGCATTTCCCGAATGTTTGCCTATGCTCACTGCCCCACCCCCCAGAAAAAACAGCCCTGCATCCAATAGCCTACCATGTGTCTCGGCCCATTCTCATTGGCTAGTTGCAAATGCGATGTTCTATGTCTTCATACACCCCCCTCCCAGTGTTTTCTGTCCAGCCCACCTCTCTGCCATTTATCTTCCAGCAAAGCTTGAGGAGGGCTTCCCACTTCCTCTGCCAAGGAACACCTACCTCAACGGCTTGCAGCTCCAAATCCACAAGGTCAGTGCGAAGTGGGGCCTGGGTGGGGGTGCTTCAGGGTTGGTGGACACTAGAGGGTACCCTTAACTCCCACTTACATCCTAGACCTACTTTTCACAGGAAAAACTGTTTTTAATTCTGGTATATCAATGGCAGGTTTTGATGATCTGAAACCTGGGCTTCATGCAAAATAGCTCAGTTCTCAATAGTTCAGGTCCAACATGTTAAGTGAACATCTACAAGGCCTGTTAGCCACTCATGGCAGAATGTACTGAGAGGTCAGATTAGCTGCAACGCTTCTGGATTGAAGAGGGGCCACTTGAAGAAGCCCTGAATGTCCTTGATGGTGTTAAGAGTCCCCACTCGGCCACTGGTCAGCCTTCCCACCCATGGTAGCAAGGGATGATCCTGGGGTAAACTGACCATGCCTGCCATTGGAAGAAACTTATCAGGGCCGGGGGGACAGGACAACCGCACTACACTTTATGATGTAAATCCAGAAGTACTAGTTCACAA
>CM052547.1:77848650-77887685 GCA_028533065.1 Trachops cirrhosus
AGACAGCTGATAAGAGCAATGTTTTATAAAGGCCTCCTTTCATAAAAGTCTAGGGCTTGGTTTTCACACTGACCTCGTTTTTATTATTTGAGAGCTTGCCTCTCCCTACACGTTTCCCCTTCCGGAAGCTCCTGTGCAGCTGGGGTGATGACCGTTCCGTCTGCCCTTTTTGCCTTCTCTCCAGAACTTCTTGTTCGTGGGGGCCAACATTGAAGAGACTGAAGACTGAGGAGCACCTGTGATGGAGGCTGCACGACACCACAGTGGGGCTTCCCCTGCCACCCGGGGGGCCCCAGGAGCTTCGACCATTCCCTTTCCCCTCTCCCCTCTCCCCTTGAGGCAGGATAGTAAGAAGCTAGGATAAGTCCTGGGCAAGTGGAATGGGAAAACTGAGACAAGATAATCAAACAGGGCCAAACAGTTGGAGCAACTAACAGCCAGCTGGACTGCGAGAACTTTTCTTCCCTACCCAAGGACAGTTGAGAGTGAATGGCTCGTACCCTTCCTCCCCGACCGGAGAATACACAGAATACCTAGCTTATATCTCCCTGGCCTGGGAAAGTAAAGAACAAAGACCCCATTGATGTCATTTGTGCCAGCTAAACTCAAGGACAAATTAAGTCAGGGAAGCAAACAACAAAAACACCATTAAAACCCGGACAGGCCCCAGATAAAAGAAAAACAGACCAAAGAATATTCCCCAAACCCACTATGTGCTCATTTTGATGCATCAGCATATTGAAATGCAACTGGAAAACTAACGAAGGTTCTGCTGAACTTTCCCCTAAGACTCTCACCCGCAGAAAAGAAGACAGAAAGCCCTCAGAACAGAGCTGCAGTGCAGGGCTCACTCTGCACAGCGGCCCCCAGTGTTCTGGCACCTGGGACCGGTTCCGTGGAAAACAGGTTTTCCACAGACGGGGGTGGGAGTGGGCATGGTTTCAGGATGATTCGAGCGCATTACCGGTACCGGTCTGAGGCCCGGAGGCTGGGGACCCCTGCCCTAGAGCACACCTGTGCCCCTTCTTGGACTTGGACTTCTTACGTCCTCCTAAATTCTGAAGGTCCCGAGGAGACTTGCAACCAGGAGAACAGTGCGCAGCAGCAGCTTCACCTGGGCTTAGCCCCTGATCCTGTCTCCAGGGCCCCCTTTTCTCTGACTTCTATGTGAGCTAACAGCAAAATACCGCATAGACTCTCTCCTGTTCCTTCGTCCATCCTAAGTCATTCCTGTGTCTCGCTGCTCCCCAGCCTTCATAAATGCATTCTCAGTTGCCTGGATTTGTGTTGTGAAATCTTTCCTACACGGAGTCAAGAACGCACACACTGCAGGCCAGCCTGAGGCAGACCTGCTCCGGGCCGGTGCCTGTCCAGTAACACCATGAACACCCCGTCCCTGTGGCCACTGGTCAGCAGGGAGCCTATGGCACCTGAAGACACACCTGACCATGGGATACCCTGCCTTACCTTCCTCCTCCTCCTCCTCACACCCCATGTTCCCTTAGCAGCTGTCCCACGCTGCCCAGAGCATCCTGCTGAAGATTAAAACGTGTAACACCTACGTTGTGCATGTCGTTCGATATCCCAGTTAAGGGAGCAGGAGTTGGGAGTGCAAAGCCTTGTTTTTTTAAAGAGTTTACTTACTTATTCTTAAGAGGGGAAGGAAGAGAGGGAGACAGTCATTGATGTGAGAAACATCCATCCATTGCCTCTAGCATTCGCCCCAACCAGGGACAGGCCCAGAACCCCAGGCGTGTGCCCTGACTGGAGATCGAACCAGCAACCCCTTGGTGTAAGGGATGACAGTCCAAGTCACCCGGCCAGAGCCAGTCACAACTTTTAAGTGGACTCAGATCCCTTCTCTGGGCATCTTTTCAGGGAGCTGTGATACCAAACTAAGGTGGCAAATGGGCCCTGACCACTGCGGCTCAGTTGGTTGGGCGTCATCCTGCAAAACGGCATTTCACAAAGCAGAAAGGCCACCAGTTCTATTCCCATCAGGGCACATGCCTGGGCTGCAGGTCAGCGGTCGGGGTGCTTATGAGAAGCAACTTGATTGATGTTTCGCTCACACTGATGTTTCTCTCCCTCCTCCCCACTCTCTCTAAAGATAAGATCTTTAAAAAAAATAAAAACAAGGGTAGCAAACAGAAGTCAGAGGACGGTCCTTGGGTGTGCCTTGAAAGGGCAAGGCAGAAAAAGAAGCCTGGACTTCGGGACGCCTCGGCTAGGAGCCAGGAGCGGGGCGAGTGGAGCCCGTCGGCCGGGAGGAATGCCTGACCCTGCAGGGAGGCCACCAGGGTGCCGGACACAGACAGGCTGGACGGCCTGAGTTCTGCCTCAGCCCCGCCAATGTGGTTTCAATTTCAAACGCAGAAATCAGACACTTAACTCCAGCTTTCCCCCAGACCCCTCTATTTGTAAAATGGGATTAAAAAGTTCACGTCCTTACATTGTGGCGGTTACTGATTTCCACCCAGTGATCTCCACAAAGCCCGACCTTGAGGACACCCTAAGGTTCAGGACAGCCGCTCCACATTTACCTCACTCCCCCGTTTACGCAGCAACTGGCCCTCTCACGATGACACCATGCATTTCACACCCCAGATAAGCTGACTAATTCATCCCACTTCGCCTGTGACTGACCAGCTTTTAGTAATGAAAGTCCCCCGTCCTGGGACACCCCTCAGGCCCAGGCAAACCAGGACAGTTGGTCACACAAGCAGGCAATTATTTATGAGCCAGGCGCCAGAACTCTGAGCCACCCCCACTTTCTCGATGCCATCGGCACCCTGTCACCAACCACCCTCCCGAAGCCTTGACCTGACTGCTCCTCAGCACCCTCAACTCTCCTGAACTGACTACCTTCACTTGTTCACCTCCCACCCCTCGTTTCAAACACGTGCCCACGTGCCAAGCCTCGGGAGAGTGGTAAGACACACGGAAGAACTGAAAACAGGATCTGGCCTGTGACCCATTTTCTCCAGGCCCAGCCTTGCTGGCACATGGCTTGGCGCTGAATTAAAAGGCAGACAGAGCAAGTCTGTAAGATTTATTAAAGGGGTGGTTACTGAAGTCACACCACCCAGAGGGACACAGGGCGGGCCCTCTACGGGTGCTGCCGTCAAGATGCAGAACCAGCTGAGGCGGACTGCAGGCTTTCCCTCTGATCTCTTGTGCAGAGTGAGCAGTTGTCACGTGACGCTCTGAGCAGGCAGTGGGGAGGCTCCGTGGGGAGGCTTCATGTGGGAACCTTCCCCTCAACTCTCTGTCCTTCGGGCGTCCACAACCACCACCAAGAGAATCTAAAAGGAAGGTCAGGTGAGTTCAAAGGTTCGGAGCTCCCAGGTACACAAACAAACCAGCTCACCCTCTAGCTATGGGCTCCTAACTGTTGGCATTAACTCACCTTGGTGAGAAATAACTGGAAACCCAGGTCCCAAGTCATCCCGGGGGTCACTGATCCATGACCTTGGGACTTTCTTCAGCAGTCTCCGATCTAAGGCTGACCTAGGAAGCAGAGGAGGCGTGCAAGCATTCAGTCTCTAGCGCCATCTTCTCCCCAGTGACATCCCTGAGAAGGTCCTGATTCACCCGGCCCAGGCTCCCGGTTAATGCATGCCTAACTAGATATCCCCAGAACAGAAAGGACAATAAAGGAGAGGCTTCTTAAAAGCCTGCTGTTAATAAGAAATGGTTTTCTCTCAGGCAGTTCATGCTCAGGGCCAATGACCCAGATAAGAGAAACCCACAGGAAGACAGCTCTGCACTCACTGTCAGGGGCTTTGACACCAAGGTCCCACTGCACGGCGATCAGGGGTAGACCACCATCCTCCATCCTCAGCAGCTCTTACACCATATCATCACATGGTGTCATATGGTAAGTATTATCTGCCTAGCCTGTCACAAGGCCCCAGCAGCAGTCATCTTGTTCTGCAAAGACCCAGAACAAAAGGGGCAAATGGAAGATAAACTTCCAGCAAGACATGTTCGGTGCCCACATGAAGGCTAAATGAGAACGCACCACTGAAGCGTGAGCACATCACATAAGTGAGCCCCCACTCAGCCTCCAGGACGGTGCACCCAGAGGTCTGCATTATTAGGTCTGGGGTTCCAGTCAGGGGGATAATAAACTGTCTTCTAAATGGTCACCACTGTCCACTAAATCCTCCAGCCGGACCGAGGTGCCCAGGCCCAGGAACTAGACTGTGGGACAGGACAAGCCTCTGATGCTACAGGGGCCGAGGGACAGTTGGAAAGACAAGGGAAATCTCAAGTTTATTAGGTGGCTGCCTGTCCCAGGCGGCTCACAAATGTTTTTCTCAGCACCTTCATGGCATCAGGAGATGGGCCAAAAACACATGGCAAAACTGCACCCCATCTTCGAAGACGAGAGACAGGAATGCCAACGGAAGAGGACCTGGGAACCAGACAGAGGCCCTCAGACCGAGAGCGGGGCGCCCTGGGATGGACACCTTGACCTCACCTCAGCCAGGACGCGCCTCCCTGGGGCACCGCGTTGCATCTTCTGAGTCTACGAGGTGAAGGCAGCGCCGCAGGTTCACCTGCAGTGCGTGGAACCAAAGGCAGAAGGTCAGCTCACCTGCTGGTGCCAGAGGGTGCCCAGTCGGCAACACAGTGCTCTGACACGAACGGAACGCGAGCCAGGGAGTCGTCAGCCTACAAACAGATGCCAAAGACCCACAGGCCTGCACCTTCCTTCTCCAAGAAAAAACCTTTACGAAAGAGAACCCACGGCCCTGACCTGTGGCTCAGTTGGTTGGGTGTCGCCCCACAAAACGAAAAAGGCCGGTTTGATTCCTGCTCAGGGCACGTGCCTGGGTTGTGGGTTCAACTCCCAGCTGGGGTGCATATGAGGGGCAACTGATTGATGTTTCTCTCTCACATCAATGTTTCTCTTCCTCCCTTCCCCTCTGCAAGAATAAATAAATCTTAAAAAATAAATAAAAGAGAACCCACAAAAGCACAGATTAAAAGTCAGTGGAAGGAGGTAATCAGGCCATGTGCTCCTCTCTCCTCAGTGACTGACGAGAACACTCCTCAGTTTTCTGCTGGACTGTGACAAACGAAGTTTCCTATTGATTCAGAATTGATAGACCCTCTCTCTGCCACTACCTCCGGCCCTTCCTTTATTTGTCTTTCTCCATTTACTTGACATTCCTGGTGGCTCCTGGAGAAGCAATGCACGTTGTGCTCAAGGAAGAGACGAGGCGCAAAGACAGCACAAGCAGTTAAGTCACGGGCTGTTTGAACAATGTATCAGGGATCACCCTACACTCCTGCAAATTCGTAAAGCAGAACGCACGATTTACGCGTGCCCTCCAGCACTACCTGAATGCACTCCACCGTGAGGTCCAAATGTAAATGTATGGACTGATTTCTGACAAGCAGATCCCTACAAAGACAAAGCGAAGCCCACAAGTTCGGGGGCCAGCCCCGTCCCACCACCACACGGGGGTCAGCAAAGACCCCCGCTTCGGAGGGAACGGCAGGAGGAAAAAGCCAGTGTGTGAAAGCTCCAGGGTTTGGAAGGCACAGCTGGGCCCTCCAAACACGCGGAAACGCCTTTCTGCAATTCTCTCCCTGCACTACCAATGACCAGGGCATGGGCAGCTCGAGATCACTTTCGGATGCAGGAGCAGAAAGGGACAGAGAGAGAGCCAGGAAGGGCGGGAGGCTGGTGCCTGGGGAATGGCCTGGGTCAGGGAGAGTGGCCCAGCCCAAGCGCAGAGCCCCTGCAGTGTCTGGTATGTCCTGCACAGACCCCACGAAACCTCCCTGCTGTGGAGTCAAACACTTCCCGCATGAAAATAACAGGAAAGGCTTCTGGATTGGAAAAGATCAGGACCACGTGGTCATGATACCGCCACGAAAAAAATTTAAAAACCTTCTCTGCTATCCCAGCTTTGACTTTCAGATGAAGTAGAAGGTGAGACTAGGTTGCTTTGTAGGTTCAGAGGCGGGACTAACGTGTCGGGTGTCTAAATCCACATCCTCCATCGCAGCACACGGCCTCCACTCCCGGACTTGGAAGGGAGGTGCCCCTGGGAGCCCCTCCCCTGCAGGCACGAGAGGGACCGCCCCAGACCCTGACCACAAATGCGAACTCACAGGAGGCCACTTTCACCTCCCTTCGCCTTACATTTTCACGCACACCCAGGGGAATATGCATGTGACTTTACAAATGCAAAACAACACAATTCAAGAAAATGGCCCCAAACCCTCACCTCAGGGCCCCATGGTCCAGCGCCCAGCTGACACAGACTGACGTGAAGATGGCTGATGTCTCCCTCGGCACCTCGGCACCCACAGACCCGCCTGCAAGAGACGAGCCAAGGATGGGCACTCGCAGCAGGCCCTGGGGCAGAGAACACGTGGCACAGAGGCTGGCAGAACTGAGCACCCACGGACGTGGGCTGTTTCTGTGAGGACTGATCAGCCCACGGCTGTCTCAGGCGGAAGGACAATTTAACTCTAGGAAGGGGTCTGCAGGTCGCCTGTGATCAGGAGTAACATCCATGTTATTCCACATGACGACTGCGGTCCGTGTGTTGCCTACAGGTCTATGTTAAAAGGATGCCAGAGTCAGGTTTCAGGAAGCGTGCCGTGGCTGACTGGCGGCGACTAGCAAGAACCGGGAGGGGTGCCGGGTGGTGGGAATACCCCACGTCTACCGTCCAGTCTGGGGACCGCTTACCTACATATCCTCAACTACACAGTGCTTGGCCCAGCTCTATTACTGCTCTAGCCCCCACCCGTTAATCTAAGAGGAAAAACCACCCCTGATGAACCAAGGGCCCTGTTCCTGCCAGGACTAAAGGCAGGCCAAAGAAGCCTATCTTTCAACAGAGAAACAGCACTTCCGGGGCAGGGTAGGAAATGCCTCAGCCCCAGGCTTTGTTCAAGGGATTTGCTCCCCTGACGGCCCCCTGGGATGAGCCCTACCACCTTAACACACCACGGCCTCACCCACCTCCACAGCCTCGTTTTGTTTCACTTTGTCCAGGTGCAGCCTGTCAGCACCGGGCACAGTGCAAAATAAGACGGAGGCACCCACCGCCCTGGAGAAGATCACAGCATGGGGGTGCGACAGACAAATCAACAACCTCCAGGTGGGATTGGTGCTGAGTGGTAGGGCTGAGGACCTGGGAAGGGGTGCGTGTGATTGTGGGGGAGGCAGAGAAAGCTTCCAGGAGGGAGCCCTAGGAGCAGAGTGACCAGCCCCAACCATGACCTCTGCGAGGCAGAGCCCTGCGCAGCCAAAGAGCCTCTCAGTGCACCAGGTACCAGGAAGTTAACACTGACCAGTGGGAAGACGTGTCCGAAAGCTCCAGGGTTTAGAAGGGACAAGGGCCGGCCCTCCAAACACGGGGAAATGCTTTCA
Source organism: Trachops cirrhosus (assembly GCA_028533065.1). NCBI lineage: Eukaryota > Metazoa > Chordata > Mammalia > Chiroptera > Phyllostomidae > Trachops > Trachops cirrhosus. The sequence continues at coordinate 77,856,056 of CM052547.1, forward strand.
GCAGTTCCTCTCCCTGCACTATCAATGACCAGGGCACGGGCAGCCCACGATCACTTTCGAATGCAGGTGCAGAAAAGAGCAGCTGGTGAGGTGGGAAGGGAGGCCACTGCCAGCAGCCTGAGAAATGGCCTGGACTGAGTGACAGGTCAATGACCAGACTTACAACCTAGGAAGACAGAAGCCACATCTGATTGTCAGAGATTACTTACCAGGCCTCGGCCAAAACTCGACAGTTAAAGGGATACTGAGTAGGAATACGTAGCAGTCCTTGGGTGCTGAAGGATTGAGTGTGCGTGGGGCCAATGTTGAACGTTTCACAGGATTCCCACTCGGGCTCACAGGAGAGCACTCAGCTAATGGCTGGACGTGAACCCAGGTTTGCCTCTAAAATGCAGCCCTCCGGCCATTCCAACACCGCCGTTTTCCTCTCGACACCTCAGGAGCCCCCAGCAGGGGCTCCCAGGAGCAGAAGAGCACCCAGGCCTGCGCCCGCTGGCCCAAGGTGCAAAGCTGGGAGCACAGCCAACAGCGTTCCCTTGCGTTCTCACCCCCCACACCTCATCACCCACGCAGAACTTGCGGTCTAGAGAGCCAGACAGGACAGGACATCACTTACCCGGAACCGAATAACCCAGGCTCTCCCCGAGGACACCTCTCATATCCATGGAATAGCAGTCACAGGACACTCCTGCAGGGGACAAGAGTCAGCATGTGACTGACCACTTGGCACAGCTTCTACCTCTGGAAAACCATCATAAACAGAGAGCCATGTGGGGCATCCCAGTCTTAGGATATGAACGCACTGACAGCCTGGCTCCCTGGATCTTCAGTCTACTTCATCATGCTCAGTCACTGCCAGTCACCTACAGCTGTCCCGTTAGGAAGGGACAAGGGTGGATACTCTGAGGACGAGGAAAACCTTCCCGCTTTTCCTTTGCCTGCATTACAGGACACAGACAGCCTGTGCTCACTTCAAACACAGGGACACAGAGCTGCTGACGTGGGAGACTAGTGTCAGAAGACCACAGCCTAGACTCCACGCCCAACCCAAGCACTGCCTGAGGCTGGACCCGGTCTCAACCTCCTTTGTTAAGGCCTCCAGGAAACCAGCAGAGCCAGGCACAGAGAGCACTCGGTAAACCAGACACCTGGGGCCAGGAGGCATCTCAGAGGTGGTGGGCAGGTGGAGGTGTGTGACAGCTGCAGGGTTTGTAAGGGATGGTGGGCCCTCCAAACACGGGGAAATGCTTTCAGCAATTGCTCTCCCTGCACTATCAATGACCAGGGCACGGGCAGCCCACGATCACTTTCGAATGCAGGGGCAAAAAACGAGCCAGAATGAGAAGCCCATGTTCACAGCCTGCTACCTGCCCAGGCAGGGGACAGCTGCCCAGCCAGGCCCTGAACACTATCGTCACTCCACGTAGATTCCACCTCCCATAATCAAGAGGAAGACCAACTTCTGGTACAAATGCCTCAATTTTGCATTCAACTCACAATTATGCACTGAGCACCTGCTATGTGCCCCACGTTGCGGGTTCAAAAATAAAGAAAAACAGACAAGGCCTCTGCCCTTCTTGAGCGGCTAGTCTCCCCACCGGAATGAAAACAGGAGAATGAACAAACTCACCCAAGGTTACACAGCTAAGGAGGAGCTGAGTCAGCACACCTTTGGACTTCCATTTATTTCGGTCTTCACAAAACTGTCTTAATGGAAAAAATTTCCATTCCCTGGGAGACTGCAAAAGGCACCTGGAACAGGTAAGTTTGGGGAAGATGGAATTATGAAGTTGCCTGAAAGATGGCAGAAGGTAGTAGAACAAAACGGTGAATTCACAGTTCAATAAAGTTACTGGTGAAAATGAAGAATGTTTTTTTATTTTTACTTAAAAGCTGAACAAACTTTTTGTACAGAGGGTACATTGCTGTCCCCTGGGTAAGTCCAGCACAAAACTTCACAAACCACTTTTGACCTGTTCAACCAGTCACAGCACCTTCTCCATACACTGCACCAATCTCTTTTTTTTTTTTTGCATTTCAGTTGCATTATTGCCTTTATTAAAATAATAAAGCACAGTATGCTGAAAATGTTGCTTATTTTCCCCCATCTTCAACATTAAAATGGCTACACAAAAATTCACCAATTTTGATAAGTTTTTTAAAAATGCACGCTGATATGACAGCTGTCACAATACAATCTAACAAAATTGTTTCGAATGAAGTTAAAGACAACGAAGGGCTACCCGGGCCATACAGCCATCTTACCGGAAAAACCGAACGAGCTTTTTGGCGCATCAGGCAGTGAGATCAGGGTCCTGCAGGAGAGAAGGGGCGCCAACTGGTGCAGAGCCCCAAGGGCCATCCAACGGAGCATTGTCATCTGTCTCCAAGAGCCACAGGGTGGAAAGGCCTAGGCAGGGAAAAGTACGGGGAAGATTTAGTACAGGGCAGGGGGACAGGAATCCAGATTCTGGGGTCCTGTGAGTGTCCTGGAATTTAAAGCTCAGCCGACAGATCTGTAAGTGGAGTTTTAAACTTTCCTTTAAACGTTTTTAAGGGGAAATGAGTTAACGGCTGTAAGAACACTCCGCAGGCAACCGACTGCGGAGTGGCTTTGCCTGATTACAAGCCGGGAGTCGGAGGTGGTGAGGGTAGTGAAAATCAGCGCCCCTCAGGGCCGAGGTCACACACGGCACCGCACAACTCCCTGCGGGATCGCCGGCCCGTTTCTGGCCGCCAGCAGGCACAAGGCTTGTCCACGTGGTGGGTGAGGACAGGGCCCCGATGCCCGCACCCGCCCGCTCCGAAGCAGCGTCGGCTGCCCTGCGGCCCGTTTCTCGAGGTCACGAACCCCGAGAGCTCCATACCCCGCGGAGGGAACCCCCGCGGAGGGAACCCCCGCGGAACTGAAGCCGGACCTAGGCCCGAGGCTGACCTCTGCGGGTTCTCCGCGCCCCTCTGGGCCTCAAATTTCCCGGGACTCACTGAAGGAGCGCAGACCACCCGCCCAGCGCTCCCCGCACTGGACTCATCCGAATGCCGCAGCCGACCGTGCGGGACAGCGGCGGAGAGACAGCTGATACAGCTGGCAGGCGTAGATGTCTGAGGATTTCGGGGGACGGTGTGGGACGACTGCGGACGGCGGCCACGCCACTACGACACTCCCCCAACTGCTCAGCGCGGGCGGAAATGCGGTTGGGGCGCGGGCTGCGCCCTAGAGTGGCGCCTCGCCGGCGCAACTCGCCCAAGTGGTTCTGCGCGGCCCCTAGTGGAGCGGAGTCTAAATTCTGACTCTGGAGCATTTGGGATAATTTCCCGAAACCGTCTGGGAATTATAAAAATAATCCCCCCACTTGTTTTGCTTTTCTATTTGTTCTGAAGGTGTTCCTTGGTTACTGACATCATTAATGTGTAGAAATGATCACGTTTACATGTGAGGAGCGTTTATTAGCAGGAGCTGGGTGTTCACTGTGTTTAGTTCAGCCAATAGGAATCTGCATGGTGACCATCGTATTCAGAGCACCTAGTTCAGTAGCTGGCACAATTGAACAAATGAATGAATTCTGTCCATGTATTTACTTGGACGTCGCCAGTCTCAAATACTGTTCCAGTGGCCTGAGATTGGGATGTAAGGGTGACATGAGATGCTCCCGGAGAAGTGGGCAGGTGCTTTGCTGAACCCCGTCCTAAAATTAAAATGGGATTAGACCGTGGAGAGAGTCCTTGAAGCAGAAGGAACTTGATCAGATTTGCCTAGTGACAGAGGAGACAGAGGTCCTGTGCTCCCAACATCGCACTAGACACAGGCCTGGGAGGGGACTCATGGCCCCCAAATCTCACGAGCACCAACACTGCCTGCACCCTGGGCCCCGTGTGCCTCTCAGACCTGGGGCAACCCTGCCCTAACTCAGCCTGCATTCTGAGGTGTAGACAGCTGACCCTCTGGCCTGAGGAGGGCGCTCCCTCGGTCAGACCCCGGGCACTCACTAAGCATGTCGCAGAAATCCAATCCAGATGTACGCAGCCAAGAGAAAAAAATGGGGGTCTGTGAGCATTCTGTGTTCTGGGAGAAGCTGTTGGGGTTCTAAGACTGTGAAGACACTGGGGGTCTCTGTGATGGGGAGGGGCCGTGGAGTGCTGTGGCCGTGAGGACATGGATGCAGGGGTCAGGTGTGTACACTTGTGGCCGCCCAGTCTGCTGTCCTCTCCTGCCTCCTGCTCTTGCTCATTCTCTCCCTGCAACCTTGGCTGAGTGACCTAACTTCTCTGCCCAGCCTTAGTTTTCCTTTTCTGAAAAATGGGCAGAGTCAGAGCTCCCCTCCTCATAGCATTGCTGTGCTAATTAAGTGAAATGTTTTAGATCAAGAGCATAACACAGAGCAAATGGCCATGCCAGGCAGTTGTGATACTTCGGTATTTCTGAGAAAGCCCAGGGCTTCTGTCCCTGTGAGGACCCTGTGGGATTATTTATGATGCGGACCGGTGTGCTGTGTTTGGAAAGTCTAAGGTGAGTAGAAATATAATGCCAGCCACATGCATAATTGTAAAGTTTCTAGGGGCCATGTTAAAAAGGTGCAAAAGATGAAATTAATCTTAGTAATATATTTTAGATAACCCAAAATAGTATCATTAGAGCATATAATCAATCTTTTTAACTGATAAATGAGATCTTTACTTTTTTTTTCATTTTACAAAGTCTTTGGAATCCCAGGCATGTTTTACACGAACAGCATATTACAATTTGGACTGGTTACATTTCCAGTGCTCTGTAGCCACACGTGACTGGTGGCTGCTGTGTCTGTGTTCTTCAGAGCAGGTCTAAGGCCATCAGGATTTCATTAGCCCTTTGGAGCCCGAGGAGAGAAGCAGCAAGCAGGAGGCTGCTAGCATGACCCTCCACACCCTCCACACCGCCCTACTTGTGAACCTGGGACATCCTAAGAGGAAGCTCTCCAAAACCCCTGCTCTTGGGTTGTTATGGAGACTTTATTACAAGGCATGATTGGCTAAATCACTGGCCATTGGCGATTGTTCCTGTGTCTAGCCCATCTCTCCTCCCCAAAAGTCAGAGGTCAGGGGCGGGAGGGGCGTGTTGGGACTCAAAGTTTCAACCCTCAATCCTTTGGTTAGTTCTCTTGGCAACCAGCCCCCACCCTCAGCTGCTTCCAAAAGTCAGCTCACTCACCTTTGTCATTCTCAATGCTTAAGAAATTCCAAAGGTTTTGAGAGTTGTGAGTAAGGAGCCTTGGACGAAGGCCACATATATATGAGAAACACACTGTGGTCATCCGAAAGACCAAGTATGTATTGCTTATCATCACCATATCGCAACAGGTGGCCAGTGCCAAACCCACTACCTGCACAAAGGTGCTTCATCTCCTTCAGCAGGTGTGGAACCTGTGGTAGGAATGTGTGCCTGCCACCCAAAAGGTCCTGCCCGTGTGGGGACCTGTGAAGAGGAGGGAGCCCTAAGAAGGGGGCCTGTTCACTTCACGGGGGATGCAGTCAGAGCGCACCAGCACAGAGGCCCCTGAAGAACCTCGGAAATAGAGGCCAAGAGAGAAGGATGCAGCATCAAACATGAGCCCACCCCAGAGAGAAGCCTCCCCTCCTCCTTACTCTTTATTCCATCTGTTTGGATCCTGGAGGTATAGGAAGCAGGAGATTTCTCATAAACAGAATCCTGGTGAAGAGAAACACATCTGAGTAAGTAAGGAGAGAAGGCTCCCGCCCCTTCCCAGCAGATGGCAGCCCACTCTATACTTGGTCCAAGCTGGTGGAGAGGAGTTCTACTTATAAATGATCATTGAAAATGTAATTAATACAATAAACTGGACATTTAAAATGAATGGAAACTGTGTTCCTCATTTTTAGTGATGACTTACTACCTAAGAATCTCAGAAAAGCTATGAAGCCTGCCTAATATTTCTCTAGGGACAGGGGAAAGATACTTCCACTTAGAGAGTCTAAAGAGGCTGGCAAAAAAAAGTATGAATACATATGAGGGAGGATCCTATTTTCAACGTACTGTTTGCATTAATAATGGATCGGGCTGTAGCTCTGAGGCCAACGTTCCACCATTCTAGAGTTTGTGAGCTCACAGTGCCCGACAGAGCCCCTCCCCTTGGGGAAATGGAACGGCTGGCTGGGCAGATCGTTCCATGGAGTTGATGCCCAGGGTCTAGGTTGGAAGTCAGCAACTGGTCCTGTGAGGCTTGCAGGAGCTCCAGGCCCCATTCCCACACTCAGAATTATCAGCATGCTGGACACCTTGCTGTATCTGTCCATCTTCCTCCTTGTCTTCTTACTGCTCCTCTGTTACTGCATCTACCGGAAGCAATAGGCTCAGGCTCCTGCAGGTTGGAACTGAGGCCTGACGGAAGCCTTGACCAGCCCAGCTCCCCAGGGTTTGGACTGGTTCTTTCTGAGCGGCCTCATGGCCTGGGTCTTGGCCTGTTTTGGAGTCTCCAGCAGCCCCAAGCCCTCTCTGGATACTCTGACAGACCGGGATGAGACAGGGACTCTCCACCATGGTCAGCTTCCACCTAGGCCTCAGCACCTCCTTCTCCCTGAGTCCCCTGCTTGGGTCCTCTGACCCCCTCAGCCTCTCTAGCTTTGCTTCACATTCATATTTGTCCTGGGCTAAAGGCCACTGGTTTTGGAGAAGGGATCAGTGTGGGCTCAATAATGGTATAAGTGACCCAGGCCTCTGCCGTGGGGACAGGCATGAGAGGTGGTGGCCCTCTCCCTTCAAAAACTGGCAGAACTGGGCCCCGGGAAATGGAGTCCTAGATAAAGACTGATAACCTCAACAGTGAAATTGAACTTTCCTTCTGTCCATGGTAGATGACCCTTGAAAACAACCTTCTTGACTAATGAATCTAGATGGTTAATTAACGGGGCTTCCCTGAACAACTTAGGACCTTCTTTGCTGACTAGATTACTGAGCTATTTATAGCTAATCACTTAACTTTCTTGGTTTGAGGATTGTTAAGTTTCTTGCCTGAATACCTGGGCATTCCAGGACAATGATGTGTGACTTTGGCCCATTGTCTTTCACCATGCTAGCTGAGCGCATCTGTTCTCCACTCTTAAGACCCTGAGTTTTCCTAGCTGAGACCATCAGACATCCCTGGCTATTTTGGGAGGAATTCCAGAGTAAAAATAGAAGACTGCTTCTACGATTTTAGCATTATGTGTGAGGTTGGCTGATGGTTTATGATGTATATTCTATTTCTAGAATTCTAAGACTTTTTAGAAGTTATGAATGGATATTAGTTTTTATAGAATGATTATGATAACTGCAATTGATTAAACTAGCTTACTATAAACAACTATTTAAAAATGCTAATGGTACTGCATTTCAATGTATTATTTTCAAATCGTGATAAAATACTCATAAAACTTACCATATTGGCCATTGTAAACATTCTGTTCAGTAGTGTCAAACATATTCACATTGTTTTACAACCATCACCACCATCCATCTCCCCAGCTCTGTTCATCTTGCAAAACGGAAACCCTGTACCCATTAAACAGCTCCCCATTCCTTCGTTTCTGGATAAATGGAGGGAGGGAGGGATAGATAGGTGGAATGACAGGGAACATGGAGGGATGCTTGGATATTTGGTGGGTCCGATTTTCAGCTCCAATCCACTAGGGGGCACTAAGAGACCACTTGCGCGGTTAGGCCCGCGTGGTGTCGCTCCAGGTTGCAGCCCGCGCCCAGATTTCCGCCGGCGCAGAGCGGTTGGAGAGCGTAGCCTTATCTTGCGTTTCCGCCGGAGTTGTGCTGGGTGGTCCCGCACCTTCTGGCACTGTCACCTCTGACATGGAACCAGTCCTCGTTCCCGAGTGAGTCACTGCCGGGCTACGCTGCGTTGTGCTGCATCCACCTGCTCTCGACAAGAGGAGAAACTGAGGCCTCGAGGGGCGTGGAGAGCCGGCCGGAGGTCACCTCGGAGCCTAGGCCCGGCTCCCGGTTCCATGCCCGCTTCCTCCACCGGGTGTGGACTTCTCTGGGTTTATGTCCGCGAGAAAGGTCAGCCGCGCCATCAGCGCTCAGCGCTGCTTCAGAGCAAGCCGGTGCGGGCGTCCGACTCCCGTCCTCCCTTGCCCTGCAGGAAAGCCTTGTCCCCGCTGACGGCCAGAAATAGGGCCAGCGACGCGTGGGCCCGAAGTCCCGCAGCGAGTCGTGCGAGGTCTCGTGTAACCTTGGGCTTGAGGGGCGCCAGAGCCCCCTGATTTTCACTGCCGCCCACCTCCGAATGCCGGCATGAATCCCCAAAGCCTCTCCTTGGTTGCCTATGTAGTGTTCTTATGCCCGTGAACTCAACTTGTCCTCAATAACCTTTAAAGGAAAGTTTAAACATCCATTTTACAGGCAGATTGGCTGAACTTTAAATTCAAGGACACTCCCAGGGCCCCAGAGACTGGATTCCTGTCTCCTTGCCTCCTGTTTAGTGCCTCCGCACTAAAGCCCTTTCCCCTTGCTTTTCCCTGCCAAGGTCTTGCGACTCTGTGGCTTTTGGAGACCGATAACACTCCCTTGAAGGGCCTTTGGGGCTCTGCACCAGCCAGCTCCCTTTCTCTCCTGCCTCCCTGATCTCAATCCCTGATCTCACTGCCTGATGCCTCCGCACTGTGTCCAGAGGGGGTGGCCGTCTCCTAGGTGAGTGCTGGGGTTCCTGAGCACCTTGAACTCAGGGCTAGTTGCTTTCCTGCGCCCCGCCCCCGCAAAGGGGGTGGTACCAGAGTTCAGGTGGACCCCTTGCCAAGACCTTGTGCAGAAGGAGGCCTGGTGTTGTATATCGGACTGAGTTTGGGGTCCCGAAAGGCTAGAGTTCAGATAGGGAAACTGCAAGAGCTCGGGTGGGAGGCAGGGGTGTTGGGAGGCAGAGGCCTTTGTCTGTGTCTTACTTTGTTCTTGAACCCCGTTATGCTTAGCACTTGGTAGGTACTCAGTACATATTTGTGGGGTGAATTCAGGCATTTGTACCAAAAGTCGGTCTTCCTGTGGACTCTCTTGTGAGGGAAGATGCAAACCTTACATGAAGGAATGGTGGCGCTCACTGTCCTGGGCTTGTCTGGGCAGCTGTCCCCTGCCTGACCAGACAGCAGGCATTAACGTGGGCTGTTTTCTGTGAGGCTCTAAAAAGAGAAGGCTGAAGCCCGGGCTGGGTCTCAAGGAACCATGTGCTGGTTGTGCAGCCACTAATTGGGTCATTTCTCGCCCAGGCTTTCCCTCCAGGAAGCAGTGCTGCCTCCTTTCTCTCCCCTGCCCAGGTCCTTAGTCACGTGGGGTTCCTGGTGTGATGTGGTTTGGGAACTGGCTTGATATTAGATGAGGGCACTAATCATATTTTGTGGAAATCGTTGGTTTTCTTGTCTTTTGCTTCTCTCTGCTCTGACCTTGAGGTCAATATCTTTTAAGAAATTTTTATTTCTTTTATTGATTCCAGAGAGGGGGAATGGAAGGAGGAAGAAAGGGAGAGAAACATCAATATGAGAGAGAAGCATCGATCAATTGCCTCTTGCACATGCCCCAACTGGGGATCGAACCCACAACCCAGGCCTGTCCCCTGACTGGGAATTGAACCCATGACCTTTTGGTTTGCAGGATGTTGCCTGACTGAGCCACACAGGCCATGGTGTGAGGGGTCAGTATCCGAGTCTTGCCTCTCCTTAGTTTCAGTGCCTGACAGGTACCCAGTGTTTAACAGTGTGGAATAAAGGCATAACAGGAGCTAAGAGAAGGGGAGGCACATCCTTCTACGGTGGCAGGGCTTGTGTGGAGGATCAGGGAAGCCAGCTGGGAGGAAGTGAGGATGCGTCCTCTGTGTTCCTTCCTCTTGGAATTGTTAATCTGATTGTCCAGTAGGCCCTTGGCACGAGATGGAGCCCAGCCCAGCAAGAGAGGGCTTTCCTCACGGCCTGCAGTTAGGGTGGCGGGAGCCAGAGCAGTAATGAAATCAGACAAGGCTGGTGTAGATAGAAACCTGACCTTCCCTTCACTGGCAACCTGAGGTGCTCCGGTCGCATCGCCCTCCCCTTCCATGCCAGGCACTGCCTATCAGGTGTTGCACACTCCCAAGCCTGTCCTGGATCCCACATCCTGTTCAAGATCCGGCTTCTGGAACCTTTACAGTTTCATCAGAGTTTGCACGAAAGATGATTTGAAAAACCTTCTCTGCAACATCTGCTTTCCACGGGGAATCGTAAACTTCTTCCCACTTCCATGAGGAAGTGGCATGCCTCTCAGGTTAGTGACAACAGCCATACTTGTGAAGCGGCCAGCTACTGTGCTGGAAGTTCTGCATGTGCTTATCAGTACCTGTTGCGATCAGGTGACATCTAGGTTGCTCATCCAGGGCTTCTCATTTATTGCAGAGAAGGCAGCTCAATGCAGAGGGGCCCTTGAGAGGTGTCCCCATCCTTGCAGGAAGTGGCTGGACCACGGCGCTCCCAAGGTGAGGCCTGTCCTCTGGAGACCTGGGGCTTTGCATGCCACAAGGTGCGGGCAGGTTTCCTGGGTGTGGTGTAGGTGGGGAAGTAGATGGAGGAGAGATGTGGTGACTTTGTCCTGGCCCCCAGTTTTTACTCTCTCTGGGCCCTTTAAGAATGCACCTGGTTCCCCTTTATGTGCTTGGTTCTGAGAGCCCTTAGGGAACCCTTTATCAAATTTTATGTCTGCAGGGGAATGTCTCAATCAAAAGTAGGAAGGATTTTGAGATACCCACCTGCACCTGGGTCTCAATCTCTTTTCTGCCTCCTCCTAGATTTCTTATCACCATTTCATCCTCCAGAAAGCAGGAATATAGAAGCCATTTTTCTTAGGCTCGTATAGTCCCTTTTTTTTAGAGCCTAAGAACTGTATTACTTTTCATTCAGAGGTGTCTCCCCTTTTGCCTCTACTGCCTGGGAATCTTTGCAGCATTAGAAGTGTGTACTGGGTCCTTGTGCTCAATTGAGCTGACTGCTCCCAGCCTCTGCCTTCGGCCTCCTTTATCAGCAAGCCCTCTGTCCTTTTCCGGTCCTGCGTTCAGAAGTGATTGCGGACCGCCTGTGTCCCGCTCATTGGTGGTGCAGGCAGAGGAAACGTGGGATGGGTTGTCCCACGTTTGGGGGAGTCCACATCCTCACCTCCCTGTTCTGGAGCTTTCCCACATTCATCCTCCTCCTCAGCACACACCTTGGACCTCCAGGACCTGGGGGGCTGTCCTGTGTGAGTTAGTGTCATTGTTGGGGCTTTCACACTCCTGCCCCTGCTGCCCCAGGCTGTGTGTGTTGCTAAAGTTCCCTTCAGTGCCCAGCATGGTTGCTGCTAGTCAGCCATAAACCCGGCCGCATAAACCTGGCCTTGGCGTCCTTTTAGCCTGTCACTGATTAACGGCACATTAATCAGCACTGGCCACCCTGCCATAGGCCATCCACTGTCTCTTTAGAGTTAACTACTTTCTTTTTATGAGGAAATAGTGTGTGTGTTCAGGAAATAATAAAGGCCCACCTGTGTGGAATGCTTATTATCTGGCAGCTTTTGTGAGCAGGGACAAGTCAGGTGCTCATCTGTGGCTTCTTGCCTATTGCAGATAAGTCCACTGTGTGCAGAGGCCTCATGGGAGTTGTCCTGGCAGAAGCAGTCTGCACCCCAGTGTCCTCGAGGTAAGACCTCTGGCCCGTTATCTGGAGTATTGGTTCCTCGCATCCAGCACAGTCCTCAGTCACGTGTGTGTTCCCAGGGCCTTTGAGTGAAGATGTAAGGGAGTGAGCGGAGAGGGGAGATGAAGCTCTCACGTCTCCATGAGTCCTTCGATCCGCTCACCACCCCAGCCCCAGCCAGACTAGATCACGTCTGGCCCTTCAGCAGCTGCTGCAGGCTGGTGCCTCCACAGTCCTCTCTGGGGTATCTGCCCTCCCTCCCTGGAGTGGCAGTGGAAGCACGTAAAGGAAAAGGGGTAGGCATCAGAGATTCCTGTCCCTGGGATCGAATCCCCTTCTGCTTCTCTCAGTCAGTGACCTAGTCAAACCCTTATTTTTTCCATTTGAAAACAAAGCTATGGTAGAGGTGACTTTTGTGGTACTTAAGACCAACTGATTCCCATCGTCTCCAAACCTAATATTTTCCCAGTGTTTTTGTCCAAAGTGACTTCTCTTTGACTCCCCTTGGCAATGAGGTTCAAGGGGCTTTCACAGTAAAGATGGTCACTGCTGTGGTCCTGTGCTTGGCTGGGTCATTTTCAGTCTGTTTCACAGGCCACTGGCACCTGCTTCTCTTCCTGGATCTCTCTCCGTCCTATACGTACCTGCATTCAAAAGCGATCATGGGCTGTCCGTGCCTTGGTTGTTCACAATGCAGGGAGAGGAATTGTTGAAAGCAGTTTCCCGTGTTTGGAGGGTCCACACTGTCCCTTTCAAATGCTGACGCTTTCACACACTCCTGCTTCTGCAGCCAGTGCCTTCTGCTCTCTGACATTGCAGGCCGCTGTGAGAGTCAGTGGCAGGAGACTTTTTAGCCTGGCCTTTCTCAGCGTGGCCTCCTTTGTCTGAGCCAGACTACGTCTGCATCAAGGTTTAGACTCATGAGTGCTAGGAATGAGGATGAACTATGCATGATGAACAAGTACAGTGTGGAGTGATACATAGTGATTGCCATAAAATTTTCAAAGGGAAGCAGCTTTTTGGAGGTGGTGGACCTGGGCAGGCCTTTGAGAGGGAGAGGTGGAAGGGCAATAGGAAGGTACTCAAGGAGAAGGGAGCAACAGACAAGGACAGCTTTGAGGCTGGGGTGAGCATAAGCACCTGGGGAGACAGATGTGCAGGCGGGTGATGACAGTGTGGAGGGATGGCCGCGGGGGTGCTGGCCTTCACCCCCAGCACCGTGCGGAGGGGCCCCAGCGGGAGGAGTCCCTGAAAACAAGCTGTCCAGCCGTCTCTCTGCCAGTTACCGCATCTGCTCTGTTGCTCTGAAAAGGCCTGTTTTTCTGACATCGTGCATTTTGACTCTTTTCTGGGAGCTTTGAGATTCCTTTTTGCATCGGGGTTGCTGTTAAAAAAAAAATGGCCGCTCATTTGTGCTGAACTGGGGGCATTCTCACTGAAATCCAATTGAAGAAGATGAAATAACTTTGGAGACCAAACACTTGTCGTGACCTCCTGCTCCGTGGCTTCCTCATCACTCTAGGGGCGCTGCCTTGGACCTGGAGATTGTGGCAGGAAGCACCGAGAAGGTGGAGACACTGACCCTCAAGGTGGTGTCCTGGGTCACAGCTTCCCTGGAGGGGCCTTCCCATGGTGAGTTAAAGCCAAGGGGCTATGCAGGCCTGGGTTTCGCAGGTGGAAATTCCAAACTGCTGGCCTCATTTGACTTTCTCCTTTAGATTAGTTTGGGGGTTGATCACGGACACTGGAGTGAAGAGTGACGTTGCCACCTGATGCATTGCTGGACCTTCTTGCCCCATCACCGAAGGGCTTGACATCAAAGGACTTTTCGCTCTGAGGGAGCTGGGCAGCGGGAGAGCCCTGGACTCCAGGGACCTGGGGATAGTGTTCAGCATCGGAGACCTTCCCTGGCTCCGCCCCTCTGTAGCAGGTGCTACGGAGTGCTCGCTGTGGACCAGGACTGCGGCTCTCCTTCCGTCTGGGCCAGGCCGCCCGTGTTCCCTGTGTCCCCCTGCCCACAGCTCATGTAACTTTTTAGAACCAAGAGTTCCTTTTGAAGTTTTCTGAGCTGTGCATCATTGTCCTCTCACCTACCTCAATAAACCGTGAAATGGCCCTGCTGCTTGTTCCTGCTGTCCTTTTTTTCTTATTTTAAATCAATAGCGCCATGTGCCAGCGAGGCTGCATATAGAGAAAGTGGGCCATAGAGGCAGACTTTCCAGTTTCCAGTCTTTGAGACTTCCCACTTGGCACACTCCTAAGGCTTGACCTCGGGGCTAGGAGATGGGGTATGGAATTTGGGCTGAGTGCTTCCGGGGGCCTCAGGTGTAGGAGAGAGGAGAACTGGTAGAGTTGTTGGCCCAGGAATGTTTGGGCCGGGGCTCTGGGAAAGAGGATGATGGTGGGGTGGACAAAGAGACAGAGGTGGGCTGAGGAATGCCAGAGCACCTTGAGCTCTGAGGGTGGAAGTACACTGGGTGGCCATAGCGGGGCGGCTTTGAGCAGGGGTGGAAGGGGGGTGTAAGAACAGCTGCTCTGGGCAGAACTCGGGATGCGGTAAGCAAAGGCCAGATGCTGAGTTACGGTGACCGTTACCACGAGGTAGATTTGGTAACAGTAATGGCAGACGTGTGCCAAGCAGCATGTGCTTCACCACCCTGTGGATGCACATTACTCTGTCCTCATTTTTCAGTTATGATCCACTCAGAACCTCTCCCAAAGGCCAGGGAGGAAAGGGAGGAAGGAGTTAGCTGTCCATTCCAACCATTGAAATTGAAATCACCTTGACTGGGCTGAGGTGGAAACCTGGTGGTCAGGCCTGCCTTTGCGAATTTAGCACCTTGAGGGCCTCTGTCAGTGGGAGGCGTTCTTGGAGGCTGGAGGGTCTACACTTCCCACCAGTTCTGCAGAGGTCCTTACATCTGCCCTGCCCACCTCCTTCCTGCCCAGACCATTTGCTCTGGAAGTTCCCCACCTGCTCCCAACTCCTCTCTGCATCAGTGTCATCCAACCATGGCCCCGGTCCTCTAGGGAAAAAGGACCACTTTCCCCCAACACGGCCAGACTTCCTTTTCAGCGAAGTTCCACTGTTGGTTGTTGCCAGGCATTTGTAGATCTCTTTCTTTAACACCGTCCCCTCTCTTCGAAGCAGCTTCTGGTCAGCCTTCAGCAGCAGTGTCTGCACCCCTCTCCCCTCCCCTTTATTCTGTGCATTCTCTCAGGGTTTTCTTTCCCCTCTGCCTCAGTCCCGTAGCTCTCCCCTGCCCTCTGCCACCCTTGCCCCACCTGGCCCTCGGCCCCAGCATAGACCCCCATTCTCCACGGAAGATGTACGGGGCTCTCCAGCTGCCTGTGCTCTGCCCGTGCTCCCCCATCTCACATACGCCTCCCCACAAGCCCCGTGGGCCCAGCCACTCCACTACTTCCGGTTCCTGGACAGGCTCTTTTCCTGGCCTGTTTGCCTACAATGCATCCTCCATTTCAGATGCCCTCCTGACACAGCTTGTGTCCCTTCCTTCAGGAACCTTCTCCGGCTAAACCTCCACCCAGACCAGATTCCCTGCCCCTCCTTCCGTTCATACCAAGTCTCAATCACATGCAGGCACAATTCTAGGAACTGGTAAATGGAAGAACACAAAAGAATAAGTTCCTGCCTTCATGTTGCTTACATTTTAGAGACAGAGACATACCATGAAGTACTAAAACATGTAATATGCCAGAGAGAGCTGGGAGGGGGAAATAATGAAGCAGGAAAACGAGACAGGAAGTCTGGGAGCCAGCAGGAGGAGCATTTTAAGCTTAATAGACATGGAAGGCCTCACCTGGGAGACGGGATCTGATTGAAGTGAGGGACTCTCACCTTGGCGTTCCCGGCAGCCTGTGCAGCCTTAATCACGCCATGGACCTGGGGAAGTAGGAAGCTTTCCTCTGGGATACCAGGCCCAGGGAACTGGGTGGTGGTGGTGAAGCGGGAGCTCAAGAGGCCTCAGGCCACCACAGCGCTGCGCCTAAATATGAACATCTGCCGTGTGGTGAGAGGGTGGCAGCTTCTCATGCTGGGATTTTGTAGTCAGACCAGGCTGTGCACGTCTTGAGGTCAGGTTCCATACCTGTTGGCTCTACTGCCCCCTCGCTCTCCCCGCCTCCCCATCCACGGCTCCATGGGCTGGAGAAGCCCACGTACCAAGGGCAGGCCTAACCCATCACCGTGGTCTAGGGCAGGGGCAGTGATAACCAAGCCAAGCAGGTTTTCCTCTTGGGGCGTTCTGGGTATGTCAAGAGCCTGAGTAATAGGTTGCAGGAACAGAGAGAGAAAGAGACAGGAATTGCGTCCCTTTAGCATGAGAGTCCAGAGGTACAGAGCACTGAGCTCCAGCTGCAGGCGAGAGAACCATTTCTAGAATTCTTAGAGGGGAGGATGGTATTCCAACTTCCAAACCACATTAGTGCTCTGCAAGCCCTGGCTTTGAGCAGCACTCAGGCTGCGGTGCAATGAGGGCTGGGGGGCCAGTTTTCCTTGAATTTTTAAAGACGTGGCCACGTGACAAAAATTCCTGTATTCCTTTTCTTCTAAGAGACCTTACATTCACCACTATTGTGCCATTACTAGAGGGAGCTAAATGAACCTCTGCTCACAACAGCCTAAAGCAGGGGTGTCAGACTCATTTTCACCGGGGGCCACATCAGCCTTGCAGTTGCCTTCAAAGGGCTGAAATAATTTTAGGAGTGTATAAATGTAACTACTCCTTAACTGTTAAGGAGTTGAAATTATATTTGGCCCTTTGAAGGCAACTGCAAGGCTGATATGGCCCCCAATGAAAATGAGTTTGACACCCCGGGCCTAAAGGGGGTTACCAACATAGTTACTTACATAAGCAAGGAACTCAAACAGCGTTAAAGGGTGATGAATGAAGCCAATGCTGGCCTTGATGGTGTGTGCCAGGAATAGCTCACCAAGGCCTCTCCATTCCCATGACTGCATCTGCCATGTCACTGGGCTGCCAAACTCTGCCAGCACCGGGAAGCAGCCTAGTGAAATCATTGAGCCTGTGGAATTGTGATGTTGTCCCTTAACTGCTACCGGGCCTGGAGCACGTTCTTTTGCCTCTTTGAACCCCAATATCTGGCTCTGCAATTTGACCATTAGAATAGCAGGTAGCCGATATAGCAAGGATTAAATAAAACTGCACATTAAGCCCTGACTGGTGGGGCTCAGTGTGTTGGGCACACGAACCGCAAACCGAAGGGTATCTTGATTCCCACTGGGACACATGACTGGGTTGTGGGGCAGGTCCCCAGTTGGGGGCGTGTGAGAGGCAACTGATCGATGTTTCTCTTCACGTCAATGTTTCTCTCCCTCTCTTTTGCCCTTCCTTCTCCTCTCTCTAAAATATAAATAAATAAATAAGTCTTTTAAAACAATGCATGTTAAATGCACAACATAGTACCTGCCTCACACTGAATATTCAATAAATGTCAGCTATTTTTATTTGATGAGCAAGTCTAGCTAGTTGATAGTTAAAATGAACAAATATAAAATGTCATTATGACAGACGTCTGTTAACATGACACCACGAATACTTTTTTCTTCGCTAATTTGCAGACATCCCATTGGGGTGGTGTTAAGCATCACTACCATTGATTGAACTTTTATTAAATGCCATGTGCTGTATATATAATTACTGCATTTAATCCTCATAATGACCCAGTGAGATAGATTTAATTACCCTCCATTTTATAAACGAGGAAACCAAGGCTCAGAGAAATGAAGGGACCTGTCTCACTTCTAATGAGTGGCTCAGCTGGTTTTCCATTTCCTGCTGTATTAAGTAGTGAGAAATGTTGCAGGCTGGTTTCATAAATAGCATGAGCATACCAGCCTGTCAGATGCTTGTTTGTACCAGAAAACTGGAAATTAGGATATTTTACTATTCCCTCCATCTGCTTCAAGTTATTGCCTATAATCCAGTCTTCCTAAAATATTCCCTATCCAAGTCAACAGTCTTGAGGATTGAACTTGTGAACCCGACATGTACAGAGACAATAGGCCTCTTTGAGCTGACACTAAAATATCAAGTATCCTTTCATTATTGTTGTACCTAACGCAGGAGTCATCCTAGGTCTTCTGAGCTTGAGGAATCCTTTGTAGGGTTTTACCGAGGTGGCCCAAGAGCCAGGATTAGGTCCACCTATTGGAAAATCGGTGCCTGGCACGAGGGGCCCTGGTGAAGCAGGTGGGAGTTACATAGCAGAAGCAAGCTAGGAGAGCAGAGAGCTGGAAGAATGGAGGTTCATCTGTCCATTCAAAAAATGTTTGTTAGGCACTGTGCTGGCAAGTACAAAGATCGTAAGTTCTATTAACTCATATAAGAGTTAGTTAGGAACAGTCTGTACGTGCTGAGCCTTGCTCTAAACAGGCATACAGCTCTGAACAAAGAGAAGTGGCCTCAGTCTAAACAGCACTGTGCCATAGAAACATAATGCAACCTACATACACAGTTTAAGATTTTCCTAGTAGCCACATGAAAGAAAAAGCAGATGAATATATTTTAGTAATATATTTAATCTGCTACATCAGAATATTTGTCATTTCATCATGTAGTCAATATAAAAATTTTTAGTGAGATATCTTACTTGTTTTTTCCCAAATGAAGTCTCTGACATCTGGTGTACATTTTATACTTACAGCACATCTCAGTTTAGACTGTGTTTCAAATTCTCAGGGGCCACCATGTGGCTGGTGGCTATCTTGTTGGATGTCAGAGATCTAAATGATGTCCAGCAAACCAAAGGGTGGTGGGTTTGAGTCCCAGTCAGGGCACATGTCTGGGTTGTGAGTTCGGTCCCCGGCTGGGGCACCTACAAGAGACAACCAATCGATGTTTCGATGTCTCCTTCCCCCTCCCTCCCCCTCTCTCTAAAATCAACAAGTTTGGGTGAAGATAAAAAAAAAAAGAATATGGAAGGTGTGAGCTCAGGGGAGCTCAAGGGGAGGGACTACAGAAGGAGGAAGAGGACGCCAGCCAAGGCACTCCTAGTATGTGTAAGGCCTTGGGCAAACGTTTTTAGCATGGCCCTTGTCTATATAAACAAGTTGCTTAAAGGCATGTTACAAAATTTATGAGCCCATGTGGAGTACAGTGATTTACTGATGACGATTTAGAATGATGGGTAGAGAAGAGGTACTGGGGACTTTATTTACTGTCCTATCATTGCACACGAAGAATCATGGTAGTACCCAGGTGCCACCGCCTTCTGTTCATGTCCAGAAACCATCTCTTCATTTTTAATTATAAAATGTGCTGTTCTTATTTAATTTCATGTTTCCCACTGCAAAAATGTATGCTGTTTGGAACCTGTTAACATTGAATTAATATAGGTCTTCTTAACTCTGTAGTTCTCTAGTTCACTTATTTAACGGTGGGTATATTATTACTCATGATGCTGCATCATCCATGGGTGGTAGGCCCTGTATACTGGCTTCCAATGACTCAACGATTTTTACTGTGCCTCACTGATGAGAACTACAAATGTAAGTCTTACCCAGAATATGCAGGGAAATGTAAACGATCATTTATTTTCTGGTCATGTTAAATTTACCACTTCAAACATGGCTTCATAAATGTAGACCAACACATCTTCCAATCATATTTGAACTCTTTAGGTCATACTCACTGCATTTCTAAAATGGGACTGATTTCAACGTTGGCCACCCTCCTGCTTTCCACACAGCACCAGCAGCGGGAGGCACAGCAAAGGGGTGTGTGAACAGTGAGAAAGATTAGTCCTATTCCCACAAGATGAACTCATCCTGGGCTCTCTATGGCTTACGATGAATGGGAACACCATGTTATCACATGGATTGGAGATGAGAACATCCATGGGAAGAGGACATTGGTGTTTCAGAGTGACATCTCAAATGTCCTAGGAGAAGACAGGCATGGCCGCTCCTGTCAATGGGGGTGAGGTGACCCCCTGGGTGTCAGCTGGGGAAGGGAGCGAGTACATAGAATAGAGGATGATGTCTGCTGTCCTCTCTCACATCACCCTGGCCAGAGGGGCACTGTGCAGTTCAAGGCCAAGTGTCTGCAGTGAACTACTGGTAGCTCAGAATCTTAAACTCACCCTGGTTTCACTGTGAATGAGTGAATTGCTTTCTACCCTCTAGTTTAGAAAGGCAAGAAATAAGTACTATATTTCTTGCTGGGCTTCTTAAGGTATTTGTGACATTGTGTTTAATCAAAATCCATCGCTTTGATTCACAAAGCATTCTGGATACAGCCCTGCTCCTGTCCTGGAACATACTTCTTGTTCTTCTTCCCTCCTTAAGCTACTTTCCTATTGTGGTGTATGGTGCAAAGTCTTGAGAAAACACGCTTCTCTTCTATCGTTTTTACAGTATACCAGTTTCCTTGTCACTCCTTCTTCCCGGTGTCTTCTAATTGAAGGTAAGGAGGAGGAGTCAGTATCTTCTTTGCTTCCTTCTGCTCTTTTCATCACTACTCAAACACCCTGGTCCCTTCTTCCCTGAGTATCAAAGACAGTCTCAAGGCCAGGTTCTCCCTCCTCTTCTCTCCTCTTCTCTTAGCCCTAGCTTCCTCCCTACTTGCAAACGCTTGCACTGTACTTCTCCAATGTTATTTATCATTTTCTTCGTTGAAGCTGAAACCAGATTATTGAACGTGGTACTGTTTACAAAATGTGTAATGCATTGTTCGGTGCTCAAACTGGTATCTCCTGCCATTATTATTACTATTAATAATGTCTTATCGCGTATATCAGACTCAGCTCCTTAATGAGAGGTTCTGAATCCGATGTCTCTGATTCATCTTTGTAACTCACACTAGTCGGGAACTGAGCATTGTTCATAATTAATGCTATACCAGCGCGTAAAGGGGAACATTTCAAAGGAAGAGTGCTGCAATGGGATGTGAGAAATTTCAGAACCTGGGTGGGAGCCAGAACCTTGCAGAGAAGACCCAAATTCCGTCTGCACCTGAAACAGGCAGAGTCCGGATTGAGTCATAGGGACGCAGGTGGAGCGCCAGCCAACATGTATTGCGAAGTGTGTGTATCCGTCATTTCACTCCTCCCGCTCGGCTGGATTCGGAAAGACAGGAGGGTATGTACCCCGCGCGGCGATCTGGGATAGCTGCGCCAGCGCAGCTTCCGGCTCCGTGTCTCGGGAATTATTTGACGCCGCCGCTTCGGACTCGCGCAGGTCTCGGGTCAGACGCGCTGCGCACGCGCAGTGGCCCACTAGGCTCGGGGAGTTATTTGACGCTGCCGCCCCTAGCAGTCGGAAGTTGACTGAGCAGAGCTCAGCCGGCCGGCCCTACCGGCCTTCGTCGTCCCCAGGCGCCCTCGGAGAGTCGCTGACCGGTGGACCGACCGCCCGCCTGAGGACTGTAGGCTGGGGTAGCGAGGACGCCGGCCCTATGCCGCAGGTGGCGTGAGGCAGAAGGCCCAGTGCGGCCCGCCCCAGCAATGCGGGCCCCGCCCGTCGCCTCAGGTAACCGGGCGGCCCTCCCCGTCGCTGCCGGACCCTCCCCTCTCCTCCCCTCCGGGCGGTCCCGAGACTGCCGAGCCTGCTTCTCGGCCCCCGGTGCTCCCAGAGCCCGGCTTTCGGAAGCACATCTCCGCATTTTTTTCTGGGGACCCACGGGGTCCCAGGAAACTTGACCCTGGAGTCGGCCGCATCTGACGGGTCTGTTTAAACCTGGTCTAGTCCTTGGGAACTGCCCGGGCCTGGCGAAGCTCTCTCCCGGCCCCCTGGGGGAGGGGGCGGGTCTGGGGCGGCAGGACCGCTCCGGAGAAGAATTTGGTCCAGGAGAAAGGCTGGCCGAGTTGCTTCCTCTCTCTGGGGACGATGCTGCCAGTTGCACAGTGACACTCGGATGAGGAAGAGTTAATACTGAGAATCAACAGCGGACCCTTGTTAAGCGCTTAGTGTATGCCAGGCATTGTGCCAGGCCATTACGTTCACCACATCTAAATTAACAACCTTGTAAGGTGGGATTATAATCCCCGTTTTACTGAGGAGGCAACTGAGGCCCTGAATGGTTAGCTGACTTACTTGCCCAAGGTCACTTGGCTGGTAATTTGAACCCAAGCTGTCTGACTCCAGATTCAAGTTTTAAAAATTAGGTCAGTGTCTCTCCAACTTTGCTGCAGTTTAAAATCACCCCGGGGGAGCTTTTAAAGATTCCTGATGTCCAGGTAGCACACCCAGAGCAATTAAATCAGAATTTGGGGATTGGTGGTGGTGAAGCCAGACAAGTATTTTTTTAAAAAAGATTTCCATGTGATTTCAGTGTGCAGCAAGGTCGGAGAGCCTCTCGGTAATTCTGCATCTCAAAAGACGTTTCAGTTTTTTCTCTTTAAGTGTGTAGGAGAATCATCTGGGAATTTGTTAAAAATGTAGTTCCACAGGCAGAGAGAGGTCTTTTCCTTGGGCCCACTGACTACTAACCACTCCTTGTTTAAACTCTGTCGGGGGTGGGAAGTAACTATCTGCAGGATTTCTGAGTTAGCCGGACCTTTCGAAGCAGAGACATTCATGCAAAACTGTTGGTTGGACTTTTCCCGAATCTGCAGTAGTCGTAGGTAAATGTCTTTAACCTCTGGGTCCTCTTTTCATATGCTACTCCACTGCCGAGACTCTCCTCCACATTTTCTCCCCACCCCAGCCAAATGCACGCGCGTTGCCCTCTCTCATACACACGCACGTATCCTTTCCTTCCCGCGTCTGCCTTCCCCCAGCATTCCCAGCATTCAAGATGCCTCTCAGCCTGTGACCCCCAGCACCGTGCATCTTACCTGTCCGCTCCTTAGCATAGTGGGATTTACCAGATATTTTTCAGTGTTGTGTTTCTGTCTCTTGTACTAGATTATGAGCAGCCTGAACCGTGTGTTCTCCATCTCTGTATTCCTCCCTGTGCTTTGACATACAGACTCACAAAGGTTTTACCGAATGGAATGTTTGAGTACCTTTGTGTCCTAGACTTCATGCTACAAATACATTCTTCTCTATTTCCATTTTTGCAAAAGGTATGTGATAGTTCTTAGCCTACAGAATTTTGTTCTTTTTGCTTGGAAATACTCTAGTTAGTGTAATTGATTTGTCCATGTAGCAATTGAATAAACACATTGAGTTCTTAACCACTGGCAAGGCACTGTGGGACTAACTGTGCAGTCAACGTTGGTTGATTTTTAATGTCTGACTTTATCACAGTCAGATACAACCAGTTCTTTAGTGGAAACCTTTTTGTTGCCCTTAGACTTTGCATATATCCCCATCTCACTGACCAAAATAGTGTTTAGTTGTCATCCATTAAATATTATTGCCTTGTTGGTGCTTGGTAAATACTAGCACTCGTAGATAGAATTGTTATTGGGAATAGTTCATTTCCTTTACCAGGAGAGATGACATAAGAAGTACTTAATGAAGACTAAAACCTTGATGTCGGAGAAGTTGAGAAACTTAGTATATCTTTAGTGCATAATGCCTTAAGTGCTATTGTCCAGCATATTTGTAACTTTTAAAGGAAGGCAGGGCAATAATTCAGATTGTATTTGTTCTTGGCTGGTCTTAAAACCATGTAAGGTTTATAAAAGTGAGTATGTGTATGAAGGTCATTATGAAGTCATTTTTAGACAATAAAGATATAGTTTTTAAAGATTTTATTTATTCATTTTAGAGATGGGGAGGGAGGGAGAAAGAGAGAGAGAAACATCAATGTACTGTTGACTCCCCCTTGTGGGGGACCAGGCTGCAACCCAGGCATGTGCCCTGACTGGGAATCGAACCGGTGGCCCTTTGGTTCACAGGCCGGCACTCAGCACTCAATTCAGTGAGCCACCCCAGCCAGGACAAGAAAGATATTTTTATAGCAGTTAAATATGGTGAAGTATGTGGCGAAATAAGAAAATACACATTTCAAATAATGACATTCTTTACAGTATAAGAATTGTATAGAAAGATTTTCTTGGTTCAGTTTTGTACTTTCTCTCAATTTTTAGGTTAAGGCTAATGTAGAAACTGATGGGACAATTCATGTTAAATTCAGATACGCAAGAAACCTGCCCTTGTTTCTCTATCAGATTTGGACAGTATCCAGCTCTGGTCTAAGCACATGGAAGAAACTTAATCTTTAAGCCTGAGGTTTAGGTCTTTAGTTGATCTTCAAAGTAAAGGTGAAAATTCCACATGCTCAGTTAAAGACCCAAGTGACTCTAATCCTAATAGCCTGAGACCTAGAAATGGATTCTGTTTAATTTGAGATTCCTATTAGTGTTAGCAGGTATGTTCCCTGGCATTTGTAAAAACCTTTCAGATAGAATACATGATTTCCTTTGGAGCAAGATGATTGAAGTTACAGAATTAAGGTATGTATGTGGAGCTTAATTCTAAGTTTTTATAGGTGAAGAAAGTAGGTAACTTGCCCAAGACTTTTCATGGTTGGCTCCGAGCACATCTAGGACTAGAAAGCAGGCCACCTTTTCTGGATGTAGTATTTCCTTCCACACCCATTCCTCCCATGTGAGAGGATGTCTTTGTTGTTGTTTTGTGTGCATGTTGGGGATCGGGGAAGTGTGCCCAGTCATTGGCTGTGTTTGAGATGTTCAATTAGAAGTAAAGTGAATGCTTGACGTGTGCCACATGTACTTTGCTATGTAAACTGGGATACCAAGGTACCGAAGACACAGCTTCTGTCCTCAGGGTGTCTGTAGTCAAGGTTATAATCAAAGTTGGAGTATAGTATCTGCCAGCTCTGTCAAATAGAACTTTCTGAAGTGACGGACCATTCTATGTTTGTGCTGTCCAGCATCGTAGCTTCTAGTCACGTGTGACTGTTGTGCACAGGAAATGTGACTAGTGTAACAAAGGAACTGAATTTCTAATTTAATTTACATTAGCTAAATTAATTAGTTAAATTTAATTTATTTAATTTAATTATGTAATTATTTAATTTAAGTAGTTAGATGCAGATACAGCTGTTGTAAAGGTCAGAGCAGGTCCGAGGCATAAAAGATGAGAAGTGTGTTGGTATTGTAGGGAAGGCAGGGTTATTCATATATATATTTTTTTTGGATAGACTAGCAAAAACAACCTGTTTCTACAATAGGAGGAATGTGGACAGAACCTGTCTGTTTTTCTTGTAATTCAAGTGTTTGGTAGGTTCCCTAACAGTTAAAGCCTGGTATATAGGTGAATACATTCCTATTTAGCCAAACTGGATTGATATTTGCCTTTAGTGTCAATAGGACCACAACAGAAATATGAACTATGGTCCTTTTCCCTTATTTGGCATAGTTATATGGATGACCTTGAGTATACTTGTCTGCCTTAAAATCCAGCAAGGTTCGTTTATTTACTCAGTGTTCTGGCTCTCTGTGTGCTATTTTCCTAAGAGAAATGAGGCATGCCTGATAACAAGTACCTTGTATTTTTACATCTCAAAGTCTGTTGACTTACATTGTTTATTTGATCCTTCTCCCAAATCACTTTAGCTAGCTAGGTACTGCAGGTATTCTCTCTGTTTTATGCATCAGAAAACTATGACAAAGAAATGGCAAGTGACTTGTCCAGGGTCATATGGTGAAGTATGGAGTCAGAAAAAAGAAAAAAACATTGAACTTTGAGGCAGGTTTCTTGTTACAGTTGTACTGTCGTTAGGTGTGACCTGAGCAGGCCATAACCTTCCTTTGTTTCCTCACCTGGGGCTAGCTGTCTTACTTAGCTTTCTAGGCTTGTTATTGGAATAAAATGAAGTAACGTGTGAAAACTCTTTAAAAATGATCAGTTATATGAAGCTACATTGTTATTAAGCAAGATCTTCAGTAGTTTTTCTGTTGTATGTTGCTGCCTTGATACCTCATCACGTCAGGTATCTTGTTGAATACTGTACTGTGGTGTCATTGTGAATTTTGTTTGTCTTCCTCACACTGACACCTTTTCCTGGGCAGCCATTATGTCCTGTTTATATTTACAGGACACAGTGGTACCTGCATCCTAGGACAATGCCTGGCATGTAGC
Source organism: Trachops cirrhosus (assembly GCA_028533065.1). Taxonomy (NCBI): domain Eukaryota; kingdom Metazoa; phylum Chordata; class Mammalia; order Chiroptera; family Phyllostomidae; genus Trachops; species Trachops cirrhosus. The sequence continues at coordinate 77,881,752 of CM052547.1, forward strand.
AGATGTTTAATAAATGTTTGTTTAATGAGATCATTGGTGTCTAGATTTGCTTTACAAAGTTTTAAAAAAAATTGTCCTCTGTAATTAGACTTGAAGCTCCTTGGGAACAGGGATATTTAGTCAGTGTTTTATTCTCTGTGCCTGGTGTGTAGAAGGCATATAGTAAATATTGGTGAGTCAGTTGATGTAATAAATATCAGGCTGTGGTCTTAGTATGTCTGCCACTGTATTCATCATTTTGGTAATTTGTCAGTTAGGCTAAACTTTCATGTTACTCTGTGGCAGTACCAACAAGCTATAAGCTGTTACCCGGGACACATCAACTGAAATAGACACCTCCAGAGAGAGTCCTAGAAAGTGGGTGCATTTGGAGTTGGGAAGGAAGTTAAGTGATCTGCAAGGGAACACTGTCGTCTTCCCCTTGCTCCTATCACATTAACTTCTGGAGCATTGACGGTAGAGACTTCTCTGTTAGCAGCTCATGTTGTCAGATGACAGCCTGTCTGGGGAGGAGACACAGGATCCTGAACACAGCAGTCAGAACCCTTAATCATCTGAGTCAGTCATGCCTTCGTATCTCACTGCAGTGTCCAACCCTCCTCATCCTTGTCCCCATCCTTCCTGCCCTCTCCTTCCTCAGTATATTAGCCACGCTGGAGTTTGTTTTTCTGCATGTCTGTCAGCCTGTCTTGGATACTTACATCAGATTTCTTTAACAGGAATTCTGTTCTGTTGTATCATTTCCACGATAAAGTTAAACATTCTCTGCTCCTAGTTTTTACTAAATTAATTACCAGTCTATTATTCATAGTCTTTCAAAATTGGTCACTGCTTAACTTTGAAATCTTAGCACCTTCTGCATACAGCTTTCTTTTTTGCCACTCTGGCTTTTAGTTTCTGGTGCTGTTTCTTGCTACTTGAAGCAGGAATCTTTCCTCTTACATATTTTTCTTTTTTCTTCTACATGTCTCTTACTCTCTTTTGTAAAATGTTTTATTTATTTATTTTTTGAGGAGGGGAAGAAGGAGAAAAACATTGATGTGTGAGAGAAACATCGATTGGTTGCCTCTTGCACACCCCCAGCTGGGGACCTGGCGCACAGTCCAGGCATGTGCCCTGACTGGGAATCAAACCAGTGACCTTTTGGTTTGTAGCCCGATGCTCAGTCAGTCCATTGAGCCACACCAGCTAGGGCTTTCTCTCGTTCTTATCCACTAAGTTTTCTTATCTCTGTTAAATTGTATTCTTTCAGTACCCAGTTCATATGCCCCATAAGCTGTAGTCTTCCCTGATCTTACCTCGTTTTCCACCTCAGCCCTTGTCAGCCAAAAGTAACCTTTTGTCCTCTGAATTTCCATAATATCTTCCCTAAAACTTTTTTTAAGTGGCATTTAGTACTGCAACTTTCTAACTTATATTAGTTATTTATGTGTGTCTTATCTCATTAAGTAAACTATAAACTCATTTGAAACAGGAACAAACTCCTATTAATCTGTCTCCTTCTTGGTCTTAACAACTGCATTGTATATAGTAGATGGTTAGTAACTATTTATTGAATCAACTTAGTGGTTACTGCCAGTGTCTGGGTGTTTATACATGTAGTCAGGATGCTGATATGTGTACTCATCAATTCCATGGCATGGTGATCTATAAATAAAAACTTACTACATCAAACAGTACCAGTTCTGCCACTCAGAACTGCTTGTATTTCTCTGTGATCCTTCTAATTGTTAGTCATGTGTATATCTAGTTTTAATTATGATATATGTTTTTATCCCTCCACAGAATAGTTATTTATTGATTGCTTACTACGGAATAGGACATGTTCCAAGCACCTTATTACATACATTGATTCTCTAATCACCACAACAACACGGAAGTAGACCATTATCCTACTATTATTCCCATTTTACAGATGAGGATGCTCAGACACAGAGTTAGAATAATGTTTGCAAGGTTTCCCAGCTTGCAGATGATGAAGCTGGGATTTGAATCTAAGAAGTCTAGTTCTAGAACCCTAGCTCTTAGCCAGCCCTCCTGCATATTTTCATGTTTCTCGTGTCTGTGTGTAATGGCTGTATTATAGTATATATAGTTTTTATGCTCATTATGGTTATCCCATTTTTTATATCTTCATCTGATTTTTTTTCATTGCTTTGGTCGGGAGTGGGTGGAGAGAGAGAAAGAGAGAAGCATCAATGTGAGAAAGATTGATTGGTTTCCTCTCATATGCGCCCTGACCAGGGACCAAACCCACAACTTAGGCATGTGCCCTGACTGGTAATTGAACCTGTGACCTTTTGGTTTACAGGTTGATGCTCCAACCAACTGAGCCACACCAGCTAGGGCTACAAGTTTCTTGAAAGCATTTATTTCATTTTCTTACATTTAATCATTTAAACATTAATATACTTAAAGAATTAAATTTTCTTATATTTAAAAACTCTCAAAGCTTTTAAGAATTTAAAAGCTATTAAGCTTGTTTTGATTGTTTTTTTCCTTGTATTTTAAAAAAATTTTTAAATTTAATTTATTTACTTCTAGATAATTTATTTTATCTAGAAAGAGGGGAAGGAGAGAGAAAGGAGTAAAATATCAATGTGTGGTTGCTTCTCACCAACCCCCTACTGGGGAGCTGGCCCACCCCTCAGGCATGTGCCCTGACTGGGAATTGAACCAGGGAACCTCTGGTTTCCAGGCTGGCACTCAATCCACTGAGCTGCACCAGCCAGGGCATTTTTCCTTGTATTTTTGATACTTCTGTCTTTACTTCAGAATTGGGAAGGGTGATAGCTGTTTCTTAAAACAGCAGATTCTCAGTCCCCAACCCAGATCTACAGAATTGAGGTTTCTAGGGCAGGGGTCTTGGAATATGCATTTTTAAAAAATATTTTATTTATTTATTTTTAGAGAGAGGGGAAGGAGGGAAAAAGAGAGGGAGAGAAACATCCGTGTGTGGTTGCCTCTCACACATTCCCTACTGGGGACCTGGCTCACAGCCCAGGCATGTTCCCTGACTGGGAATCAAACCGAGGACCCTTTGGTTCACAGGCTGGCACTCAGTCCACTGAGCCACACCAGTCAGGGCTGGAATAAGCATTTTATACGAGAGCCTCCTACATGGAATTTGAGAACTAGCTTGTCTTTTTTTTCCTTAAAATATTTTTTTCTTCCAATAATCTGTTATCTGGAATGGATGCTAAATATTATTCCTTAAGTATTTGGAAACCATTAACTCAATTATTTTTACTAATAATTAGCTTAAAGCAAATGGACATTTTTCGATTTTTATTTGTATATGGCATACAAAATTTTGGACATACTTCAGTAGAATAAAGGGAACACCTTCTAACATATTCCTTTTTCCTGTGGGTAAACCTTGACATTTTGAAATGTTTATTCAGTATCTACTGTGTGCCAGGGACGACTAAAAGATTCAGGAACTGAGGTCCAGTTGAGAAAGGTTGACACACTTGTGGTGAAGCTATCTTCACACATCTAACGAATAAGCTAATGTGAAGCTTGGTGTTGATAGCCTCTTACAGGCACTCAGAGCTGGGGAGGAGGGATGGTATGAGGAGTCAAGAAAAGTTTTACCAAAAAGAGGACATTTGAGCTGTGTCGTAAAGAATGAGTACTGCCCTGGCTGGTGTGGCTCATTTGGTTGGAGCACTGTCCTGTGACTGAAAGGTTTGCGGGTTTGAATTCCTGTCGGGATGTGTATCTGGGTTATGGGCTCGATCTCTGGTCCAGGTGCATAAGGGAGGCCCCCAATCGTTGCTTCTCTCTCGCACTGATGTTTCTCTCTCGCTTTCTCTGTCTAAAAAGAAATGAAAAAATGTCCTTGGGTGGGGATTAAAAAAAAAAGTACTTCGTAAGGTGGATCAGGGTGGACAAGGTGGGGCATGGCAGTTAACTCAGTGGGAGTACTGTGAACAGTAATACGGAGTATGAAAACGCTTGTTAGGTTTGAGGAATCACCAGTAATTGTGGCTGTAGCTTGTCAGTGTGTGTGGGGGTGTAGGGGAATGGGGTGGGAAGGAAGTGGTAGTAGAAGATGAGTCTGGGAAGGTAGACTAAGCAATTTCAATTAGAATTCTAGTAAGGATTTTTTAGATGGGGTAAAATAATCTTAAATTTTATATGGAGGAATAAATGACTGAGAATAGCCAATAAAGTTTTAAAAAAGAATAGTGAAAGTGAAGGGGGCTTCCTTTACAGATATTAAGAAATTTCATCAAGCCACTGAATTTAAATGTTGGCATTAGCATAGGAATATTCAAATGGTTGAGAAGAACAGATTCACAAACAGATTCCCATGTAAATGAGAATTTAATATGACCCAACTGATATTCCAGTTTATTGAGAAAGGATGTAATTTTAATAGATGATGCTGGCACAACTATCTAGAAGAAAATTAAATTGGACCTTTTTTACACCTCTTATAGAAGTAAATTCCAGATGAATATAAAACTTAAATGTGAAGAATTCAACAATTACCTTTCATGGAAATCTAGTAGACTTCATATACACTTTAGGGTTATATTTTCAAACTCTTGGACCTTGACCCATATAGTAAGTGAAGTGTATTTTACATCGTGACCCAGAACAAATGCATCTATGAAAAAATGAAACAAGTTTCACAGAACATTTACTTACCTTTACTATTTATGATGCCTATTCATATAATTAAAAGTTAAAGCATTAACCATTTCATTTATTTCATGACTTACACTGAAAAATGCTGATAAAAATAAGTGGATGGGAGGTAGAAACAACTTGTATTTTTCAGACTATAAGACGCATGTCCCCCGCCCCCCCCCCCGCCCAAATTTGGGAGGAATAATGGTTGTTAATGCTGCTGTTGAGTTCTGTTTACATTTACATGGGTGAAATATTATGTTATTTATGTTCTTAAATATTTTACCATATTTTTTGCTTCAAAATTCTTTCCTCTAAAACCTAGGCGCGTCTTATGGTCTGAAAAATACGGTAAGTCAGACTGAAAACTAGAAGTTATAAAATAAAGGTAAATATTTGGCTAAAATGATGAAATTTTACTTCATACCTATCAAATTGGCAAATCAATCTGTCTGATTCCTGGCAGGAGGTTGGTGGTGAGAGGAGGAAAGAGGTTCCATTCAGTTGTAATGTATATGGAGTTGTTACGGCTTTTTTGAGATGCAGTCTGGCAAGACTTACTAACATTAAAAGTACATATATTCTTTGATCCAGGAGTTTCACCCGTGGGAATTTGTTCCATAGAAATTAAAAGGCCACTGTTTAAAATATATGAACAAGCATGTTTATTGCATCAGTATTGTCTGGTAACAACAACAACAAAAAACAGTGGGAGTTGGGGAATGAAGTAAATGCACCTTGTTGGGGAGTGAGGTAAATGTACCTTATTAGGAGACTGGTTGAATAAATTATGCCATGTCCATGTCATGGAATGTTACACAGCCATTAGGAAGAATCTTATGAATTGGAAGGATATTCATAAGTACTGTTGAATGCATAAAAATGTATAGAAAACTATATAATCCCTAGTTATGACTATATATATAATTATTTTAATAATACTGAGTTAGGACGGAGCAAAATACAACAGGAAACATTGGGTTATTGAGATAGATTATTTATCCAGAGAGGTGAATTATTTGGGTAGTGAATGAAACCAGACAAAAAAATGAAAAAGTTGAAAAACTACCTATATAGTGTGTATGTATATATTTTAGACTGTATATATATTATATATGTGTATGTATACAATATATATGATAATTCACGCAGAGAATCCAGAAACACATGAAAAGATGCTCAATATCACTAGCTATCAGAGAGATGCAAATTAAAACCACAACGAGATACCACTTCACACCGGTCAGAATGGCCATCATAAACAAAACAACAAACAACAAGTGCTGGAGAGGT